>OX387360.1:1720000-2920000 GCA_947563465.1 Archips xylosteana
TATTAAAGGGGGGATGAAAATTTCATTGATTTTGCCGTAGGATGCACCGTTTTCAAGATATTTGGCAAAAACACCGGAGGGGGGTGGAGGGGTGAGTCACGTTAAACTATCGTCCGTAAACCGACTTTACAGACAACCGGCTTTTCCTGTTCTGTGCTCCCAATAGGGAACGTGCACATAGACGGTGCTGCCAACTGGTGCCATCAATTTGAATGTTTTACCTTGATAAGTTTGTTTTACTGTCCGCATAGTGTCTCTTCTGTCGCATTAGTGCTGCCGCCTATAGTTACTGCACGTACCCTATAATACTTTTTCTAACAAAAAAGTAACTTTTTCTCGCAAAAAAATAACTTTTTCTCACAAAAAAGTAACTTTTTCTCACAAAATAAGAAACTTGACGTTTTCTCATAAAAAATAAACAAAAAAAAAAAAACTAAAAATCTTAAAAAAAACGTGGTATCGAACCGCGGTCGGCTGGATCCTCGACCACCCGATTTCTAATGTGCCATTATGATCTGCTCGAAGTCGGCGAAATTTAGCTTTATATTCTAATGCAAACAAAAATAGCCGGAAAACACGAGTAAAAGCGATTTTCTGAAAATGAAACATAGCTAGATCAGTTTTTCATCCCCGAAAACCCCCACATACCAAATTTCATCGAAATCGTTGGAGCCGTTTCCGAGATCCTGATTATATATATATATATATATATATATATATATATATACATATATACAAGAATTGCTCGTTTAAAGGTATTAGATGTTTTCTATGTATTTAAGTATTTATTTATCTATATAAGTATGTTTATCCGTTGCTTAGTACCCATAACACAAGCTTTGCTAAGCTTACTTTGGGGACTAGGTCAATTGGTGTGATTTGTCCCATAAAAAAAAAAAAAAAAAAAAAAAAAATATATTGTATGTTAACTACGTGTAGTTTTTATGTAACTCATCCACCATAAGTCAACAAACTCATACTTACCCATACAACTTCATCGACCATGTTAAACAGTGATTAATCACTTACATCCCACCACGAGCAAAAACATGCATACTGTTGCTTGCATGCAGCAGGGGTAAAAATTGTGATCAAGTAATTATCTAGTTTTTGTATTCAAATTGGCGTCTGTCATTCTGTCAGTTTTTATGCGGTAAATAAAAACGCGCTTTTTACGTTCCTACTCGAAAGGAGAAAAGGAACCCGTTATAGGATCACGCTTATTACATAGCTGGGACAGGTCGTCACAAAACAATCGCAACACGGCAATAGAACAAGATTAAGAGAGTCGTATTATGTACGATTTATTATTCAATTATGGTTTTCAACTATCTTTTTCCTGCGACTTCGTCCGCGCAGAGATAAAATTTATAATCGATTCCATCAATATTTTCTTTAAATTCTGATGGTTGAATTATACATGCAATCATCAAAATCTGATACTACACTTTCTGGAACAAGTCAATGTCTTTATTTAATTCTTTGTATTCATTGTTTATTAAGTAAAGTAATAAAATATAGTGAAAATAAACGGATCACTCACGTCTCACACAGACGTGAGTGATCCGTTTATTTTCACTATGAGTGAGTCTCACGGTAGTTTCATGTTTAAAGTGATAAAATATACTTCTTGCTTTTCACCATATTTAAAATGTTGTTATAAAACTGTTTCAGGAATGCTACTTTAACAAAATTATGACAGAAATGCAACTAAAAAGTTCAAAATATTAATTGCGATTATAATATCCGCTTTTGATAATCATAATCTTAGATAATTTTACGACTCCATTGAATCTTGTTTTATTGCCGTGCCTGTTTTTGCGGTAACCTGCCCAGCTATGCAACACGATTAGTAGGAACAACTAAGAGAAGAATACGTAAGGTATTAAATTGGAAGTAATTAAACGAGCAATTCTTGTCGTCGTGTCATCTGCGCCATTCACAACATTAAAACAATTATAATTACTATCGTAGCGTGATGGACAATTCAACAAAAAAAAAATTCGTACTAGTAGTTCCCGAGATTAGCGTGTCCAACCAAACAAACTCATCAGCTTTATAATATGAGCATAGATTAAATTTATTCGTTTAATCCAATCACCGTTAAACTGAAAAACATTAATCTTTACTCACATAACGTCGCACAAACATGAACCGTCCGCATTTTGTTACTTTCCAAATAACAATGTCGATGTTATTAACGTATCGAAAGTCTAGTACACTCACTCACACAAGTGTTCATTATTATTATACAAGCCTTAAACCGTTGCTTCGCTCGCGTACACCATTAGATCGGGCAATAGAACTTAAATTCCAATTATACCAAATTCCTGTAGGATTTCCCAAAAATGAAAAATTTTGTGCGACTGAAACCTGTGCAAAATTTCATGTCTTAAGACTGTTAAGATTTTTAGTTTTTTTACATGGATTCCAGATGTCTAGCCATCTACGTACCAAATTTCATCCGAATCCGTCCAGCCGTTTTAGCGTGATGGAATAACAAACACACACACACATAATATATTCACAAACATTCACATTTATAATGTTAAATAGGATTTTTTTAATTTAAATTGACTGTCTGTCGATTAGGTACATCATCTGACGATTAATGCACATAATACGGGGTCGCTTAATGGTTCAGGAACAACTCATTAACTCTGGCTATAGCCGTAGACTGTATCTACATAAGTTTGACTCGCACTTGGCCGATTTATGAAATACGGTTTTCTTTTTATGAAATTTAAAAATAAAATAAATATACAAATACTTTTTGTTTATTTGTCTAACCTGGGTTCGAACCGAAGGCACCAATTTGCAAGTCCAACACATACACAGCCAGGTAACCGAATTCACGCTGATGGGTGTGAAATCACCGATCTTATTTGCAAATGAAAATTAAAACATGCGTTTTTGCCAAGATAAGACTAAGCTAGATCAATTGTTTGTCCTCAAAAACCCCCACAAAAATCATGGAATGCGGGATCGCATTAGAAATTATGAAATCCGCGCAAGAACTAAAGTCACCGACATAGCTCGAAGAATCGCTAGACTCAAGTGGCAGTGGGCAGGGCACATCGCTCGTAGAACTGATGGCCGATGAGGCAAATAGGTTCTGGAGTGGCGTCCACGGACCGGAGGACGCAGTGTAGGTAGGCCTCCAACAAGATGGAGCGACGACCCGGTTAAGGTTCCGGGATCACGTTGGATGCGGATGGCACGGGACCGTTCTGTTTGGCGAGCCTTGGGGGAGGCCTATGTTCAGCAGTGGTCGTCTTTCGGCTGAAATGATGATGATGATGAAATCATCGAAATCACTAAACCCGTTTCCAAGATCCCCGAAACAAAAACAATAAAATTGCTCGTTTTCAGAGGTATTGAATTTAATTAAGTGTACAATAATTGCGAAATACAAAAAACTAGATCGGAAACTATTGTGTTTGTGAGTGTACCAGTTAGACACAAAACTGTGTTAGTTTGCGAATGCAATTGCACTTTCTCTTACCGGAGAGTTTTGACTCACGAAATATTTGCAAATCTGTTTGGTACATACACTATAGGCCTTTAATGAATAGGCTCAGAGTCGTTCAACGACCAATGGAGAGGGCTATGCTCAGGGTTTCTCTACGGCATTGAATCAGGAATGAGGAGATTAGTTGAAAAACAAAAGTCACCGACATAGCTTCGGCTTAACTCGTAGATTGCAATGGGCAGGCCACGAAGCACGCAGAACAGAAGGCCTTTGGAATCGAAAAGTTCTAGAATGGAGACCACGGACTGGTAAGCGCAACGTGAGACGTCCACCAACGAGGATGGACGGACGATTTGGTAAAGGCTGCAGGTTCACAGTGGATGCAAGCCATTTCCAACCGTAATGAATGATTGGGTATCAATGAGGGAGGCCTATGACCAGCAGTGGACGTCCTACGGCTAAAATGATGATGATGACTCCTGTATTCTAGTTAGTTTCCTACCATTTTGATTTTTTTCCCATTTTTCAAGCCAAACATTTAGCATGTAATGTTCCCTTGACTTAATATTACCACTTCAAAGCTTCATATTTTGCAAACGGATCCCTAAAACTAAAAAAGTCTTTGATATCTATAATATTGAGATTTATAGAAAGAAAAAACGAAAGAAAAGCATTGATTCCTGACAAAAAAAACATACAAAAAGAAGAAACGGAAACAGATATTAAATATTGTCACGATCCCAACTTGCATCCGACGCTGGTCTTCAGTTGGAACCATTTAAAAAGAGAAAATAAAGAGAGAGTTTTATAAGAGAAAAAAAATCATCATCACTTTACGTGGGAGGCACTATAAAATATATGTTATTTTACTTGATGATGTTTTACCGTGGGGATGAAATATTATCCCGTAGTAAAAATAGCCTATGTCACTCTCCAGCCCTTCTACTATCCTTACAAAAAAATCACGGGAAACCGTCGCTCAGTTTCGCCGTGAAAGAAGAAAAAACAAACACACTTTCACATTCATATCATGATATTAGTATGATGGAAGTATAATTGTATGTGCAAAATTTATAGCTTTCTAGCATAAACAGGCCCTAAGCGACGGACAGGTGGATAGATGGACATGGCGAAACTATAAAAATTCTTTGTAACGACCACGAAACCCTAAAAACCGTAGGGATCAAAACCCATAGGATGCTTTTACATACAACTAAAAAAAATTACAAAAATATAAATAAAGAATAATATCCTAAAATCACTTATTTTAACTATGAGATTTATTGAAAGAAGGCCAGTTTTCAAAAATATCTGCAAACATCTGCAATTAACACTCATCAATGATTTCCCCTGCCGACCTACTGATCCATATCCTAAAGCAATCAAAATTGTACCATAACAACTCACAGCTAAGCAATAAAATCGAAAAAAACAATAAATCACATACTTCAACACATTCTGCGACGAGACTAAACGACATTTAACCATTCTAAACGAGACTCTGTGAGTTAAAGATAGAGTTGAAAATGCTAGAATGATTTTTAAGGATACTGTCGATATAATTGGTCTCGAATCGACGGTGATAATTTGCGCTTTGCTTTTTATTCGGATTTAAATTTGGAACATGAATGCTTTTTTTCGCTGCATCAGGTTCTTTTTGCAGCCAGTTGCGTAATAGTGATAGAACTGGTATCCTATTATCTCGCCTCATTCGTTATTCGTTTAATTCTTATGTCGTCTCATTCTGTATTTGTCTTCGTCTTGTTCGCTATCCGTCACTATATTTTTTGGTCAAATTCTGCAACTTTTATATTTCTTATTACGTCTTATTAATTTTTCGTCGTAAAGTCACGGACATAGCTCGAAGAATCGCTAGACTTAAGTGGCAGTGGGCAGGGCACATCGCCCGTAGAACTGACGGCCGATGGGGCCGAAAGGTTCTCGAGTGGCGTCCGCGGACCGGAAGACGCAGTGTAGGTAGGCCTCCAACAAGATGGAGCGACGACCTGGTGAAGGTAGCGGGAACGCATTGGATGCGGATGGCACAGGGCCGATCTGTTTGGAGAGCCTTGGGGGAGGCCTATGTTCAGCAGTGGACGTCTTTCGGCTGAAATGATGATGATGATGATGAATTTTTCGTCACGGTCTTCCTTGGACTCATTCATCGTTCTTCTCATTTCGTTCTCGTTCGGTGCTGGTAAATAAATATTCGTAAGTAAAGGAGACAAAAAACGAAAGGGAAAAACGTCGAATGAGTCCAAGGAAGACCATGACGAAAAAACGAATAAGACCTATTAAGAGAGATACAAGTTACAGAATTGGACCAAATAAGATAATGACGGATAGCAAACAAGACGAATAAAGAATGAGTGACGAATACAGAATGAGACGAAATAAGAATTAAACGAAAAACGAATGAGGCGAGATAATAGGATACCTAACATAGAACTGACAAAATAAGTGAGGCTTGATACTCAATCATTACGGTTGGAAGCGGGTTGCATCCACCTTGAACCTGCGACTTCTTTGCGATAAATCAATATGATGTAAGGAGGGCAAAATTTAAAAATTGACAGTTACAAGACTCAAAAGCTTGGAAATTTTTGGTCTAAATTGAGTAAAGATATTTTGACACTTTGACATTGATATTTTTATCCTTCCTCACTAGCAAAGTAACCTGTATAATGCTTTATAGCAAAGATTAGCTCTGCTGGTCTACATCTATATAACGTTGTCGGCGTAACAATTTGGAGGCGTGTTTACATGCGGCGACGAAGCCGTACGCGCAAGGTCCCGTCTCGTAATACGGATCAATGGCGGCGTCCACCGGACCGAATTTACAATAACAATTAAGTATCATCATCATCATTTCAGCCGAAAGACGTCCACTACTAAACATAGGCCTCCCCCAAGGCTTTCCAAACAGATCGGTCCCATGCCATCCGCATCCAACGCGATCCCGCAACAACAATAGGGTAGTGTCCTGGGTAAAAAAAACACTATTACAATTAGTCCGACATTTAAATTATCAAAAAATATTGAACACGTTTTTTTTTCTTTTGTCAATTGAACAAAAAGTGACAAAGATAAAGCGCGACAAAGTTCGGGAGTGGGGGCTCGTGACGTCACGGTTCGCTAAAAAGTGTAGCGAATCGTGACGTCACGCGGAACTTCAACATACAATATCTCCGTCATTTTTTGTTCAATTCACAAAAGAAAAAATACGTGTCCAATATTTTTTGATAATTTAAATGACGAACTAATTAGATTTTTTTAGGAAACTAGCCTATTACAACAACTATAACAATTAGTTAAGGTAATTAGATTGTTGTTTGTTAATAACAATTATAAAACGTATAAAATACAGTAAGAAAGAAACAAGAAGACTAAGGAGTGTTGTGGAAGCGAAAGATGTATGTTAGGATCGTAGCAGGTGGAAACAAAAAGTCTCTGCCTATACCTTTGCTGGGAAGGAGGCGTGATTGTATGTATGTATGTATGTCTATGTAGAAAGAAACTAATGCTAAGATAGAAGAAATAAAAGAAGAGGTGGAAGCCGAGGATAATAAATACCTAATACCTAATAATTATAAATATTGTAGCGTTTTGTGCTGTTTACTTACCGTTATATCGTGTTTTAGCTCACTTATCGTATCTTTTTCACGTCCTGTATCGATCTTAATATCATTAGAATCGCGTCACCTTCATTTCTGCAGGGTCCTGCGAAATCATAAAAGCTAAATAACACAGTTTCACTTGGTTTTCACTACGTATTTTCACGTTACAATCACTTTTTGATTCGATGAAAACGGATACTAACTTTTTCGGTCTTTTTCTATGTGTTGCGGTTATGTTGGAGATTCGGGCTTCGCACGTGCTGATGCGTGACATTTTTTCCTGCGTTTTTAATCTAATAACAATTATTTTCATGGCTCCTTAAAATTGTTATTCTCGTTAATACAAAAACTGACATGTTATGACAAGCATGTTTATTCGGTTGTCATGACAAGCATTTACGTTTTTCATGTCAGAAAAACAATATTTTAGATTAAACCTCCCTCTAAAATGAATAAATATATTTGGCCACTTGTACAAATTTACTTTTAATTTAAAATTTCATACGTTCTGATTTCCGAGTCGCCCTCGGGAGCGGAGCTCCGCCAGACGGCTATATAAGCCAGTACAAATCCCGACTTTAGTCAGTTTATCGTCAGCTTCCTAATAAGGAACAAGTCGAAAAGGCCTAATCCCGGGGCCGAGGTGGTCCCGGGGTCCTGCTAGCCTCGCGTCATACGGCAAAGTCTTGTCCGAAGTCTCCGCGTCCTGTCCGAAGTCTCCGTGACCTGCCCGAAGCCTCCGCGAGTGCCAAATCGCCGCCTTCACCAAGCGCTGTGTCCGCCATCTCCAGGCGTCGTCTCCGCCTTCACCAAGCGCTGTGTCCGCTATCTCCAGGCGTCGCCTCCGCCTTCACCAAGCGCTGTGTCCGCCTTCACTAGGCGCCATCTCCACCTTTACCCGCCTCCATCTACATCCGCATCTGTGCCGTGCACCGCTCGGGCCCACACCGTATCTGCTGCCTACACCTAGTCTGTGCGTCGCTCCGTCTGCAAGTCTGCTGTTCCCCGGGTAGTGCTGACCGCGCCTGGTCTGCGCGCTGTCAAGCCTAGTTCGGGCACTGCCCGAACCTGCTCCGAGAGTCCTGCTCCTGCGCTGTTGACGCTCCTACTCCGTGCCTGCTGCCACATCGCTGCGCTATCAGCGCAGCCTGCCCAAGCGCCAACAGCGCTTTCTCCAAAGCTGCCCTTCATCATCACCGGAATCCCTACATCTCTACTCTTACCGACACACACACACTCATCCACCTACTACCGCACACCACTCTACACCTATCCCCTCCTTTTATACTCGTCTGTAAATATCTTTTAAATATATTGTAAATAAAATTTTTAAATTTTAAATCTTATTTTTAATTTAATAGTTTAGGTTAGGTTTCTTTCCATTTTGACTGTCGCTTCACGACAATATCACGGGACAATTCACACCAATCGACCTAGTTCCAAAGTAAGCTAAGCAAAACTTGTGCTATGGGTACTGGGCAACGGTTAAACATACTTATATAGATAATTTATTGAATCAGGCGTTACTTTGCGGAGGTCCATATTAATGAACTAAAACAATTACTTTGCTCACCCGCGACCTTACAATAGTTACGTTTATGCAAGAAGGAGGAGGAGGGAGGTGGATGTGGAGGTGGAGGAACTGCATGAACACACATTTCTTGCATAAACGTAACTATTGTAAGGTCGCGGGTGAGCAAAGTAACTGTTTTAGTTTATATAGATAAATACATACTTAAATATAATGTTAAACACCCAAGCCCCGAGAACAAACATTCGTATTTTTCTTACAAATATCTGCTCCGACACGGAAATCGAACCCGGGACCTCAAAATTCGTAGTAAGGTTCTCTAACCACTAGGCTATCTGGTCGTCTTGGGTGGTGGTTATGTGTTAAATTACCGTTTACCTTTAGAACTTCAGTTGACCGAATTTCATCTGCTATAACAATATTTGCCGTATTTTTAAGTTTTTTTGAAATATCACCTTATAGCAGTAGATTCGACTAGATTTGTTTTATAACAATTCTGAAGAAAATACTGTTTCAGAAATAAATTAAACTCTGTCAAATGACAATTCTGGGAATAATACATTATAGCATATGAAATTCGGGTAAACGATAGTAATCTTTAAATTACATTTTGTGTCATGAGCTTCACTTGCACAAGAACGGTTTTAGGAATTCCCATGAAAATTAGGAGAAAGTGGTGGTTTAACAAACTGAATTAAAAGTTAAACTTAAAAGTTGTTAACATTATCAGACCATTTTGTAAGTAAGTATGGGGGCAGAGACTGAGTTAAAATATTCATTAGTTGACTGTATATTTAAGGCAAATTATACTAAAGCAGGTCATTGAAAGACTAAACCGTGTGTCCTGCCGTCTGCCCTAAATATTAAAGAGGCTCTATTTGGAAAGACAATTAAATTAATCTAACTTTGGTTAACGACATAAATTATGGAAATATGAAGTTAGTATCATGCTTAACGAGGTTTACAGTGTAGTAAAACTTTGAATTATTGTAGTTATAA
Organism: Archips xylosteana; assembly: GCA_947563465.1. Taxonomy (NCBI): domain Eukaryota; kingdom Metazoa; phylum Arthropoda; class Insecta; order Lepidoptera; family Tortricidae; genus Archips; species Archips xylosteana. Next base: position 1,729,620 of record OX387360.1, read on the forward strand.
ATCATAGATATCTAAAATTGCGATCTTTTTAGAGGTAATATAATCTACTGCAAAAATAAACCTTAATTTGCTCGATTCTAATTTGAAAACTTATCCGATAATATGTTTCTCTTTCGTTTAGATTTTTCTCATGTGCATTTTTTTCTGGTTTAATTGATTAAGTCAATTGTAATAAAATTAGTATGAGTTTTTACTTTACACATGTTTCTAACAAAATCGATTTCTTCTTAAAACTATCATTGTGTGCATTGGTTCCGGTTTGCAGAACTACCTCCAATTGGTGTCAAGTTTCCCGTGATATTATCTTCTTCTAATATATAAAAATCTCGTGTCACGGTGTTTGTTATCGAACTCCTCCGGAACGGCTTCACCGATTTTTATGAAACTTTTTTCTCTATATTTGGTAGGTCTGAGAATAGGTAGTACAATACGTTTACTTTTAGATTACCACTGACAGATGGCTTGCCTTCATTTCATTTCCAACTTTAACACCATACAAATAAAGTAGCTATTACAAAATCTGCAAACGTGGGTAACAGTATTCTAAAATTGGCTTTATTTGTAGGTCGTTAAAGTTGAATATGAAATGAAGGCAAACCGTCTGTCAGTGGTAAACTTTATGTAAATTTACTGTAGGCTATTTTTTATACGTCTATTCTTCGCGGACGTAGTGGCGGGCAACAGATAGTTATTAATATTATTATATTACCACGAAACTCCGCAAAGTAACGCCTAAATCTATAAAGCATTCTTTTTTACGCTCGATATGTGTATTTTTTTTTTTTTATGTTTGAAAGGCCAGACAAACGAACTAGTGGGACACAAATGATCACCACTGTCCATAGACACCTGCAGCGCTTTACGCGATGCCAGTGCGTTGTCGGCCCTTAAGGAGAGGGAATAGGGGAAGGGGGAGATGGAGAGGGAGAGGGTATTGGGCCCCCGGCACTCTTTGCATCCCGGCTTTGCCGGCTTTTGCTTTTTTTCCCGGCATCTGTTTGTTTTTTCAAATGACATTATTAGATTCACGTATTGTATAATGTTATCGTCACCTTGAAGATGCCATCAATATTGCATCGAATCGCGTCATCTATCGACAGATGTCAACAATCAACACACAAAATGAGGTCGCTGTTAGTCAGTGTGGCACCTCCTTTTGTTCGCGACTTCTTTCGCACAGGAACGAAAGAAAATTGACGCCACTTTTCCTAAAGCCCGGTTTACACTTGCAAGAGCCTCATGCAAGTTACATCTTTTTGAGACTGTATAGAAAGAAGAAAGAAAGAAAAACGTTTTTTTATAGCAACAATAACACGTAAGTACAATTTACAGGCTAAAAGTAAAAGTAAAAAACCTAACGCTTCACGCAAGCGAAGGCGCGGGCAGATACCAGCAATTTTGTAATCAGGAAAAGACAATTGAGCTACAATTAATTCAATAAAACGAAGGTCACGTTCCCGGCCCAGATGACTAGAAAATATTTACCAAGCGCCGAGCCCCGCGTGGGACGATCCGGTTCGAAGGGCCATCGACAATACACATGCAATAAATAGGCAAGCCGTGGTGGCCTAGTGGTTTGAACTATTGCCTCTCAAGCAGAGGGTTGTGGGTTCGAATCTGGGCTTGCACCTCTGAGTTTTTTAGAATGTGCGAAATTATACTTGAAATTTACCATGATCTTTACGGTGAAGGAAAACATCGCGAGGAAACGTGCACACACCTGAGAAGAAATTCAATGGTGTGTGTGTAGGCCCGCGTGGAAACTACGGCCCAAGCCCTTTCATTCTGAGAGGAGGCCTGTGCCCTGCAGTGGGACGTGTATTGGCTGGGGGTGATGGATGATGATAAAATAGCCAAACTTCTTCAAACTTTCATCGAACGATACCATACCACGGCAGATTGGTGTCCTGCCGTTTGACCAAAAGTCATTTGGCAAAATTACAGTTGACAAACAACGTTTTACAAAAAAATGTTTCGCCAATTGATCATTTTACTAGTAGTCATTTTACAAATGACTCACTTTTTCAAATGATCAACAGTTAAATTTACATTTTATAAATAATTATTTGACAAAATGAACATTTAGCAACTGAGTTATCAGACAAAACTACTATTGGTCTGAAAACGTTTGGTACCTACAATGTTTTAAAATTGTTTATTAGAAATCTCGTTTTATTACAGCGAGCGAGCGAAGCGAGCGAGCAAGACGGCTCGGAGCGGAAGTGACTCGGATAGGTTAGGTTCAAGGTATTTTTTTTATGGCCACCCAAAAAAGTCTTGCTATTTAAAAAGCAGCTGCAATTATTAGTGTTTCATTGATTACTAAACAAATTAGTTATGTGTATTAATACAGATCTGAATAACTTTCTATGAAACATATGCTTAATTTGCGAAACATATCATTTGGTGAAATGGAAAACGGTCAATTGACATTTTATTATTTAACACATTTACCAAGTGTAGTGTTTGCTAATTGATCATTTGCTAAGTGAGTTTTTGTAAAATGATACATTTGTCAAATGTCACGTTTGCCAAATGATAATTTGGTGAAACGTTGTTTGTCAAATGATCATTTGTCAATAATTTTTTGGTCAAACATTGGTAAACCCGGCAGATTACCTGATGAAGGTTGGTAACAGTCTAACAGTATCAATGAAGCTATACTTCCGAAAATTTAATTGAATAAATACAAGTTTAAAAAGAAAGCATAGAAAAAACAGGCGCTAGATGAGAACAATGACCAATGATGATGATGAAACCGCTCGCTAAAATTTTTTTTTTTTCAAATATTTTTTCCGTAAAAATCGTTATTGTTATCTAAATAGCAGAACGCGATGTGGCAGTTAATCTTAAATTGAAAAAAATTGCTAGAACGCTAAACTCTCCAGCAATGTTACATACAAATTCCATTGTCGTCTAGTTAACAATTCTTTACAATTTTTTTCTAGTTTTAGTTTAGTAATTAGTTACTTTTATTTCATTTTTAGTAAAAATTTTAACTTAGTTTAAGATATTAATGTATATAAGTATTTATTTATCAATAAATGTCTTTGTAATGAATTAGTTCTTATTATTAACAACTCTTTAAAAATGTAAAAACACCTATATATAAAATGGACGCACAAGTCTGCACCAAAAAAAAATAGTACTTTTTATATGTGTCTACAATAGCTTATCGAATGATATTGGCAAAATGGCGGCGGATTGTTTTGTTATGGTTATGACATTTATTTTTGTTTGTTTCATTTTCCGATTTTTAAGATAAGCATTATTTACCTCAACCGGAACAGCTACCGTTGGCTTTGAAACTAATGATCATATCGTTCGGTAATAAGATGAAACCATAAATCCATATGAAAGTCTGTTTGTTTGTCCGTCTTTCACGTCGAAACTGAGCGACGGATTGCCGTGATTTTTTTTTGGACATAGTTGAAGGGCTGGAAAATGACATGGGCTACTTTTTACACGGGAAAATATTTCATTCCCACGGGAAAACACGTTTTAATCTACTTCAGCGGGAGCGAAGCCGTGGGCATCAGCTCGTCAATACATAATTCCAAGATGCGATTCGAATAAAAAAATAAAAAGTTTATTTTAGTTCGATAGTTTTTTTCAGCAATAGGCAGGATAAAGAGGTCGGAAGACGCATTGACAACGCCTGGAAGAGCTTCTGGTCCATGAAGGAGCTATTGAAGGGTGACCTTCCATTGCCGCTCAAGCGGAAACTCGTCGACTCGTGTATACTGCCCATCCTAACCTATGGTGCTCAAACATGGTCCATGACCGAGATTCAGAAGTCCAAATTGAAGGTCTGCCAAAGAGCTATGGAACGCAGCATATTAGATGTGAAAAGGACCGATCGAGTCCGAAACACTACACTGCGCTCCAAAACTTGCATCGCAGATGTAGCCAAAGCAACCGCCAGGCTCAAATGGGACTGGGCTGGCCACGTCCGCCGCATGCACCCAGAAAGGTGGGCGCGGGTTACCACTGAATGGATGCCCCAAGATGGTTATCGGTGCCGCGGTAGACCAAGGCGGAGATGGCGAGATGACCTAGACTCGTTCTTGGGAGACTGGCCGGACATAAGTGCAGACAGGGAGAGTTGGAAGTCCAGGGGAGAGGCCTTTGCCCAGCAGTGGGACATTAACACAGGCTAATAATAATAATAATTTTAGTTCTGAAACCTGATTAATTTTAATTAACTTCAAAATTACTATTGCCGTACAAAATCTATTGATACCTAATCGCGTTTTGACAGCTCCTAAAAGGTATGTCAATGATTGGTGGTGTTATTATCCTTATCGCCTGCTTTCAGCTAAGGTCTAGGCAATATATTACTATTGCATGTGGGCCGCTGCCATCATACAGCCATCTCATTCTGATTATAGAGTAGTATAGCGTCAGACAGAGACGAAATTAATTTCGGATATTCAATTTCTCCTCTTACAATTCCTCCTGAAATTCCCTGGCGGCATATTTTAGTGATAAGCTTTATTCTGAATTCTTTATTAAAATCAAAATTAAAATCGCGTAATAGGTAGTAAGTAAAGTAAGGATGTGGGGACAAAGACCGCCAAACTCAAGTGGGACTGGGCAGGTCATGTCTGCCGGATGCATCCGGATCGCTGGGCCAAACTCACTACTGATTGGGTTCCAAACGACGGGCACCGGAGCAGAGGTAGGCCTAAAAGGAGGTGGCGGGACGATTTGGAGCGATTCCAGCCGGACTGGCAACACTTTGCAAAAGCCAGGGATGAGTGGAAGAAGAAAGGGGAGGCCTTTGCCCAGCAGAGGGACACTGTATAGGCTATTTAAAAAAAAAAAAAATAGGTAGTAAATGTAAAAAAAACTCACTTATAGTTTAAGTGAAGTCAAAAAGACCCCCCCTCATTTGTCCCGGGTGCAAATATGCCAATCACGCTTGCCGCTTTACAATGTTGGAGTTTTTTTTTTTATTTATTTTGTTTTTTTTATTATTTAATTGAAATCATAATTTTTTTGCGTTTATTTTTAATTTTATTTATGTAACCGTTTGCCAATTCTAATTAAATTCTGCTTATTTACTATGTAGAGTAAAATATTGATTTATAATTGATACCGTTGTACAGTCCAGTGTAAAAATATGAGTGCATACAACTTGCTCATAAATTTGTCCCATAGCTCTTATGTCGTCGAATTAAGGTATGGGTTCATAATATACATATTTCTGCACTTGACCGTACAGATAATCCAAATTAATAATCTCTAAAATGCTTATACACTTTCCCAAACCAGTGATTACATTTTTAGCTCTTATCAAAGTCTAGATTAAGATAGCGTATCGCGGTATCCTAGATTACGTCATACTGGTTCCGCCGCAAAACGTTATTTTCTCTATCCCTTTTCTTTTCACACAAAAGACGCCAATGCGATCCTATTACTAATACTCCCCTGTCTATCTATCCGTCTATCACAAAGCTGTCACTGTTAAACTGCTATACATTGGAAATTTTCACAGTACGTATTATTTTGACAAAGAACTACAATAATGAAAATAAATACTTAATAATAATAACAATGTAAAGATAAGTAAGTATTTCTTGTATTATTTTTGTTTTTATTTTAGTGGATAAGTAAATAATTAAAAACCAATAAAAAAAGATAGAAAAAGTTCGATAAAAAAGGTTTTTTTTATCGGCTTTTTGCTCACTCTTATTAATAATGATTGTACGGAAACCTTCGTGTATGAGTTTTACACAATTAGGTGATTTTCAGTCGGTAAACTGGCCGAACTGCTGTTATGCCGTCGGTCGTTGTAACCTGCTAGTCCACTGTCAATTTTGGCATTAACAAACGGTTAATCGCTCAGTTACGGTTAAACAAGTAAGCTAAAAATACACAGATGAAAAAATACCGTGCAACAATGTATTGTTGTTGCATGCGCTGTAACTTTTAAACGCTCTACTTTAGACGATTAAAAATGAATTCTCTTTTACAATTAACTTTTTAACGATTATAAGTATTCTAGAATCTAGACTGATCACAAAATAACCGTTGATCATATAATTTAACGCTCCGATTTACCAATCAACTTATGCATAAATAATTCTGCAACCAACAAACATCTATCATCGGCCGCAAAAACGTTACCGACTTTTTACCGCAAACCGAGCGAGAAAAATCTAGTCTCATCACGCTCGAACAATATCGGCCCCATTAACAAACACTTAATGATTAGAACATAGAATCACCACAGTCCGTAGTTGTCACCTGTCACCTCGTACATACCTTTGACAAGCCGCTGCAAGATAATCTCCTTATGCTCGTGGGTGTGGGGTTCACCGATGACCGCTAGTAGATAGCACCCTGTTAGGGGGCTAGGTGGGGGCACGGAGGCCGATACCTCCGTCCCAAGAGACAAGGACCTCTCCTCGTCGGGATCCATGCCGATGTACGCGCGCGTACGGCGCGCAGTACCACTCGGCTTGCTGACTCCGACCGGAATGAATTCTCCGGCAGCGAATCACGCCGTGCGCGCGCATCGTATCAAAATCGACCGCTTCTTCCGCGCAGACGCGACAGCGAATCAACCCTCTTTCACCCCTCCTCTTCCCACGCGTGGAAAACCCCTAAGTGGGAAAGTAAGGGGTTGTTTTTAAGGGCGTTTCGTAAGCCGGCTGTTGGTCTATCGCCGCACACGTGATCTGCATTGCGCCTAAATAACCCGGCGGAATAACCTCGGCGCTCAGCTGTTTGAGGTGATCGATAATGATATAATCACATGTAACCCTTCGTGCGTTTTGGGTAAAGTTTACAGGAAATGCTGACACTGAAACGTAAAATGGTTTTGAAACTGGCCAAGAGCATGTCGGGCTGCGCGAAGCAATTCCGTACTAAGCAGCGGCAAATATTCAATATTTAGTTTTGATCGACTCGTTAATTGGTAAACTCTACAAAGCTGTGATTCCTTTTAAATTCGTTATAAACACTACTCTACTATGATTTTTTTATTCAGATTTTTCTAAAGGGGTCATAAAACTAAATGACATGGATTTTTTTTTTCCAGAACTCTTACAACTTAGTCTCTCGCTTGGTTATCGATGAGTTTCAGGACATCCTGTCTTGCCATCTTTACCCTTAACTTTACGGAACCCTAGGTGCGCGAGTCCGACTCTCACTTGCCTTTTTTTTTTGTTTTATACATCGATTTATCTACACTTAAAGCCACTTCGGTAACCAGTTAATTGAATTAACTACGAATGAGCTTCCTCCCAAATTGAACAACTGCCCGAGGACTTGCAGTTTTATCCCTCGGGTTACTCGTAACAATCGAGCCTTGCTTCGCTGCATTTGACGCAAAGTTCGACAATCATCTGAGCCTATGGGTATTGGTTTCACATAATTTAACAAGTCATAATGTATTCTCCATAATCAGCGTTAGTCATAAAGTGGTTTGTCCTGAAACAGTATTTTCTTCGGAATTGTTATAAAATAAACCTAACCTAACATAGTGCATTCTAATAAGATGGCATTTTATAAATTCTGAAAAATATACTATTTCAGCCACCACGACCACGTTTAGGAAAACGTAGTGTGGGACGCCCTGCAACACGTTGGACTGATGACCTTAGGAGGACAGCTGGCAGCGGGTGGATGAGGAAAAGCCCAGGATCACGAATTTCGGCGCAATATGAGGGAGGCCTACGTCCAGCAGTGGACGGACAATGGCTGCAGATAGATAGATAGAAACTGTTTCAGAAATAAATCACTTTATGACCAACGTTGATTATGAATAATAATACATTATGACTTATTAAATTATGGGAAACCAAGGTGCGCCCTCAGTCTATTTAATTGGTGATCAGGAGTTGAAAAATTTTTGATCTCTAGCCAAAATGGAATTTAATAGTGGAGGTCTCAAGCAATTAAGTCTCGGTTTAATTTAAATGAAAATAGGTATTGGTATCCTACAATATTGTTGAAGTTAGTTTCGTCAAGTGTTATCGCTTTGGCGGGGAATTGGACAGGTATCACGTCAAAGTTTGCTTAAGAAACTAACTTGTCAAAGAGTTCATAGACTAAACCATGTGTAGGGTGACAGTAATATTAATAAAAAATATATTCCAAACAATAATAATTAAAGAAAAATTAACTTCGTATGAAAAATTGGTTCATGATCACCGATCAAAAATCATCGTGTACAAGTCAGAATGAGAGGGTTTGGGCCGAAGTTCCCACGCGGGCCTAGTGCGGATTGGGAACTTCACACAAACCATTGAATTCCTTCTCAGATGTGTGCAGGTTTAGCGCGGGCGAAGCATCACTTAAATACTTAAACACATATTAAACTTCCAAACGTCGAGTGCAAACATTCGTTTTCATACAAATATCTCCCCTCATTGCATCAGGAATTGAACCCTAGACCTCAAACGACGTAATCAGGTTCTCTAACCAATAGATCAAACCCCTACCATGAGTTACTCTAGTTTACAGTGACCGTACTCGCTAGCGACGGCGTAAATGATTTGTATGGAGAATTGTACTTCCGTAAGTGACCGCTAGAGGCGCTGTACAATTCTCCATACAAATAATTTACGCCGTCGCTAGCGAGTACGGTCACGTAAACTAGTGTAAACTCATGGTAGAGGCACCGGTCGTCGTTTGGCTTGAAAGAGAAACGTTACGCACTCGCGGTTGCATTTACTCGTATAATATTAGTAAGATTCAAGAATCAGTCAGACATAAAATTGCTAAGTAAAAACACGATCTGCAATACTCCGGTGACCGCGCACGTTCAAATAACGCTTATCTCCCACACGAAAAGGTCGAAATTCCATTGAACAAACGAAACAATCTACTTTAAAATTACTCAAAGTCAGTTAAAAAAGTAATTTGTCTTTTGTTTCGTTTAGCTTTTTTGTGTTGTGATGCGTTGGACAGAGAGGAATATTAAAACCTGTTGGTAGATAATTCCTACTTCGTTCCAAGGTTATTTTATTGTCTAGGCATTTTGCACACTATAAGAATCTTGTTTTTATGAGAAATGGCTTATAAAAAATAGGAGCCTGCAACTCCATCTGCAAAGAATCCGGTTATCCCTGCCCCGCGGAAAATATGCAATTTTCTGGGATAAAATCTATCCTATTCATCTTCATCTAAATCGATTCAGCAGTTTAAGCGTGAAGAGGTAACAAACAGACAGACAGACAAATTTTCGCATTTAAAACTTTGAATATAGATAGCTGTTGCCGGCGACTCCGTCTGCGAAGAATTTGCTTACCGCTATCCCGCGGAAACTATGCCATTTTCTCCGATAAAATCTATCCTGTTTCCTTCCTCGGGTCATAAACTGGGGACATTTACCAATATATCAAACTAGCTGATGCCCGCGGCTTTGTCCCCGCTGAAGTAGTTTAAAACGTGTTTTCCCGTAGGAATACGATATTATCCCGTAGTAAAAAGTACCCTATGTCACTCTCCAGCCCTTCAACTATGTCTATACAAAAAATCACGGCCATCCGTCGCTTAGTTTCGATTCGACGTTCGAATTTTTCTAGATCAGTTTTCGGTATTTTTTTTTAAATTGTGATTATTTGGAAAATCACTTTTTAACTAAACTCATTGTCACCCTCCACATGGTTCTGCCTGTAAGTCAAAAACCTCTTGGACAAGCATTTGACAAGTCAGTTTCTTAAACAAACTTTGACGTGAGACCTGTCAAATTGTTGCCATTACTCTATTATTCTAAAGGTTTCCGAGGCCAAACTTTTTTTAAAGAAGTGGGGCGCCGTCGTCGTGGGAGAGGTCTTAACCCTCGCTTTGGGTCATTTCTGGTGCAAAGATTATCTATCGCGGTTCAGCGGGGCAATGCGGCGAGTGTGTTGGGGACCTTTGCGCCTGGTAAGACGTGGGGCGGTTTGTTTGACTGACTATAACCAATGAATGAAGCGATACGCCTATTGCTTACCCCATGTATTTTTCATTGTAAGTACTTGTTTTTCTCAAACATGCTATGAAATATTGACGTTATGTTCCTTATAATACACCACGAAGTGTCACAATGCAGGCGCGGCGTGATGTGCGGCTAGACGAGAGGTCAATAATGGAATTTCGTACAACATTGCTGGCCTTGGCCAGCAAAGTGATCGTCTATTGTTTCATACCATGACGTTTGTAAGTCTATGGCATCATAGCATTTAGCCATTAAAAAAAAACTATAAGCAATATTTGCGTTTTGGTTCACTTAGACATTCTGCCACTACGCTTATTTAAGGTAAGGATGATGATGGTGACGTTGATGGTGGTGATGGTGTTAATGATGGCGGTGATGATGATGGTGATGGTGGTGATGATGATGATGGTGTGATGATGATGGTGTGATGATGATGGTGTGATGATGATGGTGTGATGATGATTGTGATGATGAGATGATGATGATGATGATGATGTTGATGATGATGATGATGATGATGGTGTGATGATGATGGTGATGACGATTATGGTGATGGTGATGATGATGATGATGATGATGATGCATGTTTGAGAAAAACTCTATACAAGCCTTGGCCACGAACAGGGATTGCCGGCCTCGTATCTCTAGATGGCCTCGTTGACACTCGGCCATCTATAACTACTCGGCCGGCAATCCCCTATTTCGCGGCCGCTGCAGTAATGTACTATTTCTGCATTGTATTTTACTATGACTTTATTAATAAAATATTTGAAAAGTAAAAAAAACGTTAAAATATCGAAAAGTTTGCTTTTTTGAAATCATAAACATCTCGGAAACCAAATAATACTTTCTTATTCTTCTTATTGTTAGGTCTGTGGTCAAGCGTATACCAACCTTCATTGGGATACTGTCATGTGCATATTACACGTGTATCGCTCAGAAACATTAATGTAGGTAGAGTGTGTGCCACGGTTAGGGTTTAAGGTGGAACGGCACTCTCTAGGCGCGAAATTCAAAATTTTTACAGGTTTTAATTTATTGTGGGTAAACGGTGTAACTGTTTAACTTCATATGGTACTTGCGCTTGTAAAACAGTCTTCTTTATATTATTGTGTAAAGCTTTTTAAGAATAAAACTGTTAGCTTGATATAAAAGTTGTCAAACATAGAAATTCGGACTTTTTTTTTTTATGTTAGATAGGCCAGACAAACGAACTAGTGGGTCACCTGATGTTAAATGAACACCACTGTCCATAGACACCCGCAGCGCTTTACACGATGCCAGTGCGTTGTCGGCCCTAAAGGAGAGGGAATATGGGAAGGGGGAGAGGGAGGGGGAGTGGGAAGGGGTGATGTATTGGGCCCCCGGCACTCTCACTGACCGTACGAAACGCAAGCAGGATTACTGCTGCTTCACGCCGGTGTTCTGTGAGAGGGTGGTACTGCCCCGGACGAGCCGGCCCATTCGTGATGCAGCGGCTAGCTACAACATGGCTCTACCACTACAAACTTTCGACGTTTTGACAACTTTTATTTCAAATTAATAGTTTTATTCTTCAAAAACTTTACACAATAATATAAAGAACACTGTTTTACAAGCGCAAGTACCATATGAAGTTAAACAGTTACACCGTTTACCCACAATAAATTAAAAACTGTAAAAAATTTGAATTTCGCGCCTAGAGCGTGCGCTTCCACCTTAACTGGCCACCTGTAGGCTAAAGCTATATTGTACACTATGCCTAAACGCTTTACAGGCTGCCTGTCGACTGGAGGGGAGACCGGTATTTGAAACTTTAGCGATTGTCACTCAAAGCTAATATTTTTCAGGACTTGATCACGATCGACCAAACAGATACGAAATTCAAATCCATCGTCAAGAAAACATCTATCTAATACCTTTAAACAAGCAATTCTTGTATATATATCTATCTAAACTAATATTATAAAGAGGAAAGATTTGATTGTTTGTTTGTTTGTTTGCATTGAATAGGCTTCGAACCTACTGGACCGATTTCAAAAATTCTTTTGCCGTTAGAGAGCTACATTATCAGATTATCACTGAGTGACATAGGCTACTTTTTACCGCGGGAAAATAACTTTTCCTACTGAAAAATTAATTTATCGCGGGCGAAGCTGCGGACGGAAGGCTATTATATATATATATATGTACTTATATATATAATCAGAATCTCAGAAACGGCTCCAGCGATTTCGATGAAATTTTGTATGTGGGGTTTTTCGGGGATGAAAAATTGATCTAGCTTGGTTTTATCTCTGGGAAAACGCTTGGTACCGAGTTTCAGCCCAAGTGGAGCTCGGTCGCCCAGGTACCTACTTAATATCTAAAGCGTAATATAAAATTAATGACTATAACAGTCTCCACGGCCGCTGCAATCGACGTAATTTTAGCAATAATTATTTCGTGATACGGTCCCGAAGAATATTAGTTAGGTAGTTAGTTAGTTTTAGAAATAATAAGAAAAATTCAATGCCACTTAGTTAAGGGATACTTAATAGAGTCACATAATATATCACTTTTAGTATTACATATATTTGAAAAATAAAAACTACATGGTGAAGAGCGTACTCTTACCTAAAAGGCCGGCAACGCACTTGTGACTCTTCTGGTGTCGCAGGTGTCCATGGGCGACGGTAATTGTTTACCATCAGGCGATCCGTCTGCTCGTTTGCCCGCTATAGTATAAAAAAAAATAGTTTTTTTAACTCAGTTAATACTGGACAATATAGTGCATAAACTCAAGTATTAAAATAAGTCTGTAAATTTTTAAATGTTCATACTTTGTTGAAACGAAGTCACAAATTCAATGTACGGACGCCTATTAAATAAGACTAATTAAAACAAATAAGTTACTGCATTAAAAAAAAAAAATATATATATATATATATATATAATGAAAAATGAAAATGAAAAATGAAAAACCGTTTATTTCAATAGTTTTCACAAAAAAAATTACAACTAAGGGTCCTGCGCTAGGATACCCTGTGTTACAGGACCCTTTCGTAGTGATACAATATTAATCGCTATAAATCGTACAGAGAAGAATAAATAAATAACAGCACGCGTACAGAAACGAATAGAGAAGTAGTAACCTACCTACTCATCAAATCAGGCATACACACTATTATTGTGAGTGATGTACGTGTGTGCGCGAGTTACGGGACCCAACCCTCCTCTTACATACGACTTCCAAACAGCTAACACGTAAGGAACCTTAACCCACACGTAGTTACGTGACTGTTAAACTGCTGATGCTACCAACCAATAAGATTAGATATGTTTATGTAAATCGTAGCATCAGCATACTTCACAAGCGACGTCACGTAATAACGTGACTTACGTGTAAGCCATAGTTAGTAATTTATGATTATAAATATACTCGTTAAGTTAAAGTTAGTTAATATCGTCTTAAGCTAGAACTAAGCAGTAGTGCTGTATTTTATACTTAATTAAACAGTTGAAAGTATCTTCCCGGCCTAATTATTTATCTGGCGCAGCCGTTAGTGGGTTCCGTAGGTTTTCCAGTAATACGAATCCATTTGTACTTTTGGAGCCGTGTTGTGTGGGAAATCGTGTGTGTTAACACTTTGGCGGAACCCGACGAACAAACAAATTTGATAAAAAAATTAGTACCGGGGAGAAGCAGCTACTGCAGCCGTTGGAGCCTGAGGTTCAGAGTTCCAGATAGCGGAGTTCAGAGGTTGAGACATATTCAATTGCAAGGAGCATGGGAGTCACTACGGATCTGTGAGTTAAACTTTTCGCTATCCTTTACAGTGTTCCTATATGTGTATTCCTTGTAATAAATATATGTGTTATTAGAGGATTAACATCGCCTTAGTAGCATTTTATTAATGTAGGGAATTAAAATTTTAAGTAGTGTTGTGTATTTAAATATGGAGGGTATCAAACAAATATCTGGGGAGACCGTGGCCATTATACCTTTATTTAGTGGGGTAGTGGACCAATTGCAAACTTTTATAAATAAATGTGAATACGTCATAAAACTTTATGGTAGTAATGAGGCGGTGCAAAGTGAATATTTGTTCCATGTAATATCGAGTCGTTTAACTGGGGAAGCTGCTGTCGTAGTAGCGCATGATCAGCAGTTAAGGACTTGGGGGCAGCTTAAGGCTTTGCTAAAGCAGCATTTTAGCGATCCTCGTACTGAGGAATGTTTATTAATGGAGTTGGAAGCATTGAGAAAGAATAGAAACGAAAGTTATGAGGGATTTTATCATAGACTGAAACAGTTAAGAGGTGTTCTATTTTCTAAAGTTAATGATAATAATGACGATGCCGACACGCGTTTGGTTAAGCAGAGGATGTATACGAAGACGTGTTTGGAGGTTTTCCTGTTTAATCTTCCTATTCACTTGGTTAGGTTAGTACGTTTCAGGGATGTTAAAACCCTGGAAGAGGCTTTGAAGGTGGTGTTGGAAGAAGAAAATTTCGAGGCTAGATATAACGCAAAGAATAGTTCACAGGACGTAAGAGCACATGGCTCAAATGAAATAAGTAGATTCCAGGGGAATATTTCTCACGGGTTATCTAGCACAGTTGTGTCAAATACATTTGCTCCTAAGAGGGGATTTCCAGATAATTCGGCACAAGTTGGGTACAATAATTATCATAACAATTCTAATCAGACTCGTAATTTTAATATGCAACCTTTTAACTCAGGTAATTTACGTAATCAAGGTCAATGGCAGCAGGCCACTGGGTCAGGTGCAAGGCAGCGTCAGCATAGTGCGGACAATGCCTCTTATATGACGCGGAACGCGGCGTATGGGGCCGGCTCGGGGTTTAATAAGCATAACTCAATTAGGCTTAATTATACTGATAGTGATAGGCAGGACGATTGGAATGAGGCAAATTGTTCATATCCTGATGATGATGATTTCTATACATCTCAGCAGGGGTCAAACAATGTACAGGCGGGAAATTTTTTCATGATAGCCTCACGGGGCCCACCCCGTAATGATGATGACAATGAAACCATCCAGGGGGTCGTCAATAGGTCGAATGGAAATTCGAACGAGGAGACGGACATTGAGATAGTTGAGGTATCGAATTCGAGGTCGGGAGCCACAGCCCATTCAGTTTCTAATAGGGAACACGAGGGTATACCCATTCTTAAAGAGGCAATTGACACTAAAGCGAAACAAATTACAGTTTATAAATGGCTTAAGGACTCTGTCGCGGTTAAGGATATATCTGGGGATAAGCAGCAGATTTTAGAAGTGCATATGCCAGTAAATAAAGAGGAATTAGTAAAGGACTTTTTAAAGGAGTACATCAACATTGGGTATAAGTATTTTATTTATTTCGTGGACCCTTCGTTTCGCAAGATATTTTCTAAAGTTGTAGTAAAATTGTATAAAAAAGGCACACTAAAGTTAACAGAATGCACGGAGCGGGTTGTAAATTTGTCAGGGTCTGAGGAGGACCAGAAGGAAATTATAAATAAGTATCACGAGGGTAAAACTTGTCACAGGGGCATTAACGAAACCTTATCAAAGATAAAAAGGCATTATTGGTGGCCAAACGCGAAGGAAACTGTTTCTGCTTTCATTAATAATGTTGAGCAATGTAAAAGGATGAAGTATGAACGAAATCCGTTTAAATTTCCCATCCAACTAAAACAAAGACATTTTGCACCTGTCCATTATCAACTCCACAGAGTTATATGACATATTAAAAATAGTCGAAAGTCATGCTAGGATGACTTTTCCTGTTAGTTTAAACAATCTAGTTAAGATAGAAAATAATATAATGTTAAAATCTTTTATAAATAGCAATACTTTTTGTATTGTATTGTATACTTAAATATTCATATTAGAAATACCTCTTGTCGAAAAGGACACATATATTTATTATAAAATCCTCCCCATTCCCATTTTTAAACAAAACGAGCAGACGACATGTGTCGTCATACCCCAACATCCCTACCTATTAGCGAACAAGTTAAGGTTCAGATCAATAGTCCAGCCATGCGAGCAGATCGAAGAACAAAGTCCGGCCAAGACGGAGGATCCAAAAGTCTCCAAACTGTACGATCAGTCGGTGCTAGTATACACTACCGAAGACATCATAGTCACAGAAACCTGCAACGAGGAGGTGAGGAAGCAAGCTCTGCACGGGACACTCATCATCTCACCCAGCATTAATTGCACAATGGCCCTGGGAAACATCACCGTAGGCGCGTCAACAAGCGCAGCACCAATGAATGTTCCAGTCCTACCAGCACTGACTCCTGAGCTAAGAGTAACTAGTAACGACAACACGCCGCTAGAACTCCGGGGCGTCGACTTCAGACGTAAAAGAAATATTAAAACGTGCCAAATACTGGGACTATAGTGAAAAAAAAAAAATTTAACCTTTGGTAACCTGTATAGGAATAAATATATGGGCACTAGTATTATATATAGGCACTAGCTTTTGCCCGCGACTTCGTCCGCGTAGAATTCCAATTTGTGGTAAAGCTTCTTCATCTCTTTCATTGTATAAAACAAAAATCCGGCAACGGCAAGATCCATCATTATTATCATTTCATCATCATCAGTATCAGTTAGTGAATATTATAAATCCCGTTTATTCTCTATCCCGTGGGAATTTCAACAAATTTGTCCTTATTCTATGCAAATTTTCGCTTATTTTTGTCCCGCGGGAATTTTGCATTTTCCCCGAGAAAAAGTAGCCTATGTCCTTAAAGGTGTAGCTTTGTACCGGTAAAAGAAGTTTTAAAATCAGCCCCGTAGTTGAATTCACTTATTTTTTTCCCGTGGGAATTTTGCTTTTTCACGGAGAAAAGTAGTCTATGTAAATAATGGTTGGTGTAGCTTCCTATTGGTGAAAGAAATTTTCAAATCAGCCCTCAAGTGATACTTATTGACTTCTTTCTATCCCACGGGAATTTCGCATTTTACCGAATAAATAGTAGGTAGCCTAGCCTATACCAATGAAGGATAGTGTAGCTTTCTATTGGTAATTTTTTTTAAACTCAGCCCCGAAGTTAAATTTACTATTTTCTATACCGTGGGAGTTTGCATTTATCCGGAAAATAGCATCCTATGTTAATCAAGGACAGTGTATCTTTTCTATTGGTGAAAGACATTTTAAAATGAGCTCCGAAGTTGATTTTTTTTCTATCCCTTGGGAATAATGCATTTTTGAATTTTTGGACATAGGCCTCCCTCATTTACGCCCAATCATTACGGTTGGAAGCGACTTGCATCCACCCTGAACCTGCGGCCTTCACCAAAACGTCCGTCCATCTTGTTGGTGGACGTCCCACGCTGCGCTTGTAAAAGCAAAAGCTTGGTGAAATGCAAATACTTATATGTACATATAATTAGTTATTATCAGAGATCAGATCAGGAAGTGGTTGACAAACGTAGACAAAATGGTTTGCAAAATTTGAAGTTTCGTTTCGTTTACAATGTCGGTAATTCGTGTATATATTCGCAAATATTCGCTAAGTAGGTAATCTAAGAGATTTCCAAGGAATTTTCTAAAGAAAATCTAGGTATAAGGTAAGTTTTTCATTCAAATATCCAAGAACAAATAAAATTGAAATTTCGAATTCTAAACCGATTTAAATATTGTTTTTTTTTGAATATGGAATGATTTGTATGTTTTATAAAGCTGCGTTTTCACTGAGGGCCGATTTTTCAATCAACGCATAAATGTCATCAACTGGTTAAATTATAGAATAAGTTGACTAAATAAGTTGACTGACAGCACTGCGTCAGTTGCACTGTATGCATGACGCTACAATTTAGCCGCTTTACACGTTATCCGTCAGATAATATTTATTCGATGATTGAAAAATCAGCCCAGTGTCCTGAACAGTTCTGAGCGAGCGAACGTGTTTATTCAGTGATAATCGGCTGGACGCGGGTCGCTCACTCATTCATCCAGTGAAAACGACGTCTGTGGCGAGCGAGCTGTTGCTCTGTGCATTCGCTCGACATTGTACGTGTTCGGTGGGTCTCCAATCTTTGTTTACGATTTTGTTATAAACAACTGTTCTCTTTCCTCGTTGAATGAAAACGGACATTTTCTATTCAAAGTCAAAGTCAAAGTCAAAATTTTTTATTCAATTTAGGCATCGATTGATGCTCCTATGAACGTCGAAGAATCTACCACCGGTTCGGAAAAAACCCTGTTGAGAAGAAACCGGCAAGAAACTCAACAAGGTATATTTTTTTCAATCAGATCTACATTGTTATTAAATTACATACATCTTAAGTATTTAATAAAATTATTATTTTTTAACACAGTAGATACGCTACATTGATGCTATTTTGAGCGAACATCGGCAAAACCGCAATCATATTTGCTCTAAACAAATGTTTGTTCAGAACACTAAGTGAAAACGCGGCTTAACCAAGATGTCTAGTCCTTACCATTTCAAATTTCGAACTCTACGTTCCTATGAAGCCGTGTCTTCGGATCGAGTATTCAAACATGTGTCAAAATAAAATGTAATTTAAATCAAAAGCACTAAGGAGTATTGATATCAACTTCGAAGCAAATCACCCCCAAAATAACTTTCTACTCCTTTTTAACCCCGTCAAGTGATGAATTTCAATAAAATACGAAACACGTCTTCCATCAATTCTGTTAAAGAATGTTTATGCAAAATTTGAAGTAGATTGGACCAAGGAATCACGTTGTCCCATACAAACTTTGCCCCCCCTTTTTACCCCCTTCGGAGTAGAACTACGAAAAATCCTTTCTTATCGGATGCCTACGTCATACAAAGAACACACCCTCCAAGTTTCAGGTCTCTACGATCAGCGGTTTAGGCTGTGCGTTGATCCGTCAGTCAGGACAAAGGATTTTATATGTATAGATAATCATTATAGTTACATCACTTGTTATTTATAAGTTTTCCAAAATAAAATAATTTTCTAGAGGAATTCTCTGAAGCATTCCATAACAACTTCAGAAAATTCCTCACTAGGGGAGGGAGGAGTTACGGGACCCAACCCTCCTCTTACATACGACTTCCAAACAGCTAACACGTAAGGAACCTTAACCCACACGTAGTTACGTGACTGTTAAACTGCTGATGCTACCAACCAATAAGATTAGATATGTTTATGTAAATCGTAGCATCAGCATACTTCACAAGCGACGTCACGTAATAACGTGACTTACGTGTAAGCCATAGTTAGTAATTTATGATTATAAATATACTCGTTAAGTTAAAGTTAGTTAATATCGTCTTAAGCTAGAACTAAGCAGTAGTGCTGTATTTTATACTTAATTAAACAGTTGAAAGTATCTTCCCGGCCTAATTATTTATCTCGCGCGCACGCGAACAATATGTATGCGAAAGCGCGCTTATGTGTGAACCAGATAATATATTGCATATTAAGTGCATCAGATAAATACATGCAAATACACAGACATTTGCATGTACATAGATACACACACATGAATACACAACACATATATATATATATACACATACACATATAAACATATACACATATACACATCACTAACACACATCCATAACCTATTGAATTACTTGCAGGAGTAGTTCTGTTTCTTGATAGTCCAAACTCATGAGCCATCTAGTTAGCACGAGTTTGCTAGGCGGCTTGGGCTCCCTCTAAAATTGACTAAATGTTTTCATTATAAAGGGAGCAATAAATGGGCTAAATCTGTGGGCAAACCTGGTATTGCATTTCGGGGCTTTCCAGCGCTGGCGTCGCCTCGTATCAGTGGCAAAGCTCTGATAGTTTTTTCTACAGTAGTCAAGAAAATAATGTTGTTGAAACGAAGTCACAAATTCAATGTACGGACGCCTATTAAATAGGACTAATTAAAACAAATAAGTTACTGCATTATAATTTTCCAGCATTAACTAAGTCAGAAATACTAATTTTGTACCACCATTTAAATTTCACCCTGTAGTATTTTTTTCAAAAATATGTACCAAAGTAATTATGTTATGTGACTCTATTATCGCCAAACTGACATGGATTTTTCTTATTTTATCCAGACCTGGTATAACTTAGCCTTTAGTCCGGTACCAAGTTATCGTTGGGTCTTTTTGACCCCCTGTATAGCGTGAGATGATGCTGATGACCTTTATCGCCTTAAATCTGTTGTTTCCAGAGTCAGCCTGCAAGCACCAAGGACGGCCATTCATCGTGGAGATAACAGTTGGCCGATATCCAAGTGCTATTTGTCAGTTCTACGCTATGTACAGTTTTGTTTAGGTATTGATTGGGTCTTGACGAGTTAGATAAGTTGTTTTAGAACGGCTCTCTCCATTAAGAGACAGTAAAACATTGCCAGCGGGCGATGGGGTCGTCACATCCCTACGCCTTTTGACTGACTGCGCTGGTGACACCACAACACCAGCGGGCGATGGGGTCGTCACATCCCTACGCCTTTATTATTATTATTATTATTATTCTCTCGTAAACGATAGAATTACCGCTCGCAAACCGTATTGGGCCATTCCTGAATTGAGCCCCAGAAAGCAACACACACCTCCACCTGACTGGACGCAAGGTATACCTACCATATTTCGATTTCCCAAACCAAATTTTGTAGTAAGTTAGACTAAGTTACATTGTTAATAATTCTGTAGGGAATATCGTTTCAAAAATAAATTACTTTATGACAAATTAAATGACTTATGGCACTGGGACGTGGCCGCTAACGATGGATCTTATAAGGAAGCTCAAGGTCACTCAGAGGGCGATGGAGAGGGCTATGCTTGGAGTTTCTCTGCGGGATCGCATTAGAAATGATGAAATCCGCGCGAGAACTAAAGTCACGGACATAGCTCGAAGAATCGCTAGACTTAAGTGGCAGTGGGCAGGGCACATCGCCCGTAAAACTGACGGCCGATGGGGCCGAAAGGTTCTCGAGTGGCGTCCGCGGACCGGAAGACGCAGTGTAGGTAGGCCTCCAACAAGATGGAGCGACGACCAGGTGAGGGTAGCGGGAATGCATTGGATGCGGATGGCACAGGGCCGATCTGTTTGGAGAGCCTTGGGGGAGGCCTATGTTCAGCAGTGGACGTCTTTCGGCTGAAATGAATGAATGACTTTGTTAATAATTCTGTAGGAAATATCGTTTCAAAAATAAATTACTTTATGACAAATTAAATGACAATTACGGATAACAATGCATTATAGCATAATATGAAATTCGAGCAAACGATAGAGAACCGCGATAAAGGATTAAACTATTTTCAAACAAACTTTGGCCAACGTTGGCCCAACATATAGCCCAACATACAAATGTCTACTACCAAAGTGACTTGTCTCGTGATCAGATAGCTTCCGTCTGTTCGATTGACGCCAATAACTTCTTATTAGCGGGTGTCCGCGTAAGCTGCTAATCGCACAATTTCATCGGCCGTGGCGCACGCGCTTCTTAAGGCGCAGCTCACGAAATCATTACTTACAGGAAAATTATTTTCACTTTGGCACTCGGCAATTCTCGACACATCGAGAAAGATCGGAAGTGCAATACTTAGGTTGAGGTTTTGATATTAATTAGTATTAATTTTATTACATTAAATAGGTTTGGATATTTAATGTATCGATATAATAATTTATTATTATCATCTAATTTAAACACATAAATAAATAAATAAATATTAGGGGACAATCTTACACAAATCGACCTAGTCCCAAACTAAGCAAAGCTTGTACTATGGGTACTAGACGACGATAAACATACTTATATAGATAAATAAATACTTAAATACATAGAAAACAAAACATCCATAACTCAGGAACAAATATTCGTGCTCATCGCACAAATAAATGCCCTTACCGGGATTCGAACCCAGGACCTTTTGCTTCGTAGGCAGGGTCACTACTAACTAGGCTAAAGCGGTCGTTAAAATTTAAAACAAAATATAATTATATATTTAGAAAATTATATTTGGATATTTTATGTGATTAAATTCTAGGCTTTCATATAAGTAGGCTCTATGAGAAAACGCAAACCTTTTACGGTTAAAACTGAGACATCCCGAGGTCAAATTGGAAATAATCTTACTGTACGACCAGAGATCGAAATTTTCATGGCAAAACAAATGACTGCAATCTAATTAGTGTTAGAAACATCTTTATCGATATCGATAAAAGAACCGGAAAACGCAGTGTATTTAGGCCTCCAACAACACCGAGCGACGACTTGGGACGACGAGCGGATTTCATCATTTTTAATACAGTATACCCGGCCATAACGATTGCACACGATCTTTGAAAAAAGACTCCGCAAATGTCGGACATTTGCAGTCTTTTTCCAAAGACCGATGTGTTTTTGTGTTTTTTTTGTGTTTTTGTGTGTGTGTGTGTGTGTGTGTGTGTGTGTGTGTGTGTGTGTGTGTGTGTGTGTGTGTGTGTGTGTGTGTGTGTGTGTGTGTGTGTAACATACAAAATAAACACAAAAAAACACATCGGTCTTTGGAAAAAGACTGCAAAATGTCCGACATTTGCCGAGTTTTTTTTCAAAGACCGTGTGTAATCTATATAGCCGGGTACATGCCGGGTACTGTAAGTATTGTAATCCTGCAGAGAAACTCCCGAGGCATAGCTATCACCATTACCCTCTTCCCTCTTTTCCCTCTTCTTGTAATATTGTCACCTATAATTATATACCTACCATATTTAAGCATATAAACTATATTATTATTATTGTTATTGTTGTCTTAAATTATCCAAGTTGTTGACTCTCTGAGCTTGCATACGTGCGACACACGAACAGTGCATAGACGCACACAGACGGGTTGCGGAAAATAGCTCAATATTAAAATTACTTACCTTAGTACCCGAAGTAGGCAAGCATGTATGAAAATACTAATAAATGTTGTGAAAGCAAAAGATTTATGTGAGGATCGTAGCAGGTGGAAACAAATAATCTCCGCCTACCTCTTTGCTGGGAAATACGCGTGTAAAAAATGTGCATATAAGCTCGAGTCTCAAAGGGCTAACAACTTCAGCTCCTTTAGGCTCCAAGTGCCTGCCAAGCACCAGCAGATGTTCCTGCGCTCCGACTTCTGGCCGGCAGGTGTGGTGTTCCATTATTTTAGGGAAGCGACGAAGACGTCCTTCAAAAATCCCTAAATAGTCGTATTATTTAAGTTTTCTTGTCTTTTTATTTGTATTTTTGAGTTTTACAGCGCATAGGTGTTATTACTGTAATACTTTATTTTTTATTGATGAATATTAATTAAAAAATAAAACCGACTTCAAAAAACACCCAAAAACTAAAACGCAAAAAATAAAATAAAAATTGAACCGACTACAAACAAAAAGCATAGAAATATCTTTCTTCTAACGGTGAAGCCACACGAGCGTAATTTTGTGAGTCGTGAGCGGCAGAATTTCGGTTCGCGCCATACAATATGCGGGCCATCCCGTGACACTCACATGACACAATGTATGGCGCAACCGAAATTCTGCCGCTCACAACTCACAAAATTACGCTCGTGTGGCCTCACCCTAATCTGTTTGAAGTCGGTGCCTCAGCTCGAGCCAGCAGGAGTGGTAGAAAGAAACCCAATAGATAGTACGTACGTAAGGTCGATGGCTAGGTCCACTCCTGCTGGCTCGTGCTGAGTCACCGACTTCAAACAGATTAGAGTGAGGCCACACGAGCGTAATTTTGTGAGTTGTGAGCGGCAGAATTTCGGTTGCGCCATACATTGTGTCATGTGAGTGTCACGGGATGGCCCGCATATTGTATGGCGCGAACCGAAATTCTGCCGCTCACGACTCACAAAATTACGCTCGTGTGGCTTCACCGTTAGAAGAAAGATATTTCTATGCTTTTTGTTTGTAGTCGGTTCAATTTTTATTTTATTTTTTGCGTTTTAGTTTTTGGGTGTTTTTTGAAGTCGGTTTTATTTTTTAATTAAAAATTATTTTATTTTTTGCTTTTTAGTTGTATTTGTACATACGTATTTGTTAGATACGTAGGATAAAATCATCAGTTTGACCTCCAAATAAGTTTGTTACAAAATCTATTTTTAATACAAGTTTTTTTTTGCTCACTGTACTTTTTGCCCCTGGTTACCAAAGTACTCATAAAGACAAATCCAACGAGACCAAATTTGATAGGGTTACGTCGTTTTATTACGGAGTTCTTATGGTCACTTTCCAGTTCCATGTTCAGACCCTGGTTACCATCTAGGATCAAAGTACTCGTCAAGACGAATCAAACGAGCCCAAACTCGACGGGGTTGTGTCGTTTTATTGTGGAGTGCCTTTGGCCATCTTCCAGCGCCATCATCAGACCCTAGTTACCATCTGGGATCAAAATGCTCGTCAACACGAATCACACGAGCCCAAACATGACGGGGTTGTGTAGTTTTATTGTTGAGGCCTTTGGCCATCTTCCAGCTCCATCATCAGACCCTGGTTACCATCTGGGATCAAAGTGCTCGTCAAAACGAATGAAACGAGCCCGAACTCGATGGGATTGTGTCGTTTTATTGTGGAGTGCCATTGGCCATCATCCAGCTCCATCACCAGACCCTGGTTACCATCTGGGATAAAAGTGCTCGTCAAGACGAATCAAACGAGCCCAAACTCTACGGGGTTGTGTCGTTTTATTGTGAAGTGCCTTTGGCCATCTTTCAGCTCCATCGTCAGACCCTGGTTACCATCTGGGATCAAAGTGCTCGTCAAGACGAATCAAACGAGCCCGAACTCGATGGGATTGTGTCGTTTTATTGTGGAGTGCCATTGGCCATCATCCAGCTCCATCATCAGACCCTGGTTACCATCTGGGATCAAAGTGCTCGTCAAGACGAATCAAACGAGCCCAAACTCAACGGGGCTGTGTCGTTTCATTGTGGAGTGCCTTTGGCCATCATCCAGCTCCATCATCAGACCCTGGTTACCATCTGGGATCAAAGTGCTCGTCAAGACGAATCAAACGAGCCCAAACTTGATGGGATTGTGTCGTTTTATAGTGGAGTGCCATTGGCCATCATCCAGCTCCATCACCAGACCCTGGTTACCATCTGGGATAAAAGTGCTCGTCAAGACGAATCAAACGAGCCCATACTCGACGGGGTTGTGTCGTTATATTGTGGAGTGCCTTTGGCCATCTTCCAGCTCCATCATCAGACCCTGGTTACCATCTGGGATCAAAGTGCTCGTCAAGACGAATCAAACGAGCCCAAACTCGACGGGGTTTGTGTCATTTTATTATAGAGTGCCTTTGGCCATCTTCCTGCTCCATCATCAGACCCTGGTTACCATCTGGGATCAAAGTGCTTGTCAAGACGAATAAAACGAGCCCAAACTCGACGGGATTGTGTCGTTTTACTTTGGAGTGCCTTTGGCCATCTTCCAGCTCCATCATCAGACCCTGGTTACCATCTGAGATCAAAGTGCTCGTCAAGACGAATGAAACAAGCCCAAACTCGACGGGGTTGCGTCGTTTTATTACAGAGTTCCTATGGCCACCATCCAGCTCCATCGTCAGACCAGCTCCATGTTGCAATAATATTGCATTGTCATCCAATTTACACAAGCACGCAAAATTTCAATTCAGAAACCGGGAAGTGGGTTAAATTCAACTTGCAAGATTTGACCCGTTGAGGAGTTCCGTTGGCCATCTGTGATCTTCTTCATCAGATCCAGTTTACCAAATGACATTTTCTGAATGAAAATACTTGACTAGATGCTAAAAATTCTAAAATCGTCATAGTTGTGCCTATAAAATTTGAGGGTTTCCGTCGATTTACCCAAGATTCCATCATCAGATCTTGACTTGGTGCCAATGGGACCACCTCGGAAGTATGCTCTTTTAAACAAAAAAAGAATTTTGAAAATCGGCCTACAATTGGCGGAGATATCGATGAACATACATAGAAAAAAAAAAAAAAAAAAAAAAAAAAAATATATAAACAGTGGAACATAGAACCTCCTCCTTTTTTTGAAGTCGGTTAAAAATAAATATGTATGTATTTATTAGCTATTATCTAGTAGGATTATTATACGTAACAAAAAAAACCAGCAATGCACTTCGCCTTACCACAAAGTCACGCTCGAGTACGCTATGCAAAGTTAGAGAAATTATGAGACCACGAAAGATGGTATCGGCGGCGGCGCGCGGACGAAGTTGCAGTATTATCCAAATCGAAGCAGCAGCAGGTAGCTTTAAAACTTGTCTTCAGATATTCTATAGATTGAGGCACTCCGTTTAATTAGCGACCGATCCGTAGTCACACCAATTAACTACACTGGTGTGACTATGGTCCCCCTCCAGCGTCGGACTGGCCATATAGTCGAGGTGGCATTTGCCAGCTGGGCCCCAGCCTGCGTGGACCCCTCCCGGGCTTGGCTTGCGGGGGGCAGTATTTTCCGATAGTATCCCATCTATACGTTGACGTTTAACGACAACACAACGTCAAAATCCCGCTGTCATTACATGAGATGTGGTTGTGTGCGTGGCCTCAACTCTGGTGGCGTTACCTCTACCATCATCTAATCTCGGGCCCCAGGCTTGTGGTCAGCCACCCGGGCCCTTCCGGCCCAGTCGACCCTGTCCCCCTCCATCCATCTCCCTTCATCCACCCATCCATCCATTCATCTATCCGTAAAGCTGTTTTAGCGTGAAAGAGACGCACAGATACAACCGTGCGCATTTGTAGGCTTGCATGCACATACGTTAATCATAGGTTATTTATTTTTCCATAAACTCACCATGGTACACGTATTTAATAATAATCGTAACAGTTCAAACGAAAACTAGAACCCAATGCTAAACTTTTATTATGCCGTCATTTAGTACTCGTAACCCCGTAATACTGTTTATAAATATGAAGGAACACAGTACAGTAGTAATGAACCTTTGAATATTCAACTAATACCTACCTACTAGTGAATACTCAAAGTAATGAACTCATATGCTACGTAACTTTTATTAATAAGTAGCTGTTGCACGCGTCTTCTCAGCCGAAGTATAGTAACGCCACAAGAGTTGAGGCGAATGATTACACATACAGCTACATAAAGTACTGATTGCAAAAAAAGTATTGAATGAATGAAATGAGCGAGTGAATGAAAATGTGAGTTATATAATCTTTATTTAATCTTTACAGTAGTGCATACTATAATTTTTCTTTTTTGTTTCTTTCTAATATTATAAAGAGAAAAGATTTGATTGTTTGTTTGTATGTTTGTTTGTTTGTTTGCATTGAATAGGCTCCGAAATTACCGGACCGATTTCAAAAATTATTTTGCCGTTAGAAAGCTACATTACCACAGAGTGACAGAGGCTACTTTTTGCCGCGGGAAAATTAATTTTATCGCGGGCGATGCTGCGGACGGGAGGCTAGTATATTATAGTTTTGAAATAAAACAATTTGAAACTGACATGAAGTATTCGCAACAAAAAAATCGGTATTTATAATAGCAAAAAATCTGATTTAAATAAAATAGATCAATTTTTTTATTTTCTGTTTTGTTTGAACTATAATTATGTGTTTTCCTAAATAATTCTTAACGAAATCGGTTGAAGAAAATTTTAGTCAATCTTGTAATTCACTGTTGCGTCTGTTGAGCTTGCTACCGGTACGTTACGAATAAATGTCAAGTCATAAATGTCAAATGAAATGTTGTTGTGTGCGTGACCTCAACTCTCATGGCGATAAGTATAGCATCCGTCATTGATACCCAATCATTACGGTTGGAAACGGCCTGCATCCACCGTGAACCTACAGCCATCATCCGCCCATCTCATTGGTGGATGTCCCACGCTGCGCTTGCCAGTCTGTGGTCTCATTCGAGAACTTTTTGGCTCCAAGGGGCATCACTTCTGGCGCTAGCACAGAATATATAATAGTACTGACGTACAGAATGGAAACGGTCCGCCCCGCACCGATTCGAATTACCCCACCCCTCAAGGCGCAGATAGCCGGAAACCGCCAGAAACCAGAAGAGTGCGCGCGCGATGTATGTAGGCGTACGCGTGTTCAGACGTCGTCGTGCTTATGTAGATTCAAGAACGCGTATTTGTACGTCGTGTCCGCCGCGTGGCGCTAGTAGAACAGTTGCGTCAAAATAGACAGAGGGTGTAACATAGATGTGCGTTTATCACTGCATAAGGTGATTATCTAACAGACTGAAATGTACGATGTGTAGAAAAGATTCGTGTCTAATCTCTTGACCAGTGGTGGTGTAGGGGTAAGCACGCAGCACGGAATGCTGAGGACCTGGGTTCGATTCCCAGCATTGGTCTTTTTTCTGGGGTTTTTTCTGTGCATCTATATTTCAATTTGTATTTAGTATGAAAAATATGCGTCAAAATATCAGGAGCATATCAAAGGAAAAGGCGTACATACTATCTTACTTACTTAATACTTACTTAATATTATGTATAGATGTATGGATTGATGTGTGGATATTTGTTACTTTTTCACGCTAAATCAATTTAAAAAGCACACAGATAGTTTATGTCCAAATAAACATTTCGTCGTCATCATCATCATCCCAGCCTATATACGTCCCTCCTCCTCTGAGAATGGGATGGCTTGGGCCGTAGCTCCCACGCGGGCCCAATGTTGATTGGAAACTTCACACACACCATTGGATTTCTTCGCAGGTGTATGCAGGTTTCCTCACGATGTTTTCTTTCACCATTAAGCTCATGGTAAGTTACAATTGTAATTCCGAAAAACTTAGAAGTGCGAGCCAGGATTTGAACCCACGACCCTTTGCTTCAGATGCCATAGACCAAACCACTAGGTGACCACGGATTTTCATCTGCCTGGAGAGAGATCTTTCTAACGTGGCTTATCCCCACGAACACATTGAAAAACGAGAATAATAATGATAAATATTTAAGACACTTTTTATCCTGTAAAATTATTAATTTATCTAAATAAGTATGTTTATCGTCGTCTAGTACCCATAGTACAAGCTTTGCTTAGTTTGGGACTAGGTCAATTTGTGTAAGATTGTCCCCTTATATTTATTTATTTTATTAGTTCCCGATAGCGCTAAACGAATTATTCCCAAACAGAGTCTCGGGCAACAGCTGTTAGGAAATATGTTTGACCATGAAATCAAAACTGCTTGAGCCTCATTGACATCACGTTAAATAAGTTGGAAGGAGTCCCGGCGGCACGGCGGCGGCCGGCGTGCGTGCCGGGGTATCGATCGCGCGCATTGCGGTGCCAGCTAACTAACAGCTGATTTGGTTCGCTGGTTTACTATAGTTTAGGGTTTCATACGCGAAGAGTGACGAACGGAACCCTATTAATCTTGCTTTGCTGTACCCGTCCAGCAAGAAAGAAACGTTTATTTGCTTAGAACACGTACAAAAAAAACGTGTGTCGCCAGTGATGACTTATAAATAATAAAATAAATAATAAATATCACGGGACAATTCACGCCAATTGACCTAGTCCCAAACTAAGCAAAGCTTGTACTATGGGTACTAGACAACGGATAAACTTACTTAAATACCCAAGACTCGAGCACAAACATTCGTATTTTTCACACAAATATCCTGCCCCAACCAGGAATCGAACCCAGGACTGCAAACTTCGTAGTCAGGTTCTCTAACAACTAGGCTATCCGGTCATCTAATTAGTTATGGTACTAAGACGTGGCCGCTAAAGATGGGCCTCATAAGAAAACTGAGAGTCACTCAGAGGGCGATGGAGAGGGCTATGCTCGGAGTTTCTTTGCAGGATCGCATTAGAAATGATGAAATCCGCGCAAGAACTAAAGTCACCGACATAGCTCGAAGAATCGCTAGACTCAAGTGGCAGTGGGCATGGCACATCGCTCTTAGAACTGATGGCCGATGGGGTAAAAAGGTGCTCGAGTAGCGTCTACGGACCGGAAGACGCAGTGTAGGTAGACAGGTGGTAGGTGTGAGTGACGACCTGGTTAAGGTGGCGGGATCGCGTTGGATGCGGAGGATGGCACGGGACCGATCTGTTTGGCGAGCCTTGGGGGAGGCCTATGTTCAGCAGCAGTGGAAGTCTGAATGATGATGAATGATGATGATTATGTTACCCAGCATTTTACTGAGTTAGAAACAATCATTTCTGTACGGTCGGCCAAGAAAATGGTCTACCAGTTTTGACAAAAGTTAATGTGAGATCTGAATATCGTTAAGGTTGACTTTTCAAACTGAGTGAAGTCTTTAGTCACTGTGATCATATTATTGCAAGGGAAAATCGACCTCTTTGTATTATGACGTGCAAATGAACTTCAACCGTAGGGTGGTAGACTATATTTTTGGCCGATGGTACATGACTTAGGATTCAACTTGTAGTTTTTGTAAAATACCTTAACGATGTCTACATGATCCGTCTGAGCTGTACAAAACCCATTTAATTAAGGACGACAAAAACCTCTAAATCATGATTAACCGTCATAACTGGAGACGCTTTCCGTTCGCGAATTAGGTACTTACCTCGGCGAAACGACGGGGAACAAGTCATGAGAGAATAACCTTGACAGATATTAATCCCCGACACAAAAAGAGGGGTGTTATAATATAAATTTGACCGCTATGTGTGTGTCTGTTTGTGGCATCATAATTCTGAAACAGGTGAACCAATTTCGATGTCGTTTTTGTTATTTGGAATCAGGTTTCTTGGCAATGGTTCTTAGACATAATTCATTAAAATTGGTCGAGCCGTGTTAAAGTTATCAGCTCTTTTATAAGCTGCGGAAGGGATTTTAGACGCAATGGGCATTTACTTTATTTTCAAACATTTGTATTTGTATTAACCCTTAATTGCGTTGGGGTTTTTATATATTTTTTTTAATTAAAATAGTTATTGTAACTACATAGCTACTATCATAAATGGTACCTTCCATGCAAGCAGACACTTCCTTTAAACTCTGTTCTGGTGGAAACTGTTAAGCGGAGCGCGGTTTTTGTAGAATAAACGTTTTCATTTTCATTTCAAAGTGGGACGTATATGTATAGGCTGGGATGATTAGAATACAATCTCCGGTCGCTCGTCCCTTGTACTGACGAAAGAGGCCCGAGGAAAATTTAGCACTCGACGCCCTCGTCGCGCAGCGCAAACATTCTTCAATTAGCAAAGCTCCTGCTGGAATAAATCGAGTTTTCAATCGTTTTATCCTATTTTGGGAAAAAACGCGTCTCGGTCATGTAAGGTTCTTTTTATTTTGCGATCAACCATCGTAAAAGCTGTAATGGCCTAGTGCCATTGGCCTCTCAAGCTGGTTGTTTGTTCAGAGTTTTTCGGATTTGCGTCTGAAATTACGTTTGGAATTTACCATGAGCTTTACGGTGAAAGAAGACGTTATGATGAAGCTTCCACACACTGCGAAAAAATTCAATCGTCTTTGACTGAAATGATGATGAGGAACGATTGTATAACAGAAAAAGTGATATAATGTGACTGACAGACAATAGTCTAGGTAACTACAAATAAATGATAAATAAATATCACGGGACACTTGGCTCCAACTTGATCTAGTCCCAAAGTAAGCAAGGCTTATGTTATGGGTACTAGCCAACAAATAAACATATTTAAATAGATAAGTAGATATACAATTGAATACACACTAAATGTCCAAGACTCGAGAACAAATATTCATATTTATTCTGTCGTACAAATATCAGCCCCGAATTCAATCTTCGTAGTCAGACTCTTTAACCACTACCTACTTAAGCCATTCGGTCGTCCAAATGCATTTATTTCATACTAGCTGTTGCCCGCGACTTCGTGTACGAAAAATTTCGTTTATCGGCAATTTTCCGGCAAGAAAACTATTCTATGTCCTTCTCGGGCACAAAATATCTTCTACATCAAATTTCATTTCAATCGATTCACTGGTTTAAGCGTGAAGAGGTAAGAGACAGGCAGAATTAATTTCGCAAGTATGGATATAATTCCGATTAAGATAGGCCTGCACCTTCAATAAATGAGTATAGACTCATTTATTGAAGGTAGGTACTGTTACCAAAAGTAACAGCGAGTGTGAGTGTTGTGTATTATCAAAAGTTGGAAAGGCGTCTAGAAACAGTTAATAGGTACATTTAAAATTTATGCGGCGCCTACTACAACTTTCGCACTGATATTTCTTTATTTTCAATTCTATAATGTGGGCAGGTACGAAATTCTAACACATGCAACATTATGAACGTGTTTATTTCAAAGTAAATTATGCGAATTGTTTAATAATTATGCCATGTGCTTTATATATAACTAAGTAATTGGTATAAAAGTGACAAAAGGTGCCAAGGCTAACGTTAGGCATGGTTCGGACTCATTAGTTTCACACTCTTTACGTCATACGATACACTGGCCAAATGTTGGCTTCATAATTATTTACTTGCTGTATTTCGCGTGAATTTCGTTACGAAACTAATCATGAATACCGAGCGATTCACGCAAAAGGTTCAATTTTCTTGGTTTTTCTTTAAGTTTATCAAACAGTTTATTCATAATTATGCTAAAACTAGCTTCCTTCCCTGGTTTCGCACAGGTGTACTACAAATTAAAAAAAACTTTCATACAAATTTTCTCTCATGTGTTAGGTACTGACACTCACAAAAAGACAAAAAGGTGCAATTGATTTTTATTAATATAGATTTAATAGTAAATAAAATAAAATTTATTCATAAATAAAAACATCAGGTTATCATGTCATTAAAACTTGAAAAACTCTGCTTCTTAAATAGGTAGACTTGTCCTTTTGGCTTGGCTGCGTATTAAGCAGTGCACCTCCCCAGAATTCACAATTAAAGATTTGTATCGAGATAAAAAAAAAATAAGTTACAGGACATTGTTGTATTCACTCGACAGTATTTGCATCGGGGAGGTGTGACGGGTAACTGATGCTAAGTAGCCAATAAACAAGTCTTAGGATGAGGGTCTCTTGAACGCCTCCAAATCTTGGTGCGTGTGTTTTATGTCTCACGATATAAAGACACTCGTTCACAAGAAAAGCTTGTTCAGTAATTATCTTTACTATTGCACGAACTGTGCAAGTAGGTCCACGACCTAGGTCTATCGCTTAACTACTGTAAAACTAAACTTATGTATATACACTCACCTTATAAAAAAGCCAATTTCATGCCGAAGATCGTTGCCCATGAACACAAATGTCTGCACAAACCTAGCGCATCTTGTAAATGTACTCATCTTGAGATTGTAAAGGAACACACCTACCTTGGACTAAAAATAGATCACAAATTCAATTGGAATCCGCATATCAATCATGTATGTAATAAACTTAGATCTATACTGTCAAAGCTATTCGTTCTTAAACATAAAGTTCCATACAATACATTAAGACTTCTTTACATGTCCATGGCGGATTCTGTCATAAGCTACGGCTTAGAAAGCTATGGGAGATCATATAAAACATATATAAATGATATTTATAACTTGCAATTGCGTATACTTAAGACCTGTACCTACAAAAATTAAATATAAATATAAAAATAATTATGAAAATCTATTCAATTACTGCGGGGTGCTAACTGTATTTGAAAAGATAGACTTAGCCATTGTAACCAAATACTTTAACAACATAGCAGGGCTAAAGAGAAGAACACGTCCAACACACTTACGTAACTTAGCCAACCTACCAACATTTGAAATTGCAAAAACCAACAATGAATACGGTCAAAGACTATGGAGATGCATCTTACCGCGTATTTTGAATGGATTTTCAAGCGAA
Source organism: Archips xylosteana (assembly GCA_947563465.1). NCBI lineage: Eukaryota > Metazoa > Arthropoda > Insecta > Lepidoptera > Tortricidae > Archips > Archips xylosteana. Next base: position 1,763,265 of record OX387360.1, read on the forward strand.
TTATTAAACTTAATTGAAGGTCGAACGAGTAGACAAGCTAACTATTAAAGACACATGTTTAAAATAAGAGGGCAAACTACCGACATAAAACTTACTTAATATTTGTATATTTATACCTACGCAACCCTGACTAGCAATGTCAATTATATTTGATTTAACTTCGTAGAAATAGATTACTTTGTATAATTATTAATTAAAACCTTGACTGTATGTTACACAAAAGGACTTCTTAACTCAATAATCTTTTTAAGTTAAGATTAAGTAGTTAAGATAATGCATGTAATATTGTAATTTTTTTTTAATGAAATAAACAGTCTTAATTTTTTTTTTTTATTGAACCTAAAATTAAAGATTTATTAAAACAGAAAAAAGTTAATTCAACATTGTTGTATTCACACACTCAACAGTATTTGCCTAGGAGAGGTGTGACGGGTAACTGATGCTAGGCCCTAGAAACAAGCCTTAGGATGAGTTTCTCTTTAACGTCTCCTAATCTTGCCGCGTGTGTTTTATGTGTCACGGTTTATAAAGACTGCTGTTCACCAGGGGCTAAATTCAGGAACGGCCCAACACGGTTTGCGAGAGGATAGTGATGAACTGCTATTCAGAAACGCCAAAAATCACTGGTTTGCGAGAGGTTTGGGCTGATATTGGGATTAGCCTTATTTATTTATTTATTCTTTTCTCTGCGAGCTCGGAAAAAGAGGTCTTACAAGAAAAATCGTGCAAGTTGCATTACATTGCGGCGCCCAATTGACCACTTCAAACTTGTTCACTTTAAGGCCTTGCAATGTAATACAACTTGCATGATTTTTTTGCAGGTCTAAACTCGGCTTTAGAGCAAGATAAGTCTGCAAAGATACTGCACACGTAGTGCATGTGTTTATACGACATAATTTCATAGAAGTTTGACGTTTAATATAACATTTGCACTGCGTGTGGCTATCAAGATCGTTGCAGACTTATTTTGCTCTGACTCTAGTAATTGTTCATAGTTAAAAAAAGTCGAAGTTGTTTTTTTTCTTCATTCTTGTATTCATACACTCGACAGTATTTGACTCAGGAGGTGCGACGGGTACAAGCAACTGAATTTATGCCAGACCATCGTCATCATTATTATCGGTGTCACTTAATGAATACATAAATCTATTTTTTTCTTTATCCCGTGGGAATTTTAACAAATCCGTACTTATTCCATGCCTACATCAGAAATGCTACCTCTATGCAAAATTTTAGCTTTCTAGAGCCAGGGATTGGCCTAGGCGGTAAGTCAAGCAATCAGGACATTCCTTTTTACATGTATAAATGTAATTTTTTTAACTTCAAAGTTTCTGCAAACGCTACTAATAACAATGAGGCATTTCGACGCAGTTCCGTAGACTCATAAGTACTCGATTCCCACTGGATGTGCCATACTTTATAATTGTTTACGTGACATCAGTGACGATAATTACGGCAAACTACATGCGTGTACAGTCGAGGTCAAAGATATTTTTACTCTTTAATATGCCTTCTGACAATTTAGTACAAAAGTTCTAACATAAAGTGGCGCTGTAACGTAGTAAAACTGTAAACATATCTTTGATTTCGACTATACGTTAACTGCAGTAAGCGAAAACAAGTACAGGTAGTTTCTGTGGTACAAGGATCTGCTGTCATATGAAAAAAACCAAAATTAATCCATCCAAGTGGAGACTCTAGAAGACGACCGACCACGATGGGCACATTCAGTGCATACTGAAGTGTGTGACTTTCAACTATGAAATTTAATATTCAAAGATAGAATACTTTCTTATTTCACGGTTGGTTGTTTAGGTTGGCTTCAATTTTCTATCGTTAAAAAGCTTCGTACACCATAACTTCCAAAAACATTAGAACTTCGATGACATAAACAATCATCAACACATACATAATTATAAAATGGAAACAACCCATTCCTAATTCTCAGACTTTTGTTACCACTGCAAAAAATATAAAATATCAGCTACGTGTCCGCCCACCTTTAAACTGCGGTAAAACCATAATATCCACTCGAAAACACCGCAAATCGCGAAAGATCCTTGTTGATAATACCCATTCTTAGCGCCAAAGTATAGCTTATAAATAAACACCATCAAACGTGTGAATCAAATACGTGTGAATCAAACACGTGTGAATGTCAGTAATACTCGATTGCAAAAGTATTTGAAGAATCATCTGGAGATGAGATTATTTGAAACAAAAAAGCCATGGAGAGATTATTCAGTTAAAAATAAACGTTAAAGAGAAAAAAATATTAAAAAAACATTTTAATACATAAATACACATTCACCCATTTAATGCAGCATAATTCCTAGCAAGGGACTGGGCTTTGATGAATATTATTCAGTCAGTGAGTGAGTGAGTGCGTGAATCAGTCAGTCAATCAGTCAGAACTTTCATTTTTGTATGTATAGATGTGTCTGAGGTTTTTAAACGGATCACAACACAATGCACAGCTGTTGTGGTCGGGATGCGACTAACTCATGTAAATGTCTCATGATAGCTGAAAAACGTCAGATATTGCTATTAAAAAATAAAAAGACAATGTAGTTAGAAAACAACTGTGCCATGAAGGACTAGCAATACTTTCTCAAACTGCAGTTGTTGTACTCGTAAATACTACCTAAAAAAGCTGTGGGAAATGCCAAAATTATTTTTACAATTAGCCATAATGTATAAACTCTTTTGTTCATTTAATATTCCTTTGTTTTTATTAGCTTTTTTTGACAGTTTTTGATCTGTAACTTTTTAAGAATAAGGCAACAATGTATTTTTAACATTGATGTCTTTGACAAGATAAAAAAGCACAACGTAACCAATATTAAGGTTATAAGCTATTTAAATGGCAATATGCTCTAATTTCCAACTGTTGGATTGATTTGAATTTTGGTATACATTTACTAAAAACTACAGCCAGTAAAAAACTTGTATTAAAAAATATTTATGTAGCTTTATTTTCATTTTACTTTTTTCATCCCAATCCTGTGTAACTGGCGTGAAAGACGCCTCAAAGCAAGCAAATATGGAGTATACCGAGGGATGGCTGTAAATCTCTTTTAAGAGGATCTTCTATATCAGATAATCCGTCGGCCCACAGCGTGGTTTATAGGCCTATGTTAACATGAGAGTTAGATGTTTACTAAAGGTATTTAGGGGTTGAAAATATAGGTTTATTATTTATACTTTACTTTCACTTAACCTTACACGCGGTTTCTTTAAGAAAACCTTTAGTTTAATTGAAATTCCGAGACTTTATTGACTTTTCTTTCAGACAACATGGTCCATATTTTGTTAGTATTAAGTAAGACTATGTTTAAGACTTGAGACCTTAAGTTAAGACTATGTTAGTAATTATAGCTAACAAGTTAATCAAGTATTCCATAACTGAGCGATCATTTCTTGTTACAGCTAAAATCTTTAGGAGACTGTTTGGGCTGCTACGCATCATAGTTAATAGTGACGCCATCTTTTTCCGTAAGATTGTAATAAATCTAAAATTCCTAGCGTTAACAGTAGATAAGGAAACTATAAAAGCAGTAAACATGGTTCCTGTGTGGTCCTCTACGGAACCGTTAAAAGTGTGTGGTTAATTGATTTAGGAAAAGTAACTTGTAAATCAATGAGTATTTTATCCTCTATCTGCACTACTGAAATAAGATACCAATGGTCCAATTCTAACCAAAAACTCTTCACCAAAACCTTGCCAATAGATAAGAATATCAACAGAACTGTTTTATTTATGAAAAAAGGCCGCGAATTGCGAAGGTTTTCGGATACCCCAGCGCTGGAGCACAATAGACGTTATTTTCTGGTATTTATTAATATTGTTTGCTGGGCTTAAATTTTGCTTTGCAATCGCCATTTTTATCTCCTTTCTTTAGAGAATACCGCTGTGCCTGAAATTGAGATTAACTGTTATTGAAAAAGAAATAAAGCGTGATAACTGTGAAGAAAAGACAATATAAAAAATTCAGTAGCCTACTGGTTTGACCTATGGCCTCTCAAGCAGAAGGTCGTGGGTTCGAACCCGGGCTCGCATCTCTGAGCTTTTCGGTATGTACGTGCGAAATCACATTTAGGTACCCTAAGCCTCAGTAATAAATGCTAATGTACGAAATAATCTTTATTTTGTTCATGTTATTTGTTTTCATACGTTTCCGCAATTATCTGTTTGGTACAAATCAATGTTTCAAAAACGAGACGTACAAACCTAGATCTTATTTTGATCGATGGTGTATAATTATCTGAAATATATCGCACCTTCAAGATGATACTGATCGAATAGGAATTATTCTCATTTTAAAAGTAAACCTGTTGTTCTTTGAGCATTAAGTTCAATTTTGAAACGAGTTTTGAAATTGGGTCAGTATCGTCCTGAAGCTGCGAATGTTTATTATTATTTACTTTACCTATAGACCGGAGATGGTTTGTATGTTTGATAAATGTTTACTGTATTGAAGAAGAAGAACCATAATTTGTTTAGTTCAATACAATAAGCTACCATGTAATTGCGTAGAGTGTTATATGCAGGGTGAAATTTTGAACGTGATTCAAAATTAGTGTTTCAAGCTTTAGTTGATGCGGGATAACATACTTGATGCATTTACTAAATTGTTGAAATTGGTCGGATAAAATTTTGGATTTTCATACTTTGTTGTATGTAGTTACATTATGAACTAAATGTATGGACACCTCAAATTTAACAATACTAATTCTAACAACTGGTTAAATGCATTATGTTGTACAGCATTAAATAAGCTAGAAACACTAATTTAGTATCACGTTCAAAATTTCACCCTGTATTTCTCCACTTTCTTGTACGTGGGTAAGATATAGGACAACAAATTCTCCTAGAACCACTTTATCTAGGCAATCCTAACGATTGCACATACTCCTATCGCCCATATAAGTTAGACCTTTTCAACTGAAGCAACCAACTTTCACCGCAGACCTTATTTAAATGGACGAGCGCCGCTAACATCCAGTTTATTTCGACCTCTCTAATACACGCTCAAGCGTTGTACAAGGGCTCCTTATAAAATGGAAACGAAATCGTAACTATCCATTTATGTCAGACCTCTGACAGCGATATATAAGCGGTAAAGTAAGGGTCTTGGCAAGGCGGTGATGAAAGTCCAGTGAAATAGAATATTTGTTCCTGAAATCACATTTCTAGGCAGCCAACTGCGAACCGCTTTGATCCCGAGAATCTGTTATTTCTGAGATAACAATTTCCTGGGCAGTGTAGGTACTTTTGTGGATAAAGTTTCTGTGTGATTGACTACCTAGCTATATTTATTGACTGACTCCACAGAATAAGTGCAAATAATGAAGTACCCTACAGATATCCTACGACAATAGATGCATTAAGTATAATAATATGTTCCTTCTTTGCGTTGCTGAACAATTGTTAGTTTTACTATCGATAGTTTCTAGGGTCCGTGCGCAAAGGGTAAAAACGGAACCCTATTACTGAGACTTCGCTGTCCGTCCGTCCGTCTGTCCATCTGTCACCAGGCTATATCCCATGAACCGAGATAGCTAGATAGTTGAAATTTACACAGATGATGTATTTTAGTTGCCGCTATAACCACAAATACTAAAAAACAGAATAAAATAAATATTTAAGGGGGCTCCCATACAACATACATGAATGTTTTGCTCGTTTTTGCTCGATATTGATAACGGCAACAGGTAGACGCTTGAAATATTCACAGAATATTTAGTTGTAATATTCCCTTAAAAATAAATAATTAAATTAAAATAAAACAAATATTTAAGGGGTCTCTCTTACAACAAACGTGATTTTTTGCCGTTTTTATATGTAGATAGTGGTACGGAACCCTTCGTGCGCGAGTCCGACTTGATCTTGGCCGGTTTTTTAGCACGCGACACAAAAAGAGGGGTTCTTAGGCGAGTGAACAGATTTGAAAGCAGGTTTTTTGGCAATGGTTCTTCGACATGTTTCATCAAAATTGGTTCAGACGTTTCAAAATTATCATCTCTTTTGTTAGCTGCAGAAAGGACCTTAGACGCATATTGGGCATTTATTTTATTTTCATACATATCATCATCATCATCATCATTTCAGCCGAAAGACGTCCACTGCTGAACATAGGCCTCCCCCAAGGCTCGCCAAACAGATCGGCCCTATGCCATCCGCATCCAATGCGTTCCCGCTACCTTCACCAGGTCGTCGATCCATCTTGTTGGAGGCCTACCTACATTGCGTCTTCCGGTCCGCGGACGCCACTCGAGAACCTTTCGGCCCCATCGGCCGTCAGTTCTACGGGCGATGTGCCCTGCCCACTGCCACTTAAGTCTAGCGATTCTTCGAGCTATGTCCGTGACTTTAGTTCTCGCGCGGATTTCATAATTTCTAATGCGATCCCGCAGAGAAACTCCAAGCATAGCCCTCTCCATCGCCCTCTGAGTGACCTTGAGCTTCCTTATAAGACCCATCGTTAGCGGCCACGTCTCAGTGCCATAAGTCATCACTGGCAACACACACTGGTCAAAGACTTTTCATACATATGGTCTGAACTAATTACGTTGGGGGTTTTTATTTTTTTATTTATCATCTAAAAAAAAAGCTTTTCTATTGATTTGCCTATTGATAGTATCAATAATCTCAATAGCTCAGAATATTATCGTAATATTATCGATAGTATTGTTGCTCCCGAAGGAAAACCTAGGCAGGCAACAATACGATCGATAGTATTGCACTCACGAATCAACACTATTACTTCCTTAATCTTCGTCTGCTCCGTCTGTCTATCTGTATTTATTTATGTATCAATTAGGTATAATTACATATTTATGGTAAACAAGTGTGTGCGGGTTATGTTTTTCTTTCGCCGTAAAGTTCATGGCAAATTTGAAATGTATTCTTAAGAGAGAGATCATAATAAAATAAGGGTAGAGGAGCAAAAAAAATGTCGACCACGAATATTTCATATTCATTTTGTTGTATTCGACAGGCTCATGTATTTGCTTACTCTAACTAAAGCCAAGTAAAACACAAGTTTATTCTGTGTTAACCACACAGCAGCTATCACGAGAGTTGACATTAGGTTATGTATGAACCGCTACCGCCTCCTGTCGTAAATGCTATGTGATGTGACGCTAACACTAAAGATCGACAAACGAAAAGAGAATTCTAAGTATTAGGAGAATCCCTTGCGGAATTTTATTTCGTTCGTTCCATTAATATGTAAATGCGGGTTTGGGGTCTTATGTGTTACTAGCTATAACCCACCGTACAAACGTCTCTGTGCTGAAGGAGCTCAAATTGGAGAAAACACAGCGTCTATCTTCGATCTGCCTACAACGCATATTGCGTTACTTTGGTCATGTAGCGCGTAGGGGAGCGGACAATTTGGAGAGGTTAATGGTAACCGGAAAAATAGAGGGTAAAAGACCTCGAGGCCGAAGTCCCAAACGATGCAATGGTCAGATCAGATCTCCGAACAACTGGACTTAACGGTCAGCGCTGCACTTCATCAAGCGACTGAACGCAGCCGATGGCGACAACTAGTGGACAAAATTAAGAGTCACGATCCTCAGCAGTGAGGGAGCGATTAAGATGATGATGAGCTATAACCCACGGCTTCGCCCGTCTTAGAAATCAATGAAAAAAGGTATGTAGGCTGTATGTAAAACTCTTTATTAACATGTGCATGGCTGGCCTAAAGGTCGTTTCAATTGAATACAAAAGGCCTGGCCACATGACCACAGTACGGGGTCGTAAACGTGAAACTGTGCGGCGCCGGAGCGAGGCACGTTGCCGCACCCGTGCAGATACGAGGTCTGTTCAAAAAGTATCGTTAATTTTGAATATATGTGGTGTTCGATTTTTTTATGGTGTTATGATGGTACTTGTGTCCCTCACTTAAGAGCTGTGATGGATGGAGATTATTTTAGTTAATTTTTGACAACTATTTTGGGTGGGCACGTTTTGGCTGGTCTTCGATTTTTGCCTAAATATTCGAAAAATAGGATAGAAATAGGTAAAGTTACCGCCTCTGCTTTTTTGTTTAAATTCCATAAACTTGGAATTACAATTAGGTACAATGTCTTTGCCTAGGGGTGTGTTTTACAATACCGAAGTACGAAAGACCGAATGTATTAAAACATCGAATGGGTCAAAAGACATACACGATTTTTTTCTGAAACCGTAAACTTTTCAGAATTTATTAAAACGGCATCATACAGAACCCATTAGGTTAGGTAAGGTTTGTTTTATAAAAATATTAAAAAGTTAACGGTTTCAGAAAATAATCGTGTCGGTCTTTTGACCCATTCGATGTTTTAATACATTCGGTCTTTCGTACTTCGGTATTGTAATACATACCCTTGCCTAGCTATTCTGCTACCAAAGTTGGTGACGGGGTGGCGGGGTAGGGATGTTGTGGTTGATGTAGACTTCCGTAAAGTAATGCCTAAACCTATCAATTATCTGTAAGCTTTAGTTCAGGAATCGATTCGAAAGTGAAATTGTTTTGTCTGCCCCTTTTCTAAGTAAAAATAAGCTATGATGATAATGTATGTTCGACGCCTAAGTTAGGTAGTCATAGTGTTGCTCTGGCAGCGGCTTCACCTCTAGTTCCTTAGTTGTTTAAGTTAGTTTTAGTCAGATTGGAGACTGAAAACCAGCGGGCTCGCTGAGTCTAATTTACTATTTATCTCATACTTACAAACTAGATAATGTGTACTATGTTTCGTAAATTTATAACTTTTTGTATGTTGGTAAATAAAAATTTCTTTTATTTATTTATTTATATTTATTTAAAAAAAATGGATCAAAGAATTTATAAAAAAAAATTGTGAGTATAATACAAAATTAAGTGCGCAGCGTTCCAATGTTCAGTCACGATGTATGACCAACATCTATGCAAAATTTCATGATAGATAGATAGATAGATTTATTTTATGATAAAAATTACAATATAAATTTGCATTGATGTCAAAATTACAAGAATTTATACCATGATCGTCAAAATAATGTAAAATAAAAATAATTAATTATAGTGCACAAAATTTCAGAAAATAAATGTTCTCCCAATAAGGATCGTCAGTATACAAAAAGAGAAAAGAAAAACACTGTAAATATAACTATCACTATGTCAATATCATACATTAAAAAATAAAATATCTCCCAATAAGGATTGTCATTTCACAATTTAAAAATAATAAATATGAGTATTCGATACCATTACTACGACTATCACAATTTAAAATAATTACTTAGTATACAATTAAAACAGGAAACAAATACAATTTTTTACTGTTATAATAATTCATATAATAATTTTTAGAAATTTATGGCCATATATTCCTTTACAGAGTACAAAGGGTTATTCAACAAAAGATTTCTCAGTTTACGCCTAAATGTTTCTTCAGATGGTTCAGTTCTTAGATCGGCGGGTAAATGTTTCTTAAATTTTGATTTTAAGATTTTGATATTTCAACCAAATGTAACTGTTTTACCGAGAAAGAGTAAGTAACAATCACACACACATACGCACGCACGCACACACGCGCACACGCACGCACAGACGCACAATCGTTCGTATTTATAATATTAGTAAGATTCAACTATGGCTAGACATACCTACCTCTCTTTTTAATGAAGTGAAGTACCTAGACCTATTATTATTAGGCAGCTCAAATTCTGGAAGCATAATCCTCTCAATGAAAAAACCCTGTGACTTCCAAATATATGTGCGAAATTATATTCCTAATTTTGTCACGACCTATTCTGTGAAGGAAAACATCATCATCATCCGAGCCTATATAGGTCCCACTGCAGAGCACAGACCTCGTCTTAAAATGAAAGGGCTTAGGCCGTAGTTCCCACTCGAGCCCCGTGCGGATTGGGAACTTCACACACACCATTGAATTTCTTCCTCACGATGTTTTCCTCCGCCGTATAACTTCGCACATAAATTTTGAAAAACTCAGAGGCGTGAACCGGGATCTGAACCCATGACCCTTGAGAAGCAATAGGTCAAACCACAAGGCCAACACGGCGTTTTCCTTCAAGATGTTTTGGCCTAGTTTTTGTGGTCTTTTTTTGATGGAAAAGCAGTGTTAACTTTCCAATCCGCTCGAGGCCCGCGTGGGAACTACAGACCGAACCCAAATTAATTGAATGAGGCGTTACTTTACGGAGGTCCATATCAATGAACTGAAACAATTACTTTGCTTATCCGTGACCTTAGGCTGCGTATCCACCGAAGCTGTGCGAGGATGCGTTGCGAGGAATGTGTTTGTCATGAAACAATAGAAACACTTCATTTAAAAGGTCCTAAGTGAATGAAGTGTTTCTATTGGCTCATGACAAACACATCCCTCGCAACGCATCCTCGCATAGCTCCGATGGAAACGCAGCCATACGAGAGCAAGGCCTCTCATTCTCAGAGAAGGGCTGTGCACAACAATAGGTGAGCAAAGTAATTGTTTCAGTTCATAGACCAAGCCCTCTCATTCTCAAAGAAGGCCTGTGTACGACAATAGGACGTATAATCCGGAGACAATGATGATGACTCCTTGTTCAGATATTTGCTCAAAATGTTAGTCAAAAGACACGGCAGACTCAGCGTCGCTCAGACTGGCCGGCGGGGCAGCGAGCCAACTCCCATGCTGCTGGAGCGAACCAAACTTGGACTTTTGGGAAATGACTAGCTTGGGTAGGTCCTATTTGTTCTATGGAACATGACGTCATAGAACAAAATGACACATTTTTCCCCTATTTTTCCATAGAACTACGTACTAGCTTTTCACCCGAATTTCATGCCATAGAACAAAATGGAAATCATAAAAAAAATCAATACCTACTCAAAACGTTTATTCTGCAAGTACCTAGGCCGCAAATGGGCTCTTTTACTTGTCGCTTTTTTTTAAACTACCAGCGCTTTCGTAAGGACCATCATTGCCAAGAAGAATGCGCCGCAAGAAACTTGGCATACTTTCTCAAAGTCTTCCATGAGAAGCTAAATGAACCGATGATGACAATTATTATTACCATACCATTGATCCAACATCGGCCTGGATAAAATAAGCTTAAAAAAGAATTCTAGAAATATAAATAATGGAAAGAGGTTTTATTTACCTTGTCCTATAGAAAATAAAAGTATTTCATGTTCCATAGTACAAAGTAAGAAAAAATTATCTTATTCTGTCTGATGACGTCATATTCCATAGAACAACTGGGAACTACCCCTTACCCCTTTTTCACCACTTATTTTATTTAATGAACTGAAATAATTACTTTGCTCACCCGTGAACTTATGATAGCTACGTTTATGCAAGACATGTGTGTTCATGCAGTTCCTCCACCTTCACACTGTACGAACGCACACAAATCGCACAAACCCAACAATCACCACCACCTCACTTAAGTTACGCGTCAATTAGTGTGGTGGTGGTGATATTTGGGTTTGAGTGATTTGTGTGTGTTCGTACAGTATTGAGGTGGAGGAATTGCATGAACATTTCTTGCTTAAATGTAGTTATCATAACACGACCACGATCACGGGTGAGCAAAGTAATTGTTTTAGTTAATTCATTGTGGACCTTGCCAAAGTAACGCCTGATTCAATAAATTATTTATTTTTATAGAACCAACAGCTTATACATTACAACATGGAATTTAAGAAACTTATACAAACTACTTTTCATTCAATAAGGATGCTACCACTCATCAACTGATGTACTTTTTAGGGTTCCGTAGTCAACTAGGAACCCTTATAGTTTCGCCATGTCTGTCCGTCTGTCTGTCTGTCCGTCCGCGGCTAAGCTCAGAGACTGTTAGTAGTAGAAAGCTGTAATTTGGCATGAATATATATATCAGTCACGCCGACAAAGTGATTATATAAAAAAAATAAAAAAATTTTTTTAGGGTACCTCCCATAGACGTAAAGTGGGGGTGATTTTTTTTCTCGACTAACCCCATAGTGTGGGGTATCGTTGGATAGGTCTTTTAAAATCATTGGGGGGTTGCTAACATGATTTTTGTATTCAGTGATTTGTTTGCGAAATATTCAACTTTAAAGTGAAAATTTTCATTAAAATCGACCGTCCCCCCCCCCCTTCTAAAATCTAAACTGTTGGGTGGAAAAATTTTAAAAAATTCAAAATGGTAGTAAACATATTAAATTTACAAGGAAAATTATAGCGGCTAAGATTGCTTGGGAATTATTTGTAGTTTAAGAGTAAACAGTAGCCTAAGGTATAAAACATACCGTCACTACTTTGAAAAACTCGTATCTCAAATCAGCATGTAAACAAAACTGAACCTTGATACGCGCGTAATAAAGTTCACTTTGCCAGATTATCGATTTTGAGATACGAGCTTTTTTCAAAGTATTGACGATACCTAACTTGGAAGATTCCGTACACATACGAAATCCTTAGAAAAATATTACTTGATTTTTTCGTAATGGCTGCGGAACTTCTTGGCCGGTTTTTATGAGCTGTCAGAAGACGATTCCCATACCAGGCTACATTTATGACGTCGCTTATTTGTCAACTCGTCGACTATTAATTTTATTGTTTCTGTCTTTTTCAGTCAGTTGTTTTGTATGGTTTACTGTCATTTAACGTGGTCAACTTTTAGGTCTCCTCCCATTTCTATTATTTTTAAAAATACCTAGTTAATTTGAAGTGTCAAAATTTTCGTGTCAACAGGAAAAAGGAAAATTTGTAATAAAATAAATCATTAATTTGAGAAATGGAAATTTTTGGGATATTTACTCATTAAAAAAAACAACTTCGTTATCTATGCTAGCTAAAGTTAAAGGACATTGAAATTTGTGACCTTTTGAAAACAGGTTAAAGAATTTTATTAAAAATCCACTAAGCCTAGCCACTTTCTACACTGCCTGATATTATTGATCAATACTCGCCAGCGACAAAAACACGTGCAACGCCACATTTACTGAAACAACGACAATTCCAGTCCGTTCTTAGTAGGTACGTTAGGTTTTGGGACAAATTTTACTAATAGGGAATTTTCAATTTAAAGTGTAACTTACTTTTTTTTAAATTATGAACTTAAATTTTGTGGTTTTCTTATTCAAAATTACGAGTAGACACTTTTTATAAGAAAAAAGTATCTTCATTTTTTGTGCCACTTTTGTGACTTTCCGGATCCAAAATAGCAAAAACAAGAACCCTTATAGTTTCGCCATGTCTGTCTGTCCGTCCATCCGCGGCTTACCTCAGAGACTATTAGGACTAGAAAGCTGTAATTTTGCATGGACATTATTGTGTAGCAATAATTAATTAGTGAAAAAATTCAAAAAAAATATGTATGTTTATCCGTTGCCTAGTGTCCATAACACAAGCTTTGCTTAGCTTACTTTGGGACTAGGTTAATCGGTGTGAATTGTCCCGTGATATTTATTTATTTATTTTTATTTTGACCTTGACTTTAAGAACCAATGTGCCATAATTTCAATGCTATAATAAAACCGGAGGCCATATTAGCTAATCTACCTACACCGCTTGACAGAAAGAAATAGTGAATGCGATAGCCCCCGCGTTAGACAGTACGGCCTATCATCATCATCATCATCATTTCAGCCTCCCCCAAGGCTTGCCCAACACGGTTCTGCGCCATCCACATCCAACGCGCTTTCACAACCATCTTGTTTTCCTGCGTTTTCCTGCCTGCCTAATACGGCCTGTGAACCGGATTAATCCCCATGACCATAGTTAGTTTTCAAGCCCAAAGTAACCTGTTCTTACGCTGTGATGGTGTTAACTTATATTCTATCTGTACCCATATTTATTGATTCAGCGCACAGTATTCGTCGTTATCTGTGCAGACGTGGAGAAATGGAATTGTTTCGATGTGATCGGATCAGGTGCGGCGGTCGTAAACTGTACAGTCGGAGGCAGATAGTTTCTATAAATAAAAGCTTTTTCGGATTAAAAAAAGTCAAGGTAGAGTAAACTTGAGAAGTATGCAGCTATGGAGCGAATAAAACAACCGACTTACTTGAATGCTAATTTATTACTCAGCGTGCAAAATGGCCGAATGATAGCCGCGCGCGTTTGTTTCGGTGTTCGAAACAAATACACATCAAAACTACCTAGTCTTTGCCCATGCACCAGTGATATGATATACCACTTTAAGGAAAACATCTTTGTATTTATTGATGCCAGACCACGGAGTTAATACCTAACCAGGACTGAGTACTGCGAAAAAAAGTGAGGCCGAAAAAAAAACAAACCAGGGAGTTGCATCTCGTTCTAATTAGGGTGATCAAATAATGGTGCGAGTGGGACACAATTCTCTAATTTCTCTAGTTTGTATGTAATTCGGACCGCTGTCTCTAGTTGCTATCATTAAACTGTATGGCTTGGTAATATGGGTCACTTTTGATTGACTAATAAAAGTTAGTACTCAGTCCGGTTAGGTATTAAGTCCATGTGCCAGACTTACCCAAACTTAAATTTGACACATATGTTAAGTTGAGCATTTCTATTTTTCCTTGTAACCAATTAAGAAATTGTTAATAGGGAGCTAGGGGTTTGTTATGTTTTTTTTTATTGTAATGCTTGAAAAAGTGCGTAACCAATCGGAATAATTTTAACTCCCTATTAACAATTTCTTAATTGGTTACAAAGAAAAATAGAAATGTGCAAGTTACGCTGTATAAGCCATTGTTGGTTTACGCGTTATTGCAGTTTACACTGGAATCAAATCCCCAGGTATGCCTTTTATTTAACAAAAGATATTTTAATGGTTGCTTAAAAGTAGAATGGCCCAGCTATCCTATGTTTCTATTTAGTACCTACCCTTCATCCATGTTCCAGCCCCAAACCATTTGCTCCCAAACTTAGGCTCCGATTACTAAATCATTGTTCCACATGCTGGATCCCAACTAAATCGTTTGAAATATGCTACGCTTGATTTATGAGCCCTTCGTAGCTACTGCTACGGGTTAGTGCTACGGCGTAGCAGGTTATAGAGGTGCTACGACTTGGCAAAGGTATAATGAAGGTGGAAATGTTTGAAGTTCTCCAACACCTTTGTAAGCAGTGTTGATTGAAAAAGTTTTACGACTAACTGTAGAAACTGTTGAGCGTTGTTGAAGAATTCGTTTATCTCTATCCCGCGGGTACCTACTATGTGGGATAAAAAGTATCCTATATGTTAATCCAGGTTATTTTCCAATGTATAAAATTCACGCGTCACGGTGTTTGTTATCGAACTCCTCCGAAACGGCTTCACCGATTTTTTTTTGTCTAATATTCCTTAGATCTGAGAATAGGCCGTAGGCTATTTTTCTCGAACCCACGACCCTCTGCTTGAGAGGACATAATGTACAATAGAATAGGCCATATTTTATTTTTTTGTACTTTTTGTTTTTTTTTATTCGGATCTTTTCTTTTTCGATCCTACTAGGAGTGTCCCAAAACTTACATATAATTTTCGATTCTTCCATTTCGTTACGGTCATATAAAGTCTATGAAAAATGGTAACGGAACTAAAAAAACTTGGGACACTTTTTTCTCCTAGTAGCATCGAAAAAACTCGTGATTCTGAGCAGAAATCACATGAAATTTTCCGAATTACGAGTCACAGTTTTTGAAGTGGTAGAGCCATGTTGTAGCTAGCCGCTGCATCACGAAAAGGGCCGGCTCGTCCGGGGCAGTACCACCCTCTCACAGAACACCGGCGTGAAGCAGCAGTAATCCTGCTTGCGTTTCGTACGGTCAGTGAGAGTGCCGGGGGCCCAATACCTCACCCCTTCCCTCTCCCCCTCCCTCTCCCCCTCCCTCTCCCCCTTCCCCTATTCCCTCTCCTTTAGGGCCGACAACGCACTGGCATCGTGTAAAGCGCTGCGGGTGTCTATGGACAGTGGTGTTCATTTAACATCAGGCCCTATACTACGAAGCGCGAAATTCGAACTTCGTTTCATGCCGTTCCGCTCACGCTAATGGTATTTATTACGAGAGTAAGAGGGACCGCACGATCCGAACTTCGAACTTCGAATTTCGTAGTAACCCCCCAGGTGACCCACTAGTTCGTTTGTCTGGCCTATCTAACATAAAAAAAAAAAAAAAAACAAGAATTACGAGTCGAAAGGTACCACAAAATAAAAAATGGCCCTACTACGTATTTATGTAGCAGATACAATTTAACACGTATTTATCTAGCAAAGGTGTTGGCCTGGAAACCCCAAAACTTTAGCTAGCGGTCAAGAACCTTTACGCTTCTCTCCCGCCGAGGGATCGAGAATTCTAGAAAAATCTCTAAGGATGTGGTCGTACAGACAGCGGTTAGCTACAGACTGGATTATTGGAACTGCCAGTTACTTGCCGGACTCTTCTCAACAGGGTTTCCCGATGGTGTTGGTCTTCTTCCTTGTCAAACTAAAAAGAAATTACACTATAGTTAACAATAATAATTAAAGAACCTCTAATATATCGTCCCCGTAGAGCGAAAAGTCACCAAGTCCTAAAATGTCGAAATCGACTTTTTAATGCCAGCGATATTGTATTTTTTTTCTGCAAATTTGAGTCTTATCGCCATGTGAATAGGAGCCATATATCAAATTTTATAAAATTAGAAAAATCATTACTTTGCTATTTTTGCGCTTGAATTGAAGTGAGAATTAACTAAATAACTTAATTAATTTAGACTGAAAAAAAATTTGGCTAAAGTGGTTACTTAAGTAACTTAAGTTACTTTTGCCGTATCCAGTTATGCATATTACCGCGCACTATTCATTCCAAGTTCACTAAAACAACTTAGTTACATAACAATTGCAAAATTTGCTACAAAATATGAAAGCGAAAATTAACTAAGTATTTCTAGTGAGTTTTCGATCATCAAATTATTTTCTTACTAGAGTGAAAGTGAGCAACAAATCACTAACTCAAGGTGAAAAATCACTAACTGACATCTGGGTTCACAATATAAACGATAAAAGTAATTATCGCTTATAATTTGGAAAATTAAGTTTTTCGTTTCGAAAAACTTAATTTAGTTAGATTTAGTTAGATTTTTTTTTAATTTTTAAGACTTTGAACCTCCGTATCTCAAAACAGCAAAATACGACTTAGTGACTTTTCACTCTACGGGGACGATATAAAAATCTCGTGTCACGGTGTTTATTATCGAACTCCTCCGAAACGGCTTGACCGATTTTTTTGTAACTTATTTTTCTATATTTGATAGGTCTGAGAATAGGTCGCAGGCTATTTTATACCCCTATTCTTCGCAGACGGAGTCGCTGGCAACAGCTAGTAATAAATAATACTAGTGGGGTTGATAACAAAAATACTGAAGACGATTGTTCGCTTTAAGTAATAGGATAAAGTCAATTCAATAACCTCGACCACAAAAGCATTTCTTGGGGAAATAGTGAAATACCGTTTATTGTTGTAGGGAGGCTGTCTTTCCTCTAATAAACATTTAACAGCAGATGCAAAGCGTACACGTAGATTCTAAAATGCGTCTGCTTTTTTAGGGTTCCGTACCCAAAACGGAAACCCTATTACTGAGGCTCCGCTGTCCGTCCGTCCGTCCGTCCGTCTGTCACCAGGCTGTATCTCGGGAACCGTGGTAGCTAGAGAGTTGAAATTTTCACAGATGATGTACTTCGGTTGCCGCTATAACAACAAATACTAAAAAATGGAATTAAATAAACATTTAAGGGGGCTCCGATACAACAAATATGATTTTTTTGCTCGTTTTTGCTCGATATTGATAACGGCAACAGGTAGACACTTGAAATATTCACAGAATATTTAATTATAAGTATATTGTCTTTAAAAATAAATCATTAAATTAAAATAAAAAAAAATATTTAAGGCTCCCATACAACATACGTGATTTTTATAGATAATTGTACGGAAACCTTCGTGCGCGAGTCCGACTCGCACTTGGCCGGTTTTTAAAGTACCTACTCGTTATGATAACTATAAATTAAAACGCAATTATGTCACTCGTATGTTTGAACATTAAGTCAATGCCCGTTATGCGTCTAAGATCCCTTCCGCAGCTAACAAAAGAGCTGATAACTTTGAAACGGCTGAACCAATTTTGATAAAACATATCTAAGAACCATCGCCAAGAAACTTGCTTTCTATTAAAAAAAACCGCATCCAAATCGGTGCACCCGTTTAAGAGCTATAATGCCACAGACAGACACACAGACAGACAGACAGACACACACACATAGCGGTCAAACTTATAACACCCCTCTTTTTATGTCGGGGGTTAAAAACAACACATAATAAAACAAAACAATTCATAAATAATGTAATAACAATGTCAAAATTAATTAATTTATGTTTTATGTGTGAAAGTACATTTTGAAATTTAATGTGAGCTTTACGATGAAAAAAAACATCGTGAGGAAACCTGCATACCACCAAATAGCCTATATACGACCCACTGCAGGGCACAGGCCTCCTCTCAGAATGAGAGGGCTTGGGCCGTAGTTCCCACGCGGGCCCAGTGCGGATTGGGAACTTCACATACACCATTGAATTTCTTCTCAGGTGTATGCAGGTTTCCTCACGATGTTTTCCTTCACCGTAATGCTCATGGTAAATTACAAATGTACTTAGCCTGTAATTAACCTGCATACGCCTGCAAAGAAATTCAATGGTGTGTGTGAAGTTCCCAATCCGCACTGGGCCCGTGCGGGAACTACGGCCCAAGCCCTCTCATTCTGAGAGGAGGCTTGTGCCCTGCAGTGGGACGTATAGGATGGGATGATGAACTAAACAGGGCCTAATCCTACTTATTTCTATTGGGTGAACCGATTTGGATGCGGTTTTTTTTTATTCGAAATCAGGTTTCTTGGCAATGGTTCTCACACATGTTTCATTAGAATTGGTTCAGCCGCTTCAAAGCTATCAGCTCTTTTGTTAGCTGCGGAAGGAATCTTAGACGCATAATGGGCATTTACTACAGTACCCAGCCATAAGGATTGCACGCGGTCTTTGAAAAAAGACTCGGCAAATGTCAGACATTTGCAGTCTTTTTCCAAAGACCGATGTGCTTTTGTGTGCTACACACACACACACACACACAAAACACAAAAACACATCGGTCTTTGGTCTTTTTGTAGTGGTAGAGCCATGTTGTAGCTAGCCGCTGCATCACGAATGGGCCGGCTCGTCCGGGGCAGTACCACCCTCTCACAGAACACCGGCGTGAAGCAGCAGTAATCCTGCTTGCGTTTCGTACGGTCAGTGAGAGTGCCGGGGGCCCAATACCTCACCCCTTCCCTCTCCCCCTCCCTCTCCCCCTTCCCCTATTCCCTCTCCTTTAGGGCCGACAACGCACTGGCATCGCATAAAGCGCTGCGGGTGTCTATGGACAGTGGTGTTCATTTAACATCAGGTGACCCACTAGTTCGTTTGTCTGGCCTCCCTAACATAAAAAAAAAAGACTGTAAATGTCCGACATTTGCCGAGTCTTTTTTCAAAGAAAGTGTGCAATCTTTATGGCCGCGCGGGTACTGTAATTTATTTTCATTTTTCATTGCGTTAGGGGATTTTCAAAATTTAAATTTGAAGTTTCCTTGCAGGTCTAGATTAGATTTTAACGTAGATTTTGCTATCGTTGAGGCCTTAGCCTAAGCAATACGCCTATTTGTAGGCTGTTGACCTAAAAGCCGGTATACTGCAAACGCAGCAGTTACCTTTATTCAAATGCGGACGGAAAATGCGAATAAATTGTGAATTATAGAGGTAGTGGTCCAGATTTGTGGTAAATGATTTGAAATAGTGTTTTTGAGGGGCCATACTAAAGCATACTAACCGAGCTTATCACGAAAATCCCAATGCAGTATTTGGTCAAATTATTGATTCATATAATTTAAAAATATTCCCAAAAACCCAACGATAACCTGGATGTCATCATCATCATGCCAGCCTATATACGTCCCAGTGCAGGGCACAAGCCTCCTCCCAGAATCAGAGCGCTTGGGCCGTAGTTCCCACGCGGGACCAGTGCAGATTGGAAACTTCACACAAACACTATTAAATTTATTTTCTTTTTCTTCACCGTAAAGCTAAACTCAGAGGTGCGAGCCGGGATTTGAACCCACGACCCTCTGCTCGAGACGCCATAGGTCAAACCACCAGGCCACCACGGCTTTTTAAATAACCTGATTTTTATATTATAACCTGGAACTGGGCAAAAGCCAAGTTATTAAGTTCTGGAAAAATAATAGATAAATCCACGTCACAAGTTTGCTGACTCGTAGTCGCTAATTTTAACTCCACAGGAGAGACTTTTGTTTTTACGCATTATATGACCCATGGGCTTTACGGTGAAGGAAAACATCGTCTGCATACACCTGCGAAGAAATTCAATGATGTGTGGTAAGTTCCTAATCCACACTGGGCCTGCGTGGGAACTACGGCCTTAGCCCTCTCATTCTGAAAGGAGGCCTGTACCCTGCAGTGGGACATACATAGGCTGGTATGATGATGATGAGGGATCCCCTTCAATCGCATAAAATTTTTACGCATATTCATCGTTTGGCATAATTCGTCATTTCGCATAACTCTATTTTCTCAGAAACCCCAATCATTATTCAGGAATTTTGAAATGGTTATCCTGTAGGACTCGATAGGTTAGGTTTGGTTTATTTTATAACAAGTCTGAATAATAAATTGTTTCTGAGAAAATAGAGTCAAGCGAAATGATGAATTATGCCAAACGATGAATATGCGTAAAAATTTTATGCGATCCAATATGGAACCGATGATGATGATATGACCCACTCAAGCGTTTATACAAGCTTGGAGCTTGTAGACGTTTGCCAAGTCTCACCAAGCGTGTAAATCCAGCATTGGATATTAAAGTCATTTGTTACGGCGCCTTCTCTGGCCCAATCACGACGGCAGTACGTCGTGGTTAGCGGGACAGCTCTGTTTTTACACGTATACTCGAAGTATAGCTATCGCCACGTGAGTTGAGGTCACGCACTCAACAACATGTCTTGTAATGACAGCGGGATTTTGACATTTATCCGTGCCGATAGCAAGTTCAACAAACTCAACCGTCAACAAGGTTGACAAAAATTTATGAAACTTATTTCATTAAGAATTATTGACGTGACAACGTCTAATAAATCGATGAACGCCGGCTGCATGCACGAAAAAGGATGACGCAATGTAACGTTACGTGTAAGTACATTACGGTCAAGTGCAAAAATAAGTATCGATTTAATCCTCCCATACCACCCCCACCTTAATTCGACGACATAAGAGCTATGGGACATATTTATGAGCAAGTTGTGTGCACCCATGTTTTTACATTTGGCTGTACGTACATCTCTCTGATCGCCAATAATAATATCAACAACTCAAAGAGAGTCACCAAATGGGTCCCACTGAAAAACAGCGTTGTGGCTTGCCACAACATTATGCTGAGTGGGGCCCAATTTATACTATTCGATATATTTTTTTAATTTGTAAATTTCCTGTCAAATGTATTTTTTTTTCTGTGTTTGTATCGAATATGTGTAAATAAACATCTCTCTCTCTCTCTCTCTCTCAATAACTTGGTTGATAGACAGCCAAATGATTTTATAGTGGGATCTCAGGCACGAAGTCTTTTGTGAAGGTAACACTTAAACAAGTATTCACTCCATCCCAGGAAGCTGCAGAATATTTACAAGTTGCTTTACATTCTGCGAGGAGCGCTACATTTGGGCTCTCCCTTGGGTCCTGATATTTATGGTAAATACTTGCACGTAGAGGAGGAAGTAAACAAGCTGATATTATGTGGCATCGAGGGCAAACCACGCTGGTTTTTGGGGTTCCGTAGCCACAGAGTGTATGTGGACAACCTCATTGTCCCCATGGATTTTTTTTTAAAGTGCCCTTCGCAAGGTCAAATTTTTTGTTCGAAAATATTTGGTATAATATTGAATGGCATACTTCTTTTTTTGCATACGTATTTTTTGTCCTAAAGCATTTTTGGTCTAAAATTGTAACTTATTTATTTATTTATGAAACATGAGAATGATAATTTATGTTATTTAATTGTAAATAATCGTAATTTGTGGTTGTATTAACGCGCCTTTGATACCCTTTGTGTCGCAGGTGTCCATGGGCGGCGGTAATTGCTTCTCATCAGGTGATCCGCATTCTTGTTTTCCCCCTCTTATTTAAAGAAATCTAGACTTTTGTTTGAATAGATGACTTTCTGCCAAGTTTTTTTTGTAGTGGTAGAGCCATGTTGTAGCTAGCCGCTGCATCACGAATGGGCCGGCTCGTCCGGGGCAGTACCACCCTCTCACAGAACACTGGCGTGAAGCAGCAGTAATCCTGCTTGCGTTTCGTACGGTCAGTGAGAGTGCCGGGGGCCCAATACCTCACCCCTTCCCTCTCCCCCTCCCTCTCCCCCTTCCCCTATTCCCTCTCCTTTAGGGCCGACAACGCACTGGCATCGTGTAAAGCGCTGCGGGTGTCTATGGACAGTGGAGTTCATTTAACATCAGGTGACCCACTAGTTCGTTTGTCTGGCCTATCTAACATAAAAAAAAAAAAAAAAGTTTCTCGCGGCGCATTCTTCTTAGCAATAATTAACCCCCGACACAAAAAAGGGGTGTTATAAGTTTGACCGCTAGTGTGTTTGCGTGTGTCTGTCTGTGCCATCATAGCACATAGCACATTCTCATATAAAATATGAGATGTCTGTATCTCATATTTCCATTGTTTTTAAATCTCACCTCCTAAATTAGTATGGTCCGTTTTTTATCTTTTGTTTTTTATCTTTTTAATGTGTTATGGAGGAAATAAAGTGTCAATCAATCAATCATAGCTCTTAAACGGGTGAACCATTTCAGATGCGGTTTTTTTTTGCGGAAGGGAAAGATCTTTTTTAAGAAGACGTAGAATGGGCATTTTCAAAGTATGTGTGACCAAATTGCGTCGGGGGTTATTAATTTTTTAATTTTATTTTCCACATTCTTATTGAACCTGTTATCGTGCCTTTCCGTTCACACTTATAGTATTGTTTGCCTATCTTTTTTAAGTTTTTCCTTTCATGCCAGGTTAGCTTGAAAAGATCCCTTTTGGGGATAAGTTCGCCTTTGTACCCTTTTTGTTTCGTTGTTTTGTATTATTTTTGTGTTTTATGTACAATAAAGTGTTTACATACATACATACATAAATAAATAAATATTAGGGGACAATCTAACACAAATCGACCTAGTCCCAAACTAAGCAAAGCTTGTACTATGGGTACTAGACGACGATAAACATACTTATATAGATAAATAAATACTTAAATACATAGAAAACATCCATAACTCAGGAACAAATATTCGTGCTCATCACACAAATAAATGCCCTTACCGGGATTTGAACCCAGGACCTATTGCTTCGGAGGCAGGGTCACTACCAACTAGGCTAAAGCGGTCGTTAAAACAAAAATAGAAGTGTGAAAGAGACGGCACGATACGAATTTCGAATTTCGTAGTAGCCCCGTGTATCTTGCGCGAGTACACAGCTTCATTGGTGATTCTATTCACATTACTAGACACGATGGACGACGGTTGGCAGTAAAGTGAGGTAAGTAAAGAATTCACGAAATGTAGGTCTGAAAGCGACGCATTGACTGGTTTGCAATTTTCCCAAATCGTTATTTCTTAGTAGCAGAATTTCCATTCGCATCTTTTCCCAGATGCTTTTTTGTCACTATGGTTTTTTGATGAAGCTTATTTTTATACTAGCGTTTTTTCTTAATTTGGATTGACATATAAATAGTGTGGACTGAGCTCCTTTTTAGGGTTCCGTAGTCAACTAGGAACCCTTATAGTTTCGCCATGTCTGTCCGTCTGTCTGTCTGTCTGTCTGTCCGCGGCTAAGCTCAGAGACTGTTAGTACTAAAAAGCTGTAATTTGGCATGAATATACATATCAGTCACGCCATCAAAGTGGTAAAATATAAAATAAAAAATATTTTTTTAGGGTACCTCCCATAGACGTAAAGTGTGGGTGTTTTTTTTTCTCGACTAACCCTATAGTATGGGGTATCATTGGATAGGTCTTTTAAAACCATTGTGGGGTTGCCAGCATGATTTTACTATTCAGTGATCTGTTTGCGAAATATTCATCTTTAAAGTGAAAATTTTCATTAAAATCGACCGTCCCCCCCCCCCCCCCCCCTCTAAAATCTAAACTGTTGGGTGGAAAAATTTGAAAAAATTCAGAATAGTAGTAAATATATTAAATTTACAAGGAAAATTATAGCGGCTAAGATTGCTTGGGAATTATTTGTAGTTTAAGAGTAAATAGTAGCCTAAGGTATACAAATTCTTTCGGTGTTAGGTAGCCCATTTATCGAGGAAGGCTATAGGCGCTGGGGTGCGGGGGAGGCGGGTGCGGGGGCTTCAAATGGTGGATGAAAATTTCATTGATTTTGCCGTAGGATGCACCGTGTTCAAGATATTAGACAAAAACACCGGGGGTGGGGGGTGAGGGTGCAGGAGTTTTAAGAGGGATGAAATATTCATTGATTTTGCCGTAGGATGCACCGTTTTCAAGATATTTGAACTTTGACCTTATTTGCAAGATCAGCCCTGCGCGCTGGTGTGGTGCAAATACTTGTACACGCCGCAACGTTTGTCAAATAATGAGGGTATAACTAATGTTACAATCAACATTGTTGTTTTTAGATTACCTGTTACCCTCCATCTGCAAAGAATCCGTGGGAACTATACATCATCATCCCAGCCTATATACGTCCCACTGCAGGGCACAGGCCTCCTCCCAGAATGAGAGGGCTTGGGCCGTAGTTCCCACGCGGACCCAGTGAGGATTTTAAACCATACAACCTGAGGTAAAAACTATGTGTTGTTCTGCCAGATTATCAAAGGCTCTATATCTAAATCCCTAATGATTATTTGTCCTAATGTAATGTTTGTCCTAATGATCGTTTGTCCTAACTCTTTTTATTTAAAATCTATTAAGTAATTATTCTGGATTTTTATAAAACAAACCTAACTTAACCTATAGAGTTCTAGAGGATAATCACACAAAATTTCCTGAAAAATTCACGGTTTCCGAGAAAAAAAGTGTTAGGACAAACGATGTTAGGGATTTAGAATGAGACCCATTATCAAACTATGCCCATACACTAGCCGGCGCTGCATCTCGAATGGGCCGGATCGTCCGGGGCGTTACCACCCTCTCACAGAACACCGGCGTGAAGCAGCAGACTTGTTGCGTTTCGTATGATCTCCCCCTCCCCTATTCCCACTCCTTTTTTAAAAACCGGCAACATATCAGTGACTCTCTTTGAGTAGTTGATATTTTTATGTGATCATTTTCTATCAGATGACCCGCTTGCACGTTTGCGTCTCTCTCATAAAAAGAATACACGTCATCTAAATCGGTTTAAGTGTGAAGAGGTAACAGACAGACATACAGAGTTACTTTTCCATTATAATATTAGTAAGGATAAGCAGTTAGAGTACTTCCCTCTCAACTTTTAGCCCTACAACTGCAAATTGTCAAAAATTCCATATACGAGTATATAAACATAAATTACCGTGAGACTCACTCATAGCGAAAGAATACGGATTACTCACGTCTTCAAACCGCTTTGTTTGTTTGTTTTGTGCGCTGGTATCAGTTTTATAGAGCAGCCGCGCGAGCAGAGCGGTGGCGCGTAGTGCGTGTTAAACCCGTTTGAAGAAGCGAGTAGTCCGTATTCTTTCACTATGAAATTCCATATAATTAGCGAACCAGTTCAAAAAATTTACAGGAATCGGCTTAGAAAAGAACAGAACAGGAATAGACGGAAAAAAATTTGCTCAAGTTGAAACGGACTCGCTTCGCTCTCGCTTAACGCTCGCTCGGCCAACTAATTCAACACAAAAGCTTCGCTCTGAACGACATTCATGAAAACGGTCAGTCGGAACGACTACATACAACATCTTTGATCAATTATAACTGTAGATCCACAGTCGCGCGCCCGAAAATGTCCGAGCCAAATGAGCGCCACTTTGATAAAAGTGGCCTTCTTTTTTCTCAGTACGTTGCGTGAAATTGTCAAGTTTAGCTGTCAAGTGTCAACCGAAATTCGACTGTAATGAAGTAAAGACTAGGTTCAAATTTCTGTGTAGGTGATGATTTTAATTGTTATGCAAACAAATAAAAAAGTTCGGACATTCTTTGAAGGGGATTTTGTTCGGCAATGTGTATCTTCAGTTATAATTGATCAAAGTACAACATTACTAATCGCATCCTACTCCTATGTAGGTAGTTAAACAAAGACGCACAACGAATAGAAGAGAATTCACTGTCGTCGGGTTGAGTAGACACTAGGCAAAAATTCAGGCATTTCCCTAATAACCTGACAAGGAATGTCGGGTATTTGGACCTATTCCGACCTAAATGACCGCTGGAGGAACGTTAATGCTAAGACAGGACTGTGGATAACAATACGTATAAATAAATTTTGTTATTTACTAGTTCTACAAATCTAAAAGAATACAAGGTGTTGAGACACCTTAATCCGAAATATTTCTTCAATTGGTTGTGTTGGTTTAAGTATCAGAAAAAAAAACGTTTCGATAAAACCCATTCGATATTCCAATGACTTGATCCCAATTATATTTTTGTAGTGGTAGAGCCATTTTATAGCTAGCCGCTGCATCACGAATGGGCCGGCTCATCCGGGGCAGTACCACCCTCTCACAGAACACCGGCCTGAAGCAGCAGTACTCCTGCTGCGTTTCGTACGGTCAATAAGCAGCGGGCCCAATACCTCTTTCCCTCCCCTTCCCTTATTTCCTCTCCTTTTTTAAAGGCCGGCAACATATCAGTGACTCTCTTAGAGTTGTTGATATTTATGGGCGGTGGTGATCATTTTCCATCAGATGACCCGCTTGCTCGTTTGCCTCCCATTCATAATAAGAACAAATATAAAAAAAATTAATGTGACTTGGATTTAAACTAATGTGATTGGTTCTTTCCACGTCTCCGTTCTCAGCTGTTTCTATGGAAAGACATTCTTGACTTTGACTGCGAAAAAATTATGCAAAATATTTGGGTCATACACACCGTAAGAAACAAAAGTTGTCTCTCTTGTGGACATAAAATTATGGACTCCGAGTCAGCAAACTTAAGATTTATTTACATGGACTCGCCGATGTAGACTTGATTAGAAAATATTGGCTATAGCCCTTTTTCATGCTCACGAGAGAGAAGCAAACAAAATAAAAAACAAAATAATAATAAATTCTCAAATTTAGATATTTTTTCACTATCATCTGGTAAATATACACTAGCATTCTGCGAAGTTCAATCTTTTCTTAATAAATATATTGTATGTTTCTTCTAAGTAACGTATTAATATACCTACCGATGTTTTCAGTCCTTGTAAGCGTGACAGATACCTAAGATGTTTAAGAAGGTGCCTAACACCTACCCTGTTTCGATTTGTTGATTTGTTTTCGTTTATTTTTTATGGAACTAAAGGTCTGTTTGTTGTTACTTTATCTGATTTATGTTGAAATGTGACTGTTTGTTTCCTAAAAAAATTAAAAAAAAAAAAAAAAAAAATCTGTGTGAACCAGATCTGTCAACAGTTCTTTTGACATTATGTTTCTAGGCCTGACTTGTCGATAGTCTTAACCCTTTTATCTTTAATATTGACGTCTTTATCTTACTGCCTATGGATGCCTCTTGTACACATTTTGGAAGTGGTCGCCCAGTACTAAAGTATATTTGCGCATCGGAAAAAAAATTAAATACAAAATTGGGTGGTACTTAAGACTTTTATTATTGTAAAAAAAGTTTATTTCTACCCAAAATCTCCTTAACCATTTCGACGCCAACGACACATATAATATAACCACACCGCAGATTCTACGCCAACGACTGATATATCAGTCACGGCGTGCAAAGCGATATCTACCTATATGCATTTGTATGGTTCAACTTCGCGTTTGACATTCCGATGTCATGGCGTATGAGTGAGAGCTGTTGTATCGAAAGATGAGAGCGTTGAGAAGGTTAAAAAGTCCTTGTCCCATTTTAAAGAGACAAAAGATAGTGCGTGGAGTCCATCCGCGCGGAAGAAGTGAAACTTCATAAATTTCATAATAATAAATAAACACCAGGCGGTCACCCATCCAAGTACTGACCGCGCCCGACGTTGCTTAACTTCGGTGATCGGACGAGAACCGGTGTTTTTGTCAAATATATACACATAAATATTTCCCTTAAATTATTTTAGTAATGTAATTAGTCAATTGTAAAAATAAGTCTTTCTGAGCAACCATATTGTTATAATTCACGAGTGGAAACTTCTTTGGCTTTTGTATTTTCTAAATTTCAAATAATCACAAATGTTATTTTTCGCTGTTTGTTTCCCATTATCAATAAAATAAAATAAAATAAAAATAAAAAATAAAATATCTTGAAAACGGTGCATCCTACGTCAAAATCAATGAAATTTTCATCCCTCCTTTGAAACCACCGCATCCCCTCTCCCGCACCCCCCCCCCTCTCATCCACCCCGGTGTTTTTGTCAAATATATTGAAAACGGTGCATCTTACGGCAAAATCAATGAAATTTTCATCCCCCCTTTGAAGCCCCCGCACCCCCCCCTTACCCCTAACCCCCCTCACCCCTCACCTCACCCTCCTCGCAAACGTCTCGTAATTTAGCACATCTCTGATGGAAAACCATTTATCTTGTAACTGTAGCGTGATCCCAACATCAATTAACAGATATTTTCCAACGTTCCCTCGTACGCTCCGTCACATTATTTGTCGTGTAAATAAGAAATGTAATTTCTCGTGAATATTGCTCGTTCTCTGCAAGTTACGGGCAGTTTTTTTACTGTGAAAATATTGACCTTTATTTCGGCAATTGTGAGGGGAAATAGGACTTTATTTATCGAGCTTGGTTGGATAAGATTTAGCAGTAACCTACTTACTTCATAATAAGTAGGTTGTCCGTCTGTTTATCTTGTTTGGGAATGTGCTTCGCAAACACATTCGCCATTTTAAGAGTTCATCATCATTTATATCCCACTGTAGGGCACAGGTCTCCTCTCAGAATGAGAGAGCTGAGGACATAGTTCCAATTGAATTTCTTAGCAAGTGTAAGCAGGTTATCTTACGATATTTTCCTCCACTGCAAAGCTCATGATAAATTTCAAATTTAATTTCGCACGTTAATTCCGAAAAACTCAGAGGTAGCTCTGCTTGAGAAACCAAAATGAATAATGAAATATTTATTTGCTGTAAATGTAGTACATATAGTTTTTCCTTTTACAATTTTCTTGTTCCATTATTTAGACTTTATAAGTCATGCAGATATTATTTTTGATACATGCTAACAATAATGACCGCCTAATTTGAACAAACAACATAGGTCTAACATTGTGAGGAAATCTGCACGCACCTGTGATAAAATTCAATGGTGTGCGTGAAGTTCCCAAGCTGGCCCTATACTACGAAGCGCGAAATTCGAACTTCGTTTCATGCCGTTCCGCTCACGCTAATGGTATTTATTACGAGAGTGAGAGGGACCGCACGATCCGAACTTCGAACTTCGAATTTCGTAGTAACCCCCCTGCTTCAGCCTAAGCCCTCTCATTCTGAAAAGAGGCCTATGTCCTGCAGAGGGACTTATGTAGACTGAGATGATGATTTTGACATCGATTTGACTTTAATTTTTAAATCAGTTCTGCAAATAATATCTCTAAAATATCTTATCTAAGTATCCTATCGCTAATGATAAATGATCTCTCCAAAATTTGAACGGACTACCCCAAAAAACTGTACATCGAATGAGGTGGAAACGTCAAGCAATATCGGAAAGCCATTTGGGCCATTTGGGTCATAACGGGGAGATACGGCCTCTAATGAATTATCACTGGCCGAATTCTTAGGTCTTAATGGCGGCTCACTATGTATCGAAATGGGTGACAGTTAAGAATACTAAATAAAAATAAACAAAAATAAATATCACGAGACAATTCATACCAATTGACCTAGTCCCAAACTGATGATGATGATGTGGTCCGACCGATTTCGGTCACGGCGACCGCTTCGAGAGTTTTAGACTCGCTCGTGTGCTCGCATGTCCCAAACTAAGCAAAGCTTGTACTATGGGTACTAGACAATGTGTATAACAGTGAAGTGTTTGTTTTGTTTATTTTATATTCCACTAGATGTCGCTGTCCAATGTACTAGACAATGCTGAATCGCGCAGGCGAGATTTTTCTTGTGTAGTATAAATAGGGGTGTCAAAATTGATTAAACTGTCATTCGAAGAGCAGCCGTAGTATCATTTACACCTCAAGCAGCGGATGAACACAATGGATAGACTTACTTATATATAGATAAATACATACTTAAATACATATTAAACATCCAAGACTGGAGCACAAACATTCGTATTTTTCACATAAATATCTGCCCCGACCGGGAATCGATCCAGGGACCTCAAGCTTCGTAGTCAGGTTCTCTAACAACTAGGCTATACGGCCGTCTTATACTAGTAAATACCTTTAGTAAACATCCAAACATTCAAGCACCTTTATAAACTTCCTCATGTAAGTACATGTAGATAAAAATATTAGTAGAATAATAAATTCAATCCTTAGTCCCAAATTAAAAAATTCTTATCCAAAGATTTCATGTCTATAATTTTCACACAAGTAATTATTGCAGCAGTTGGCAACGTTACCTTACCTTCTACGTCAAACGTAGCCCCTCTACGCCGTAGCTCGTAGATACGTAGCACTTGCCTTAAGGCTCGTTTATTTTAAAGTAGGAAATGAAACTGCATTTGGAATTAAGGCTGAATTTTTAACTGATGCAGCGGTACGAAAAAAGCTTTCACTTTAGTACTGTAAGATCGCGAAATATCGTTTTAAAAATTTACCTCGGTGTATTCCGGCTTTTCTGGGTAGTTTTAAAAATAATGTTGAACTAGTTACATTTTAAAATGCTTGCAAACGTTCTACATAAATAACGACGTCAATATTTTATCATTTGCAATCCAAAGCACGTCCTGTATTTATTTAATAGATCTCACTGTAGGTAAAAACTTAAGTAAATAATTACTAAACTAAACGGGACTTATCACACAATAAATATTTATTTATTTACCTCGACGTTTCGACCACATTGCAGCAACCGTGGTCACGAGTTAAGTGAACCTGAGTGACCACGGTTGCTGCAATGTGGCCGAAACGTCTAGGTAAATAAATAAATATTTATTGCGTGATAAGTGCCGTTTAGTTTAGTAATGATGAGCTTTGATCAATTATAACTGTAGATCCACAGTCGCGCGCCCGAAAATGTCCGAGCCAAATGAGCGCCACTTTGATAAAAGTGGCCTGCTTTTTCTCAGTACGTTGCGTGAAATTGTCAAGTTTAGCTTTCAAGTTTCAACCGAATATTTTATTCGTCCCCTAATATTTTATTTATTTATTTATTTATTTAAATTCGACTGTAATGAAGTAAAGACTAGGTTCAAATTTCTGTGTAGGTGATGATTTTAATTGTTATGCAAACAAATAAAATAGTTCGGACATTCTTTGAAGGGGATTTTGTTCGGCAATGTGTATCTTCAGTTATAATTGATCAAAGATTATGAGTGAAAATCACGATAGTTTAAAACAGTATTAAGTAAATAACCTGTACCTCTACCATGAGTTACACTAGTTTACAGTGACCGTACTCGCTAGCGACGGCGTAAATGATTTGTATGGAGAATTGTGTACAGCGCCTCTAGCGTTCACTTACGGAAGTACAATTCTCCATACAAATCATTTACGCCGTCGCTAGCGAGTACGGTCATTGTTAACTTGTGTAACTCATGGTAAAGGTACTGTTGTGTGAATCGATATGGAGCTTAAGTCATTTTTGTAATTAGGAACGTCAATTTGTTTATACAGACACATGTCATTACTACTACATACGTACAGTTAATTCACTTAAGTTTTTCACCTATATAGTCTCTAATTAAGTCTGGTCATTTTGTTTTAAACGGACAGCTACTTTTTTAAACTTTCATCAACACTATGCTCAGATAACTAAACGTGTTGAGTGCTTAACATGTCCATGATTGGTGCCGTCACCTTAACCTGTTCTGCCGTGCTCAAGCTAAAAGGCGGCTAAGTGACATTTGGTCAATTTCGAAATTCAATACCATTCTGCTCAGAAAAAAAATCTGTATCGATCTGTCTAGGAACGGTTTTTCTATCTTTTACCGTTTAAAAAATAATTTTTCAAAAAAAGCGGTTAAATACATAAAAAATGGATAGATAACGCTCTATAGAGCCTTATCTATCCATGTAATGGGGTTATGGCAACGAAAATCCTAGCCCTAACTAAAGCACGCCATAATGCGTGACGCAACGGAAAGCTGACCTTGAGGTCGTTGCCCTTTGCAAGTGGGTCGGGAAAAAGGGCTGAGGGCTTGAGCTATGTATAGTGTTTTAGGGCATACCTCAAAAGAAATACGGAATCCTTGTAACACTAGTGTGTCTGTGTGTT
This sequence comes from Archips xylosteana, assembly GCA_947563465.1. Classification (NCBI taxonomy): domain Eukaryota; kingdom Metazoa; phylum Arthropoda; class Insecta; order Lepidoptera; family Tortricidae; genus Archips; species Archips xylosteana. The sequence continues at coordinate 1,795,808 of OX387360.1, forward strand.
GCAGCCTTTAGCCTCTCAAGCGACTAGTTGGATCAATTTAAGAACCAAAATCGTTATTTCCTTGTGGCAAAATTTCCATTTGCATTTTTTCCCCAATGCTTTTTCTCACTCATCATCATCATCATTTCAGCCGAAAGACTTCCACTGCTGAACATAGGCCTCCCCCAAGGCTCGCCAAACAGATCGGCCCTGCGCCATCCGCATCCAATGCGTTCCAGCTACCTTAACCAGGTCGTCGCTCCATCTTGTTGGAGGCCTACCTACACTGCGTCTTCCGGTCCGCGGACGCCACTCGAGAACTTTTCGGCCCCATCGGCCGTCAGTTATGAAATGAAATGAAAGAAGTTTATTTCACACACAAAACAAAACACATAAAATTACAAAAGAAAGAAGAAAAAAAACATTAAAATGTGTGTGAAAAAGGTCCCGCCTCAGCATAAATGCGGACTCTTGAGGTGGAGCCAGCGCTGGTCTTCCGGCGGGACCCTTTTGTATCAGTCACAGAAACCCTGTCGTGCAACACGTTCTACGGGCGATGTGCCCTGCCCACTGCCACTTAAGTCTAGCGATTCTTCGAGCTATGTCCGTGACTTTAGTTCTCGCGCGGATTTCATCATTTCTAATGCGATCCCGCAGAGAAACTCCAAGCATAGCCCTCTCCATCGCCCTCTGAGTGACCTTGAGCTTCCTTATAAGACCCATCGTTAGCGGCCACGTCTCAGTGCCATAAGTCATCACTGGCAACACACACTGGTCAAAGACTTTTGACTTGAGACACTGCGGTATATCGGATGACAAGATATTGCGGAGCTTCCCGAACGCTGCCCATCCGAGTCTAATTCGTCGATTGACCTCTTTCTCGAATATACGTGCGAAATTACATTTCAAATTTACTTTGAGCTTTACGGTGAACGAAAACATCGTGAGGAAACCTTGCACACACCTGCGAGGAAATTCAATGGTGTGTGTGAAGTTCCCAATCTGCAATGGGTCAGCGTGGGGATTATGGCCTAGGCACTCTCATTCTGAGAGGGAGCATCTGCTCTGTAGTGGGACATAAATTTAAGCTGGGATGGTGATGGAATTATTGAAGAAAAAAACAGGCAATATTTCAACATACTGCCTTCAAAGTATCTCAGAAACTTATGGGCCAAAAGCTTTAAAAAAAACAGGAATGTATACTAATATTATAAAGAGGAAAGATTTGATTGCTTTTGTATGTTTGTTTGCATAGAATAGGCTCCGAAACTACCGGACCGATTTCAAAAATTCTTTTGCCGTTAGAAAGCTACATTACCACATAGTGGCATAGGCTACTTTTTACCGCGGGAAAATACCTTTCTCTACGGGAAAATTAATTTTATCGCAGGCGAAGCTGCGGACGGAAGGCTAGTTAGTTATATACCTGTAAATCACAAGGAAAAATATAAGAGTTCGAGTTCTCTTGGTTTTATTTCTACGAAATGAATAACTCCAACCAAATATGTCTTAATACTTCGTATAAATTATTTTATCACAGGACACTTTACGTGCTAGTGGTCACTGGAATAATGTCAATAATCATCACATAAACCCTCTGCTACTGTCCCATAGTTCCAATTTACTTACGTTGTTGTCAACTGACCCCCATTCAAATATAGCATTGCAAACTTATGAAATACCAGTGACGGAAAATAACTTCACTTTTTCCTGTACGAATTTCACTTCCACTGATAGACAGCAGCGCCTCCACTAACTGCACCAATAAATTTGTAACACACGACCCTGTTAATCCAAAACGACGTATGTCTCTCACATTTTCGTAAAGCACATACGCTGTTTTGTAGCGCAACGCACTTTGAGCCAAACCGTGACGTCTGACACGATGAAAAAAGGTCAAATGCCACTTGGTCATTACGCGGCTGAATAGACGCGGGCCGTGGCCTTTTTATGACTGCAGCCAGACCTGATCTGATCTTTATCTACTGTGTGTTAGGAGCTATTTTCGTTTGGGGTTATTTTTTTTAAATAAAGGTAGTCTGTGACCGGCCGCTTAGTGATAGATTAATTTTAGCTGGTGTTTACTACTGGCTGTACAGATTTTTGCAGAAAAAGAAGCCTTTTAGTTGATTAAAAATTGCGCTACGAAGCTCATAATTAAAGGATCGACTTCGAAACTGAAAATGACACATTACTTGGAATTTAGTATTGTGAATTGATTCTTAAAGCAATAGTTTAACTAGTAATTTATATATTAATATAAAATTAAGCAGTATACTTACTAACTAAATAACACCATTAACCTAAATAACACTTAGAATTTACAGAAAACTCAGATTTTTATATTTATACCCTGAATTGGTTCCACTCGGATATTACTACTGCAGACAAGGCCTTTATTCCTCACTAGCTGATGCCTAAAAAATGTAGCCTATGTCACTCTCCAGCCCTTCAACTATGTCCATAATTTCTCGAGAATTTGTTGTAGAGAACAACCGGTCATCCTCCAGACATTCGGACAGACAAGCGAAAGCACACGTTTTTTGTATTAATAATCAATAGAGAAGCACTTGTGACCGGGTTTTTTAGTCCGTGCAAGTCGGACACTGTCTGGGCCCTCCATTCCCAGTTCGAAGGGATTTTTCCCGAGCACAAGTCACTCTTCCTACCCTAAAGTAAAAAAACAGCAAAGACTTCGCGTCTTTGGCCCGGGGCGACTCATTAAAAAAAAAAAAGCATTTCTGCCCAAGCTGATAATTAAATGGAGAAGCTTTGCTCTAACAATAACAAAATAGCGAACGAAACGAAATTACATTAAATTTAATTTCCCCTCTGCGTACGCTGGGCCGCTTTTAATGGGTACCTTTTTACGGGGTGTGTAATACGAGATATAACAACTTATTATCTAATATTCATAATATATACGCTCACTTTATATAAACTCGTTTAGTATAACGTTCACTGGATATAATGAACGAAAAGTATAATTATAAAATATCTAATTTTGTAATGTATAACGTTGTTTATATATAATATCAATTGATATAACGATCAAAGCGTATAATGTTCATAACACCTAAGATTTAAAACGTATAAATTCATTAAAAACTTTAATGCAAGCAAAGAATCAAGCAATCCATTCATTTCTTCCGCTCTGTTACAAAAAAAAAACCTAACATCGAAGGCTAAGGCGGGAGCTACGCTACGCTTCGCTCCCGCCTTAGCCTTCTGAACCTAACCTATCCAAGTCGCTTCTGCCCCGAAAAGTCTTGCTCGCTCGCTTCGCTCGCTCGCGCCACTTAATTTTACATTTACACATATTATTATATATCATGACTGTTATACCTAATGGTTGTTATGTTAAAAGAAATTAGTCCATATTAATCTTATACGAATTGAATTTATATAAAAATAAAGTTATATAATTTAAGCGTTATAGGTTTAAAAATTATACTTTTTGTTGTTATAGCTAACGTTCATTATATCTTCTGAACGTTATTAAAATGAAAATAGATATTTTGTAGTTACATATATCTCGTGGGATGCACCCCTTTTTACGAGCAATGCGTTCCATTAAAACGCTTTCTTATAAGTATTTGTGCTACCAATTCCGAGGCCAAGAGTACCCAGTGAGAAGGGGATTACTTCCCTGACCCTTATAACGTTCGATTAAAGCGACTTTACTTTCGTAGGATTTCATTGCAGCTTTGTCCATGAAGCTTTGAGATTTCAAGCCTTAAATCAATCTTGAAGATCGATTAGATATCGTGTATTTAACTTTTAAACACTATTGATAATTAAAGAGACCTCTACCAGTCGATATTTGAGTGGATGAGAGGAGAATGAGTGTGTTCTCCTCATTGCTAAACAGGTAAAATGGCTTGACAGATAAGATACATTTTGATAGAGTGGAACGTGAAAGATTCTTTTGCAGGGCAGGTTCTAAATTATACGCGTAGACAGATAATCACAAACTTTATTGGTTTTCACCTCGCTATAAATATTTAATCTAATTTCTTTAAACGAGCAATTCTTGTATATAATCAGGATCTCGGAAACGGCTCCAACGATTTCGATGGAATTTGGTATGTGGGGGTTTTCGGGGATGAAAAATTGATCTAGCTTGGTCTTATCTCTGGGAAAACGCCTGGTACTGAGTTACAGCCCGAGCGGAGCTCGGTCGCCCAGGTACTTTACAATTTAATAGTCGAGAGCGACGTGCACGGCTTGGAAGCCATGAGAGAGAGAGACGGCAATAACTTCTGCAAACGCACCAATGCAGTAAGACCCAGCTATTGTAATACATAGTGGCCTTGCCAGGATTAGCGATGGGCGTTAGTTAGTCATACAAACTAGGTATAAAGGTAAATTTATGTATGTTTTGGCTCAATTATGTACTTTTTTTTTGGAAACGACTCTCGTAATTTCGCTTTTTAGCGATAAGACCGCCTATTGTCTACCTGATTTTTTTATTTTTGTAATGTTACTGTACTGTTTTTGGTGATCAATAAAGAATATTTGTATTGTATTGTATTGTATTGTAATTTGGACTTCGTATCGTGCCATTTCACTCACGCTAATAGTTTTTAATAGGAGGGTAAGAGAGACGGTATGATACGCACATCGAATGTCAGAGCAGCTCCTAGGCAAGCGCGGGAAATCTCTAGGACTCTGTAGAGTTGCAATAACCGTAAAATAGCGATGGAATACCGGTTTTCATCGTTGAATAAGGATAACAACACCATTTGTATGCCAGTAGTGTAGAAGGAACAATTTGGACGTGTAATATAGGAAGGTAGGATACAAGTAGTGGATTCCTAGCAGTCTTAGTGCATATAAAATTTAATGATACAACATTACTTAACCCGGTATTGCCAGTAGGTAAAATTAACATGTATGAGAGCTCTTGGACTATATCTTAATTTGTAGTACAGGTAAACTTTAGAGTCTAAAGTTTATAAAGTTTAGACTGACACTTATCATTGGGAATAATATAAAACTGCTTTTCTAGCATAGTTACAGTCAGCTACAGAGAAACGGGACCCCCGTGCATCCAAAGTTTGTATGCCAGTGGTGGTCACGTTTCTCTGCAGTTAGTCGACCAAGAAATTCCTTTACCACTCTAAGATACCCCGCAAAAAGATACACTAGTAGGGTATGCTCCATAGTTCCACATAAAACTAAATTTTCTAATCGAAAATATTACGTATCCAGTTCAAAGATTTATAACACAACTAATCGTATCCTAAATATTTATCCATTGAATAAATTTGAAGTTAAACGTCAAGTGTCAAATTGGCTACAAAAACTTAGCTATGACGACACTGAATTGATCTTACCAAAATCGGCATGATTCACAACACACACACACACACACACACCCACACACACACACACACACACACACACACACACACACACACACACACACACACACACACACACACACACACACACACACACACACACACACACACACACACACACACACACTCAAACACGCACGCATATGTTCATTCACCTCGTTTACCCACACAAACTTAATGTTTATTATTCTTAGTTTTTAGTCTGTCTGTCGCATAGAAGTCTGATAGTGGTACATATTATAAACTTTTCAAGCAGCGGTAACGCGTCGAACGCTGATACTCCAAAACACAGGCTTTTGCTTAGTTTGGAGGCCAGAGTTATAACAAATTAAATGTGCAAATTGTTTTTATCTTTTTTTCGTGCTGACAGAAATATGTTTGTCCTTCATTGTTTGTACAACTATATATGAATAAATGATTATTATTATTTATTATTATAGATTTAATGTCGTAGGTGTGTGAAGTTTATTATGGATGTAGGTATGGATGGGTGAATTTTTGGGGATCCCTTCGTTTCCCATAATTCAACAACTAAGTTTATCATAATTATAAAATATATGTATGGAAGCTTCTGCATTACCTATTTACCACATTTCTAGCTTACCAGATTCTCGTTGCACCTCATAGAATCGAAGATTACTCAAGGAAGTGATTTTTGTGGTGGAATGTCTTATTTTGGACACCTGGTATAATGGAAATGTAATAAATAGGTAATGTAGTATTTTGGAAAATATGGTATTATGGGAACGTGGTATTTTAGGCACACAGGTATTTTAGGGAACATGATACATTATGTATGACTTATTAAATTATGGGAAACCACAGGAACCCGGATTATTGCCACTTTTTCACGCTAAATTTCACGTTTTTATCGGAATCCGATGAAATTTGACGCACAGTTAGAGAGCGCACTCAGAGAGAGAGCAGTCTGGAGTTCCGAGTTCCGCTTTCAGAGTTCTGCGTTCTTTCGAATGTACTGAGTCTCTTACGATAACACAAAAGCAGGCGAATGGAACTCTCAAGCGGTCAAAACAAAGAACTCTGAACGTGGAACTCGGAACTCTAAACTGCTCTCTGTCTGAGTGCGCTCTGATGTTATAACCTGGATTAACATTATATGTTACTTTTATCCCGGAAAATTTCATATAGTTCCCGCGGGGTAGCGATAAACGTATTCTTGAGCATGCATTAGTTGTCAATATTTAGAAACTTCATAGTTGTGCGATTGTGCGATGTATTAGAGTGTACTTCATACCGACCATTAACTATAATCATTTGTCGACGAAACATTAGGTATCGTAGGTATCGGATTAGAAAACATCGCAGCAAAAGTAGTTATGGCATCAAAATGCCAGCTATCCTGTCGAGAATGTCCTTCTTGGCCGAGAGCCAAACCCGCAGTGTCCTGATTTTGATGCGAGCATCACAACATTGGGGAAATTAATGTACAAATACTGTTGTAGCTTTTTTTTAAGAATCTTAATCACAAAAGAAAAATTTTGGTTTATCAATTTTTTATGCACCGGGCACGAGGTCAAGTTATAGCAGCTTTATACAGCAACTAACCTAACCATGTTTCCCTATCCTGGGCATGCACCTGCCAATCGAGCTGAAAAGCGCTCAGGTCGTCCCGCCATCTCCTCTTGGGTCTGCCTCTGCTCCTTTGGCCATCCCTCGGAACCCATTCGGTAACGATTCGCGCCCATCGCGATTACTCGAAGACGCCTGAACCGATTTGAAAAATTCTTATTTGCTTAAAAGGGTTAACTTCACAGGTGGCCCCATTGTCACCAAGTCAGGATCTGATGATGGAATCCCAGGCAAATCGAGGGCAACCCTCAAATTTTGTAGCCACACCTATAGCGATTTTGACATTTTTAGCACTAAGTCAAGAATTCGCGTTCAGAATGTATCATTTAGTAAGCTGAACCGAAGAAGAGCGCAGATGGCCAACGGATCTCCTCAAAGCAAAGTAATTACTAGTTAGTATATAAAAAAAAACACAAAATACAATTAATACCCACAAACAAATCTATACTAATATTATAAAGAGGAAAGATTTGATTGTTTGTTTGTTTGCATTGAATAGGCTCCGAAACTACTGGACCGATTTCAAAAATTCTTTTGCCGTTAGAAGAAAGCTTCATTATCATTATCATATCACTGAGTGACATAGGCTACTTTTTACCGGGGGAAAATACCTTTTCTTAGGGGAAAATTAATTTATCGCGGGCAAAGCTGCGGACGAAAGGCTAGTCAACAATAAGTAGGAACATACGGTATTCGTCGTTCGCAATGAGTTTTGCGGTTCAGAGGTTGATCAAGTTGAAATACTCTTTATTACCGTGTATTGGTTGTTCCAAAGTATTAAATCATAAATCAGTCATTTGTCTGATAGTACGGTGGCGTTTGGTTCGAGGCTTTGTACATAGCTTAGAAATACCCTATTTAATCAACACGTCCTATTCGTCTATTAGACACATTGTATTACTCAAAAAGTTTTTAGATGACTATTCAAAGTCATGTTCTTTCCAAGTAGAGATAAACTACGATTCCAAAATTTCCCCTCCAAAATTCAAGAAGTCTTCAATGTATTTGTGAAAGTGTTTATAAAGCACCACCAAAACTTTCAACGCATGAGACAGCAATCAATCAAAAGCAGACTACTACATACAATCACAGAAATAGGAAACAAATGGAAATGCGGTATTCTACTATAGATACATTTGTTATACAAATATGTGTGAAATCGACATAAAAACCAAAAAACACATATGGTCTCTTTCTTTCTAAGGTGACTTGGCATATGAAGAAAGAGATGGCATGACATTTGTTTGTTCTATGCTCGGAAATATTTTGACATAACGAGTAGACAGCATTTCCGGCTGCCGCTTGTGACAGAGGCTCTAGGTACTTGAGCTGTCAAGTGAACGATAACTGCGCAGTTTTTAGTGTTTTACAGCGATTTTTAAATACTATTCCATTTGGTTTTGTGTTGTGGATATCTATTAATAAAAACGCAATATGTCTCCGTGTTCCATAAAAGGGTGTGCTTCACGAAAAACGAAAAATCAACCGAATTTAACTTCTCATAGGTTAGTAACAGTTTTTTCATCAAATAGTGTCATTAGATTGTAATATTTACTCAGTGATAGTTAATTTTGGTAAGCTTTTGTCGCTGCCATCATAGAAATGCAGATTTTTCTCCATTTATCGTTGTATTTTTGATTTTGTTGAATTCAGTACAATTGTCATTCTTCATTAGTGTTGTGCTGAATATCGACATAAGTAGAACTGAAATAACTCCCATGTTTTCTGACCGATGTCTGTTCTAATTTGACAGATTCCCTAGAATTTTCTTGCTCAGAATCAAGAGCGCTATTGACTTTGATGACTAAAAAAAATGTCCCCAATTTTCTATTCCTTTTTTTTTGGTTTCATATTTGTGTCGAGCCTTATAAACTGTACGAAAAAAATACACAAAAATAACTGTACGGTACACTTTTTTAGGGTTCCGTACCCAAAGGCTAAAAACGGGACCCTATTACTGAGACTTCGCTGTCCGTTCATCTGTCCGTCTGTCACCAGGCTGTATCTCATAAACCGTGATAGCTAGACGGTTGAAATTTTCACAGATTATGTATTTCAGTTGCCGCTATAACAACAAATACTAAAAAACAGAATAAAATAAAAATTTAACCTTTTGACCGCCAGCGTCGGCTATAGACGACAGTACGGTAATACAAAATTAAACCTACCCGCATCCGCATAAGAATCAATTTTGTTCCAAACAAAAACGATGCGTGGCGGTCAAAAGGTAAGGGAGCTCCCATACAAAAAACGTGTTTTTTTAATGCTCGATATTGATAACGGCAACAGGTAGACGCTTGAAATATTTACAGAATATTTAGTTATATATTCGCTTTAAAAATAAAATTAAAATAAAACAAATATTTAAGGGAGCTCCGTAAAACAGACATGATTTTTTTCCGTTTTTATAGATAATGGTACGGAATCCTTCGTGCGCGAGTCCAACTCGCACTTGGCCGGATTTTCTTTATGAAAATGAATAGTATGTACTTGTGATTTTGAATAAATAGACCCCAACTTTTTCTCCTGTTAAAAAAAGTAAATGACACACTTACATTACTTACAATCCAAACTGCAATTGTGAAAAATTCTTGTATTATTTTTGTTGTTTTACAAATAAAGGGCATTTCATACTTTGTTATACTTGTTATTTTATTTAGTCAGCACAAAGTTATCACACACTACTCAATTCCTGCAAGTTTTTGAAATAAGCGCGTTCGGTTTTATTGTACATTTTGCAGTTGATTTTCACAATTTTTTTTTATGATTTGGTATTTTGACCATACCTAAAAGACTTTGTGAATAGACATTGCAAACTTGTATGTTGGTTTTTAATTATTTTTTTACATACCTTTTGAACTATTAATTTTGAGATACCTTTACCCCTTATAATTTCCAAAGGAATATAACATTATTAATTTTCCTGTGTAACGAATATGCCATAACCGAAGTAATTATGAACAAAGCTTATTTCAAACTAACTTTTCCACTAAGAAACTCGAATATTACCATTGCTGCTTGAAATGTCCGCTAACCGTTCAAGTATCGATATCGACTATTTTGGTTTCGATGTCACAACCCTTGAGCGCCATTGTTTGTGACAACTTTAGGTATACACGCATGATTTGTAGGTATCACAGGTCCATTGGTATAGGTCTATGCATACAATACGTTTACTTTTAGTTTACCACTGACAGATGGTTTGCCTTCATTTCATTTCCAACTTTAACACCATACAAATAAAGTAGCTATTACAAAATCTGCAAACGTGGGTAACAGTATTCTAAAATTGGCTTTATTTATACGTCGTTAAAGTTGAATATGAAATGAAGGCAAACCATCTGTCAGTGGTAAACTTTATGTAATTTTACTGTACACTCTTTCGTAAAGACGTGGCATAACACATTGAAATAGTAATTTGGAGGGGCGGGCCATGTTATCGTAGTTTATCTCTACCTTTCGTATTGTAAAATCTACCTACTACTTGGCACTAGTCCGTCCTCATCTGTTAACTTGGCACACCGACTTGGTATTTCGCTAGAGTTAGAAAGTGAAGTATGATTAGCACTTGAATTGAACACATGCTTTGTCGAAACTGTGCCAAACCATTAAAAATCGGAGCCATTCCATACATATTTTTGGGTAGAGCTTGGATTTCAAATCCTGTATGTCAAATGTGGTGGTGGGGCGCGTCATTTTAAATTAGACAAGCTAATGTCATTTTATAACCGAAAACAATTTCGTAAGAAAAAATAATAAGAAGAACTGGTTTTGAAGGTGGCCGAAGGGGAAAAAACAACACGTTTCTTGTTTGACGACCCCCTTTCATTTTTAACTTTATTTTATTTTTAGTATTTGTTGTTATAGCGGCAACAGAAATACATCATCTGTGAAAATTTCAAGTGTCTAACTATCACGGTTCATGAGATACTGCCTGGTGACAGACGGACAGCGGAGTCTTAGTAATAGGGTTCCGTTTTACCCTTTGAGTACGGAACCCTAAAAACTAGATGTTGCCCGCAACTCCGTAATTTCATAATTCAAAATTCAAAACCAAGGGATACTGTTTCCAATATCTTTGTAATATAGAGCTGCTCGTTTAGTACAAGCCGGGACAGACAGACTAAGCCCTTGACCGCTTGGCGGTCGTTAGGCGAAAAATTCAAGTGACTTCAGTTAATCCCGCAAGCCGTATTTGCGCTGTAGATGCAAACCTGAAGCCGTAGCAGGTCTGCAGAATAGATTCCGAAAGTCTGGCTGGCGGCCAATGACCGAACTACCTGTACAGTCAAGGAATTTAATTTTCTCAAACATGCTATGTAATGTTTACGTTGTGTTCCTTAAAACAGGCTTCAAAATACACCGTTGCAGGCCTAGGCCGGCAATGCGATCGTCTATTGTTTCATGTCACACAGCACCATGATGTTTATAGGTCTATGGCATCATAGCATTTAGCCATTTAAAAAAAACTATAAGCAATATTTGCGTTTTGGTTCATTATGACATTCTGCCACTACACTTATTTAAGGTAAGGTAAGATGGTGATGGTGATTGTAATGGTGATCTGCCTAGAGAAATATTTCACCATCAACATCATCATCATCGTCATCATCATCATCACCATCATCATCATCATCATCATTCAGCACCATCATCATCATCACCACCATCATCACCATCATCATCATCACCATCATCATCATCACCATCATCATCATCATCATCACCATCACCACCATAATCATCACTATCATCACCATCATCACCATCTACATCATCATCATCATCACCACCACCACCATCATCATCATCGTCATCACCAACATCACCATCTTCATCATCATCATCATCATCACCATCATCACCATCATCATCATCATCATCACCATCTTCATCATCATCATCATCATCACCATCATCATCATCATCATCACCATCATCATCATCACCATCACCACCATCATCACCATCATCATCATCACCATCACCATCATGATGACGACGACGATGATGATGATGGTGATGATGGTGATGGTGCATGTTTGAAAAAAGCACTATACAAGCCTCGGCCGGAACAGGGGTTGCCGGCCTCATATCATGCCAACTTAGATACCCCCCCTTACAACCCCTTAGCTCCCGGCCTCTGCAGTAATGTACTATTCCTATCCACCTATGTTTGAATATCGTACGGCAACCTGTCACCATAAGAGCTAGCAACGATGTTGTTTTGACGGGTTCCAATTGACATTTCGACCTTAATGCATTGCGATGCATCGCATAGGCCACCACGGATATATTATTTTTAATTAAATACATTTTTAACTGCGTTAAATAATAAAACTTCGTGCCCTAGTTCTACGTTCTATGTAAGTTTAAAATCAATACAACTTGGGAACAAGTGTCAACTTCGGTTCATTATGAACTAGCAACACCGTTATACCATGTTGTACCAACTTAATTTTATATTTTTTATTTATAAATTTTTAGTTTTAGGTTCTGTTTTATTTTTCCTTTATTTATAAATTGTACATACTTTAGATTAAGTATCTGTTTATTCATTGTTATTTTTACTCGAATGCCGAAGGAGGTTTATTTCTTAATATACTTATTTATGTATTCATAGTTTCAGTAGAATAGTATTTCATTCGTTTAATATTGTGTAATGAATGAAATTAAGAAACATTAAGAAACAATTGTCTCTAAATGTACCTATGGACCTATGTATGCCACATATGTATGAATTGTATGAATGTTGTACTTAATAAATCATTTATAAAATAAATAAATATCACGGGACAATTCACACCAATTGACCCCAAATTAAGCTAAGCAAAGCTTGTATTAAGGGTACTGAGCAACGGATAAACATACTTATATGTATAGATAGATACATACTTAAATACATATTAAACACCCAAGGCCCGAGAACAAAACATTCGTATTTTTCATACAAATATCTGCCCCGACACGGGAATCGAACCCGGGACCTAAAGCTTCGTAGTCAGGTTCTCTAACCACTAGGCCATCTGGTCTTTAAAAATGTAAAAAAATGTAATGTAAATTTATGTTTCTGCTCATTGAGAAAATTTACAAATATTATTTAAAATTTATTTGTTACTAGCTGATGCCCGTGGCTTCGACACTGTTGAAGTAGATTAAAACCTATTTTCCCGTGGGAATGAGATATTATCCCGTGGTAAAAAGTATTCTATGTCAGTCTCCAGCCCTTCAACTTTGTCCATACCAAAAATCACAGCAATCTGTCGCGGAGTTTTGACGTGAACAAACAAACAAACACACTTTCACATTTATAATATTAGTATTGACGGATTATTAAGGTATGCGAAGTTCCCAATCCACACCGGCCGCGTGGGAAATGGCCCAAGCCCTCTCACTCTGAGGGGAGGCCTGTGCTGAGGCCTACAGTGGGACATATAATATGTATAGGCTGGGATGATGATGAAATTACGTGTCTTCTTTCTATTATAAGACGTGTTCATCATTTGTCAACTGTATTTCCTGTGTATCGAATATGTGTAAATAAACATCTCTTTCTCTCTCTCTCTCTCTCTCTCTCTCTCTCTCTCTCTCTCTCTCTCTCTCTCTCTCTCTCTCTCTCTCTCTCTCTCTCTCTCTCTCTCTCTCTCTCTCTCTCTCTCTCTCTCTCTCTCTCTCTCTCTCTCTCTCTCTCTCATTTCCGAAAGTCGTCCACTGCTGAACATAGGCCTCCCCAAGGCTCGCCAGACAGACAACACGATCCCGCAACCTTAACCAGGCCGTCGCTCCATCTTGTTGGAGGCCTACCTACAATGAGTCTTCCCGAGACGCCACTCGAGAACCTTTTTGCCCCATCGGCCATCAGTTCTACGATCGATGTGCCCTGCCCACTGCCACTTGAGTCTGGCGACTCTGCGAGTTATGTCGGTGACTTTAGTTCTTGCGCGGATTTCATCATTTCTAATGCGATCCCGCAGAGACACTCCGAGCCCTCTCTTTCGCCCTCTGAGTGACTTTGAACTACGTGTGACGTGTTAACGATCATCAACCCAAATACACTGAAAATAAGCCTAATTCGATAAATTTTTTTTCTTCCCAACCGCTGGCCAAATCAACCGTGGAATATTCCCATCGGAAAATAGTATACGATCCCTCAGCAACAGTGGTGTCTACAAAAAGTAACGTACGTATTGAGCGCCCCACTGCGCAGGCCCCTCACTAATCGGCGTTGGTTCCTAGGGGTATTTTTAGTCATGTTTACTTTCACAAATTAACACATTTCAATATGAAACGTTTCCAATTTACGTTCGATTTTAGGTTAATTAAAGAATCCTCTACTAATATTATAAATGACAAAGTTTGTAAAAATGTTTGAATGTTTTGTATTTTTTTTTTGTTACTCAATCACGCAAGAACGGCTCAAAGAATTAAGATGAAACTTAGAGTACAGTAAGATAAAGATTTGGATTTAGATATAGGTTAGGTACTTACCTACTTAATATTTCGGTAATGCTCCTGTGAAATATGTTTTTAACTTTATCCTACTACTACTAATATTTTGAAGTGAAACTTCTAATGCGACTTCCAACAAGGTCGCGTTAAACGTTTAACGCTACCATGGAGGAGGTATGAAAGCATTAGTATATGTACTGCTGAAGCAAGTAATCTCGCATTGTATATATACCAACGGATGTTAAAAACTTCGACAGTGCGACGCAGAACTTAAGTTTCACTTCCGCGCGGAGGAACTGCACGCACGATTTTTTTTCGGCGTATTAGTTACAGCGGCATTACAGCGGTAATGCCGTGTAAATAAATGAAATAAATAAATAGCAAAAAAAACTCATTTTAGGATAAGCTCTCGTTTTATTATTTTTTCACACTTTATATCCTGCCTGATATTTTCATCTTCGTGCACATTACAGCCTACCCGGAATCATAAAACAAATAAATCATAAATTAGCTGCAATGAATAAAAACTGCGTTTGGTAAACTCATCTAACAAATCGTCCCAACAAAATAAAAGTTCTCGAAAGAACTGCAGCGAATATCAAATTTAGAACGCTGCGGTCATTGAAGTGAACGAGGCAAAGGCGCCCACCGTTCAGCCTACTGCGGCCAGCCAGCAAATATAATAAAACTTATTACTTTACCTGCCGCACCCTATAATGGAAAATGTAAATTACGCTGAATGCCATAAAAAGGTGAAGCAATTGCAAAATATGCTATAAAGCGCTATAAAAAGACAATTGAAAAGTATTTGCGACCGAGCGAAGGCCGCACGAATTTCAAATTGGGGATTATCTTTGCTTCGGAGTTTAAAAAGTTATGAATTAATGATTGTCTTTGGATAAACTTATAGGGCTGTTCCGTATAAATTGGGCTACCAATGTTGCCATGTGTAAATTAGCTGCTTAAAAATTCAATCGTCATTTGAGAAGCGCACATTGAAACTAGTCGCTCGCTGTTGCACAGACACCATTTCTCATACCTAAAGGTAACGTAAGGTGAACGTAATGTATAAATTAATAAGTCACTTCACAATAAAGTTTACCAAGGACGCAAATTACTCAGGCTACAGGTCCCAAAGCTTCGATAATGTCGTCAGCATACATTTACAAAGAAAAATACGCCTGCGCTCCAATGAACACGAAGTCAACTCGAAAGAGTAATTTATAGTACCCACTTCTCTTTTATTAACGATATTCCGGGTCGATCTGGCTTAAACTTTACGCGTTATTCAGAAAGTTCGCAGGTTTTCTATTGGGCATAAAAATTATGGGCACAGACGCGCCACAAAAGAACCTGCATGAAGTATGGATGAAGTTCGTTGGTATTTATGCTCTGGTACAGTAAACGCAATGTAAGCCAAGTATTGAATTAACATGGAACCTAATTGGTAACATCCGAACACACATAAATAAGTCGTGATAGCCTTAGAGGTTTGACTTATAGCCTCTCAAGCAGAAGATCGTGGGTTTGAGCCCGGAGCCCTCTGAGTTTTTCGAAATTTACGTCCGATATTACATTTGAAATTTCCCATGAGCTTTACGGTGAACGAAAACTTCTTGACGAAAAATTTACACACCTGCGAAGAATTTCAATAGTGTGTAAGAAGTTCCCAATCCGAACTGGACTCGCATGGTAACTACGGCCCAAGCCCTCTCGTTCTGAGAAGAAGCCTGGACCTCTACCATGAGATACACTAGTTACAGTGACCGTACTCGCTAGCGACGGCGTAAATGATTTGTATGGAGAATTGTACTTCCGTAAGTGACCGCTAGAGGCGCTGTACACAATTCTCCATACAAATCATTTACGCCGTCGCTAGCGAGTACGGTCACTGTAAACTAGTGTAACTCATGGTAGAGGTACCGTAAGTGACCGCTAGAGGCGCTGTACACAATTCTCCATACAAATCATTTACGCCGTCGCTAGCGAGCACGGTCACTGTAAACTAGTGTAACTCATGGTAGAGGTACTGTACACTGCAGTGGGACGCATACAGGCTGGAATAATGGTGATGATTAAACATTAAACATGATGTGATGAAACACACATACATACATCGATATACTTACATCTGGTTGATTCTCAAACTGCAAATCTCGGTACGTTCGAAATCGCAAAAGGATATTTTTCAATCATAATTTAAAAAAAAACTTATCACACGAGATGGAAAACGCGCAAATGCGTAATTTGTTATTTTTATCTCTTTCTAAAACGTCGGTAAAGCACTATTGAAAAGTTCAAAAAGTCGTTAAGTACAGGTAGTGAAAAATAGAAAAAAAACCAATGTACGACAGACAACAAGTTTGGACACTGTGTGGCCATCGTTCATCCACCTGTCATAACATTTCGTTTTCTAGTATTTTTTCAACGAATAACAGAAAAATACACGAGACACTAGCAACTTGTAAACTGGTGGGTAGAAACATTATTATAAAAAAAAAACTATCACGTTCCATCTTTTGAACTCCACTCATGTGGTGTGTGTTGTGAGAGAGAGAAAACTATTTATTTACATTGGTGCACTGTCGCAATAGTTATTTGTTATACAAGGGGGGAAAGTTGTATTTTACCTGCGAGTGTCCATTTGAAACACAAGCTTTTGAAAGGATTCTATGATTGACCACGAGCGAAGCGAGTGGTTCAAAAATAGAATCCTTTCGATAGCGAGTGTTTCAACACACGAGACATAAAATAACTTTTCACCCGTGTATAACACAAAACTTTTCACCTCACTACAGCGAGGAAAATAAGAATAAAAGGGTTTGTACTATCAATTATTATTTATTTATTCACTCGAATCACTAATTTTTAATAACATAAAAATAAGTAGAAAAACAAGCAAATATTTAATATTGACGGCTTAATTGAAAAGTTTTGACTTAAGTTTTTCTTTATTATTTCGGATGCGTTTTGTTCGCACATCGACTTACTTGGACTGTCAGAACATTTTATCCGTTTTTACAACAAGAATGAAGGTTAATGTTGAATGCTGATACTTATGAATTAAAATAAAGTTGTAAGACTGTATTTAGTGTTTTTTGCTCGATGCAATTCATTAATTGTAATGTTAAAAATTCAGCACTTTTAACGTTTTACGTTTTGTTAGCTGTCAAATATCACTTAAGCTGCCTTCAAATGTCAAAACTCTTTCTTCACATGTGGATAAAAAGCGATTTTTTCAATAGATGTCAAACAAACAAAAAGGGCTTTCCGAGCTAGTGAGGTGAAAAATACTTAATTTCGACAGAGATAGGTTGGTAGGTATGTTGTAACATTGTAACTGAGTATGCTGACGTAACGAAATGGAAATGCAGCCACTGACCTTTCGGTAGCGTAATTTTTACAGTTGCAATCTCGACCACATTTTATTAAATTATGTCTTTTCTATGTAAATTTTTTGCAGTATCTTTGTTTTAAAAATGATCAATATGCAGGTGGCATAGTACAGTACCTGGCCATAAAGATTGTTTTGTTTCGTGTGTGTGTGTGTACACACAAAAAAAAACACATCGGTCTTTGGAAAAAGACTGCGAATGTCCGACATTTGCAGAGTCTTTTTAATTTTTAATGTGTGTTACCTCAGAACTCCGTCATTTATGAACCGATTTGGAAATTTTTTTCGTTGTTTGAAAGCACATACTTCAAGGTTGGTCCCGTTGTTACCAGAATCCAGTTCTGATGATGGGATCCATGAGTAATTGACGAAACTCCTCAAAAATTCAAGAGAAATGTATAGCGATTTTAGTATTTTCGGTGACAAGTCGAGCATTTGCATTCAGAAAGTATCATGGAACTCTGTAATAAAACGACATAACCCTGTCGAGTTTTAAAAATAGAATTTTCATCATAAACTTATTTCGAAGTCAAACTGATGATTTTATCCTACGCATCTATTTTATACAGAAACAACTAAAAAGCAAAAAATAAAAAATTTTAAATAAAAAATAAAACCTCCTTCAAAAAACTCTGAAATAATAATTGAACCGAACCGACCACAATAAGCATGAAAATATCTTTCTTCTAATCTAATCTGTTTTAAGTCAGTGCCTCAGTACGAGCCAGCAAGAGTGTAGAAGCCCTATAGATAGTAGGTATGTAGGTAAGTTAGATTACTAGGTCCACTCCTGCTGACTCGAGCTGAGGCACCGACTTCAAACAGATTAGATTAGAAGAAAGATATTTTCATGCTTATTGTGGTCGGTTCGGTTCAATTATTATTTCATAGTTTTTTGAAGGAGGTTTTATTTTTTATTTAAAATTTTTCAAAGATCGTGTGCAATCTTTATGGCTGGGTACTGTACGTTGGTAAACATGGCACAAAAGGAAAGTACCAAAATGTTTAGACGCAGGGTTGACATCGACAGTCAAAATGTTTTGGTACTTGCCTAACAAGGCAGAGCAAGAGCAGAGGCAAGGGAGAGCTTAAAATTAATTTAACCACGCTCCACCACATTTAAACTAGGTTCAAGCACACCATTCACTACATTACCATGTTATTAACACGAGTCTTCAGAGGTAAGCGACCAGTAACTGCGCGGCAGATTTACATTTTACGACGCATATTCTTACAGCGTCGGTTTTCCAGGCATCTCTACTAAAAAAGAAAAATCGAGAAAACCAAGAACGTCCTGTCTGTTTGAAGTCGCTTCAAAAGTCTATGTATAGTCGACCAATTAAGTCATCATCATCATAATTTCAGCCGTAGGACGTCCACTGCTGGACATAGGCCTCCCTCATTGATGCCCAATCATTACGGTTGGAAGCGACTTGCATCTACCCTGAACCTGCGGCCTTCACCAAATCGTCCGTCCATTTCGTTGGTGGACGTCCCACGCTGTCCAGTCCGTGGTCTCCATTCCAGAACTTTTGGGCCCCAACGGCCATCTGTTCTGCGTACTATATGCCCTGCCCATTGCCATTTCAACGAGCTAATCCGTTTGGCTATGTCGGTGACCCCGGTTCTTTCTATGGATCTCCTCGTTTCGGGTTCGATTCCCGTGTCGGGGCAGATATTTGTATGAAAAATACGAATGTTTGTTCTGTGGTGTTTATGTATGTGTCTATCTATATAAGTATGTTTATCCGTTGCCTAGTACCCATAACACAAGCTTTGCTAAGCTTACTTTGGGACTAGGTCAAATTTGTGTGAATTGTCCCGTGATATTTATTTATTTATTTATTATTTCTAATTCGATCCCGTAGAGAAACTCCGAGCATATATAGCCCTCTCCATAGCTCATTGAGCGACTCTGAGCCTATTCATCAGACCCATAGTATGCACCACGTCTCGGATCCTTATGTCATCACTGGCCACAAACACTGATTATAGTACATTACTGCAGCGGCCGCGAAATAGGGGATTGCCGGCCGAGTAGTTATAGATGGCCGAGTGTTAACGAGGCCATCTAGAGATACGAGGCCGGCAATCCCTGTTCGTGGCCAAGGCTTGTATAGAGTTTTTCTCAAACATGCATCATCATTATCATCATCATCACCATCATCATCGTCATCGTCATCATCACCATCACCACCATCATCATCAACATCATCATCATCATCATCATCATCACCATCACAATCATCATCACTATCATCATCATCACCATCATCATCACACCATCATCAACACCATCACCACCATCAACATCAGCATCATCATCATCATCACCCATCATCACCATCATCATCATCTCATCATCACCATCATCACCACCATCATCATCATCACCATCAGCATCACCCATCATCACTATCACTATCATCATCACCATCATCATCATCAACATCATCTCATCATCACCATCATCATCACCATCATCATCATTATCACCATCATCATCATCACCCATCATCACCATCATCATCATCAGTCATCATCAACATCATCATCATCATCATCTCATCATCACCATCATCATCACCATCGCCATCATCATCATCATCATCACACCATCATCATCATCACCACCATCACCATCATCATCACCGCCATCATCAACACCATCACCACCATCAACATCACCATCATCATCTTACCTTACCTTAAATAAGCGTAGTGGCAGAATGGCATAATGAACCAAAACGCAAATATTGCTTATAGTTTTTTTTAATGGCTAAATGCTATGATGCCATAGACCTATAAACGTCATGGTATGAAACAATAGACGATCACTTTGCTGGCCTTGGCCAGCAATGTTGTATGAAATTCCATTATTGACCTCTCGTCTAGCCGCACACCACGCCGCGCCTGCATTGTGACACTTCGTGGCGTATTATAAGGAACATAACGTCAACATTTCATAGCATGTTTGAGAAAAAGACTTTTGTTATGAGGCTATGAGGTATTTTGGACGAAAAGATGTAGCGGAGCTTCCCGAACGCAGCCCATCCGAGTTGGATTCGCCGATTGACCTCCTTCCCGAAGTTGGACCTACCTAGTTGGACAGTTTGTCGTAGGTAGGTATACACATGCGTCAACAACTTCAAAAGCCGAGTTCTCGACCATGTTCCGACCGAGTTCTCGATCATTTCAGCCGAAAGACGTCCACTGCTGAACATAAGCGTCCCTCAAGGCTCGCCAAACAGATCGGCCTTGCGCCATCCGCATCCAATCCAGGATATATTTCAGGACTATCCGTAGGTTAGGTTAGGCTTGTCTTATAACAATCCTGAAAAGTTTACAGTTTCAGAAAAAATAAACAGTTGGCAAATGAATCATTTGGGAAATATATAGTTGGAAAAGGCAGAGAACAGTTGAGTGAGACACATGTACAAAGGCAAACTTATCCCTTTCATCATCATCATATATCAGGGACGTCCACTGCTGGACATAGGCATCCCTCATTTATACTTACCCGATCATTACGTTGGAAGCGGCTTCCATCCTCCGTGAACCTATGGCCTTTACCAGCTCATCCGTCCATCTCGTTGGTGGACGTCCCATGCTGTGCTTGCCAGTCCGTGGTCTCTATTCGAGAACTTTTTTCCCTTTTAAAGCCGGCGCAAACCAGAAGCGTGTGCGTGACAGCACTAGTTATAATGAATGACGCTGTAAGACAGATGGCGCACCATTGCACGCATTTAG
Source organism: Archips xylosteana (assembly GCA_947563465.1). Taxonomy (NCBI): domain Eukaryota; kingdom Metazoa; phylum Arthropoda; class Insecta; order Lepidoptera; family Tortricidae; genus Archips; species Archips xylosteana. Next base: position 1,817,336 of record OX387360.1, read on the forward strand.
TGTGCCATCTACAATTTCAGTTAGCCGGTCCTCCCTACTAGTCAAACCTTTTAGTGGATGAAGGAAGCATTTAGTAAGGGAACGACAAAAACAGTGGATGCTTCACGCTAAAGCTAAAGTCCGTAGAATCACGTAGAAACGTGAGATTGCGCGTCTCCAGTCAGATTATGTAAATGCATATTTTCATATTAATGCCACCTTGTTTTGTTCTTTGCACGAGTACACAGGTATGAGGACGAAAGCTTTTAATTAAAATAATACCTGTGTGCCTTAAAAGACCTTAAATGGACATAAACCTCGATCTCTTAGTTCAAAGACAAACAGGTGCCAAATTTAAAGCTATGTTTTCTATTTTTATTATAACACCTACGTTATATTATTTAAAACAGACGAGACTTGAATTTAATGTTTTACCTCTGACATACGAGAAGTTAAGTAGGTACCTTAATCGTAATCAAGATTTTTGCATAAGGCATAACGCTTTGTATCAATTTGTAAAAATTATAGAAGCAAATGTCTCTCTCTGATGTGGTTTCTAATTGGGGATGTCTATTTTTTTGCAATGTATAGAAAATCGAAAACCATTTCAAAATAAATGCTTTTTAAATCGTTTTCTGTAGTTATTTCATTTTAATATTATGTAATGAATTTATTATATAACAAATAAGCAATGACCTTCATTTGACATTGGTGTAAATTGCGTGACCGGTCCAAGTCGTACTTTATTCTGTGTGGTTAGAATTCTTCACAATTTACGCGTGGATTATACTACGGAGTTTGATTTGGACCCGCTGTCTGACATCTAGCACTTTGTCAGTGCCAGTAAAGTGACACAGTGTATAGTGTACCACTACGCAAAAAATAATTAAAGGGGTTGCCTTATCGTTTAGTTCATTATCGTACGCATTTAGATAGATTTAGAAATTTGGCATTGTGGGAGCCCTCAATTATAATCTGACGTCATCAACTAAAATAGTTTCAATAATTAATTTTGAAAAAAGTAGAGAACTAAATGACAAAATATTGAAATTAGTTTCTTATAATTGACTTTTCTATACAAAGAAAATATAAAAACCACTGGTAATTTTTTTTAGACATTCCCAATTATGTCAAAAATAGGTGACTATTACTATGGGTACGTTAATAATTAATAAGATCCGAAAGTGGTAAAAATTGTGTCCTCCTCCATCTAACTTCTTAGCCGTGACATCAAACATTTTGGAAAATATCAAGTCAAGGTAGGTAGGTACCTAATAAACTCTTAACATAAGTTTGTTCAGCAATACAGGCCTTAAAATTTCCGAGACATCACCAAAAACTGTCCTTGTACAAAAGAAAGAAAGAAGAAAGAAAGAAAGAAAGAAAAAGCATTTATTCGTGACAGTTACAACAGGCATATGAGATAACAATATGTAAGGCAACTACAATTATCACGAAACGGACCCACCTCAGCATATGCTGGCTCGAGAGCCAGCGCTGGTCTTCCGGTGGGACCGCGAGGCCGTCATTTGCTCGCTGCACGTACGACCGGACCGTGTCTAAATTGTGAACGCGACCATTTTAAGCTCAGCGCTACCACTACCAACACAAGGGCGTTAAAAAGAATGTACTTAACCGCTACGATTTGCTCTAACGCTCTTTTAAATTTGTGTCAGCGGCTAAGCGCTCATCGTAGTTAAGTATAGTCAGGGTAAGAAAAGGTTCGTCACTTTTCAACCATAACTCGTTGACATAGAGTCGAAAAGTGACGAACCTTTTCTTACCCCGCCTATACATCAAGTGCAAAAATATGTATCGATTAAATTCTCTCATAAGTAATTCATTATGCACCGATACCTTAATAGGGATGTCATCATCATCATCATTTCAGCCGAAAGACGTCCACTGCTGAACATAGGCCTCCCCCAAGGCACCAAGGCTCGCCAAACAGATCGGCACTAGGGATAGGAAATTCCCTAAGGAATAGGGATGTTGACACCACCAATCAACTGGCGTACTTTTTATGAGCTGCAAAACACAATTCTCCCATTGATGGCAATAGCAATAGCAAACTTATGACGTCACTTGTTCGACAACTCAATCAACCAACTATTTATTTGCTTTAAAACAACAAAAAATCTAATTTTGCTGTTAATCGAAAATTAATCCGGTTTTCAGGGCTAAAATAAAGCGTTTTTTTTTTTACTGGAGTCGTGTCTTCTAATTATTTTTTAATGTCGTCAACATCCCTATTCGACGACATAAGAGCTATGGGACATATTTATGAGCAAGTTGTATGCACCCATTCACCCATATTTAATTTTACACTTGACTGTACCTATGTGATCATTTAACTTCATTTCAGCTACGGAACCCTTCGTTCCCACACCGTCCGTTCCGTGCGTGATTTGTACTAGTTCCTCAGTAATTGTAATACACTTAAAACTTGTATATTACTGGCATCAAGCTAACTGCACAAAAAACTCGAATAATTAATGTGTATTCCCAGCTTTACTTAATAAAAAAACATTTTCTAGGCTATATGGCAGGCTCTATGCAGATTAGTGGCGCCATCTGCGTTTACGTATACGTTGCGACCTGTGTATCCCTCATTTAGATGCAGCGCTGGCGTAAATTACGTGACCTTATTATTTTACACCATTATTCAACACCTGCAAAGCTTTTATCAACTTTGCATTTTTTCAAATAGCGCCATCATAAAAATAAACAGAGCGTCATAAAGAAACAAATTAATACTATCATTATAAGGTTCATTAGTTGGTCATACCTGATTAATTAAAATATTGCCCTGCTAATTAAGACAAGTGATCATTATGTTACAACTAAGACTGTTAACGCCATCTATTAGGTATGAGCTGGAACATTAGAATAAAACAGGAATATATAAACAGCTCATTTCGTTTACAACATATAAATAATAAAGTTGACCACTGATATAATATAGGAAGAAAACAATTAAATATTTTTAGTGTGCTCGTATCTTCCAAGTGCGAACAAAGCAACGTCCACCACAACCACCAGCTTCAGAATACATTAGAAACGTTTTTGACTGTGGCAGCACTAAACATAACTAGCGAAAAAAAATTGACTGACAACCAGCCAGCCAGTTTTCCGTCAGCGTATTATTTTAATGTTGCGTGCGATATAGTTAATGTGCATTAAAATAACTTTTCTATAATCTACTTTTACATACAAAATATTAAGTGTTTACTAAAATGTGCAATATTATACTGGCTTCGTCGTAAAAAGTGAAAGAAATGTTCGGACTCCATTGCTGCCTCGGACAATGTCGATTTATGGAACTGTATACAACAGAACAAAACGAAAATTGAGCAAGTCAATTTCGTAGCAATCTTTCGTAGAATCCACGTTTATTTAGTAATAATGGCGCAGACAGTGAGAAGAGCTATCGAGGGGAGATATCCCTCGTGTTATATCCCAAAAAGATTGAAGGAACGGAAGGCAAAAGCTGGAATGCTGAGGTAAATAAATGACTACGTTCATGCGCTGTTCACATCTTTAAAGAGCCTACTTTTTTCTGGCTATATATTGTACAAGCGTAAATAGGAAAGACGATTTTTTTATTTGCTAAAATGTTTTCTTTTATTGTTGTAGACCAAGGCTCAAGTCATTAAGCCCCTGACAGTGCTAATTGTTTTCCCGATTTGTGATAAGTGGGAATCATTTTTGTCGGTTTAAGTGTGTCAGAGTAAAAAAAACGGAACCTTTATAGGTTCACTTGGTTTTTTACACAAAGCTTTTGTGTCTGTCAGTCTTTCTGTCCTTTTGTCAGGAAAATCACTCAAAATATACTAGACCAATTTAATTAAAATTTGGAGCACTTATAAATTTTTGTGACCCAAAACACTAATTTGAAAAAATGAGTTCTAATAAAACCTGTAAAAAATGTGTACAAACCATTATTAACATATTTAGCACACATATTTAACTCGCCCTTGACTAGTTTTTTATCAACACTGACCTAAAAATTATCAGACGATTAAAGTTTTTGTTTTGTCCTAATAAGTTGTAATCACAAAAGTCATTGTACTCATTTTGTAGCATTTATTCCTCGTAATGTAACTAGATATTATTATGGAGGTAAGACTTCATACAAGATCCATCAGAAATGCTATCTACCGCCAAGCAGCAGTGCTGGTGCTACTGTGTTTCAATGAGGACAGTAACATAGATGGTGTTTATTTTTCTAATTTTTGTCAAGACTGAACACTCCTGGTGATCTTGTCAGCCTCATAGATACTTACTCAGTTCCCTACTCAAGGGACAAATCAATAAAATGGTATATGCTAATTGCTTTGTCTGATGTCTGAAGATGTCTCTGATAGCCAGTAATGGCCCTGGCCATTGTGCATGGAACCTAAACCCAAATTGGAAATTAATATTATGCACGGCTTAACCTTTCGTATGCCTGTGAGGCTCACACATTTGTACTGTCGTAGTCCTAGTGTCATAAACATACCTACTACCTACACCTTTTGTACCCTTTGACTCATACCTAAAGACATTTATTCATACAAGTTTGTGAGCCTCTCTGGCATACAACAGGTATAGGTACGGATACTGCACTAGGCACATCGCAGCCAAAAGCTACTAGACTATAAAGTGATGTGGCCGCTAATGATCACATAAAGTCTCTCAGAGGGCGATGGAGCGGGCTATTTGCATTAGAAATGATGAAATCCGAGCAAAAGAACCGCCAGACTTAAGTGGCCGTGGGCAGGGCACATCGCTCGTAGAATTGGGGGCCAATGAGGTCTCGAGTGGCGTCCGTGGACCGGAAAACGCAGTGTAGGTAGGACTCCAACAAGTTGGAGTGACAACCTGGTTCAGGTTGCGGGATCATGTTGGATGCGGATGGCACGGGACCAATCTGTTTGGCGAGCCTTGAGGGAGGCCTATGTTCAGCAGTGGACGTCTTTCAGCTGAAATGATGAGACTATAAAGGCTAGAGAGAGAATGAGGTATCCTATCGTAGGCGTTTAGGCTGACATTACATCTGCAAAGCTCTGGTGTTTTATATGTCTAAACATGCCGATTTATGGTATTCAATAAATCCTCTTATTCCAGAGTAAGCAGGCCGGACAAGCCAGAAGACTTTTTGTGTTACTCAGACAGCGACAGCGAAGAGGAGACTCCGTTTCAGCAGCATCGGATACTCACCACCTCGTACAACTTTGTGGACTATGTCCGTTCTAGAGAAATTATGGCGCCCGAGGTATGTATAGTAACAGTTAAAGCATAAAGAGATAACAGATAGACAGTTACTTAGATAGGTAGGACAGGTAACATAGGTATACCATTTATTTATTTCCCTTCGGCCACTTTCGAAACAAAACCAGTTCTTAAATAAGAATATTATTTCTTCTTTCGAAATTGGTTTCCGTAAAAGAATAAAAAAAAAGAAAAAAAATTAAAACTGTTTAATTCAATAAAAAACAAATACATCACAAAAACCAATAGCTACAAAAATCTTTAATGGGGGTGCACACGGATACAAAAACGGACCTGTGAAGGACTTGTGTGTGCATCTTCAAAGTTAAGTACAATCAATAAGTGCCTTTTTTAATACATATTTAACTGAGTTTGGCTTACTCAAAACATTATCAATGACTTTTATAGGGAAGCTGTTCAGAGCGTGCGGCAGATAATTAGACCAATTTCTTCTACCATATTGGTTGTTACTCCTTGGTACAAGGAAATAAGGTATATTGTGCAATTTCCTCAAATTAGATGGTCTTTTATGTCTAACAATAATATTTCTTATCTCAAAATTGGTTTCAATATAAGTATATGATTTTGTCTTTCGGAACTCTCAAATAAAAATCTAATGCAATCTAAAATGTATAAGAAATAAGTAAGTCTTGAACATACTTTGCCACTTGTCTAATATACAAAAAAATATTAATAAATTCATTAATAATCCTAGTGGTTTTGTATCTAATTTATAAGTATGTGTTGTATACATTTGCTTCTGTTTGCTCTCCTTGTAAAAAATAAATAAAAATAAATAAATAAATAAATAGTGAAAATTTAAAACTATCAGCGTCTTTCTCTTTCCAAACAGAATACAGAGAATGAATCAAATTATAGTTTTGGAAATATGAAATCTTGTCAATTGGCAGAAAAAGTTGCAGCTAATTATCCCCGTCCCGTCTTAAATTATCTAAGTCTAGTTAGTACTCATAGTACACGCTTTGCTTAGGTTGGGACTAGGTCGATTTGTGTAAGACTGTCTCCCTAATATTTTTTTTTACACTAATATTAGAAAGTAAGTGATCAAAATGAGAATAATAATAGTAATTACTAACTATATTTTATTTTATCGATATTTTTCGTGTAAATGTGGCTAGTGAATCACAAAAAATATCATCATTATGTTGTAATACAGAATTAATTACTTGTTTTTCATGTTTGTATGGGGTAATTATTAAAATGTTAAAATTTTAACGTCAAATTAGATAAGAATATTTATTTTAGGAATACATTCCAATAAGGAAACGGTTTAAAATGATACAAAGTGCACATTGCAGCTCCGTAGGACTTATTATTTGGTTGTTCAATTATCAGCTAGTATCTTATCTGGTGCATAAGCAGATGTCCTTGACTAATGCACCTGAATCTGGCCTGATTACATGCTGAGAATTTCCAATGACATTAAGTTTTTTTTTGTAACTTCATTCTTAGTACCAGCTTCTGTTGGTGCTTTACTTACTTTGTTATCCAACCTATTAACACGTTGGCTGCGAAACCATGTCTTTTCCGCACGGTACGCGTCTTACCGCCTGTGCGGGCGGGGCTTTGTGTCGCATAAGTAACGCACGGTCTGAATGTACGTAAAAATCAGCGCCGCAGCCAACGTTTTAATATAAATATCAAGTTATCCAATCACTGGATAAACAAACAAAAGATGCAAGTTTAAGAGATTGTAAAAAAAACCGGCTGTCTGTAAAGTCGGTTTACGGACGATAGTTTAACTACTTTTACTGCTAATAAACTATAAACTGCTGTTTATTTGACGATTTGCTTTTTTGACTGATAGCGTTTTTGACAATATGTAGTATGGACGTTATGCTACACGGATTAATTGCTATTTTGATGTTCTGCGTTATGGATGTTATGCTAAAAAGACAAAAGGCTAATAGGACGTCTGATATTTCGTTTCTTGGTCAATTTGCGTTACTGGACATTTTGCTACATAGACGATTCGGTACTGAACGGATTAGCTTAGCTATAGTCGGTTGTTTTTTTGTTTCAGCCGCGAAGCGTGGACCCTCTGTACGCGACGCGACACATGCTCACTCGCGACCTCTTCAGGGAAACGCCCCTGAACCTCGGCAACATGAACAAAGTGTTCTGCTCGCAATGGCTCTCCGACCGACAGGTGGTCTTTGGAACTAAATGCAACAAGGTAAGTTCACAGTTTAATGATGGGCCTCACAAGGAAGCTCTAAGTCACTCAGAGAGCAATGGAGAGGGCTATGCTCGGAGTTTTTTTTTTGCTTGGCAAAAGAGTTTTAGAAATCGCTCCAGTAGTTTTGGAGCCTATTCAATGCAAACAAACAAACAAACAATCGAATCTTTCCTCTTTATAATATTAGTATAGATGAAACTTTTTTCTCTGTACTCGGTAAAGACGTACCGAATAGGTCGTAGGCTATTTTTTATACCCCTATTCTTCGCAGACGGAGTCGCGGGCAACACCTAGTCAATTATAATATTAGTATTTATTTATTTATAATTTCACAAAATTTAAATCTATCTTTACAGGAATGCCCAATGCGATAGACAAGTCAAATAAATTGATTTAAATTATAGCCTTACAATTAAGTTGTCAATATTGTACATAATTGGGATGTACCAAAAAAAATAACCTATAGTTTTTATATTTTTTTTTGGAAAGAATAGGATATTTTAAGATACCATTTTCATCGATTTTGAATTTGGTTGAGTATTTAATTTTTTACATTTTTTTTAAGAAATATGTTGGATGACGTCACAGTGAGAGAGCCACGTTCCATTGCCTACAAAAATTCAAGCCGTACATAACATAATCTGTGGCACTACTGATTTGTCTTGTCACTGTCAATAATACAAGCACGGCTTAGGGTCCTAAATGAACCATGACAAATAGTTTTATTTATTTATCTTCTTTTAGCTTCGTTTATTCCTGTTTGTGTGATAGTAAATAGATATTTTTTACTAAAATCTGATATTTAAATTCTTTCAGATTTACTTGTAACATAGTAATTTAATAATTAAATTTGTAAAAATACATTGCGAGTATTGTATACATTTCGGACTTTATGATAAATGACAACTGTTTAAAGCCAGGTGCGCATCATGTGATTAAAGTAGTAGTTGTAGTGGTAGAGCCATGTTGTAGCTAGCCGCTGCATCACGAATGGGCCGGCTCGTCCGGGGCAGTACCACCCTCTCACAGAACACCGGCGTGAAGCAGCAGTAATCCTGCTTGCGTTTCGTACGGTCAGTGAGAGTGCCGGGGGCCCAATACCTCACTCCTTCCCTCTCCCCCTCCCCCTTCCCCTATTCCCTCTCCTTTAGGGCCGACAACGCACTGGCATCGTGTAAAGCGCTGCGGGTGTCTATGGACAGTGGTGTTCATTTAACATCAGGTGACCCACTAGTTCGTTTGTCTGGCCTATTTAACATAAAAAAAAAAAAGTTCTGTCTTTGTCACTCTTTGCTATTATAAGCAGGACAGCAACATTTCAAACTGTCAATTTGCTTTAGAGTGTAGACCTGCTTTATATCTGCCTATGTGACGATTCACTGCAGGGGTCAAATGAAGGTCATTACTTAAATTTTCTTTATTTAATTCAGTTTATCATATTTCTGGAATCTGATTTCTGAAAACGATTCACAAAGCCTATTTCTCCAAACGGTTTTCGATTTATTATACGTTGTCAAAAATTGGGACATCCCAATTAATTAATTAACGACTTTATAATAAATTAATTTGTCGCAAGGCCAATAGATTAGCCACTTACGTCCTCAAGTAATTATAACCCGGAAAACCACATAAATATTCTATTAGCTTAAATTTGTTTTTGGTGGCATTGAAATAAATGATTTGTCTAACAGGTGAAAAATGGAGTTCCAAAATCATAGTCATAGTACCTACTGTTCATTTTCACACAGAAAAGTGTCCATATTTTTAAGGTTCCGTATCCAAAGGGTAAAAACGGGACCCTATTACTGAGACTTCGCTGTCCGTCCATCCGTCCGTCTGTCACCAGGCTGTATCTCATGAACCGTGATAGCTAGATAGATAGATAGATAGATAAAGACGTTTATTTGGTACTGCAAGCACACACAATCAAGATTAACAAAAATACAAAAGCCAGTACAAACTTAAAAGTAAAACATTATATATTGTCTGTATGCGCTGCAGTAGTGCAAAAGGGCCGTGGCTCAGTGGTCAACATTGCTCATAGGAGCAAAACACTGATATTCTGCCACAACCAAGAGGATCGAGAACAAAATATTACTTACTAATTCAAAATAATTATACAACAAAAGAAAAACAAAACAAACAGTGCTAAGCATCATTAATACCGACAATAAAAAGCAGATTACAACAAAAGCACAAAACAAGCCATGCCACCCGAGACGTCCCCAAAACTACCCGAGCCGATACGGCGAGGGCAGACAGACACGTCGAGGGGAAAATGGGTCCAAATGCTCGACACTCTGCTCTTCACTTCGATTACAAGGAAAATAAACAGCAACATTGGAAACCATTTATTTACAAGCTGCAATTTTCATCCAATGCATTATTTATAATAATTTACCAGATTTGCGTAATTTTATTGATTTCGTAATATAAAACAATAGTTATATATAGCAGCTACCGAACCACCCCAAACAAACATGCAACCGCCATATAGTTCCTTCACCCTACCCTACGTTTTAAAATCACACTCGAAATCAAGTACCGGACAACCGCTTTGCTTCTGTAAGAGAATTAATTTGTATTGTGTTTTGAAGGATAGACAGACACATCACGGAATAGACAGTTGAAATTTTCATAGAGGAAATACATACGCGTACGTTACATTGCGTCATCCTTTTTCGTGCGTGCAGCCGGTGTTCATCGACTATTGTCTATGATCTGAGGAACACCGTCTTTTTGTTTACATGTTTGTTTGTCAGTTAAAAGTGTACGACGTGCGGACGAGGTCCCTGGACGACATCCCGACGCTGCGGCCGCGCGCGTTTTGGGCCGGCGCCGACCACCAGACCGGGATACACGCGCTACAGATCAACCCCTCTAGGTAACCGGCACACACACTGTACCTATCATCTTGTAAAACTACCACCTAATAATGTAATGAACATGAATTCGAATGATTTATTTATTATATATTATGAATATGAATATGAAATATTATAAAAGCTAACGAGTGTGTGTGTACAATCGTCAAAAACGTCGCCTTGACACTTTAAATGCCCATTTTGGGTGCAATGAAATTTGTTGGCGGGCCCACAAAGATTTTTGTGTCATTTTTTTTGAAGTAAGACCCGTTCCTCATTGGTCTAACAACTGGACAAAACATGTGCAAGTAATTAAGAGAAAGAAAGATCCTCATTGTTGTAGTTGATACGAAGAAGAGTAGGGAGTCGCAAATCCCGAAACTTGAACGCTCCGCGGGTGAAAAACAATATTAGTGGCTTTATCGATTCCAGAACTCTGCTGGCGACCGGTGCCCAGAATTCGTGTGAACTGGCCATCTACAGCTTGCCCACATTGGACCCCGTATGCGTCGGGGAAGCACACAAAGACTGGGTAAGTCCCACTGTGGGGTAACATTATACATTTAGGTAGAAGAGACAGGAAAATATAACTTACTAGCTTTTGCCCGCGGCTTCGCTCGCGTGTACCAGAAGTATTCCAAAGAACCAAGATATCAAGCAAGCAAGCATACAGGCAAGCAAGCAAGCAGGTCCACAATTGACCGAGAAATCGGTGAACATACCTACATAAAAAAATACATAAAGTGGAATGCATAACCTCCTCCTTTTTTAGAAGTCGGTTAAAGAGCCCTTTGCGGCCTATTTACAGTATAAACTTATGCATTTTGAAATTTTAGCTTTTTATAACCAGTAAAACGGAAAATCCCGTTTTTTCCCCTTCCCGTAAGAATTTCGGGAAAAGTTTTCTTAATACTCCCCTACACTCCCCAAGGAACCCACATGCCAAATTTCAGCTTTATATGACCAGTAAAACGAAAGATCCCGTTTTTCCCGTTCCCGTGGGAATTTTGGAAAGTCCTCTCTCAATGCTCCTCTACACTCCCCAAGCAACCTACATGCCGAATTTCAGCTTTCTACGACCAGTAAAACGAAAAATCCTGTTTTTCCCGTTCCCGTGGGAATTTTGGAAAGTCCTCTCTCAATCCTGCTCTACACTCCCCAAGCAACCTATATACCGAATTTCACGACCAGTAAAACGAAAAATCCCGTTTTTTCCTTATCCCGTGGGAATTTCCGAAAATCCTTAAAACGGTTTTTTACTATTATAATTACCTACTTCTATGCCAAATTTTAAGAGTCTAGTAATTATAGTTCATAGGATCCCGTTGAACTGAAGATATAAATAAATCCCGTTTTTTCCTTATCTCGTGGGAATTATGAAAAATCCTGTAATTAATGTTTTATAACTAATGTAATACCTACTTGTGTATCAAGTTTGAAGAGTCTAGTTACTATAGTTACTGAGATAGGGTCACTCGGAATCGAATATATAAATCCCTTTTTTTCCCGTCCCCGTGGGAATTTCCAAAAATCCTTCCTTAGTGGATGCCTACATTGTATAAGGTATCTATCTATGTGCAAAATTTTAAGTCTCTAGGTCCAGTGGTTTGGGCTGTGCGTTGATATATCAACAGTCATTTAGTTTATTTAGACATTTCAACCCCATCGCACCCCATCCAGGGAGATGGTATTTTACGTCCGCCACGTCGGATTTTAAAACCGTTGTTGTTTTCTTAACCAGCGACCCGATAAACCATAGAAACAACACCCTTGTTGATTTTCAGACTTTGTTACCCCTTTTCCCCCTTTTAGGGGTTGAATTCTCAAAAAACCTGAAACACGTGTTTACTCATTTATCATTAGGAGTACTTCTGTGAAGTTTCGAATAAAATAGTCGAGCGAATCTTGTTTCCCCATACAAAGTTTGGACCCCCGTTTCACCCCCTTAGGGAGTGAATTTTGAAAAATCCTTTCTTAGTGCACCCCTAGACCTTATAAGGAACCTACGTGCCAAATTTGGAATCTCTAGGCCCAGTGGTTTGGGCTGTGCGTTGATATGTCAGTCAGTCAGTTTCTTCTTTTATATATATAGATTCTCGTAAGTCCCAGTATAGGTAACGCCATTAGATTTGAGGTCACGCACACAACAACATCTCGTGTAATGACAGCGGGATTTTGACATTTATTCGTACCGATAGCAAGACTATAAATTTCTTCAACTTTCAATAATTGACAACTTGTAAATTATTCCGTGATAAATGTGTTTTTTTTTTTCCTCTTTTTTTCGAGGCTTAAGTGCACCTGAGTGACTATGCCAGCCTCATTGGGAGACTCAATGGCCAAATTCATCAAACACTTCTTCCGCTATGTCCAGATTCTCTGGCTGCAAAGGAATGTTTGATGAACCTGTATACTCGTACTGCATCCTCCGACACAGGACAACTGAAAACAATATTTACTGCCCCATTAAAAAGGTCCAAATCAGTCAAATATGGCTCACGCTTATCCTTGGTGTGTATACATTCCACCAAAAAATGTATCAAGTCCTCAATCCTATTACAATCCATGCACATTGGGGATCGGACAACTTTCATCATATTCAAAAATTTGTTTAATGGTACATGACCTGACCGCACTCGAAACGCCCACACAAGTAAATCCCTGGAGAGGCTGGCATTATCAAACCTGATTGTTACAGATATTGGACATGTGCTGGTTGGACGACGAGTTCCTGGTGACGGGGTCCCGGGACTCCAAGCTGGCGCTGTGGCGCGCGCCGCCCGCGCCCGCCGACCCCGCGCCCGCGCACGACTACATCACGCCGCTCGCCGTCAGGGAGTGCCGCGCCGGTCAGTACCTCATTCCAGCTAAAACACGCCCACTGCTGAACATAGGCTTCCCCCGAGACTCGCCAAATAGATCGGCCCTGCGCCATCCGCACCCTAACCAGGTCGTCGCTCCATCTTGTTGGAGGCCTACCTACACTGCGTCTTCCGGTCCGCGGACGCCACTCGAGAACCTTTCGGCCCCATCGGCCGTCTGTTCTACGAGCGATGTGCCCTGCCCACTGCCACTTGAGGCTGCTTATCCGCCGGAGCTGTGCTAGGATGCGTTGCAAGGGGTATGTATTACAATACCGAAGTACGAAAGACCGAATGTATTAAAACATCGAATGTATCAAAAGACCGACACGATTTTTTTCTGAAACCGTAAACTTCTCATAATTTATTAAAACGGCATCACACAGAACCCATTAGGTTAGGTTAGGTTTGTTTTATAACAATCTTAAAAAGTTAACGGTTCCAGAAGAAAATCGTGTCGGTTTTTGACCCATTCGATGTTTTAATACATTCGGTCTTTCGTACTTCGGTATTGTAATACATACCCGTTGCGAGGGATATGTTTGTCATGAACCAATAGAAACACTTCATTTACTTATCCTTGTAACATTGTCATGAACCAATAGAAACATCGTCTTCGTTTCTATTGGTTCATGACAAACACATCCCTCGCAAAGCATCTTCGCTCATCTCTCGTGGACACGCAGCCTTACACAGCCTCGCACCGCTTAGCTACCTCGCACATCTCTGGTGGAAACGCAGCCTTACACAGCCTCGCACCGCTTAGCTACCTCGCACATCTCTGGTGGAAACGCAGCCGTAGTCTAGCGTTTCTTCGAGCTGTGTCCGTATCCGTTTAGTTCTTGCGCGGATTTCATCATTTCTAATGCGATCCCGCAAAGAAACTCCAAGCATAGACTTGGAGCTTTCTTATGAGGCCCATCGTTAGCGGCCACGACTCAGTGCCATAAGCACAGAATATATAATAGTACTAACGTACAGAATGGAAACGTTCCGCCCCGCACCGATTCGAGTTACCCCTCCCCCCAAGGCGCCGGTTGCATGTCGCCGCTGTTCACCAGTCGGGTGCGCGGCGCGATGCATGTCGGCCGCACGCACGGACCAACTGGTCCGTGGCCGCACGGCACTAAACTTTTGCGAAATGGGAATATATTGTGCATTGTATGGGTGTTTGGCATCAACCAAAGACAAGGAAAGGAGTTTTTTTCGATTTCCGAAGGACGAAAGAAGGTAGATAACCAACTTTAATTAGCAAGATGTAACATTAGTAACTAGGGAAAGTAGGTTTAAAAGTTTGTTACCTATAATGTATAAATAGATGTCTTATATTAGTAGGTAGGTATTAGTAAAATTAATTTGTTAATTATTTCCTATCAATATCTACAATTACATTCTCTAATTGTCTTTACAAAATGAATTAGGTATACACTCATTCACTTATTTTTAAACACTTAATTTAGACAAACGATAAGTTTAATTATAAGTACTACGATAATTAGATTACCTACTCATTTTATTTTACATTACAACGTTGCTCGCGCTCAACGAACGGCGCGGCATTCACTTTCCGCAGCTATCTCTTTCTATCTCTTTTTGCGATAGTCAGCCCTGTGCATCTTACGCACACATTGACGCGTGTACAGACGTCGTCGTGCTTGTGTGGATTCAGGAACGCGTGTTTTGTGCGTCGTGTCCGCCGTGTGCCATAAGTCATCACTGGCAACACGCACTGGTCAAAGACTTTTGATTTGAGACACTGCGGTATATTGAATGACAAGATATTGCGGAGCTTCCCGGTCAGTACCTACCTCATCACTATCACGTGTGATGGGATGACAGTTCCTAGTGATGGTGTCGCGTGAGTCCGAACTGACGCTTTGGCGACTACATCACCCTCCTCGCCGTAAAGGATTACTTACTTGGGATAGTATAAATAAATATCACGGGACAATCACACCAATTGATCTAGTCCCAAAGTAAGCTAAGAAAAGCTTGTGCTATGGGTACTAAGCAACGGAAAAACATACTTATATAGATAGTCATATACTTAAATACATATTAAACACCCAAGACCCAAGAACAAACATTCGTATTTTTCATACAAATGTCTGCCCCGACACGGGAATCGAACCCGGGACCTCAAGCTTCGTAGTCAGGTTCTCTAACCACTAGGCCATCTGGTCGTATCATCATCAATCATCACTACCTCATCTAGTGGTGAATTCATTTAAATAAATGAAGACCATATTGTATTTTTCGTGATTTTTATAATGGTTTCAGTGGTACAAGCAAAGCCGGGGTAGTACCTAAATATCTACATGATGCATACCTATAGTATGAGGTATAGGTATTCAGAAAAACACCAAGCCTATTACACCTCGTTTACTTTTAGTTTACCACTGACAGATGGCTTGCCTTCATTTCATTTCCAACTTTAACACCATACAAATAAAGTAGCTAACAAAATCTGCAAACGTGGGTAACAGTATTCTAAAATCGGCTTTATTTGTAGGTTGTTAAAGTTGAATATGAAATGAAGGCAAACCATCTGTCAGTGGTAAACTTTATGTAATATTACTGTAATCAAAACGTGTTTTTCGTGTGTAGGTCAGAAAGTCCGCGCGCTGACGTTCAACCCGCGTTGGCGCGAGATTGCCGCCCTTACACTCAACGGCTACATCCATGTCTTCAACGCCGAGACGTTCAAACAGACGCTCAGTCGCAAGCTGCCGTCCTGCCAGGACCTTGTGTGTCTCGCCACGCAGGTATCATTGTCCATCATTTACTACTCTATCACTAGCCCACACTACACTGTCACTAACAGACGCTCAGTCGCAAGCTGCCGTCCTGCCAGGACCTTGTGTGTCTCGCCACGCAGGTATCATTGTCCATCATTTACTACTCTATCACTAGCCCACACTACACTGTCACTAACAGACGCTCAGTCGCAAGCTGCCGTCCTGCCAGGACCTTGTGTGTCTCGCCACGCAGGTATCATTGTCCATCATTTACTACTCTATCACTAGCCCACACTACACTGTCACTAACAGACGCTCAGTCGCAAGCTGCCGTCCTGCCAGGACCTTGAATGTCTCGCCACGCAGGTATCATTGTCCATCATTTACTACTCTATCACTAGCCCACACTACACTAACACTAACAGACGATTAGTCGCAAGCTACCAGTACACTCACGGACTTTAATCGATGTATTGGAAACGGCCAGCTGTCGCAGCCATACAAAACTGTAATTTCAATCCGATGCCTGGTGTCAAAACAGTTACCCGATTATCCTGCAGGACTCCGTGTCACAAGTTGGCTCTGCTATAGTAGATTGTTGTAGAGGCTAGAAAGTAAGCAATAGATGGACGCGTCGGCCCTCGATAGTACGAGTCCGTCTATTGTACTTTTGGCCGAGACTAAACATTGTGCTTTGGAAATAACAATTAAAATGATAATTAAATGGAAATAATAATTAAATAAATACGGTATGCGGTATACGGCCGAGTCGTCGATGAGATGCATGTTTTCTCAAACATGCATCATCATCATCTCTCATCTCCATCCATCCATCCAAACCCATCCATCCATCCAGCAGACACAACACATGCAGCAGACGATTACTTTTGATTGGTCCAATAGTGTCGTATCAGCACGCCGGGAATGAAATTCAGAAGTTATCTTTCAAAAAGTCGTATCGTATTATGAAATACATATACTGATACGTCCTGTTTTCGATTCGTGTAACATTGTTGTCGTGTTTGCGCGCCATAAATGAGTCAGCTGTTAAATTTAGGTTATCTATGGCCACATTTTCGAGCAGTGTCGTGAACAAAATTATACTCATATGTTCACAGGAAAGCGGCGTGTACGCGATCGGGTGCAAATCGTACACTTTGCTTTTGGACTGCCGCACGCTGCAGTCAGTCCGCAAGATCACGTCGCGCTACAACGGCTGCGGCATCCGCTCCGCCAGCTTCCGCGGCAACATGCTCACCATCGGCACCGGGCTAGGTCAGTGATCCACACAGCTCTAATAATATACCTATACTCATAATCATAATCATTTATTGTGTATGAAATTCAGGTAACAAATACAGATATAATATTATATTCAGGCTATGGTTTCACCAAATTCTACCCTTACAGGTGTACACACATTTATAATCAAATAACTAAAAGTAATCATGCAATTTAAAATTATAATCCGCCATATGTCCTTACCAATTTCATGCCCTTATCAATTAAGAATTTGAATTTGTCATAAAATACTAAAGAATTAAATAAGAATAAAGAATTAATTTAATAAGAATTTAAATATAATGTCACTACAAATTACATACCTACATGTCACTAAAATTTTAATACAGTAATTGCTAAAAAAAAGAAAAAATAAATATCAATATATGCCATAACCATTACTCCATTTAATTTAGAATTAGAAACCACAACAACATCATATTGCGGCTCGTGAACTGTAATCTCTTTACAATTTTTACTAGAGTAACATTTGACGACACGCAAATATAGTGACATTAAAACAATTTAATTTTGCGGCTCCCAGACTATTGTACTGTTCTATTTGCTAGGTAAGAAATAGTTGACGAGCCGCAATATAATGATGTTGTGGTTTTCAATTCTAAATTAAATGAAACAAGTATAAGACATTCTAAAAGGCCCGATTTGACACATGGCTGGATCAACAATTTCTTGTTGTTATTCTGTCCCGTCAGCGAGGGGACAAAAGTAGTACAGTTTGATTAGAAGAAATGTTGTGTCTTGACTAACATGCTTATTAGATGACCAATTGTAGAAGGGGTTTAAAACTACCACAAAAATGCATGTTTGGCAAATTTTAATCAGATAAACTTACGGTTTAAAGAGTTACCCAGGAGACCGTCACTATAGCAACGAGTGACAAAAAAAACTTGATCGACCCACATGTCAAAACACCACTTGTGTGTAGGGATGGGAAGCAGAAAGTCTGTTACTATTGAAACCGATTTGGATATCGATTTATAATTCTAAAAGTTTGTAATCGATTAGTTGAACTAATGTTATATATATGCTATTAAAACTAGTGCTCAAATTGTGTTATCTTATCTATCACTATGAAAAATTCACCTGGGAAGATTTATACTATACTGTGGCATGATAAGTGAGACACGTCATATCGGGCCTTTTAGAACGTCGCCGGTATACAAATTCAGCCGAAGTGAGCCGGCATGTGGTCGGGACGAGTGTGTAAACACGATACTTTTAATGCCACTCTCACTGCCCGGCGCTTGCCAAAAGAGTGGTTCTCGCTAGGCAAGACTATGATATACATCGACGATTTTATGATGCTGCTACTATATTTAATACATTTTTTTTTACTTCTACAGGTCTGCTTATGTTCTACGACATGCGGGCAGCGAAATATTTAGAGAGTCACATACACTCGTCCAAAACTGTCACTCTCAGAGCTTCCAGAGGTTATGTGGTAAGTGTAAAGTTATTTAACTATAAGGGGCAGTTTCACCACCCATTGATTAATTTTAACTGACGGATAAATGTGATGCCGTCTCCGTCTATTCGAATAAAACAAACAGAGACGGCATCACATTTATCTGTCAAATAAATTTGATCAATGGATGGTGAAACAGGGGGTAAGTATATTATAGCTTGTCTACTTTAAAATGACGCGCCCCACCACCGCACTCCCGCACAGGATTCGAAACTCAATTCAAGCTACAATAGACTCTATTGTAGCTCAAATTGAGCTCCAAATCCCGTGCGCAAACGCGGTGGTGGGGCGCGTCATTTCATTTCAAACTAGATTTTCTACAGGGGGTGATCCATTGGCGAGCAAAACCGCCGGGTACGCCAACGAACTCGCGAGCCAAAGGTCTAAACCGCCAATGGAGCACTTAAAAGTCTGCGGACTTTAGCATTTCAAGTACGCATAAAGAGCCAGCGAGCAAATCCGATGGTGTTTAAGTCCGCAAATGGATCACCCCCTTACCACGTCCATAACGCTTAGAAATTCCCTTGGAAAAAAGTACATTATCGAATGCTTCGTAGCCTCATACTCCTAATAATCATACTTACCGAGAATTTCAAAAAATCCATCCTTATTCCTTCATCATCATCATCATCATTTCAGCCGTTAGAGGTCCACTGCTGGACATAGGCCTCCCTCATTGATACCTAATCATTACGGTTGGAAGAGACTTGCATCCAACTTGAACCTACGGCCTTCACCAAATCGTCCGTCGTATTAACGTAATGAATTAATAAATAATTATATTTACTTATTCCAGTTCCCAGACGAAGAGGCGGACGGCTTCAACCAAGTGAAATACGTACCAGCGATCTACACACACTGCTATGATGAGAGCGGTACTCGCATTTTCACCGCCGGCGGTCCCTTGCCAGCGCCGCTTATTGGCAACTACGCTGGCATCTGGCAGTGATGAGGTCGTGATAGTGATAGTGATAGTGATGACGTAGTGTGGACAAGACTTGCGCAACATCTGTTTGTGATAAGCAGTTTACGTTAACGACAAAAGTGAAAGTGGGATGGGACGTTCTAAATAATGTTATTACTGTGTCGCTTGGGCAATTACGTATTCTCATGTTCTTTGGGCGCGTTACCTGCAAAAAAAAATTGTGACTACAAGAGTTACCACAAAAATAAAAATAATAAAATAATAGGTCTTTAAATCTGTGACAGATGATTTAAGTAGCACCCTGGCGACACTTGCGCTCGTGGCTAAAAAGACCGATACGGGATACGATACGGCCGCACTCGCGACAAGTGTACGCCCCAGATGGTCGAGGGTTGGTGGCCCGGTTGTGGAGTTACCACAAAAACTGAAGCGAATAGAAACGTGAGAACAAATGAGTGAAATATCGCTAGATGGTGGTAGTATCTTGAGGTCTGTCTGACTAGCATCCTGACTGTCACGAAATGACCCAAACTCAGCTTTATGTCAGCCTCATGACTGGCTCTGGTCTTCTGGTATTCGGGGCCATACGATCACCAACTCAATGGGAAGACACCGAAGATCGATATGACGGAATGCACTCTTCAAGCGTCCAGTAGAGACCGGTAGAGAAGGATCGCAAAGGCAGCTCACCTCACCGGCGACTCCGGATTAGCACGGCCTTTTGAACGCCAGTGTCGGCTCTAGACAACAATACGGTAATGCAAAAATTAACCTACCCACATCCGCATAAGAATCAATTTTGTTTGTAACAAAAACGATGTGTGGCGTTCAAAAGGTTAAGAAGAAATATACAACTGGAACCAGAGCCGTCTTAGCCCTCATATTCGTTGGTGCCCACCAACGAATATGAGGGCAGATGAAATGTAAAATAGTAAATTTCATTGACATTATCAGAGATCTGAATTTTCACGGCAAAATATAAGACTGTCGTAATCAAGCTAGTGTTAGAACCAATTTTTTATCGATATCGATGTCTTATGGAGTACTCATTTTCTGAAGTGTCTATTATTTTCAATGAAGTGGTATAGTCCCTTCATTAAAAGTTTTACCTCTGTTACCCGACTACGGCAAAGCCAAAAGGAAGAGTTGTTAATTACTTAATATGATAAAGTATAGTTAAGGTTTAGATGGAATAAAAATAAAAAATATAAAAATAAATATAACGGGACAATTCACACCAATTGACCTAGTCCCAAAGTAAGCTAAGTAAAGCTTGTGCTATGGGTACTAGGCAACGGATAAACATACTTATATAGATAGATACATACTTAAATACATATTAAACACCTAAGACCCAAGAACAAACATTCGTATTTTTCATAAAAATATCTGCCCCGACACGGGAATCGAACCCGGGACCTCAAGCTTCGTAGTCAGGTTCTCTAACCACTAGGCCATCTGGTCGTCTGAATAACAAATAAGTATAAAACAATCCCTTAACTTACCCCTTCTTTTGCATATTATATATCGGCATGACTTTTTTATATATAATTATAATAATTTAATAATACTCGATATCGCTAAAAAAATGGTTCTAACACTATCTTGATTGCGACAGTCTTATGTTTTGCCGTGAAAATTCCGATCTCTGCTCATTATTTTCTTGTAAATCTGACTTTCATGGGGCCCTGATCAAAATCGATACTGTATACAGTAAGCTGGAGCTGGTGGAAGCGAATGGTGTTCATTTTGTATCATACCAAAACCAGAGCGAGCTGTGGGTAGAGCTACGTAGCAGTGATTCATGATGAAGTAGTAAAAGTTTGATAACTTGCTCTGACATGCTGTAGAAATGTGAGTAATGGAGCGCTCGCCCTTCGGAAATATCGCGTGATGTGCGGACTTGTCTTGTGATGGGATAATATGCGTATCAACTGTGTCAGTATAAAATAATGATATGATGGGCAATGTGTTTATGATAAGTGGACCCCGTTATCTAATGCTCAGTTTGGGGGCAAGTGATCAGTTTCGATAATCTGAATCGATAAAAAATGAAGTTCATTTACTCACTCACTAACATAATTATCAAAAGATCCATACTTACCAGAGCTCTGCTATAGTGATTTTTTAAATTATTATGAAATGAAAGAAAAAATAATATTTGTTTTATTTTATTTTTTTAAGTATGTTTCATAATAATAACCATAACATCATTATATTGCGGCTCGTCAACTATTTCTCACCTAGCAAATAGTACAGTAAAATAGTCTGGGAGCCGCAAAATAAAATTGTTTTAATGTCACTTTATTAATTAACAATATTTTTTCCAAATTATTTGAAGTCAAACTTCATTGCCTGCTTGTAAAAATCCATTTTAAAAATGAAAATGGTTTTTTGGCCTCTACAGATGTAACTGGCAAAAACTGTAGTTGTTTGTAATGCTCTATGCATGCAATGAATGAGTTATCTCAAGAGCATTCACAAAAAAAAAATATTTTGACAAATAACTATTTATAAGTAAATGTGAATTAAATAATTATGTGAAGCAACATCACTATTTTAGCTTGCCCCCAAACTGAGCGTTAGATAACGGGGTCTAATGATAAGGTAGTTAACGTCGTATCGTTTAATATGTATGTGTTGCGCAATTCGATATGAGTAATGTAATTGTGTTGAGCGTCCTATGACAATGTGTGATTGGTGATGAGGTAGTCTTAAGTAAATTACGCAAGCATATTCGTAATGATGTGATAGTGATATCGAAGTATGAACGCGTGATTTGGTAGTCTGTAACAGTAAGGTAACACAAATTCTATTGTCTTAAAATTGTCTCGTGTTCGAATTGCAACCTTTTGAACGCCACACGTCGTTTTTGTTACAAACTATACTTCATTTAATTTAGAATTGAAAACCACAACATCATTATATTGCGGCTCGTCAACTATTTCTCACCTAGCAAATAGTACAGTACAATAGTCTGGGAGCCGCAAAATAAAATTGTTTTAATGTCACTTTATTTGCGTGTCGTCAAATGTTACTCTAGTACAAATTGTAAAGGGATTACAGTTCACGAGCCGCAATATAATGTTGTTGTGGTTTATAATTCTAAATTAAATGGAGTATAAATTGATTTTTATTCGGATGCGGGTAGGTTAATTTTTGTATTACCTTATTGTCGTCTATAGCCGACACTGGCGTTCAAAAGGTTAATAAATTTTAAGACAACGGAAAGTTTGTGTGTATTTGTATTGTCTGTGAGTTAACCAAACTCGGAGACGTCAATTATTTAATCGTGCATCCCTATTGAAACCGATGACCTTGCCACGAAGACTGCATACCTGGGGGGTTACCACGAAATTCGTTGTTCGTATCCTGCCGTCTCTTTCATTTTTAGGGTTCCGTACAGAAAAGGGTGAAAACGGGACCCTATTACTGAGACTTCGCTGTCCGTCCGTCTGTCACCAGGCTTGTATTTCATGAACCGTGATAGCTAGACAGTTGAAATTTTCACAGATGATGTATTTCTGTTGCCCCTATAACAACAAGTACTAAAAATAAAGTTAAAAACTAGGGGGGGTCGTCATACAAGAAACGTGTTTTTTCAGCGTTTTTAACTTGATCTTTAGAATGGCGTTAACTAGACACTTGAAATTTTCACCGATTATGTATTACTGTGGCCGGTGTAACAACAAATAATAAAAACCAAGCAATATAAAATGATGAACTAAAACAATTACTTTGTTCACCCGCGACCTTACAATAGTTACGTTTATGCAAGAAATGTGTGTTCATGCAGTTCCTCCACCTCCACACTGTACGAACACACACAAATCACATAAACACAACCATCACCACCACCAAGCTACACTGACGCGTTTCGAACTCAACCAGAGCTCATCCTCGGAGTTACCACAACCGTATGCTATGCTACCAAATGTTAAACTAAGTTGAGGTGGAGGAACTGCATGAACACACATTTCTTGCATAAACGTAACTATTGTAAGGTCGCGGGTGAGCAAAGTAATTGTTTTAGTTCATTAATATGGACCTCCGCAAAGTAACGCCTGATTCAATAAATTATATAAAATGATCTCACACTGCGTACATTTTTTTTTACTTAGAAGCACGGTTCTGCTGACACTGGATAATTATAGTTACGGCTGTTCACGGCGTATATTTTGACATATCTAAAAAGTACGGAACCCTCAGTGCGAGAGTCCGACTCGCACTTGGCCGGTTTTTTTCGTTTAATACTTTTAGCGTGAACGAATGGCACGATACGATGTTAAAATCGAATTTCGTGGTATAAGGCCTGTATTTGGCTACCAAATAGGAATGTTGACACCACCAATCAACTGACGTACTTTTTATGAGCTGTCAAAACAATTCTCCCATAGTTTGAATGGCAATAGCAACTTATGACATCACTTGTTCGCCAACTCAATCAAGTTAATCGAAAATTAATCTGTACGCTTAGTATAAGTTTTACTTCACCAAAATACTTCTCGATCGCGTTTACGTAAAAATTTCAATTCTATGGAAACATGGACGCGCGCGCGCGGAGGCGCTGTCCATGTTTCCCTAGTAATTGAATTTTTTACGTAAACGCGATCGAGCAGTATTGAAGTGAAGGAAAACTTATACTAAGCGTACTGGTTTTCAGGGTTAAAGTAAAGCGTTTTTTAATGGCGTCAACATCCCTATTTTTTTTTTTTTTACATTCCTATTGGTTTTAGTTTGTGGACATATTCGATTTTAGGTATCGCAACAGACTGTGGTGGAAACGCTTCTGTTCATTGACGTCTTTGAGGGTACTGGTTAAAGTTTGGAGTAATAAGTTTGTTTTTGGCATGGTAGCGCTGTAAAACGACTAGATAGGCCAGTTTAATCAATTGTGATATTGCTAAAGCAATAACTATCGGCTAGTGGCTTTAGTAAACTTATAATCTACTGAAATCCAAAAGAATCAGCGTCTAATTAAAGATAAGACAACTAATCAGACTATGGATACAATATCGATCACATAATGTACCTAACCAGAGGCATAATTTTCTAACGCACGGGCGCTCACAATCGCGTTTACCATCTGTTTCTACCATCCTCCTGTGGGATATTGGCAAAGGAAGGAATAGCACGGAAGTCTTTTATTTCAGAACAGCAATAGCGCAGCACAGAAGCACACCCATTGACGTACAATAAAACAACTAGACTCCCAATCACGCTCAAAAATTGTCCGAAACAAAAGTCTGCACACGCGTCTATTGTGCAGAGTTTTGGTTCAGTTGTGTTTCGACCGCGCGTTGATTACAACTTCACTTCTCGCCCCGTATTCGTATATGTCTCTTTCGCACCGTAATCAAACTCACGAGAAAAAAAGAGACAGACAGTCTAGCTTCCGCTTCGCATGACCACTCTACTGCATTCTTTACTCTTTAGGCGGTTTCCAGCGCGTGACGTCATGTCACTACTTCGAACGATCGTATTCAATTTGACGTATTCAAATAAGGTGTTAATTTGAATGAATGCTGTTAATGTTATCTGTATAAATTGATGTATACGTACACACAACGCCGCTCGGACGTTGTTTGAGGAACTTTTGTTAAGCGATTGGGAGTCTAGTTGTTTCATTGTACGTCAATGAGCACACCGCATAGTTCACATCGCTCGATACGAAGAAAACTTCATCGTGAAGTCGTTCGTTCTGAACATCGCTGCTGGTGGCGCCGCCGTCATCTGTGGTCGTGTTGAAAAAAGGGGTTAGGCTCAAAGAACTCACTTTCCCGAAATGTGCACTTTTTATAAAGGTACACTTGTTTAGATGGATCACTTGTTTAGATGGATCACTTTCTCGGAAGGTGCACTGTCTCAAAAAGTGCACTTCCCAATTGGTACACTTTCTCAGATAGAGCACATTCTCAGAAGGTGCACTTTCCCAAAAAGTGCACTTTCTCAAATAGAGCGCTAGATTTGGAAAAGTACGTACTATATACCTATATATAGACTATTCGATAAACGGTAAAAATGCACGAGCACGAAGGATTTATCTAGGTACATAGGTAAAAAGGTTAACATCGCCATCATAGCTTAGGATCTTCATCTAAGGAAAACTTTGTGGTGAAGATGACATTTTTAACTAGTGTACATTTTAGGAAAGTGTGCGTTTTGAGAAAATGTACTTTTTGGGAAAATGCACTTACGGGGAAAGTGCCTTTAATGGGCAAGTGTACATTTGGCGGAAAGTGCTCTTTTAGAGAAAGTGCACATTTCGGGAAAGTGAGTTTTTTGAGCCTAACCAGAAAAAAGCTCGCTCGCTCGTCTGGAGGCGATGTATTTCGGATGGTGCCCGATGACAATGATCGGGTTCTGTCGGGCTTGCTCGTGTCCGACTTCGGGATAGCTCGGAATGTAGAACAGCCGTTTTCTTCTCCGGGCACTCCATTGAAATATGGCCGAAGTTATTACAATTGAAACATTTTCTACCTTCTTTCGGGCACATAGATGAAACATGATCCATTCCATTCCAGTTATAACAGCGTTTCGCCGTATAGTGCCGCTCGCCTTTGGATATACTCGAAGTCTGCTGCGACTGCGTCAAACCGCGTCCTTCTTGAGTGTTCTTTAAAGCTCTTTTTAAATTATTCTTAAATGACTCGTACAGTTTGAGCTTTTCCTTAAGCTCGGAGCAGGTGGTGGCACCGTAAAGTAGGGTTTTATTAGTTTCTTGATCAACTATTCCGTCAATAATATATTGAATAGCGACGTAGTCGGCGAGTTTTCCCGCTCTTCCCCAATTCTTTCATTTCCAGCACGTAACCGAAAAAAAAAATTTTTTCTCGGCAGCCCGAACCGAATTCCTCCGTTGTAATCTCTGTTTTCGTTGGATATGCTTATGCAATGAGCGATGCCCATCCTGGCAAGGTCGCCATGCAATATAAGTATTGCCCGGAGGTGGTAGTGGAATGACGTAGACCAGAGTAGTGAGTCAAAGAGAGCGTTTATTTGTCCAACGGCCTTATTTATAATCTATTTGTTGCTTAGTCAAGCACTAAGCGTCTATGTCGCGGTAAATCTTAAATGATGCGGCAAAACGCTAAATGTAGTCACATACTACACGCAGCAGTAGGCTTATTGTCTAACGCTGCTGACGCTTGCCTTCGCAATCACTATTTCTTTCTGTCAAACGGTATAAGATGATGACAGAAAGAGACGGTGAAAGCGAAGGGAAGCGTCAGAAGCGTTAGACAATACGGCCTCTGGTCTCGTCTTTTCGTTTCTTTCTTTGTGAGATCAGTTCGTGTATCTCTTTCGTGGTCGTCGTATCTGGGAATTCCCTGAGAATAGCGGCCTTTAGGTCTTCGTAGGTTTTGAACGGCTTTTCCGTGCGCAAACACATGGCCGCAGTTTCAGATAAAGAGCGTCTCGCGATGAGTAACTTCTGTTGCGGCGCGAGACAAAAAATTCCGCACTGTCGTCGACGTCTTGAGTCCATTTTGATGCAGAATAGGTTTTATCCGTGCCGGTAAACTTTGGAATGGCGTCGTCGAGAAGCAGAAGGAAGGATTGCTTGTCCGTCATATTCGTAGTTCGTCGTAAATTTCGTAGTTGTCGTCGTCACAATTCGTATTCCATCCCAGGCCTCTTCAATATCGAGACGCACAATCACACCACTTTTCGGCAAGGACGCCTTTTAGGTTAGGTTGGTTTTTTAATCAGTTTCTTAAAGTAACATCCTAACTTTGCCAATCCCGGACGAGCCCCCTAATTGTGGGATATTGGCAAAGGAAGGAAACATGGAATAGCACGAAAGTGTTTTATTTCAGAACAGCAATAGCACAGTAGCACACCGCATAGCTTGTGGGGTTTGGTACCGTTTCGTAGCTGGCTACAAAATGGGAATCCGAAATTCCCTGTTTGTAGCTGGTTACGTAATGGGCCTGCGTAGTTTCGTTTGGTAACCAATTGGTAAGCGGTGACCAACCGCGGTTACGAATCGGTAATGGAAAAGTCCAAAAGCCAGTTACGAATTGCTTTTTTTTCCTGTTTCGAAGCTGGTTACGAACTTTTAGCTACGAAACGGTACCAAAGGGCTTGTGGTTTCATCCCGCGCCATTTCCTCACATTCTCCCTCTCTCTCCCACCTATCTCTATCACTCACACACACATCACATGGTAACATTCCTACAATCCTATACCGTGGGACAGAAAGCAGTGAAAATTATTGTGATTCCGAGTGTGTTAGACAATAAAGCCTCGGTTTATGACAGTGTATGTATGTGTCGTACAAAAAAAAAGTAGGCAGAAAATAATATGTTGCATAGTATTTCAGAAAATAAATACAAGTTGTCAAATCATCATCATTAGTTTGATTGATGCGACGCAATTCTATGGTGTGTGTTAAGTTCCCAATCCGCAATGGGTCCGCGTGGGAACTACAGCCGAAGCCCTCTCATTCTGTGATGATGCCGAGCAGTAGGACGTATAGTCGAGTTCACCAATATCTGTACAGCCAACATTTCATAAATATTTATACATAGACCTTATTACGGTAGCATAAGGTCTATGTATAGATATTTATGAAAGGTTGGCGATGCATATATTGGTGAACTCGACTGTACATAAGACGAGACGATGATGATGATGATACTGGTCAAATTCAACGCATTTTATAAGTTTACAAAAGTCGCCAGCCATATTTAATATCGAGCCCCATAGCCAAGGTACCTCATAACATAAAACTAGCAATTAAAACTTCGCTGCCCATGAAACAAAATCTTGACACTTGAAAAAGCAAACTTTAATTATTTTCTCAGTGAGGCATATTTTCGATCAAGTCGATCACAGGTTAGTTTTATGTAAAAAAAGTGAAGAAAGCCGCAGATACCTAAGTAGCTGGGTCCCCACTGAGCGAGCTGCCATAGCCTTAGCACATGAGGCATAATTTTGTTCGACACAAGGTTCAAAATCGCGCCGAAAATGGCTGCCTCGCGAGGCAGTTCGCTTAGTGGAGACCCGGCTAATGCGTATCGACTTCGCGCGGCCGCCGCAAGAGACTACCATCTGAGGCCCGTGGCAACTGCTTTAGATGGGACTCTCATAGTAAAAATCGTCACGTTGTAATTTACTTTTAATGTTATTTCCGAGCTCGCGGCCTCTTGGGCCGGGGCCCTCTATGGTTACACTGCCGCGGCAAACCTATGTTTTGGCACGTGCCAGCGCCCCAATGTTTGAGTTGCTTCGCGCGGCGGCACAGCTCCCATAGTACGCGGCTGTCGCGCGAGACAATGTCCGATCCAGTGTTAGCAGAGCTCTGCTTCTAAACGCAATATACGCAGTGTTGATTTATTTTATATTGGTTGTTTAAAACCACCTCCTATTGTATGAATTGTGTCTCTGTTCGAGTATATGTGACACAAAAACCAAGTGCATTTTACTCTGCAAGACAAAAAGTCGCCGTGTATGAAAACCCCATAAAAAAACCTAACTGTTTCTTGGGTTACCTTGTACCAACCTGTACATTATTAACTATTACTATAGTATAGTAAATAATTAGACAATATAAATATGTAGTTTAATTTTAGTTTTTATTGCGGCGTAATGATGTGAAAGTATTATTCAAGAGTGTGGCGAGTTTTTTATAAACACTGAAAAATCTATGTGGTAACTTTACTTTATCTTTTTTAGACGACCCGAAGTAGGTATCTAACTTAGATTATTTATGCACTAGATGGAGCGTCAGTAGCAAACATTGCGATACAAAACGTCCACAAATCCATTTGACAGCTTCATATTACGATCGCGTTACGTCATTCCGGTTGACACTGTGCGTGCTTAATGATACCAGTTAACTTCACATTCCCCAAAATGTGGGGAAAGTGAAGCTGATTGGGGAATGTGTAGGGAAAAATGAGGGAATTTTAAGTATGAACACAAATACGCGACATTTGACATCAAATTTCTGCTAGTCTTGATTAATTTCCTACAATTTTATTATTCGCAACAGCTCTAAACTAAGTCACTCGGCCCACATAATTTTTCATTCCCCACACGTGGGGAATTTCGACAATGCGTTTGGGGATTTTAGCATATTACTATTGGCAACCCTGCAAATGACGCAAATGACATATAAGCCAACGGTTGGCTTATATTTTTACGGGACGTTTCCATGCCACCAAAGCTCTATCTAGTGCATAAATAATCTAAGGTATCTAACCCTTTATTCCATTAGTCACGTACCATTCGCTTCCATTCCCATCGTAGAACGTTGTCACAGTAAAAGTCGATAAATTTTCCTTAGTAAGTAATGTGATGTCGCTATGACATGTTCTGCGAAAGGGTTCCTCAGTCGCGATTCAGTTGCTTTTATATTACCGGCTGGTACTTTAGATCAATTTGATTTGCCAGAATCGTTATTTCATAGTAGCAAAATTTCCATTCGCATTTTTCTATAATATTTTTTTTTTCACTGTGATTTTCACACTAACGTTATTTTCAATTTGAATGGACACAGAAACATTGTCTTCTTCTTCTGAATTCTGTGTGCTTTTGGCCTTTAGGGGCGATGCAAACTTAACATAACCTAAACCTACCTATGTTTGTGTCAATCGGAACGACACGATACGAAGTTCGAAATTCAGAGTTCGTACGTAAGTCCAGCTGTTTGTTAAGTCAAAATCGACCGTATGTGTAAATAATATAGATTCAAGTCGTATGCGAGTACCAGTACCATATTACCTCGTGGTCGCAGTCGGTTTGTCTGTTTTTACATGTGTTTCGTACTCGATATCCATACATTGGAAATTAAATAAAAGATTTGGAGTATGCCCAAATTGTATTATTATTTCAGACATACGAAACGTTCCTGTATAAGGCACTAGTCCCACAAAGGGAGATAAAGCGAAAAGCTATAGACTATTTTCTCGCTCAAGAAATGAACAAAAGATAAAGATCCCATGTCGGTAAAAGTGAAAGACATATTCATAGTTGATCGCTGGCTGTTCACACTGCCGGCGAGGAATCTCTCTTCACTAGTTGATCGCAGCGTTAAAAGCTATCAACGATAAAACTCGCTCAGCGGTACGGTCGGCCAAGAAAGTGGTCTACCAGTTTTGACAAAAGTTTCTATGAGTACTGAAAATCGCTAAGTCACTGTCATCAATCATCATATTAAGGTGCGACCAAACCGCCGCTTAAAAAACGGTGACGTTACGGAATCGCAGTGACGCATCGTAAACGTCACAACTTTACTATGGAGAGCATGCGGTAAATTCTGACGTTAACGGCACGTCATTGCGATTCCGTAACATTTCCGTATTTTAAGCAGCGGTATGGCCGAACCTTTATTGCAAGGGAAAATCGACCTCGTTGTATCATTACGTGCAAATGAACTTCGACCGTAGGGTGGTAGACCATATTTTTGGCTGACTATATTCGCACAGTCGAAGAATCTTTTTGCTATTATAAATGTTGACGCCAACTAATCGTTTTTGTTACCGGACAAAATTGGTTCTTATGCGGATGGGGGTAGGTTAATTTTTGTATTATTACCATATTGTCGGCTATAGCCAACACTGGCGTTCAAATTAAATTTATTGTGAAAAGGTTTAATTCTAGTATGTGATTAAATTTTCCTTTTTTTTTTAGGTACCTACACAGTACAGTTCTAATATTTTTTTAAATAAAATACGTAGTTACAAAGCGTTAAAAATATATTTATTGATAATAAACCTAAGGCCACAATATCGCAAATAATTAATGTTAAAGAATGATTGTGAGTCTAGAAATACTTGAGGTTCAAAAATAGGTGTAGGTGCAAAACATAGAAAAGAAAATCCACTTTAGGTACAAAATATTCATGTTACGGCACGACCCAACCGGTGGGGAGGGACGAGCCTTCGTTGCTGCTGTACTGGTCCCATTGAGCCCTGAAACAAAAAATAATAATATTATGTGAAAACCGGCCAAGAGCGTGTCGGACACGCCCGAGGTAGGGTTCCGTAGCCATTACGAAAAAATAAAGTAATATTTTTCTAAGGATTTCGTATGTGTACGGAATCATCCAAGTTTAGGTATGTTTTATACCTTAGGCTACTATTTACTCTAAAACTACAAATAATTTCCAAGCAATCTTAGCCGCTATAATTTTCCTAGTAAATTTGATATATTTACTACCATTCTGAATTTTTTCAAATTTTTCCACCCAACAGTTTAGATTTTAGAGGGGGGGATGGTCAATTTTAATGAAAATTTTCACTTTAAAGTTGGATATTTCGCAAACAGATCACTGAATAGAAAAATTATGTTAGCAACCCCACAATGGTTTTAAAGACCTATCCAACGATACCCCACACTATAGGGTTAGTCGAGAAAAAAAAATCACCACCACTTTACGTCTATGGGAGGTACCCTAAAAAAAATATTTTTTATTTTATATTTTACCACTTTGATGGCGTGACTGATATGTATATTCATGCCAAATTACAGCTTTCTAGTACTAACGATCTCTGAGCTTAGCCGCGGACGGACAGACAGACAGACAGACATGGCGATACTATAAGGGTTCCTAGTTGACTATGGAACCCTAAAAATGTATTTGTATCTGTGACGTTCACCACTGTTTATTATCAAAGCATTGAGTATAGGAATTGAGCAAAATAACAAAACGAGTATTTGGAGCTCCGCTCAGCACGTCCGCTCCGTCAACCCCCAGCCAGTGTTGCCGGCAGCGGCGGTACCTCGCCATTTAATTGTATATTATTATTATATGGCAACATATACAACACCACAGCTAGACGGAGACACTTTCGCATTTATAATATTAGAATGGGTACAAAAGGCCTTTAATTGTTTCACTTATAGCTGGTGTGACTTAAACAAACAAAATGTAATCTATTGAATCAGGCGTTACTTTGCGGAGGTCCATATCAATGAACTGACACAATCACTTTACATAAACGTAACTATCATAAGGTTGCGGGTGAGCAAAGTAATTGTTTATTAAACAAAATGTAATCATACCTGACAGCCAGAAAATGTCCGATATCTCCTTTGAAATCAACCTGGGGCTCATCTCCGAAGAGGAACTGCCTCCACTGCTTCAACGTCTGCTGTATATCCTGGGGCTGGCTGACCACAGGCTGGGACTCCTTCAGTTTGCTCCGAAGCTGCTGTTCCTCTTCCGAGTAGCTTACAAGCTTTTTGTTCCAGAGAGATATCAGTTTTGCTGTAAAATAATAATTTATTAATAAATAAATAAATATCACGGGACAATTTACACTAATTGACCTAGTCCCAAACTAAGCAAAGCTTGTACTATGGGTACTAGACAACGGATATACATACTTATATAGATAAATACATACTTAAATACATAATAAACATCCAAGACTCGAGCACAAACATTCGTATTTTTCACACAAATATCTGCCCCGACCGGGAATCGAACCCGGGACCTCAAGATTCGTAGTCAGGTTCTCTAACAACTAGGCTATCCGGCCGTCTAATACATATGACATGAGTATCTATGAGCACAGGTTGATTCAAAAGACCTGCACAAATGGATTAAATGAGCAAATGAAAATATCTGTGTGTTACCCATTTAAATACACTTCACACAAATATGAACATGACATGCATGGCTCAGGCCTGAAAAGTCCGTTTTAAACCATTGTCTGTTGAAAAGTCTTTTTATAAAATGACATGACATATTATGGAAAAGCAGACATTTTAGGAAAACAGACATTTCAGGCCTGAGCCACATGCATCAGTCATTTTCCTACAAAAATTTCAAAGTGCCATTACTCATACTATAGGCAAACCGTTAGCTATTGTTAGGTAGCTATAGAACAACTAGTTTGTCATATGGTAAAACTGATGATACATTTAATTATTGCGAAATTATTTTCATCCAATATTATCTTATTCAAGTCAAGTGGGACTGGGCGGGACGTGTCTGCCACCGATTGGGTTCCAAGCGACGGGTACCGGAGCAGGGGCAGACCAAAACGGAGATGGCGGGATGACTTGGACCGTTTTGACCCATTTTGGCGGGATTTTGCGAGGGGAAAGAAAAAGGGGAGGCCTTTGCCCAGCAGTGGGACATCCACTAGGCTATTTAAAAAAAAAATATCTTATTAAAGCAATGGTAAAGAGGGCATTACTCATTCGGCACTTGAGATGCACAAAGACTCATTTAACGTTTTCAACAGCTCTCACTCATACGCCATGACATCGGAATGTCAAACGCGAAGTTGAACCCTACAGAAATGTATGCAAGTAGATATCGCTCTGCACACTGTGACTGATATATCAGTCGTTGGCGTAGAACGTGCGTTGCTGATATATATGTCGTTGGCGTGGAAAAGGTTGAACGGTTTAGATATAGCTCATTCTACTCACCAACATTACTGTTGAACTCTTCCCCGTCCCTCTCCTGCACTGGCTCCCCGCGGCCGCGCGCAGTGTTCTGGCGAGCGAGCCGGAGCCGGACCAGGGCTTCTAGCTTGGTGACGCACTTCCTGGCGTCGTGCTTCTTGCGGAGGACTTCGCGGAGAACAGCGTCAGCTTGCAGCTTTGCTTCTTCTTCCTATAACATACAGGATTGTTTTATCAGTACAAAAATTGATAATAAATAAATCGCACCCCCAACCGAATAAAGCGGTAATATGAAATGCCTTAGTTTGTAAACTAAGCTTTATCCGGTCGCTTTATGGCTTAGTTTGTTAACTAAGGCATTTCGTATTGCCGCTTTATTTGGTTGGGGGTGCGAAATAATGGGACGATTGAGTGGCGAGAAAGCTACACAAAACTATATTAAACTCTACGGAACCAAACTCTGAATACAAATGCATATCTAATGATATAGTATTGAATTATCTGATAATCACAATCAAAATCATATTTATATTGCCACTTATAGTACAGGTTGATTCACAAGAGTTGGCACAAATGGATCAAATGAGTGAATGAAAGTATCTATGTGTTACCTATTTGAATACACTTCACACAAATATGAAAATGTCATGCATCAGTCATTTTCCTACAAAAATGTGAAAATGACATTGCTTTTGTTCATTCCATTTGTGCCAACTCTTGTGAATCAACCTGTACTTGACCTCTTGTATGCCTTGGTGCAGATCTGCACCAGATTTAAAGCTATCTTTTTGTTTTTTTTTTTAATCTGTAATGTTAATATTATTTGAGACAAACAAGTCTAGAATGCAGGTTTTTTTTTACTTCCCGCATATGAGAGGTTAAAGGATCTAAATATATTTTCCTAATAAACGTAAGTTAATAAGGTCTACAATTTTGTTACATCAACAATTGAAACATTTTTTATACAGATTGTCCCAGTCCGTAAAATTATACTTATTATTTAAAAATACGGTGTTCATATTCCAACCAGTTGTGGTGTAGGGGTATACATAGCATGCAGCATGTCTGGTTTTTTTTCTGGGTTTTTCTGTGCATCCATGTTTCAGTTTGTATTTAGTATGATAAATTATAATAAGTTCAGTTAAAATATTTACCAGTTTAATTTTATCAATTTCGTCCTTGAACTTCTGCAGCTTCTCATCTATCCTCCGAGAGTTCTCCTTTCTCGCTTTAATTGTCTCCTCCCATTCTCTATTTCTCTCAGCCTTTACCCGTTTAAGTCTCAAACGTTTTGCGGACCTCTTTGCTAAAGCTCTCCTCATGCTTTCCAAACACGAATCATTCAAAAGCAACATAGTTTCATCAATCTTCGATTGATTCTCTTGTATGCTTTTTATTATAGAATCCCATCGGTCATCATCTAATGTTTCAATTTCTTCTCTAAGAATTATCTCTTTTTCTTTTAAATTATTTAAATTTAATACTAACCCCCGCATTTGGTCTTTTATTTGTGTGATAGACGGAGTTTTCTTAACCACTTTTGTTTTGTTCCTCTCAAATTGTTTTACGAAATCTTGATCAGTGATTTGTGGGGGGGGTACGAGGAACCTTGGGGGTAGGGGCGGCGGTGGAATATTTTGGAATGTAGAATTCCGGTTATAAAAATTTTGATTATAATAAGCCATGATTGTTACAAATGTGTAAAAGTAATTATAAATTAGTTGTGAATGTCTAGGAGGCGGTTTCGAGCTGGCACTCGGCGTCTTTGAGGACTTGTTGCGCTGTCAGGTAGTCCTCGTGCTCTTTCAGGTCTTGCTCTGTTTCTAGAATATTCTTGAGGTCAGCAAATGCTTTTGCTAGCCTGAAATGTAAGTGATTGTTAGATAGAAGTGTTTCCACATATAGTTAAAGACGTTTTGCATGAGATAAAGCCTTTTAATTACACACAGGATTAAATAAAAAAAATCCAACACATTTTAGATGAGGCTTGGAACCAGCGTTGCTAATTTTATTTAGACAAAGCGGGATTCTTAAGCATTTTGAGTAGAAAAGGGGGATTCTTTAGTTGAAAGCGGGATATACTAAAAAAACATATGAGCTTGGTGGTTTTTTAAGTTCCATCCTTTTATTGGAATTCCAAATTACGTTTCCTTATTATGACAATAGATAGCTAAAAAATCCATAAACAGTATTTTACTAAAAATAAGTTATTAATAGTACATTATTGTCGTGGCCTAGAAGTAGGCAATTGCTGGCTGAGCACGAGTATAATACAAAGCCAGCAATTGCTATTCCAGCCGAGACTAATATAAAGCTTTTCTCAAAAATGGTGAAGGAATAATAAATAGAATAAACTTTTATTAACTGAAATAGGTACAAAGAATTGCAAATCACTTAAATTAAATGTCATTAAACCCTTTCCCGCCTTTTTTCATTAAAAAAAAACTGCAGATGTATTTTTCTACCAAAAACACCACAAGCTGTTTCAAACAATAAAAAAAGTCTGGAGTTCCAACAAAACAACTGATACCGGTCATTTGAATTGGCTGTATACGAATAGTGCCACCTTATTACCATGGCCGTTTTAACTTTTTAAAAAGTTTGAGACTCGACAATAATGGAATTTGTATGCAACATTGTTGTTGAGTTTATCGAGCCTGCAATGTTTTTAACTTTTTAATTTTTTTACTGACCATAAACTAAGCACTTCACGTTCTGATATGTAAAGAATAATGTCAACTTTTATGGATATTTTTGAGAAAAAGCTTTTTATTAACTTGCAATGTATCTATGTATGTACGGGTCAATTCTTGGACGTTGAATTTGACCCACTTTCAGTGGTTGAATTCACATGAAATTTGGTATACTTACGTAAGTTGGATGACAATGCAAGTAAAGTCAACAAAAAGTACAGTCAGGTAAAAAGCATGCTCTAAAAATGAAAATTTTAACAAAACTTATTATTTTACCATAGTACGTCGTCGCACAGTCGAGCAATCACCCAAAAACGGGACTGGACCTGTCCCACGCGGGACATTTAACTATGGGCTAAAAATCAGGATGTCCTGCCAAAATTATTTATTATTTTTATTCAAGCTCTCTGACCTAGTTCTCTATTGTCAATGAATAATAGTCGGTCTCAGTTCAGTGCACCATAAAATAAGGATGACTAATTCAACCCGCTACTTTGTTCCAAGGAAACAAAGACGCTAAAAAGTAACCTTAAAAACCATCTGTTTATTACCCTACTAATATCCCGCAAAGTACATCACCAGCTTAAGCTTAAGAAAATTAAAAAGACACTTTTTTGACAGGAAATGGTTTTCTTTTTCACACATACCGTCTCTGGCAGTCTGGGACCATCATAAGCGACTCCTGCAGAACCTCCTCCTGCTTTCTAATGTCATGCTCGTCCCGGCCCTCGTCTTTTATTTTCTGTACCCGGTTCCTTTGTTGTTCGGCCTCCTTCTGATAAACTACTTTCTCCTTGGCAATTCGCTTCACTACGCCGGTTTTTATTTTAATTTGCCGAATCCTGGGATCTGCCATTGTACGTTTGTGCGTAAGAATTCGCTTGTTTTTTTTATTGTCAAATCGTCAATCAATGGTGACAGATGGGCAGTGTTGCCATATCTATTTTATGTAAATCTGTAGGTCCAGGCGAAAAATTCCGTAGAATAACGTACAGGACACTACAGACCGCAGCACAGCGCGGGGCGTGCGCCCGACGACAACGGAGCGGGCCCAGTGTGTTGTATAACACTGAATCATATACGCTGCGTCGCTGTCGATGTATGTTATGCCAATTTTTTTTATTCATTGTCACTTCACTGTCGTCATTCTGCTTTTGCTGCTTTGCTGTCTTTTTTTTAACGACCGCTTAGCCTAGTTGGTAGTGACCCTGCCTACGAAGCAAGAGGTCCTGGGTTCAAATCCCGGTAAGGGCATTTATTTGTGTGATGAGCACGAATATTTGTCCTGAGTTATGGATGTTTTCTATGTATTTAAGTATTTATTTATCTATATAAGTATGTTTATCGTCGTCTAGTACCCATAGTACAAGCTTTGCTTAGTTTGGGACTAGATCGATTTGTGTAAGATTGTCCCCTAATATTTATTTATTATTTATTTTATTTTATGTCTGTCGTTTATATGAATTAAACCAATTTAAATGTTCCTTTGATGCCTCTTACCTTTTTTATTCC
This sequence comes from Archips xylosteana, assembly GCA_947563465.1. Lineage (NCBI taxonomy): Eukaryota > Metazoa > Arthropoda > Insecta > Lepidoptera > Tortricidae > Archips > Archips xylosteana. The sequence continues at coordinate 1,855,498 of OX387360.1, forward strand.
ATTTCTCATGTAAACCTGGCGAAATTCCATTCCATTTAAGAAAAATGAAGTCAGTGAGAAATTCTGTAGATTAAGCCAAGCATTTCCGTAGGTCTGGGCACAAGGCCTAAAATCCGTTGATCTATAAACTTTTCCGTAGATCTGGCACCACTGCAGAGGACAGGTATAAAACATTGCCAAACTACAAAACAAACTATAATGCACAATATAAAACAAACTGAATAAACAGAACTTGTACTAGCTAACGACAAAAATGTTAAATCGAGTGATTTGATTACAAATAAAACAATTTAGTACTTACACTAAATGATTGATTCTAGCTAAATATAACCTTCGTGGCAAAATACAACAGCATGAGGCGAGCGGCGAGCGATAGCAACCAGCATGGAGATGTTAATACTACCGTCTACCAGGCAAAATTTATACGAATCGAACTAATCGAAAGTAATTAAATTAAACAGATGATTAAAGATGAATAAAAATAAAACCTATGCAATGTTTAACCATGCTATTAAACGGCCGTATAGTGTACTAGAGTGAAAGTATAAAAGGCGCCATTTTTTAAATAACTGTGTGTCGAATTATAATTTTATGAAAAATGTTTGTTGTTGTTATTTTTTTTATTAGCCTAATCACTAACGGATGTCCCACTGGGCAAAGGCCTCTTCTTTTCTTTCTTGTTAATTATCCGACTTAATTTAAGTCCTGTGCTTATGATTTTAATAAATAAAAGTACATGGTTAGTTATTTTTAAGACCCTAAAAAATTAAAATAAGATAGTAAATAGGTGACTCAACTTTTTGTGTGTTGTGTACAGTAAAATTACATAAAGTTTACCACTGACAGATGGTTTGCCTTCATTTCATATTCAACTTTAACAACCTACAAATAAAGCCAATTTTAGAATACTGTTACCCACGTTTGCAGATTTTGCAATAGCTACTTTATTTGTATGGTGTTAAAGTTGGAAATGAAATGAAGGCAAGCCATCTGTCAGTGGTAAACTAAAAGTAAACGTATTGTACTCTGTCTCCGATTGTCCAAGTGACATCTCCATACTGTTTCATAGAAATAGGGAAATAGGTATGCTTAGGTTGTCCACGACTCACGACACGAGACAAAATTTATGTAACCATAGCAACAGGTGGCAAGAAAAAGTTGATTCACCCATATTTATTTTATCTTAATACTCGGCTACATCACCACCTGTCTTGCTTGATCTTTTTCTAGCTTACTTATGTAGGTACTTGTAAACAACAAATAAAATACTTGAAGATGGAAGAGATACGATATCGTTCGTTATCAATTAGGTACTTTAGTTTCCAAATTTCGTTGAAAAACTATCTGCCATAGAGCTTAAAATAGGGCTATTTCAAGTATTCGTAATTCACAAGCTCTTTATAAAGGCTGTTCGCTATTTTACTTGATTTACTTAAGGCCAACACAAACCGAGAGCGTGGGGCGCCTACGGAGCGTGCCCAGCGCGCTCTATAACACTGAATCAAATATACGGGGACACACCGGCAGCGCGGCACACCGTATCTAATTCAGTGTTATTGACCGCGCTGGGCACGCTCCGTAGGCCCTTTTAAAACCTTTTTAATTTCTTTGTTGCGCGCGCGGAGCCCCTAGGCAGTGCCTACCCTGCCTAATGGTTAATCCGGCCATGCATCTACGTTATTAAAATAATATACTTATGCGATATAAAAAAAAAACATTGGTAGTGGTATAGTTTAGCGTTCAACCTATGCCTTCTTAGGCAGATTCGCGGGTTGAAGACCTTTGAGTTTTTCGGAATTTACTTAAGTGCTGAATTACATTAAAAGGCACAGGCCTCCTTTCAGAATGAAGGCTAGGGCTGTAGCTCCCACGCGAGGCCAGTGCGGATTAGGAACTTCACACATAACTACCACAGAATAAGTACAGAAATAAATCTACATACAAAGTGCGCTCGAGCAACGCACACATAGACACTGCTCACAGACACGATATCTCGGAACAGTCCGGAACAGTTCGAGCGCGACTGCTACCCGCTTGAGGCGCGCGCTGTGGTCGCGCGTCAGTGGAATTTTTCGAGGCGCGCGCTGTGGTCGCGCGTACTTATTTATTTTGTGTCGCGCGTCTGTGGAATTTTTCGAGTGCAATAATGGAGCAACAAAAAAAAGGTTATTATAGGTAACTGTTCAGTGGACGGTTGTTTAAATTCAACCCTAAACGGTGAATGGTCGTTTTTTAACCGACTTCAAAAAAGGAGGAGGTTCTATGTTCCACTGTTTATGTTTTTTTTTTTTTTTTTTTTTTCTATGTATGTTCATCGATATCTCCGCCAATTGTAGGCCGATTTTCAAAATTCTTTTTTTGTTTAAAAGATCATACTTCCGAGATGGTCCCATTGGCACCAAGTCAAGATCTGATGATGGAATCTTGGGTAAATCGACGGAAACCCTCAAATTTAATAGGCACAACTATGACGATTTTAGAATTTTTAGCATCTAGTCAAGCATTTTCATTCAGAAAATGTCATTTGGCAAACTGGATCTGATGAAGAACATCACAGATGGCCAACGGAACTCCTCAACGGGTCAAATCTTGCAAGTTTAATTTAACCCACTTCCCGGTTTCTGAATTGAAATTTTGTATGCTTGTGTAAATTGGATGACAATGCAATATTATTGCAACATGGCACAGTGTGTCGCGTAGAACAAGCTAGCTGGACAATAACAACATTAACAATTCTAAAGATTGTTAATGAGGGTAATTAGAGCATTAGTTGCTTATCACAATAACAGGTATTGTTTAGATATTAAGTTAAAACATTTACGATCAGGAGGGTAAGTATAAAAGATAGTCGCGTCAAATGCATAAAATTAGTTGCATATTGGCTACTAATACGAATACTTCGCGTCTGTTGTTATTAAAAGTTGTGTGGTGAATTTGTGATGGATTCGATAACCAAGGGTAAGTATATATTTTTTGTACTGTTAAATTCAATATGATTTAATCTGTTCGTTAGAAATATTTCGTTATTTAAAAGAAATCAGTAAAAAAATCTTAAATTTACAATTTAAAAGACTGTAAGTAAAAATCCCCCGTTTTCCCCGAGCTACTTCTTTGCCAAATAAGAGACACATTATTCTAGTTTATAATCAACTTAAAATTTCTTGCTCGAATTTGCCCTAACTTTTTTTTGGATATTTTTTTCAGATTATTTTTTTACTATCTCGAAAATGGAATGTTTTGAGAAATGGGTCAAAGCTCCGAAAAGTGCCAAAAATGCTGCACTTTTCAAGTTTGTCGCATCAAAAAATAACCTGAGCGGCGTAATAGAGCCATCGTTGAAGGAGATCAAGGCAGTTATTTCACGATTTTCTGCGAAATTGTTGGAAAAATGGGAGAATTCGAACAGAAGTCGAGACCGCTTTCTAGCATCCAATAAGACATGGCTAGGGGGTAATATCACATTCCATACATTACTCGATCCTGTAGAGCCAGCAATATCGTCTCAGCCCCCACTGGCTGGCCCTGGAAGACCGAAGATTGTAGGTACACTTCGCAGATGCCAGTTCAAAGACCAAACGCTCTTCTGCCAATCGGGCAGCTTTCTGAGGAAGCTCAGGAAGCTCGCGATAAAGATTGCAGAAGATTCCGAGAGCATAACACCCGAAAGCTGTCACGTACTGCCACGAATAGAGACTTGCTTAACATGCTGCTTATTACGTCTGATCCTATTATTAACAGTCTCAGGGGAAAAAAAAAGACAGGTTCTCTTCCTTTTAAGTTTTTAGATTTAGTATTAGAGCCTCTTAGTTTTGGTAATAGAAATACAGTTCGTAGGTTAAGTATAGCATCTAATGATTATATACAAGAGGATTCTTCTGAAGAAGAATTAAGTGATTATGAATAAGTAGAATTAATTATTATCCATTTACGAGTATGTTTTGTTATATTGTGTTGTAAATGAAATACGTAATTAATTAATGTTCAGTTGTTTATCATGTATTTAGTTAGTCATTTTAGTCTTAAGTCCCAATTAGATTCATGATGTACCTACATTGGTTTGTATTTAGTTAGTCATTTTAGTTTTAAGTGCCAATTAGGTTAATGATGTACCTACATATTACCTAAGCTAGGTAATCAGCTAGTGCATAGTGGTTTAGAATTTTGTTTATATTTAAACAATTTTAAAATTAATTTAATTTGATTTGTGTGAGGTAATAATAAATATGATATATATTTTTGCTAAATTTTTATTTTATTGAAGTCTAGGTGAAACCATGAACTGAAAGTAGTTAAAATGTTTATGAATATTCATAATAAACACGATTGAACTTAATGGCATTGACAAATAATTTTGTCCAGCTAGCTTGTTCTAGGCGACACACTGTGCATGGAGCTGGTCTGACGATGGAGCTGGATGGTGGCCATAGGAACTCTGTAATAAAACGACGCAACCCCGTCGAGTTTGGGCTTGTTTCATTCGTCTTGACGAGCACTTTGATCTCAAATGGTAACCAGGGTCTGATGATGGAGCTGGAAGATGGCCAAAGGCACTCCAAAGTAAAACGACACAATCCCGTCGAGTTTGGGCTCGTTTTATTCGTCTTGACAAGCACTTTGATCCCAGATGGTAACCAGGGTCTGATGATGGAGCAGGAAGATGGCCAAAGGCACTCTACAATAAAATGACATAAACCCCGTCGAGTTTGGGCTCGTTTGATTCGTCTTGACGACCACTTTTATCCCAGATGGTAACCAGGGTCTGGTGATGGAGCTGGATGATGGCCAATGGCACTCCACAATAAAATGACACAATCCCATCGAGTTCGGGCTCGTTTGATTCGTCTTGACGAGCACTTTGATCCCAGATGGTAACCAGGGTCTGACGATGGAGCTGAAAGATGGCCAAAGGCACTTCACAATAAAACGACACAACCCCGTCGAGTTTGGGCTCGTTTGATTCGTTTTGACGAGCACTTTGATCCCAGATGGTAACCAGGGTCTGATGATGGAGCTGGAAGATGGCCAAAGGCCTCAACAATAAAACTACACAACCCCGTCATGTTTGGGCTCGTGTGATTCGTGTTGACGAGCATTTTGATCCCAGATGGTAACTAGGGTCTGATGATGGCGCTGGAAGATGGCCAAAGGCACTCCACAATAAAACGACACAACCCCGTCGAGTTTGGGCTCGTTTGATTCGTCTTGACGAGTACTTTGATCCTAGATGGTAACCAGGGTCTGAACATGGAACTGGAAAGTAACCATAAGAACTCCGTAATAAAACGACGTAACCCTATCAAATTTGGTCTCGTTGGATTTGTCTTTATGAGTACTTTGGTAACCAGGGGCAAAAAGTACAGTGAGCAAAAAAAAACTTGTATTAAAAATAGATTTTGTAACAAACTTATTTCGAGGTCAAACTGATGATTTTATCCTACGTATCTAACAAATACGTACTATCGCCCCAAGCGCCAGATAACCACCATAAAGGCCCAGTTTGCGTGCAGTGGCTAGACTTCTGTCCATAACAATCCATAGCAATAAACATCAACGCCTGCAAGCAAATTTGTTTTGAAAATGGGTATCTGACGTCTGGGGCGATGGTATGTACAAATACAACTAAAAAGCAAAAAATAAAATAATTTTTAATTAAAAAATAAAACCGACTTCAAAAAACACCCAAAAACTAAAACGCAAAAAATAAAATAAAAATTGAACCGACTACAAACAAAAAGCATAGAAATATCTTTCTTCTAACGGTGAAGCCACACGAGCGTAATTTTGTGAGTCGTGAGCGGCAGAATTTCGGTTCGCGCCATACAATATGCGGGCCATCACGTGACACTCACATGACACAATGTATGGCGCAACCGAAATTCTGCCGCTCACAACTCACAAAATTACGCTCGTGTGGCCTCACCCTAATCTGTTTGAAGTCGGTGACTCAGCACGAGCCAGCAGGAGTGGACCTAGCCATCGACCTTACGTACGTACTATCTATTGGGTTTCTTTCTACCACTCTTGCTGGCTCGAGCTGAGGCACCGACTTCAAACAGATTAGGGTGAGGCCACACGAGCGTAATTTTGTGAGTTGTGAGCGGCAGAATTTCGGTTGCGCCATACATTGTGTCATGTGAGTGTCACGGGATGGCCCGCATATTGTATGGCGCGAACCGAAATTCTGCCGCTCACGACTCACAAAATTACGCTCGTGTGGCTTCACCGTTAGAAGAAAGATATTTCTATGCTTTTTGTTTGTAGTCGGTTCAATTTTTATTTTATTTTTTGCGTTTTAGTTTTTGGGTGTTTTTTGAAGTCGGTTTTATTTTTTAAGCTACCAGTGGTTTCAGAGAGGTAAGTTTAGTAGGTATCTGCTTGTATTTTGATGGTTCATTTTAACGTTACATAGAATAGTTAGATAGGTAAGCACCTCGCCCCGACTCCCAAAGTAATAATAGTTTCCTATTTTGAATCAGTATAAATAAACGTTACCTTACAAAAATGTGGTTAGGTACTTATACCTAACTACATTTTTGTAAGGTAAATTCATGCCACTAATATTACGTAAGTTGAAAACATGTTTTTTGTTTGTATAGATATTGTGTTGTTTTTAGTGTCATTAGATAGGTTTAGGTCTAAAACCGATAGGACAATGGAAATTGTATAACTAGGATAATCCGTTTAGAAGTTATTAGGGATTATCGATAGTGAAAATTGACAAACTCTAAATTTTGTAGGTAGGTATTTTAATTATTATTATTTTATATTTCCATTCTTCCCGTTTGAATATCAACAATAAATCAAACAAATAGAAACGAGTGCCACTTTCACGATAAGTTTTATGTGCATATGCCATAATTGACAACCCTAGAGCGACCGCCGAGCGTAGGTATGAAAAGTGAAGTACATACACTTGATTTACTTCTGTACTTATTTATTTTGTGTAACTACCGTTGAATTTTTTCGCATGTCTTTACAGGTTTCGTGACTATGTTTTCCTTCACCGAAAATCTCATGATTTTCAAATGAAATAACTCGAGAAGCGAGCCCAGGCTCGAACCCACGACACTCTCCTTGTGAGGTCTTGAGTCAAACCACTAGAATACCACGCTTAAAAATCATCATCATCATCATTTCAGCCGAAAGACGTCCACTGCTGAACATAGTCCTCCACCAACGCTCGCCAAACAGATCGGTCCCGCGCCATTCGCATCCAACGCGGTCCCACAACCTTAACCATGTCGTCGCCCCATCTTGTTGGAGGCTTACCCACACCTAAAATTATTGTAACATTATTACAGCATCATGTATAGCACCCCACCCAAACTGTTAAGTCCGAGACTGATTTATCTGACATGCATTACCGCTATCTAGTAGATTGTGAGATGCGATAAGGCCAGATAGACCTGTACACTGTACAGGCCCGGAGACCCTGCAGACAGGTAGCAAAGGTCGGAGGATGAAGCTGTTTCTACTACTAGCAGGTAGCTATACTTCTAAATGGTAACGAACTTCCAATAATACTAAAGCCTGACCCATAATACTTATAATGATCATTGTCAAGAAGGCGGTACAGTTTTCAGTGTGAACATTTCAGTATAGTCTGAACAATGTGGATTGGCAACTCGTTATTTTGACTTAGTTCACTTATATTCACCGTAATCAAAATCAGAAGCCAATTTCGGTGTCCATAGGGCTAGTGGCTTCAAATTCAGACCCAGAAATTAGTTCCAATAAAATCCGCAACATGGCGCATGATCATAATTTACTGGTCAGGCTTTACTACAAAATTTGAAGTTCGTATCGTGACGTTCTTTTCAATATTTTGTTTAATATTACTAGCGAGAACAAGATGGCACGATTAAAAGTTCGAAAATTTTCGTACTTAGTGGTGTACGCCCGTAGAATGCTCAGTTTAGATTTTGTAAGGAAACTCGTTACATTGTGCGGCCGGAAAGCGAACGAATATGAAGTGACCAAGGGAGCGTTGCAATGTAATGCACGTTTTTTCTGGCAGATGTAACCTGAGCTTTCATCATCATCATCATTTCAGCCGAAGGACGTCCACTGCACTCCCAAGGCTCTCCAAACAGTTCGGTCCAGCGCCATCTGGATCCAACGCATTCTAGCAACCTTAACCAGGTCGTTGCTCCACCTTGTTGGAGACCTACATACACTGCGTCTTCCGGTCCGCGGACGCCACTCGAGAACCTTTCGGCCCCATCGGCCGTCAGTTCTACGAGCGATGTGCCCTGCCCACTGCCACTTATGTCTGTAACTTTAGTCTTACCTGAGCTTTACTTTTATTTTATCTGCGCAGGAGTGTCGGCGGTGCTGAGCGCAGCGCCGCGTGCACATAACACCAGGGACCTGTTGGTTGAAGACCACCCCGATGGCGGAATTGTCCTGAGTGTCGTCAAAGGTACGTTAGCCGTTAACCAATACACTGGACGTGACCATTCTAGAGAGATAACTACAGACAGATGCGATGTCTGGGGACCGAAGTCCAAAGGAAATTAGTTCGTTGGAAGCTGTAAGTACGGTCTTCCAAATAAGGGTGGAGACCAAGTTGGACCACGTTAAAATGATTGTTATCCTTACAAGACGACTTACTGGAAAAAGTTCCGCTGTGACCCGAAAATTACCCTAACAATTGTTTTTTTTTTATTTTTCATATTATTTCATACAATGATTTATTCCGATTTGCTAGAATACAGCTGTCTAAATTACATTAAATCAACGACACACCCTCTGCCCAGCCCTCCTAATTCCTATAGCTCATTCAGTGACATTTGAGAAAATGGCACCTGCTTAACTGTTCTGAAGACAACTCACATTGTATTCTCTTGTACTTACTACATTTTCGTCCAATCGTCCCTATCACTCATCAAGTCACCAGTACATCGTATACTTACTCTGGAACACAAAAATCAACATCTTCCTACCACACCCTCCGTAAACTTAATTCACCTGAACTGATTCACCTAGGTGCACTATCCCACGATTATTGTTTCAGATTCGGAGACGGAAGTCCTCGGCGTCATCGGTCGCGGGGTATCTGATGATGACGAGGTGACCTTGGAAGTGACCTCAACCTACGACGAGGCTAGCGGTGGCTACAAAATTACTGTCCACTGGGATGGTCCCAGCGACAAGATCTTTGAAGACTGCTTCGATTTTGGTGAGTTGGTTTAGCTCTTTCTGACCTTAACCTTCATGTTAAAGCTTAAGTTTCACTAAGTGACAATAAACAAAGGAAAATTTGAAGAATCTTAGCTCTTCCTCTCTTTTGACAGGATCTAAGCAGTGGTTCGGTGGTCCAGAACAGAAGGAACAATACTGGCCAATCCAGAATGGAAGACTGCAAAAATACTCCATGATCTCCAAGGAAGACGACAACGCCGCCGTATCCGAACGCTACTGGCTCAACTCTGCAGGACAGTACATCTATGTCCACCCAGAAGCTCCCCTCTTCGTCGATCACCACAACATTCTAGATAACCACATCTGCTTTGTTGCCGAAGTCACCGACCCTTACTCCACCAGACGCACCCACAACGTTCTGAAATACGACATCTGGCTGTTCGATAACGCTAAAGTTGCCCATCAACACGCAGTCGACACTTACTTGGGCAAACCATCAGGGATTCCCGAGTACCGTATGATCCAGTACCCCATTTGGTCAACCTGGGCCCGCTATTCCAGAGAAATCGACCAGGACAGCCTCTGGACGTTCGCCAATGAAATCAAAGACAGCGGTTTCCCCAACGCTCAGTTCGAAATTGACGACCTCTGGGAAATCTGCTATGGATCACTGACTGTCGATGAGAGGAAACTTCCTGACTTGAAACAGCTTGTCCAAGATATAAAGAGCTTAGGCTTCAGGGTTGCCATTTGGGTGCATCCCTTCATTAACAAGGACTGCAACCCTTGGTATTCTGAAGCTCTAGAAAAGGGTTACTTGGTGTTGAATGAGGAGGGCAGCCCTGACTCGACCTGGTGGAACAACAACGGTTCTCTGCCTGGTTACATCGATTTCACGAACCCCGAGGCTGCTGATTGGTACTCTAGCAGAATCCAGAACATTTTGGATACCTACGATATTGATACTATCAAGTTTGATGCTGGAGAATCTAGCTGGTCTCCTCAGGTAAAAAACAGTGTTATTACCAACCTTTATTACTCTCGGAGTCATTTTAATTTCTGCTAGCATTTCTACCTTTAAACTTTTGCTCGACAAAACACTCATTTGTTCCTTCATACGTCCCCCTGCAGGGCACAAGCTATGCAAGCCTGTTTAATATTGAATTCTTTTTAGATCCCAGTGCAAAACGGCGACATTGACTTGCACCCTGGCCACATCGTTCAAACTTACGTCCGCACTGTAGCTAAGTTCGGTCCCAGCATTGAAGTCCGCTCAGGGATGAGGTGTGTACTCCCCCCTACCTACTCCCTTAATTTATGATTCCATCTGTTTGTCTAGTATCCACAATTTAATTACTAACTAGTTCCGTTTCCATGCTTAAGATTATATTCTGTGGGCCAGAAATAAAACTTGCTCTTATCAACTAAACAGCTGCCTGGAACCCAGAGGAGTAGCCTTACGGGCAGTTAAAAACTTAAGTTTCCTTTGGGGCAGTTCATAACACTCAACTTCAAATGATTCTACGCTTATAATCAAAACCACGTCTGTCCAGGACCCAAGACCTTCCAGTCTTCATCCGCATGGTCGACAAGGACACGTACTGGGGCTTCAACAACGGTCTAGCCACGCTGGTCACCACTCTTCTCCAGATGAACCTGCAGGGTTACACCCTGGTGCTGCCGGACATGATCGGAGGAAACGGGTACGTAGAAAACAGCATCATCAGCTGAAAGTCCTCTGTTGAACAAAGTCTACTGTTACGAGTATGCAATATAATTATCATATCTTACTAATTTGACACCACTGACTCCATAAGTGCCACTTTAGAGATCGAAAAGCGAGTTGGGGGAGGGAAGAGATTGTCCACCAGTATTTCTTGTTCAAGATAGAGGTTTGACCCAGGAAGCCTGTATGCAAAATCAAATTTATTTATAAGATGCTTTTCGGTGAAATAAAACATCATGAAATGAGCGAATCCAATAGTTCTAAGATTATTATATTATCTCTCGAATATTATGTGGACTGGAGATGATGATGATAGTGATTCCTTCCACAGATACAACGACAAACCGAGCAAGGAGCTATTCGTGAGGTGGCTCCAGGCTAATGTCTTCATGCCGGCGCTCCAGTACTCCTTCGTGCCTTGGGATCATGATGATGAGGTAGGTACCTTTGATACTCACTCCTAGTTACGTTTATGCAAGAAATGTGTGTTCATGCAGTTCCTCCACCTCCACACTGTACGACCTCAACCAGATTCCGAGTATCGCAACCGTTCACAGGTATGCTATCAAATGTTAAACTAACATTGATTGAGATTGTGTAGTCTAACATTTGGTAGCATAGTGAACGGTTGGGATACTCGAAAGATGAGCTCTGGAGTTCGAAACGCGTCAGTATAGTTTGGTGGTGGTGATAGTTTGGGTTTGTATGATTTGTGTGTGTTCATACAGTGTGGAGGTAGAGGAACTGCATGAACACACATTTCTTGCATAAACGTAACTATCATAAGGTCGCGTGAGCGTGAGCAAAGTAATTGTTTCAGTTCATTGTTATGGACCTCCGCAAAATAACGACTGTTTCAATAAATTACATAGTTTATGTAACCTGGATTAATAATTAAGCATACTTTTTATCCCGGAAAATTGCACAGTTCCCGCGGGATAGCGATAAACGAATTATTCGCAGACATAGTCGCGGGCAACAGCTAGTTTACAGTGTTAGTGTGGGTGTTCTGTTATTTCAATATAATCAAGGCGAAGTATCAAGCAGGCAACAGGTACTTATTGATGAGTTATCTATCTGACAGTTATCTGCGTATCTATCACCTTCTTGAGATATACAAGGCAACAAATAATGCTCTCTAGATATATTTCTGCTGAACACTTAAGAAATGAGGCCTTGAAATTATGCTTTTTATAATGCCGTGGCAACGAGAGAAAGATATAAATTTGGGCAATGTTCAAGAATTACGTAAGTACTCCGTGAAGGGGGGGGGAACTTCTTTGCCCACGACTTCGTCCGGGAATTGAGTCCCCAGTTTGATTTTGGGAAGTGCATTGGACCTTTGGACTAATCCCATCCTGCCTCCACTTCCATTTTATAGACAGCATAGTTATACTCTTTTTATCAAATTGACCTAGTTTAATGAAAAGGGGTTAAAACTTGCAATAAGCTACTATGGGTGCTGCAGCAAATTCATGCTCTGGAGTGTCCAACAGGTCATTATAATAATTTCAGCCGAAAGACGTCCACTGCTAAGCATAGGTCTCCCTCGAGGCTCAACAACGACAAGTACAGTACAATAATAGGCAACAATAGGTACAGTCGACGAAACTGAATTGTGTAAGGAATCCCAAGCTGACATCCCACAAGTACATTTTACCAAACTAAATAATCGCGTAGAAAGGACAAAAGGAAAGGAATAATTGTGAAAAGGTTCCAACCTGCGCGATTTCACCATTATTTTTTTTAGGTAAAATGTTTACATTAAAGTTAGACAAATTGAGTCACTATTCAAACCTCTAGGCCCTAGAGTCTAGGGTTTCAGTAATACTTACTTAATTGGCGACATGACGCACATTGATGCGCCTACTACTTAGGTACTACAATACAAATTTGAATACTTTTGGTGCTCACATCAAATACCTAGTGTTTCATCAGCAGCAATCTACTTATATTTTTTATGGTTGTTTGTTGACAATACTTAAGAAGTCACAGTAATTCCTTGGGTAGGTAATTAAGAATGAGTGGTAACAAATACTTGTTGGTTCTTTTACCATAATTTATTTGTCCAGGCCGTAGAGATCTGTCGCAAGTACACCCAGTTACACGCGGACTACGCTGACGAAATCGTGGCGGCGATGGAGGCGAGTGTGCGGGACGGGACCCCTGTGAACGCCCCCATCTGGTGGCTCGACCCCACTGATGAAGTCGCTCTGGCCACTTGGGATGGTAAGTACACTACGCCAACTAAATAATGGCGGCGATTGAGGCGTCCGTGCGAGATGAAAACGCTTTGAATGGCCCCATCTGGTGGCTTGACCCCACTGATGAAGTCGCTTTGGCCACTTGGGATGGTATGTACTCTACGCCAACTAACTAATGTCGGCGATTGAGGCGTCCGAGCGAGATGAAACGCTTTGAATGCCCCCTGCTCGACCCCACTGATGAAGTCGCTCTGGCTTCTTGGGATGGTGAGTACATACAACTACACGTAGCTACGCCAAAGAGATTGCAGCGGCGATGGAGGTGCGAGCCGGGATTTGAACCCACGACCCTCTGCTTGAGAGACCATTGTTCAAACCGCTAGGCCACCACGGCTGTTTCGCAAGGCCACTACGGCTTTCTTTAAAAAAATTACATAATCTATTCTAAAGTATTCAACACAGATCTATTTATTTAACGCAGCTAAATTTTTTAAATAGTAATTATGCGCTATCCGAGACTAGGGATAGTTTACGTAAAACAATCCGATATTTTTGCACGTCAGTACAGATTTTTTTTTTAAATTGGTAAGTATAATTCAGTCAATCACTTTCTTAACCTCTCTGGTATAGTCGGGGTAAGAAAAGGTTCGTCACTTTTCGACCTTAACTCGTCGACATAGAGTCGAAAAGTGACGAACCTTTTCTTACCCTGACTATACATAGCCTGTACATGGTATATAGTCTGGTACACAGATATATTGTGTCAAATTAACGTCTATATTTTTGTATTTTTATTTATATTGCTATTGGTATTATTGAAACAAACGAAACTTTAATGCAGTTTTTTTTTTTACTTCTGTTCTGACATACGAGTGGTATCATTGACATTTCAATACATTTAAGGCCACCACAAGCCAGGAGCACGGGGCGCCAACGGAGCGTGCCCAGCGCTCTCTATAACATTGAATCAAATGTGCGGTGACACACCGGCAGCGCGACACACCCTATTTGATTCATGATTCAGTATTATTGACCGCACGCTCGCACGCACGCTCCGTCGGCGCCCCGCGCTCCCGGTTTGTTGTGGCCTTTATATTATTATACTATACTCATTATGACGTGATCGATTTTAACGAGGAATTAAACCCACCTCGATAGTTACTGATTCACACTTATTTTCGCAATAAACAGTAAACCAATGCATCTCAAGTGTCGAATGAGTAATGCCCTCTTTACCATTGCATTAATAAGATAATATTGAATGACAATAGTTTCGCAATAATTAAATGTATTATCAGTTTTACCATGATGACAAACTAGTTGTTCTATAGCATGACCGTTTAAATGAGTCCACGCCCGCGCGTGCTGGTGGGGGGTATGAGGGTTTGACGACAAAGGGGGTCGGGAGAGGTGCGGGCGGGATGAACCGTGATAGCTAGACTGTTGACATTTTCACACATGATGTATTTCTGTTGCCGCTATAACAACAAATACTAAAAATAAAATAAAGTTAAAAATTAAAGGGGGTCGTCTTACAAGAAACGTAAACGTGTTAACTAGACACTTGAAATTTTCACCGATTATGTATTAGGTACTGTGGCCGGTACAGTAACAAATAATAAAAATATACATATTTATCATCATCATCATCATTTCAGCCGAAAGACGTCCACTGCTGAACATAGGCCTCCCCCAAGGCTCTCCAAACAGATCGGCCCTGTGCCATCCGCATCCAATGCGTTCCCGCTACCTTCACCAGGTCGTCGCTCCATCTTGTTGGAGGCCTACCTACACTGCGTCTTCCGGTCCGCGGACGCCACTCGAGAACCTTTCGGCCCCATCGGCCGTCAGTTCTACGGGCGATGTGCCCTGCCCACTGCCACTTAAGTCTAGCGATTCTTCGAGCTATGTCCGTGACTTTAGTTCTCGAGCGGATTTCATCATTTCTAATGCGATCCCGCAGAGAAACTCCAAGCATAGCCCTCTCCATCGCCCTCTGAGTGACCTTGAGCTTCCTTATAAGACCCATCGTTAGCGGCCACGTCTCAGTGCCATAAGTCATCACTGGCAACACACACTGGTCAAAGACTTTTACATATTTATATTATATTTTTATTACGACCGCTTTAGCCTAGTTGGTAGTGACCCTGCCTACGAAGCAAGATGTCCTGGGTTCAAATCCCGGTAAGGGCATTTATTTGTGTGATGAGCACGAATATTTGTTCCTGAGTTATGGATGTTTTTTATGTATTTAAGTATTTATTTATCTATATAAGTATGTTTATCGTCGTCTAGTACCCATAGTACAAGCTTTGCTTAGTTTGGGACTAGGTCGATTTGTGTAAGATTGTCCCCTAATATTTATTTATTTATTTTTTATTTATTTTATTTATATTAAGGGGGTCCGACTAATCAATATAAAATGATCTCACGCTGCGTACATTTTACTCAGAAGCAGGGTTCTGCTAACACTGGATATTAATAGTTAAGGCTTTTTACGGCGTATTTTGACATACCTACCTAAAAATTTCTAGGGAACCCTCGGTGCGCGAGTCCAACTTGCACGTGACCGGTTTTTATCATCGAAGTCCTATAAATTTCACAACTTCTTTCAGAATACCTCCTCGGCCAGAAAATCCTGGTGGCTCCAGTCCTGGAGGAAGGCGCCGTGTCCCGGGACATCTACCTGCCGCGGGGTACCTGGCGCGACGCCTCGGGCTCCGTCTACGAAGGCCCAGTGACCCTGGAGGCCTATCCGGCGCCTCTTGACGTCCTGCCCTACTTTACTTTGGAGGATTAAATGTCAATTAACAAGCCATAAGAGAAGGAGTTTCTTTGCAGGATCTTTCTTTTATTTACTGGCAACTTCCAGCATTAAAATACGTTTTTCGAAGAAATAAACTGTTATAAGATAAGCCTAGAAAGTTTGATTTTCTACAACATTTGGACGCTGAGTCAAGTTTAGATATTTTTGAACACACAGGGTCTTACACGCCGTTAGAAACAAAGCCGTCTCTCCTGTGGACATAAAACTAGCGACTCCGAGTCAGCAAACTTAAGATTTATTTGAATGGGCCGCAAGTTGGCCAGGCGTCCCTCATGGCGATTAGGGAATGCAATCTCGTTCTCGCGAGATCTCGGCCTTTTTTAGTGAGATTGATCTCGGACAAAAAAAGGTCGAGATCTCGCGAGCTTAACGAGATTGAACTCGAGCACAAAACCGTATTATTCGAAGCGCGGAATTCTGATGATTAATCTGTAATATTTAATGGATCTACCTACTGAGTAGATATAGTTTCATTTAATTGATAATAAAATAATATCTCGGTTTCAACTCAACTTAGATAATGAGTTACATTTTTTTTACTTCTCGTTGTTTGATTTGTTATAAACTTATAAAAGAACTGTTTTATTACTAAAATATTTTTGTTTGGTATTAGAAGAGAAGACTGGTTGTTTCTTTCATTTATTATTTTATAGATATCTACGTACGTCAAAGTTTTCTTACTACTTAGAAGTTTATTAAAAAATTTAGACAGATACTTCAAAACGTTTATGCATAAAAGTCTATTGAAAAAAGTCGTAAAAATAAATGTTTATTATATCATCATTTCAGCCGAAAGACGTCCACTGCTGAACATAGGCCTCCCCCAAGGCTCGCCAAACAGATCGGCCCTGTGCCATCCGCATCCAATGCGTTCCCGCTACCTTCACCAGGTCGTCGCTCCATCTTGTTGGAGGCCTACCTACACTGCGTCTTCCGGTCCGCGGACGCCACTCGAGAACCTTTCGGCCCCATCGGCCGTCAGTTCTACGAGCGATGTGCCCTGCCCACTGCCACTTAAGTCTAGCGATTCTTCGAGCTATGTCCGTGACTTTAGTTCTCGCTCAGTTTATTATATAATACTTATAATTTTTATTGTTTTTTTTCTTATTTATATAAAAATTTTGATTATTTGCAAAAAAAACACACACAAAACTGTCAATCTCGCGAGATCTCGAAATTGGCGAGATCTCGCAGTATTGTTATTCATAAACTCGCGGGATCTCGCTTGAGCCCCAATCTCTCGAGATTAGCATTCCCTAATGGCGATGTAGACTTGACTAAAAAATATTGGCTATACACCCTTAACTTTTGCCATGTCCACAAAAGAGACGAGAGTAATTGGGGCATTATTTGAGCGTTTCTTCGGAATCACTTTTGTTTTCGAAGAAACGGAAGAAGATTATGGTACAGTTTTCAGTTGTCTGGTAGAAGTTACAGAACCTCTAATAGATAACCGAAAACGCCATCAAAATATACAGCCAATTCGTAAAAAAGGGAACCACATAATAAATGAGACGGTTGACAAGTTCGAATAAAAACCTAAATTGGTATTATTTATAGACAAATAGTTATTCAAACTTGTTTAATTTTCCACGCATCTATTAACAGAACTAAATAAGCCTTCTACTCTTAAGTACATAGGTAATCAGCAAAGGTACAGTCCCTGCTAAGTGCAATCAACGTTATCGTGGAGTGCACTGGAGTGATAACGCAGCTGGTGCAGGTAGGGTGTTGCAGTTTGCCGCGAGGACTGAAAGGCGATGGCGGACTTTAGGATATTACTGGGTAAGTTGACCAATAAATAAATAAATAATAAATTATTACGGGACAATTAACACCAATTAACCTACTACTAGACAACAGATAAACATAAATATTATTATTACTAGCTCTCGCCCGCGACTCCGTCTGCGAAGAATAGGGGTAGGTAGGTATAAAAAATAGTCTACGACCTATTCTCGTACCTACCGAATACGGAGAAAAAAGTTTCGTAAAAAAAACATACAGACGAATTGAGAACCTCCTCTTTTTTTTCTTTTTTTTGAAGTCGGTTAAAAAGCGGTCAAGCCGTTTCGGAAGACTGGCTGTTGCCCGCGACTCCGTCTGCGAAGAATAGGGGTAGGTATACAAAAAATAGCCTACGACCTATTCTCAGGTCTACCAAATATGGAGAAAAAAGTTTCATAAAAATCGGTCAAGCCGTCTCGGAGGGGTTCGATAACAAACACCGTGACACGAGATTTTTATATATTAGAAGATAATAAATAAATATATACCTACATAGGTAAATGACCTAAAACAAATACTTTGCTCCACCCGCGACCTTATTATGATACCTAGCTACGTTTATGCAAAAAAAAGTGTGTTCATGCAGTTCCTCCACCTCCACACTGTATGAACAAACACAAATACTAATAACCAAAACTAGAACAAGCTATTAAATATATTCCATACGAATTATTGAGACACAACGAAAACAAGAATATACGTTTCTTGTATGGCAATAGAAATATACCTAGGTACATTGTGGATAAATTTCTTTTGGTTCTTGAGATACAGCCCTATGACATACCTCTGGACAGATGCATAGCGTAACGACTAATAGGGTTCTTTTTACGGGGAACCCTAAAAACGACCAAAACTGAATATTCCTTTGTTCGGCAGCAGTGTGCGCGCTGATTGCGTGCGCGGGCGCGTTTAAAGTGACGGTGGAACACCATAACACGAACCTGACGCTGCAGACACAAGATGGCGGCGGGATCCAGATACAGCTTACGCAGGGTAAGCACCAAACCCCATGAACCACCTAGACATGCGCCCACTGCCCACGGCGCGCTGTCTGGGTGTAAGCCCCATGAACCACCCAGACATTCGCCCACTAGTACATCACTGGCACGTCTCTATGAATGCATGATCATGATTAAATACAATTTCCAACTAGTTGCTTTCCACTAGGTAACCCGCCTCCTATTTTTTCCCCCATCATATAAAACAAAGTTTTTTGATGTAAAACTTCTATAGGCACGCTTGACTTGGGAGTAAGCTGGTGAACGCGTTACGGAAATAAGGCGAACGCGGGGTAAGGGGTGTGGGGGGTGTAGGGGCAAGAGAGAGCAGTGTTTCCCAACAGATGACCGCTTGCTCGTTTGCCTCCCTCTCATAATAAAAATAATAGTAATAAAAAATGTAGACTGGCTTTATAACACTACATTTGATGGTCATAATCCCTGGGGCCCCCAACCAATAGGACCTTTTGAACGTCGTTTTTGTTACGATCAAAATTGATTTTTATGCGGAAGCGGGTAGATTAATTTTTGTATTACCGTATCGTCTTATACATACAGACGACGCCGGCGTTCAAAAGGTTAAAGATGATCCTGCCCCAGGCATAACATCAGCCTATACCATTGTAAAACGTTACTTATTTTATCAATAAAGCATTATTATTATTATATACCAATTTATTATTACTAGCATTAATGGAGCGTGAAAGACTGACAAAGATAAACATACGACCACCTAGAACAGCAGATTTCTAGGCCTTCTAAGGAACCTGTAGTATAGCCGTGGTGGCCTAGTGGTTCGACCTATGGTCTCACAAGCAGAGGGTCGTTGGTTCGAGTCCGGGCTCGCACCTCTGCGTTTTTCGGAATTTATGCGAAATTACATTTGTAATTTACCATGAGCTTTACGGTGAAGGAAAACATCGTGAGGAAACCTGTATACACCTGAGAAGAAATTCAATGGTGTGTGTGAAGTTCCCAATCCGAACTGGGACCGCGTGGGAACTACGGCCTAATCCCTCTCATTCTGAGAGGAGGCCTGGGCCCTGCATTGAGACGTATACAGGGTAATTTTTTAATAAGTGCACAAATTTTAATATGTGATACAGTGTCGTTAAAATAACAAATTTCAGTATTTTTCGTTATAATTTTTATCACTTATTTTTTTTATTTTTCATAGTAATGACCAATTTATTGGATGAATTACTATGAACAACCCAAATTTCAAAATGTAAAAAAAAATCTTGAACAGATAATCGTGATCTATTATTAACGATACTGAATCAAGTATCAAAATTTGTGCACCGATTAAAAAATTGCCCTATATAGGCTGGGATGACGATGATGATGATGATGATGATGATGAACGAACCTATAATTTTCCAGGCAACACTGAACTCTTCACGTCTACCGTCGGCCGCTCTCTGGAGACGAATGTAACATCATCAGAAACGATAGAAGAGGGTGTGAAACTATATCTAGGGGCGGTTGAGCTGAGCGTAGAAACCTTGTATGATGAGGCGGCTGGTGCCAGAGGCCTCAGGATATCCTGGGATGGTGACGAGAACTCCACTTTACAGGACTGTTATGAATTTGGTAAGTGTACAAGGTCGAAAATAACTTAATCTCGAAGTACTTTTCCAAGGTTCTCTAACGTTTCCCCGGATTTTATATGCCATTGTGTCGTTTTCTATAATTTTCATTTGTCATAAAGTAACTAGCTGTTGCCCGCGACTCCGTCCGCGAAGAATACGGGTAGGTGTAAAAAATAGCCTACGCTACGACCTATTCTCAGACCTACCGAATACAGACAAAAAGGTTTCATAAAAATCGGTCGAACCGTTTCGGGGGAGTTCGATAACAAACACCGTGACACGAGATTTTTATATATTAGACTAGCTGTTGCCCGCGACCCCGTCCACGAAGAATAGGGGTATAAAAAATAGCCTACGACCTACCGAATACAGAAAAAAAAATTATATAAATTGGTCGAGCCGTTTCCGAGGAGTTCGATAGCAAACATCAGACACGAAATTTTTATACAGGGTGAATTCAAATTGGTGATACAAAATTAGTGTTTCCTACTCAGTTAATGATTGACAATATAATGCACTAACTCATTTGTTTTAATTAGTCTTTTTAAATTTGAGAATTATTGTGAACTCTGAAACCACTCAATGTATGGAGACCTCAAATTTAATAAGACTTATAAAAACAAATGTGTTAGTGCATTATATTGTCCATCATTAACTGAGTACGAAACACTAATTTTGTATCACCAATTTGAATTCACCCTGTATTAGTTGATTTATTTCTGAAACAATATTTTCTTCTGATTTATTATAAACTAACCTTACCTACTGCATTCTATAAGATGACATTTAAAAAACCCAGAAAACAATACCTATTTTATGGCAATCGTTGGTGTGTCGAGTGAAATTATGAGAAATGAAAACATGACAAATGGAATTATGAGAAACGAAGTTGTTACGTATACAACAATACTGAACTGAGACAGTGGTTTGACCTATGGTCTTTCAAGCAGAGAGCCGTAGGTTCTAGCTTGGGCTCGCACCTCTGAGTTTTGCGAAGTTTACGTACGAAATTTCAATTCACATTTACCATGAGTTTTACCTTGAAAGATAACATCATGAAGAAACATGCACACATCTGCGAAGAAATTCTATTGTGTGTGTGAACTTCCCAATCCGCACTATGCTCACGTGGGAACTACAGCCCAAGCGATCACATTCTGAGAGGAGCTGTGCCCTGCAGTGGGACGTATATAGGATGATGATGATGATATTTTATATATTTTGTAATTTCATGTGTGGAATAAACTTTTTCATTTCATTTTTTTCATTTCATGATGATGATAATGATGGTGATGATGATGATGATGATAATGATGATGGTAGTGGTGGTGATGGTGGTGGTGGTGGTGGTGGTGGTGATGTTGAAGGTGATGATGATGATGATAATAATGATGATGATTAGTTCTGTACTTTGAACCATCACAACTTTTTCTTTTTTTAGGTTCTAAGCATTGGTACGGCGGGCCTATGCAAATGAGCCAATTATTCCCGATCGAAAACTCTACTGTCCTCAATATGGGCTACGTATCCAAAGAGAGCGACAACGGCGCCGTCATCGAGCGTTACTGGCTTAACTCCGCCGGGGAATACATCTACGTCAACCCCCAAGTACCCCTGTTCGTCGACTATAACAATGTCTCAATCAACCACATCTGCTTCAAAGCTGAAATCGCAGCCCCTTACTCCACCAAAAGGAACCACACAGAACTGTCATACGATTTCTGGATCCTATCCGATGTGAAGGCAGCTCATCAACACGCTTTAGCAACCTATTTAGGAAAACCTTCTGGTATACCGGATTACACAATGGTTAAGTACCCTATCTGGTCTACTTGGGCAGAATTCGCGAGAGACATAAATGAAACTAATCTATTGGAGTACGCTAGAGATATCAAAGACTATGGTTTTGCTAATTCACAATTGGAAATTGATGATTTATGGGAAGTCTGTTATGGGTCCTTGACGGTAAATGAGGATAAGTTTTCTAACTTCACGAAACTGGTGCAGGATATCAAGGCACTGGGATATCGAGCAACGATCTGGATGCATCCGTTCATAAATCAAAACTGTGAACCTTGGTATTCCGAAGCTTTGAGTAACGGGTGAGTGCAATTTTTTAATCCAGTTTAGACCAAGTAAAGTCGTGCAAGTTGCATTGCATTGTGGCACTCGTGAACGTCCTACTGTTTGACCATGATGCCAATTAAACGACAACCAAAGCACTTATTTTTCTTATTGACAATCTATAGAGAAGGGGACTTGTAGACGGGTTTTTTAGTCCGTACAAGTCGGACACTGTCTGGGCCCTCCTTTCCCAGTTCGTCCGCAGGGATTTTTCCCGAACGCAAGTCACCCTTCCTACTCTAAATTAAATAATAGCAAGGACTTCGCGTCTTTGGCCCCTCTGGCGACTCAGTTAAAAAAATAGACGACAACCTGCTGTCACCTATTGCTCATGATATAGAATTAATAGGACAATATTGGCAATTCCTGGAACAGTGACTGACTACACCCCAAACAGAAGAATGTATGTTGGCCGAGATGCCTGATACTTACAACATCTCTTTTTTCTCAGTTACTTGGTCCTCAACGAAGAAGGCAGCCCTGACACATCGTGGTGGAACGACAACGGCACAGTAGCAAGCTACGTGGACTTCACGAACCCCGCTGCAGCCGAGTGGTGGTACCAGCGCGTCAAGCATATCGTGGATACTTATGACATCGACAGCCTCAAGTTTGATGCTGGGGAGAGTAGCTTCTCGCCTCAGGTGGGACATCTAACATTATACTTAATAATATTTTAGTCTTTTGTTTTCCTTCTTCTTATTGTACTTATTTTTAGTTTAGGATAGTTGTAGACATAATAATGTATAAGTATTTTGTTGTAAGTAAATATTTAAATGTATCGGACGTATAAAAATGTATCCACTTTTAGTATTGAAATCGTAGAACCAAAAAAAAAACAAATAATAAGAGCAATAGAATGACATCGTGTGTAAGGCAAATGTTTTAGTGCTCAACATGCTCGTGCCCAGTAGATGACACAATACTGACACCTCTATTGCTAATGACATAAAATTAAAGATGCCAACTACTGGGACGGTGACCAGCACTCGGACGTTTACCTTATTTCCATTCAGCATCTAGTCCACTTTTTGGTGCTTCTACTATTAATGCGCATACTTGTTAGGGTTCCGTAGTCAACTAGAAACCCTTATAGTTTCGCCATGTCTGTCCGTCTGTCTGTCTGTCTGTCTGTCCGTCCGCGGCTAAGCTCAGAGACTGTTAGTACTAGAAAGCTGTAATTTGGCATGAATATATATATCAGTCACGCCGACAAAGTGAATAAATAAAAAAAACTAAAAAAATTTTTTTTAGGGTACCTCCCATAGACAAAGAAAGTGAGGGTGATTTTTTTTTCTCGACTAACCCTATAGTGTGGGGTATCATTGGATAGGTATTTGAAAATCAAAAGGGGTTTGCTAGAACCATTTTTTGATAAAGTGAATATTTTCGGAGATATTCACTCCGAAAGTTCAAATAAATAAATAAATAAATAAATAAATAAATAAATAAATAAATAAATAAAATAATGTGTCCCCCCCCCCTCTAACTTTTGAACAGCAAGTCTAAAAAATATGAAAAAAATCACGTACTTAAGTTAAACTTAATAAAAACTTTCTAGGAAAATTATTTTCATCTTAATCAGTTGAGCAGTTTTTAAGTTTTTGTAAAAAAATATTTCTAAACTAAGATTGTAATTTAACCGCCATTGCAAGCATTTCTTTTTCTTTAAGTACCCATAAGATCACGCTAACAGTATCTTCTTTAAAAATAAAAAAAATAAAATTGAAATCGGTTCATATAATAAAGATTTACAGATTAGTTACCCAATTCGCCGATAGAAGGCGTTGTACCGCCGCCGTTGACATTCTGCGCAAAGTATGCAAAGATTTTGTCGTACCTGCTACGGAACCCTATCTTGGGCGTGTCCGACACGCTCTTGGCCGGTTTTTTTATGTTTATTTATTTTATTGCTTTTCACTATCTAGTAATTTCATTATGCTTGAAATCACCTAATAACTATTTGATTCTCTCGCAGATTCCAGTGCAGACAGGTGATCCAGAATTACATCCCCACCACATCACTCAAGCCTATGTACGTACCTGCGCACGATTCGGTGACATGATCGAAGTACGCACTGGGTTCAGGTACGTTCAGTATAGCTAATATATCTTTGCATTACGTGAATTGAGGTTGTCAGAACAAAAATTGACTGATTCTACAAAAATCTATGATCGATTTACTGTTTTCTCTTTTCAATCACAGATCTTTCTGCAAACACAGAAATAGATGAATATACTTTCAAAGTCAAAGTCAAAGTCAAAACATTTTTATTCCATTTAGGCTAAGTATAATAAGCACTTGTGAATGTCGAAGAATCTACCACCGGTTCGGAAAAACCCTGCCGAGAAGAATCCAGCAAGAAACTCAACTATACTATTACTACATCTTATTGTTTCTTCTTTAGGACTCAAGACCTCCCAATCTTTGTCCGTATGGTAGACCGCGACTCCGCCTGGGGCCTCAACAACGGTCTCTCCACCATCATCACGACCACCTACCAAATGAACTTGAACGGTTACACCTTGGTCCTGCCAGACATGATCGGCGGTAACGGGTTCAATCTAAACAACGCGAATTCTGCTCTGCCTACCAAGCAATTGTTCATTCGATGGGTCCAGGCCAATACTTTCTTGCCGGCCATGCAGTTTTCATTCGTGCCGTGGAGCTTTGATAATGAGGTAAGAAAAAATAAATAGTTACACTAACTGGCACCCATAATAAGGCCTCCAGCTTATACAGTTGGAGCAGTAGATGGTTGCCTTTGTCAAGTCACTATTAGCTACGTAACTTCTATTCGATGCTCTCAGAACTTTCTCCTTACCGTGCCTCTCTCTAACTCCAAATTTTATGTCTATTCTTATACTGTCCAGGCTATTCGGTTGTGGAATGCCTTACCGATTGACTTACGACGGGCAAAATCTCTGTCAATCTTTAAATCTTTGCTTAAGGTATCTGTCATCTTGTAATAATTAGCTTTGTTATAGTTTATTTATTTATTTATGTGTCTGTTTATTCCACTGCTTATATTTGTTTTAGACGTGTACCTATTATAATGTAAGTACTATATATGCATGAGTAGATGTACTATTTTTGTTGCGTTTTAATTTTCTGATCCACTGTTGATGCACCACCTGCTGTAAACTAGTCCTTCCTTCTTTCTGGTAAAGGGTTGCCTGGAAGAGATCGCTCTTAAGCGATAAGGCCGCCTATTGCTTACCTTGTATCTTTCTCTCTGTGTACCTGTTTTCTGTATTGCTTACTATTCCTGGTGTACAATAAAGAGTCATTGTATTGTATTGCTTTGTAGCAACTCCTAGTGTCATCTAGTCATTAGATAGAGCAACTGCTACGCCTGCATCGCGTTATCGAAGTTTCTCAACGCGGCTGCATAAATACAACTTCCACTTTCTTCCTTCGGACTTTCTAACCCAGGCATAATGTTATCAGTATGGTCAGTAAATTGTTTAGCGAGAGCCGGTTGAGTTTTTTGACACTTGAGGACCATCATTTGATTCGATTGATGTAAAATTTGTTGGATGTTGTGACATGGTCTGTTCAAGTATAAGCTGTGACTGTTCTTTTTCTGTGCATACTTGCAGCTACTGTTTTGTGTTGATAGGTAAGTACTACTAGCCATATTGCCTAACGCAAGGGTGCTCGTGTTCACATTCCTCATCTCTCTCTGCCTCATCCATACGACAGAAAGAAGTGAAAACCATCGTGATGCCGACGGCTAGAGACAATATAGTTCAGTGCTTCATCTCTCTCATGTCAATTTTCAGGCCATTTCAATTATACTGACGTTACATTAACAGAGTCCATGTCCCGAAGCAATGTGCGGCGTTCTTTCGACACGACCCATATTAACAATGACATTAAACGCTCATAGAGTCATGAGTCACATGTACCTCATGGACGTACCAGTAATGCCACACATGAGGTGCATGTGTCTCATAGGACAGGGTACCTCTTCAGTGCCTTTTCATGAATATTATTTGGCTCTTTTTAACGAAGCTTATTTCATTCATCACTGTTTAGCCCATTTACCTCTGGATCTCTTAATTCTGCGTTTTTAAGCCATTCTTTTTACTCCCAGACAGCTGAGATCAGTCTCAAGTACACCCAGTTGCATGCTGAGTATGCAGATGTGATATACGCAGCTATGAACGCGTCCACAGTGGACGGTCGGCCGGTCAATGGCCCGCTGTGGTGGATCGCCCCTACCGACACAGAAGCGCTGACCATATGGGACCGTATGTAACTCCACCTAGTGTACCTACGATAAAAACAAACTTCATACAGTGACAAAATTTTGATCAATCAGTTAAGATAGTAGAAATAAACTACTTTAACATGGCCCGCCCCTCCACATTACTATTTCAAAGTGTTTAGTCACATATTTACGAAATAATTTTTATTTAGTAGTATCAGTAGTATCTGCTTTTGTTTGACGGCTGTCTCAACACGCACACATGCGTTGAAAGTTTTGGTGTGCTTTATATACCTACTTTCACAATACACTGAAGACTTCTTGAATTGTGGAGGGGCGGGCCATGTTATCGTAGATTATCTCTAATGGATTCTAAGTTAGTGTTCAGTAAATTAAAGTTAAAGTAGTAAATGACTGTACTCGTACATCTTTGATCAATTATAACTGTAGATCCACAGTCGCGCGCCCGAAAATGTCCGAGCCAAATGAGCGCCACTTTGATAAAAGTGGCTTCTTTTTTCTCAGAACGTTGCGTGAAATTGTCAAGTTTAGCTGCTGTCAAGTGGAGTTTTGCCGCTACCGAAATTCGACTGTAATGAAGTAAAGACTAGGTTCAAATTTCTATGTAGGTGATGATTTTATTTGTTACGCAACCAAATAAAAAAGTTCGGACATTCTTTGAAGGGGATTTTGTTCGGCAATGTGTATCTACAGTTATAATTGATCAAAGTCGTACATAGATATTTTGCCCAGCTTGTTTGCTGAGTTTATTGTAATTTGTTCCGAATTCCGCAAAACACCTATATCTTTATGCGTGTAGTAGGACCTTGTACAGTTAAATCTGGATCACTTGTTACCATTATCTTACTTACTAATGCCAAGATGCAGTACTTTCGTTGCTGTTTTCGGGCGTGGAGAGTAAAATAACCGGAACCGGTGAAATCACCGGAATACAGGATTTACTATTTTAGCTCTCCAGTTCGGTAAAACATCTGTAATCCTCTAGAAATTGCTGATGTTCTTAAGTGAAGGAGCTTTTAGCATCAAGTAACTCTCTTGCACGTTTGCGACCCCGTAGCATTACAATAAATCTCCAACTTGCTCTTGATACATTTTACATTTGCTTCCAGAGTACCTCCTAGGTGAGGACATAATCGTGGCACCAGTTTTGGTAGAAAACGCGACAGCCCGCGACATCTATCTGCCAGAAGGCAATTGGCTAGCAAAGGGGATTTCGACAGAAGCCTATTCAGGACCAATTTGGCTTCGAGACTATCCGGCACCAATAGACGAATTGCCATATTTCGTTCGGAAGGGAGCCAACGAACCTGATGCCGCGAGCGCACCACACGTTACTGCGATACTGGTAGCAGTGGCGATGATTATGCTAGTTTTAAATAATTAGTGAACCGTTAATCAAGTAACTGCCGCACTCCACAAACTATAATCGGATATACAGAATCCTTATTTTGAATAGGATTGTTAGGTTCAAGCATTTTAAATGAGACAATTGTACGAAAAATCTAGGCCCTTATTTCATTTTTACTCTTTAATTGCTGTCTAGTGTCTACTTACAGTTCGCATTCATTTCTGAGTGCGTGCGGTTTTGTATTTATTGTTATTGAACTTAAGTTAAGAGTTTTCATATGTATGATGTATATTAAGTTATGTTTACATAGATAATTAGAGTGCTCTTTGAGAAACTGCTGTAAAATAATAACTTTCTGCATATTCCACACACATTTGTACACAGTGGACACATTTGTAATCTATAACATTTCCCAAATTTTATAAAAATAAAATAAAAATATGTTCATTTTATTTTTATTTACTATTTAATATATTTACAATAATGCAAAGCTGTCTGCTTAATAATAACAAAAACTACTTCACCGTATTTACATCCATTTTCTGGGCCCGAATTAATTTATAGTACAAGCTTAGTATGGGAAATCAATGGAAAAACACATTATCTTTGATATCCATTATAAAACAATTTTCATCTGGTAAAAAGGTGGGTAAAGGTTGATCTTAGGTGGGATCTTAGACCATTACGTATACATGGTGAATTTTAAACCTTAACAAAGAACGGAAGGGTATCCAGTGGCGCGGGATAGTTCCGTATCCAGTCGCCCCCCTCCACCCGGCGGGAGGGGTCGCCTTGCTCCAGCCATCCCCCTGCTGGGAGGTATATATCCCGCTCTCGGGATCCTCGCTCCACCACTGGAGCTACTAGGATGGACTCGCCAAGGAGGTATTCTGGAGAAAAGAGAGATTGTTTAAAAGTTTTTCATGGAATCATTTTGAAGTTCTCAGTGTTAAACATTTACAATTTCTTTTTCCAACTTAACACTTTGATGGACAGTGTGCCTATAGGCGTCCAAATATATAGCTTAACAATGCTTAATTGAAAGTACTGTCCAAAAACGTGTTAAGTCTAGGAAATAAAGCTTGGTTTCCCTGATAGCCCTCTAGGTTGGCAACGCTTCTTCAGTCTTCTGATGGTTCGTGTGTCCATGCGTAGTGGTAGTCACTTACCGTCAGGTACCCTCGGATCTTGCTCGTTACCTACCCTATGTCACAATAAATCAAAGGTCACAAATAGTCGCAATGCCAAAAAATTGGTGTATACACGTCGCGACACACTTCAAAACTGATGTTATTTTTGAATTTCCAGCCACGTCGTACCGCTGCTTCGAAAATCTATAGTCTATAATATATATTAGCGAAAGAAACTCGTTTGTCTATCTGTCTGTTAGGTATCACTTTACGATTAAACCGTTTAACAGATATACATTAAACTTGATATGGATGAAGTGTGAGACCCTAAAAAGGACATTAGGATAGTTTTCATCCCGGAAAATTGTATAGTTCCTGCGGGATAGCGATGAACGAGTTCTTCACAGACGGAATTACGGGTAATAGCTAGTCTCAAATATATTGTTCCATTATTGTGATGCAAAATAAATCATTGCAATGCTGATGCTGACAAGGAATGTTCAGTCATTCTCCTGGTAGGAGTTTTCTAAGACTTACCGTCCCAGATTTCATGTGCTTCGGTGTCGTTGGGTGCTATCCACCAGATCGGAGGGTTGACAGGAGAACCATCCTTCACTGATCGCTGGCAGGCCGCCATTATCTGGTCAGAGTATTTCGCGTGCAGCTGCACGAACTTCTTGCTTAATGCAATCGTCTGCAATCATTAACAGTTAAGTGCAGTCTTTCTATCATACCAATAACCACTGGTGATCTGACGTAAGATATGAAGTAAGATCAGAGGATGCTTCAGTGTGTATTTTGATTTAAAACACGTGACAGAAAAAATGAAATGATGCTATTAATAACAGAAAAGTAATGTGCATTCGAGGCACCCGTCATAAATGGAAGCCAGCAGCGAAGCTGTTTGGCTTTGATGATGGTGCTGCCCTACCACACTCCGACTGACAGACTGACTTGACAATTTTTTCATAGTTTACTAATTTATTAGTTTCCATTTTTATCTGTTATTACTTCCTAATGTATTTTTCTAATGTATATAGAATGTGTAAATAAATTATATTATCTTCAAAAATAGAAAAGTAATTTATACGTATATGATATGGAAACAACTAAAAGACATTGTACTTGAAATCTTTTAGACGGACGTTGACATAAGGGTTTGAAAAATACTTAGGTCAAACAAGTTAAGTGATAACATCGTGAAGGTAAAGTACACGTGCATATTGAGAACTATAATAAAATCCTAAAGTACTAGGAACATTCAAAACTTTAGAACTAACTTCTTTATCGAAATCCCATGGCACATAGGAGAACTGCATGCTGGGCATAAAGGTGTTCGCCTGGAGCCATCTGATGAATAGCTCCTTAGTTGGCTCCTCATTGTAACTGAAAATATTATGTTTTCTTTTTATTATTTATTTATTTATTTATTCAATTACAACCATGGTATTAAATCTGGTGTTACAAAAATAATAAAGATCCACATATTATGTTTACTTGATTCTTGAGTAAGAAATTAGTAAGGATAAGTAGTACAATCAAGATCAACAGAATTAGGTTCCCTGCCATCATCATCTTTACTCGTGTTATCAAGAAAATAAAGTTTAAATCCATCGAAACCGATTTAGGTATAAAATCATAATATATGGAACTTTAAAGTGCTTGATCTTTCTTGTTGATTTTCTTCTCCAATGGACAAAGGTCTAAAATTTCATATAGTGCTGATGGACATTACCCATTTCCTCCAATCATATCAGGCAGCACGAGGGGATACCCATTCATGTTCATCTGCAGGAGCGTCGTGATCAGGGTTGGGAGTCCATTTTCGAAGGTCCAGTACGTGTCCTTGTCTATCATACGCACGAAGATAGGGAGGTCCTGTGTCCTATGAAATAAAATAAACTGTCATGCAAACTTCTGATGAATAAAAAGGAAGGTTTTAAATTTTAGATCATGAACTGGAAACCGGAGCGCTAGAAAAGGAAAGTCCTGCTATATCCAATAGTGAGGAGTAAGAGAGTAATCAAGTATCAAGTTCTTTACTAACACGGTGTGGGCCACATAGACAGTTGGCTAAGTAAAGTTTTTTGAAGAGGTGCTAATTGTATTTTTTTTCAATGGTCGTCGTCTTAATGATCAAGGAACTGCAGTTGTTTTATTTTTACCTCCTATTATTTATTGGAAATATTTTTTCAAGTGTTCAAGATGACATTTGCGAGATTTTATGGCTGATAAGCCATTCGAGCTCAGTCCTTAGTAGAAACAAAACGAAATGTTAAAACATTTATTTTATTTTGCTAGTCTAACATTTGTAGCATGGTGAACGGATGCTATACTCCGAAGATGAGCTCTGGTTGAGTTCGAAACGCGTCAGTGTAGTTTGGTGGTGGTGATAGTTGGGTTTGTGTGATTTGTGTGTGTTCGTACAGTGTGGAGGTGGAGGAACTGCATGAACGCACATTTCTTGCATAAACGTAACTATGCTATGATGAGCAAAGTAGAAGTGTTTCAGTTCATTCATGTGGATATACCTGTATCCAGCTCTAACTTCTGTAATAGGTCCAAATTGGGCGGCAGCTCGCAGGTAGTCCGCAGTGATCACTCCCGGCTGGTCACGGATATCGCCCTTGAGGACTGGGATCTGGAAGAAGCCTCAGCATCCTTAAGAAATTCCCTTTGAGTTTTAATTGAGACTCAAGATTATTTTTCAAATTTAAAGACGAGTAATTAATTATCACGGGACACTTGACACAAATTGACCTAGTCTCAAAATAATCAAAGCTTGTATTATGAATTTATGAGTATAGGGCAACGGATAAACAACCTGAAATGAATATTAAACGCGCAAAACTCGAATCCGGGAGCTCTAGCTTCGTAGTCAGGTTCTCTACCCACCGGGCAAAAATGTTGCTGTTGAGCCCTTATGTTATATTTACTTTTATTGTGACAGTCTAACTAGTACTTGAATTTAAATTACCTGGGGCGACCAGCTGGATTCACCTCCATCAAACTTGTAGCTGTCGAATCCGTAAGCTTTCTGGATGTTCTTGAGGCGGCCGATGTACCAGCTGCGAGCCTCGGGCTTGGTGAAGTCCACATAGGCCGTTGTTGTTCCATTGTCGTTCCACCAACTCGTCTCCACGGAGCCGTACTCTGAGGATACTAGGTAGCTGAAAAATAATACAGAATAGAACTCCATAAATAATTCGACACAATTGAAATTGTTATGGAAACTTGATTGAATTCAACTGAATTCTTAACCACGAATCCCACTTGCGCGGTCTAGGTTAAAAAAATAAATCATTAACCCTAGTGCTGACAGTTTCATAGATTTTGACACAACTTAACGCTAGGTTAACACTGAACTCTGAATTATATAGTTAACTTTGGTCAGAGTTCACCTAATTATATTATGATGATCTCCGTGAAAAGGAAATAACCTTGGATAAAAAGACCAAGCTTTAATAAACATGAAAACATGGGTTAAATGATGAATAAGAAAGGTACAATTGGAATAAAATAAAATTAACTAACCTAAAAATAAGCTATCTATATATGTATACAATTCGCCTTAGTCCTGTCCCTGTGGAAGAGTGCCCATAAGGCTGGCAGCATTTCCGTAAAAAAAAAACAATTAATAATTGGGGTTAACGAATTTTGGGAGTATAAATTTCGATTTGGGAAATTTTCTAATATTATAGGTACATTTCATTTTATAAAATTTTCAAATCTGTCAATGGCTAAACGTTTTCAGCTGCACTAACTGTTAATTAGTACTCGTAGATGCTAAAGACTTACCCCTTTTTAAGCGCTTCTGTGTACCATGGTTCACATCCTTTATTGATGAACGGGTGTG
This sequence comes from Archips xylosteana, assembly GCA_947563465.1. Classification (NCBI taxonomy): domain Eukaryota; kingdom Metazoa; phylum Arthropoda; class Insecta; order Lepidoptera; family Tortricidae; genus Archips; species Archips xylosteana. The sequence goes on from OX387360.1 coordinate 1,888,470, forward strand.
TCCAAATCGTCACTCTAAACCCCTTTCCCTTCAACAGGTTCACAGTATTCTTCATATTAGGAAACCTATCCACGTCAACAGTCTGAGATCCATAGCAGACCTCCCAGAGATCATCAATCTCCAACTGGCTGTTAGGAAAGCCATTACTGTTGATTTCATCCGCAAACTTAAGCACCACATCATGATTGACATCATTCTTGTATCTAGCCCAAGTCGACCAAATGGGGTATTTGATCATCAAAGCATCTGGTACTCCTGAAGGTTTTCCTAGATACTTTTCAACGGCATATTCGTGTGCCTTTCTAGCATCATCAAAGATGCCAACAGCGTATATTAGCTCGTTTCTGTCTCTTTTGCTGGAGTAGGGTGGTTTGACTTGAGCTATGAAGCACGCTGCGTTCTTTTCGAGGTCGTTTTGGTCGATGAACAATGGGACTTTTTTGTCGAAGTAATAGAAGATCCCTTCGGAGTTGAGCCAGTAGGGTTCTGCGACGCCGCAATTGTCGGCCTCTTTCGTGACGTACGCGTAGTCGACGAGTGTAAGGCGCTCGATTGGCCAGTACTGTCGCTTCTGTTGAGGGCCACCGTACCAGTGTCGTGAACCTAGAAAAACTCACTTGTAAGTACACGAGCTCACAAAGGAACTAAACCTTAGCTTATGAGAGCAGGTCATGCCCTACCGCGGAACATAATAGTAACAGGTAAAGAAATTACAGTAAAAATTACCTAAATTAATACAGTCTTCCAGCCGTATCCCCTTAGGAGCTTCCCAGGTGATGGTAATGATCTGCCCAGGCCTGGCTCCAGCCACAGCCTCCACAGCAATGCGGACAGTCGTGTCGTTCGCGAACTGGATCACCACGTCGCCATTTTGGACGACGTCTTTGATTGTACCAGTGCGGCGGCCAATGACCGAGATGACCTCGGAGAGACCCTCTGTGGGTGGTAAATGGGAAGTCGGAGTGTGAATGAAGAATTCTATATTTTTGTACCAGGTTTGAACGACTTCAGTATTCAATCAAAAATAATGCATGTACTTAGTATAGGTAAGCTGTCCCTGTATTTGGCCTTGCATTTTTCTAGAAATTGAGTGATAGAATCAATCCGGTATATTTCTGAAGATGGTAGGGTGAGCTTGACTTAATACCTATGTAAAAAATTATCTACTGAAATGTTTTGGATTGATTTCATGCAGATATTAGATAGAGAGTGAGAGAGAGATTTAGATATACATATACGATACACAACATCGGAAATAAAAACATCGGATAGCATAAATACAATTGGGCTCAGCATAATGTTTCGGCAAGCCGCAACCCTGTTTTTCAGTAGGGTTTGTGATAATCTATAAATTCTTCCCGCAATTCTTACTTCTCTTCAGAGCCAGGTTAAGACCTCCGTAAGGGTTGTCTTCGAGCTTGGCCTGCAGCTCAGGAGTGTTCAGCACGGTTACGTCGACAGCCTGAGTGCAAACAACTAGTGCCGCCAAGACTGGAAAAAGGAACGTTTTTTATTTACCTTGCAATGTTTGTATGTTTGTACCTACCTCATTCATCCGTTTCTACTTAGGTTCGAATTTATTTGAAATTTGGTACAAATGCGCAGATTGGACGGCAACGAAAGTATAGTCAACAACAACTACAAATTAGTTGAGTATGATTGTCAAAACAGTTCCGTTTTACCTTTTGAGTACGGAACCCAAAAAAACTAGCAAAGTGCTATAAGACACACACACTGATCAATGTTTTATAAAAAAACAACACTTGGTAAGTTTTTAATCGGTTTATTATCGGTTGATTTTAAAAAAGCATTTCTTTCAATATCTTTTTTCAAGGTCTCTCAGACATAACCAGTTCATTCTAAGATTTCTGCTGAACCAATCAATACCGCAACTATGTATTAATTATAATTGGTGTTTTGTAAAGACTGTCAAGCTAGATACGCAGGGTAATTAGCTGAGATCGTTGCAATTATGAATACAATGGCGCAGACGTTCGAAGTGGATAATGGAATGGGAAAAATATGTTAGCTGTAAATGAAATCGATCCGTGGGGAATTCAGAAAATGTTATTAAAGTTATATCCAAACATCCGTGAACCGGAAGACTTGGCGTGGAGAGGCCCTCAACAAGATGGATGAGATGGATCGACAATATGGTAAAACAGAAACCATTTTTTTATAAAATAGGCTTGCGTTTACCACAATCACGCCTGATGGAAAGCGAAGATGACGCCTACGATGGAGCTAGGGTTGCCAGATTCTGACATTTCATTTCCGGGACAATCCGAAAGTCACGAATTCGGTCGGTAGGAAAATATACGAAAATAGTCAGATATGTTAGTAAATTTCTACACTTTTAATGTTTAACTTTATTATATGTGGTAAAAAATAACCAAACTACAGCTATGTACATTACATTACTACTTAATTATACATCACTGTGTATTTTTAAAACATCGAAACTCAAATTGGGCACCGTTTCTGCCTTTTCTTATCCATGAAATAAAACTTTGGTAAAAAATCGACATAATTTAAGTGTTTGTTAAAGGATTTGCCTCACTGAATGCTTCTGCGGTCGCGGTCAGGTCAAATTGAACGCAGCTCGCATTATGTATGAACAACATTGTCGGTCTCTATATACCTATTGCGCGTGCGTGCGATCTGACCGCGCGGACCGCACGACCAGTCAGATCGCATATCTCTACAAAATATATAGAGACCGACAACGTTGTTCATACATAATGCGAGCTGTGTTCAATTTGACCTGACCGCGACCGCAGAACGCATCCAATGTGGCAAATCCTTATACTATGTTCATTTGCTATGAAAACCATTAGTAATGGTCCATACACTAAATAACCTAAATTGAGATCGCTCGTTCATTTTTATTGAGCGACCTAGTAGTTACTCGTAACATAATGAAAAAAAAATCCGGGACTATAAAGTATAATTCCTGGGCACGGGACAAGGACGGTAATTCCGGGACAATCCCGGATTTCCCGGCCATCTGGCAACCCTAGATGGAGCACGCACGAAGAAGGCAGTTGAGCGAGGAGTTGCGATGTGCGTTGTATTGTATTCTAATCAATTAAGGGCCACATGCACGGTCCGGGGTTAAAAAATTAAATCGTTAACTCTGGGTTAAGAATGACAGTTCCGTACATTTTAACACTTCTTAACCCTGGGTTAGCCATTAATTCGGAGTTAAGTAGCTAACCCAGGTCCGCGCAAGCCCGCCTTATGATTTTAAAACTAGTCCGAAACTCCACTATCTTACCCAAAAGTAGGTGTACTACATGCATTATAATCCATTTTAAGATAAACATAAAAGAAAAACACATCAAGGGCGATGTCAGTTACATAATATATAAAATACATAATATTGTGCTTAGATTAGGTCAGATCCCTACGTCTCAATCCAGATCCTTGTACCTACATGTTTCATCTACATCCGTTCAGCCGTAATTGCGTGATTGAGTAACAAACATCTACCTAAACATCCAAACATTTAAACATCTTCACAAACTTTCTAAATCATAACAATTATGAGTAAAATTAACTTACCACACAGTGTGACGGCCATCCTGAAGGGCGCTCCACACATCACTGCAGCCAGGGCCAGGGGTAACAGGCTTTATACCACTATTATTGTTATATTAACGACATCATTATGACACCAATTTAATTGTTACAGATCTATTAAGGACCTGCACGCTAAAGGAAGTCCATACATTCAGCGCTCGGCGGAACCCTGTCGCAGGGAGCCTCTGTACCTCTACCATGAGTTACACTAGTTTACAGTGACCGTGCTCGCTAGCGACGGCGTAAATGATTTGCATGGAGAGTTGTGTACAGCGCCTCTAGCGGTCACTTCCGGAAGTACAATTCTCCATACAAATCATTTACGGCGTCGCTAGTGAGTACGGTCACTGTAAACTAGTGTAACTCATGGTAGAGGTACTGCTGTCCTTAACAAGATCGTTTTTAATAAGTGCGGCAAACGCTGACTGCGACAGGGTTCCGCGGAGGGCAACGCACGAGCTTGTCGGATTATAGTCCCAATTTGAGTATCATCATCATCTCAGCTTATAAACATACGTCCCACTGCAGGGCACAGGCCTCCTCTCAGAATGAGAGGGCTTGGGCCGTAGTTCCCACGCGGGCCCAGTGCGGATTGGGAACTTCACACACACCATCGAATTTTTTCGCAGGTGTATGCAGGTTATCACACGATGTTTTTCTTGACCGTAAAGCCCATGGTAAATTACAAATGTAATTTCGCACGTAAATTCCGAAAAACTTAGAGGTGCGAGCCGGGATTTGAACCGACGACCCTCTGGTTGAGAGACTATGGGTCAAACCGCTTGGCTGCCATGGCTTCTAGGCAACGAATAAACCTAATTTTATTTAAAATTTAAATACTTAAATACATAAATATTTAAATTATACCTACCCACATATTAAAGACCTAAGACCCGAGAACCAAACATTCGAATTTTTCATACAAATCTGCCCCGACGGGCGATCGATCGCGGGACCGCCTTACTTTGACTTGGACGAGTACGCGTGGCTTCACAACAAAAGACTTAAGGGCCTACCGAGCTTTTCGCGCTAATCGATTTTGGGTGGGCGATTTCGGGCGTGGGGGAGGCACGATGGCTCAAGATATGTTGGTTGGACTGCGCGTGTTTTTGGGTATTTTCATCTTATTACTAAAACAAATACCTATATATAATTTAAAAATGTAGCAACACTACGCCCTAGAAATCACCTTGTTTTGTTAACATTCAAAAAGTCATGACCTGCCGTGCAGTATTAGCGTCGTACTACGAATTTATTTTATTTTTTAGAGACGACTTTGGATTTTTTTTCTATCGAGTGAACTATAAGTAATCGTGTTTCGATAAACACTTGTCATTAGAGTGAATCCTCAAATATCTTACACATGAATTTCAATATAGCTTTGCTAGTAATGTTACAGCACGATATTAAATGAATGCAATAAAAACGCCAAAAACACGGTAGGCCCTTAAGTTAAGTGCTTTAGCACTTAAGCCGACGTCACCTCCACTTAAGCTGGCGCTTCAATAACAAACAATGCCCGCAAAAACTAGCGGCCGACGTTTGGAACTCACGCGGATGATGGCTCTTTTCCGCTGTGCATTTGTCATTCAGTTTTAATTATACGTTTGCTTTATCTTCAGGGAAACATCGGAGTACTTGGCTGAATGGGAGTAAAAAAGTGACGTTTAAATGAGCCCTTTGACTTACTTGCAGAATAAACGTTTTGATTTTTTATTTTGATTTCATTTAATGGTTTTTAGGTATCTGCGCTTAATTAGGCCCGGTAATAACGCCTAGTTAAAGAATAACTATAATAAAATAAAAAACCGGCCAAGTGCGAGTCGGACTCGCGCACCGAGGGTTCCGGACAAATTTATATTTATCTATGAACATCCAGTCTTAGCAGACCCCTGCTCTTAAGCAAAATGTGCGCAGTGTGGGATCATTGTAGATTGGTTACTGATATAGACAGACAGACAAAAAAAATTATGCTTTTCGCAATTTTTCCTTTATCTGTGCTATGAGACGTTGCTTCGTACCAAATTTCAAGATTCTGAGTTCACGGGAAGTACCCTGTAGGTTTTGATTCCCTTGCGAGTGTCGAAAATTTGCGGCATAAATAGATTGGTTACTGATATAGGCAGACAGACAAAAAATTATGTTTTTCGCAATTTTTCCTTTGTCTGTGCTATAAGACCTTGCTTCGTACCAAATTTCAAGATTCTGAGTTCACGGGAAGTACCCTATAGGTTTTGATTCCCTTGCGAGTGCCGAAAATTTGCGGCATAAATATATTGGTTACTGATATAGTGATATAGACAGACAGACAAAAAAATTTATGTTTTTCGCAATTTTTCCTTTATCTGTGCTATAAGACCTTGCTTCGTACCAAATTTCAAGATTCTGAGTTCACGGGAAGTACCCTATAGGTTTTGATTCCCTTGCGAGTGCCGAAAATTTGCGGCATAAATATATTGGTTACTGATATAGTGATATAGACAGACAGACAAAAAAAATTATGTTTTTCGCAATTTTTCCTTTATCTGTGCTATAAGACCTTGCTTCGTACCAAATTTCAAGATTCCGAGTTCACGGGAAATACCCTGTAGGTTTTGATTCCCTTGCGAGTGTCAAAAATTTGCGTCATAAAAAACGGCTGTATCTTTTGATTGCGTTGGCTTAGATGTTTGATTTTTACATTTTTTTTTTTTACACTTTTGTGGACTTGAGTATTTGATATAAATTTCAGTTTGATACCTCCACGCGTTCCTGAGAAAAAGGGTCTTGACAGACAGACGGACGGACGGACAACAAAGTGATCCTTTAAGGGTTCCGTTTTTTCCTTTTGAGGTACGGAACCCTAAAAATAACCTAAAGTAAGTAAAATAACCTAAAGTATGGTAAATCATTTTATCTCTCTCAACAAAAAACGCTGCCAGCCTTTTGGGTTCGATGATGCCACGGAGACCTTTTTACAAGCTTTTATTTAGTTTTACCTACACTTTTAGCGCCCTGGAGCTAAATTCTTCAAGCGCCCTTTCGCTTCTTTGCTTTGAAACTGATTTTAGTTCAGTTTTCCGCTACCTTTTCTGGAGTACATTTAATTACCGGCTATTTGTTTCATTTATAGATATATCTGTCCGAGACTAAAATGTTCCGAAAAAGTGAATAATGAACTTTGATCAATTATAACTGTAGATCCGCAGTCGCGCGCCCGAAAATGTCCGAGCCAAATGAGCGCCACTTTGATAAAAGTGGCCTTCTTTTTTCTCAGTACGTTGCGTGAAATTGTCAAGTTTAGCTGTCAAGTGTCAACCGAAATTCGACTGTAATGAAGTAAAGACTAGGTTCAAATTTCTGTGTAGGTGATGATTTTAATTGTTATGAAAACAAATAAAAAAGTTCGGACATTCTTTGAAGGGGATTTTGTTCGGCAATGTGTATCTTCAGTTATAATTGATCAAAGATAATGAATATTTATAATTTGGTAGGAATTTTCGATTGGCTATTGACAAAAATTAAGAAAAAAAATCTGCGCCCCCCAGCCCCGGCGCCCTGGAGCAACTGCTCCCACCGCTCCCCGACGCTACGCCCCTGAATCAGGTGACAATGCAATATTATTGTGACATAGAGCTGATCTAATGATTGAGCTGGAAGGTGGCCAAAGGCACTCCATAATGTAACGGCACTACCCCATCGAGTGCTGACTCGTTTGATTCGTCTCACCGAGTACTTTGTTCCTAGATGTTAACCACAGGGTCTGATGATGGATCTAGAAGGTGGCCAAAGACACTCAATAATAAATTAATCAGACCGTATCATGTATTAAGTAGCAACTTAGTTTTGTGGATCTATCTCGAACAATCTACAAACAACAACAACAATAACAACAACACACGAACAATATTAACTGCTGACTTCGTTAAAGAATTTGTCACACTGAAAGCGTTCTGCGGTCGCGGTCAGGTCAAATTGAACGCAGCCCGCATTATGTATGAACAACATTGTCGGTCTCTATATATTTTGTATAGATATATGCGATCTGATCGTGCGGTCCACGCGGTCAGATCGCACGCACGCGCAATATACATAATATAGAGACCGACAATGTTGTTCATATTATTATATATATATATATATATAATGCGGGCTGCGTTCAAATTGACCTGACCGCGACCGCAAAACGCATTCAGTGTGACAAATCCTTAAAGTAAGGTTTACTTAAGTAAACTGTCAAAAAACAAAACTGCAGGAAATCATTAAAACGCCTGCCTTTAAGTATGCAGATGCTGTGGATTGGAGATAAATGGCTTATCCATCATCCCAGCGGAAACGCTTGTCCTCGGCTGTCCAGTATGAAGCCATTAGACGGGTGCACACAAACTGCACAGCCGCGTCTTGATGGTCGCTGTTACAATTACTTACCTTTTGATTAATGCTCCAAGTCAGTCTTAATACTCGACACTTACTTTTACTAACTGCTTATACCTACATTGACCATTAATTATTTTGTATGAAAAAGAAAAAAAAAACAGAACCAAAACGTAGTGAAGATATTATACGGATCACTTACGTCTTAAAACGAGTTTAACTCTATATGTTTCGGGCTAATCCGTAGCCCTTCTTCCCGGAGCCACAAGACACGTGTACGATGTGTGCACGTTTGGCAGCCGCCGTGTCGTGTGGCTCCGGGAAGAAGGGCTACGGATTAGCCCGAAACAGTCGAGTTAAACTCGTTTTAAGACGTGAGTGGTCCGTATATTTTCACTATGAGTGTGCCTCACCTCACGGTAGTTTCATGTTTAAAGAACCAAAACAATTAACCAGTAAGAGTTTTATCTCAATTAGATAAAATGTCCTAAAAGCATATAATCGTCATCAAGCTTATGCCCTTATGTATTTTATTCAAAAAGTATTTCATGGCTCCAAAATTCAGATGTCGTTTGAATCGTTCACTTTCAAATTTGTCAAATTAAAAGTGGGAAGTATACATGCCGCTGCACTCTACATCTCCAGTCCTTCGCTTTGGCCTAGCTATACCAAGACAGTAGTAACGGCTCTGTGTGTGGTTAGTGTGTACCCTAGTATTTCATAGTTTTTGCTGGACACATTACAATAGATCAGGGGTCATGAAATGGCGAACCGCGGTCCGGATCCGGACCGCCGACCAATTCTGTACAGGCCTTAAGTAAAAAGTAACTGGTATTTTTACATGCCACTTCAAACTTAAAAGGAATTAAGTAAATAAATTAAAGTCGATTCAATTATAATAATTAACATTTAATTGACATGATTAGGACATTTTGTTAGTATGCCGTGGCTTCAGAATCCATGGAGTCGATATTTGTTAATAATTTTTTTTCATCTGATCAGCGATTGACCTCTCTCGCCTGAAGGTAAATGGTAGATGAAGGCAAAAGTGTGTATTAAAAAATATATTTAAAGACTTTCAACACCTTCAAAATTGCATACGCACTATTTGTGCCGAAGACGCACTTAATTACATAAATCATTTCATTATACCATCTTGAGCTATTAGGTACACTGGTTAACAAATATCGACTCCATAGATTTTAGAACAACGGTATGTTACCAAATATCCTAGTTCTTGATCTTGATAGCGCTAAAACAAAAGGTAACTCTTCATTTTAAAGGACAGCAACACCAAGAAACGCCGCCAGCGCTACCAGGATGGCAGCGACGTAAGGAGTGCTCGCCGAATCTGGTTGGCCCCTGGAAAATGTTGCCAGATTAGAAATTAAATTCACACATAGAGGGTTCTTTAATTAGTGGGAAACGAGTTAAATCCTCGACATTTGTCTTATCTTTGCTAATGATTTTAGCTTCAAGAGTTCACCAAGCTAACCACATTTTCTTAAGAATTTGATATACACAAACGTCACGTACGACACGTATGTTAGAGGTAACGCCACCAGAGTTGAGGCCACGCACACAACCACATCTCATGTAATGACAGCGAGATTTTGACGTTGTGTTGACGTTTAACGACAACACAACGTCAAAATCCCGCTGTCATTACATGAGATGTGGTTGTGTGCATGGCCTCAACTCTGGTGGCGTTACCTATACGTACTTAACTACTTACGTATGTACGGTTTGGCAAATAAATACTTTTCTGTTTCTACTGGGACGAAAAAACAAACAGCAATATTTTTTTTTAATTATTTAAAGCAAATGATTCTGACGAAAAGAAAATAAAGTGAAATTATTTGAAATTAATTATTTGATGTAAATAAATATCAATACATTGTGTCAACTAGATATAATAAAACAATGTAAAACTGGGGCTGGCTTTTTTATGGTTTTTTAGTAAGCTTATCTGTAGACTGTAAGCACCAGGGGCTAGATTCAGGAACGGCGCAACACGGTTTGCGAGCGGTAATTCAATCGCTTACGAGAGGATAGGGATGGGCTGAGCTTGGGATGAGCCTTATTTTCCTGTTAATTCGCTTTGTAATAGTTATTTGTTATACAAGGGGGGAAAGTTGTATTTTACTAGCGAGTGTTCATTTGAAACAAGAGCTATCGAAAGGATTCTATGATTGACCACGAGCGAAGCGAATGGTTCAAAAATAGAATCCTTTCGATAGTGAGTGTTTCAACACACGAGACGTAAAATAACTTTTCACCCGTGTATAACACAAAACTTTTCACCTCACTACAGCGAGGAAAATAATTAGACAAACATGCGAATATTTAATTGAAAAGTTTTGACTTAAGTTTTTTTTTTATTATTTCGGATGCGTTTTGTTCGCACATCGACTTACTTGGACTGTCATAACATTTCAACCGTTTCCGTTTTTACAACAAGAATGAAGGTTAATGTTGAATGCTGATATTTATGAATTAAAATAAAGTTGTAAGACTGTATTTAGTGTTTAATACTCGATGCAATTCATTAATTGTGATTTTAAAAATTCAGCACTTTTAACGTTTTACGTTTTGTTAGCTGTCAAATATCACTTAAGCTGCCCTCAAATGTCAAAACTCTTTCTTCACATGTGGATAAAAAGCGATTTTCTCAATAGATGTCAAACAAACAAAAAGGGCTTTCCGAGCTAGTGAGGTGAAAATAAATAAATGAATAAATAAATAAATAAGGCTCGTCCCAATCACAGCTCAAACCTCTCGCAAACCAGTGATTTTTGGCGTTCCTGAATAGCAGTTCACCCCTATCCTCTCGCAAACGAATGAATTACCGCTCGCCGTTCCTGAATTTAGGCCCAGGAAACTGTTATGTTATAAGAATATTTTATATTAATCATGTGGACTAAATGGTGAAATAAAACCTTCAAAAACATTTTTGAAGGGGGCCCTCTCCTACATGCTCCTCTCCTACTTTCTCATGCTTTCCTAGTAGGGATGTTTTGTTTTTTAAATAAAGCATTAGTGTATACCTGCGTATGAAGTAGGGTAGCTCATCCAGCGGCGCGGGATACCCTCGTAGCCACGTGGGCCCGGTGTACGAGTCGTTGACATCCCCCCGGGCAAGCCACTCGCCCGCCGGCAGGTATATGTCCCGGGACGTCGCGCCCTCGTCCAGCACTGGGGCCACTATTATGTCCTCGCCGAGGAGGTATTCTGAAGAGGTTTTAAATAGGGTCTTTACTCGTATGCCAGCAAGGGTGCATGGCAGCAGGGCGCAGTGTACTAGGACAGATTGGGCGGCGTCTTGTTGATCACCCCCAATACAACTGGTTAGATGAAATGGAGAAAGACCTGCGAGCTCTACACGCAGAAAACTAGAAGGAGATCGCATAAGATAGGGCGCCTTGGCGTCAAATCGCAGCGGAGGCCAAGATCCACTTCAGGTCACTGAGTAAGCGCTGTAAGTAACTACCATTACTGTCACGCGTATGTACCATTCATTCCCCATCAATGATGTGTGTTTTGTACATGACTTTCTGCCAAGTTTTATGGTCAAAGTGAACAGACACCTTCTAAGCAAACGTGTACCATCTTATGCCTCATCTTCGCCTTCCATCAAACGAGATTGGGGCCAAATGTAAGCCTATCTACACTTCTACACTAATATTATAAAGAGGAAATATTTGTATTTTTGTATGTAACGAATAAACTTAAAAACTACTGGACCGATTTCAAAAATTCTTTTGCCGTATGGAAGCTACGTTATCACTGAGTGACATAGGCTACTTTTTACCGCGGGAAAATACCTTTTCCTACGGGAAAATTAATTTATCGCGGGCGATGCTGCGGACAGAAGGCTAGTTTTTTATAAAAAAAAATGCGGCGCATTCTTCTTGGATATAGTGGTCTTTCCAAAAGCGGCGGTAGTTAAAAAAAATGACATGTGAAAGAGCCCTTTGCGGTCTACTTGCAGAATAAACGTTTTGTTTTTCTGATACTCACGGTCCCAAATGACAAGCGCCTCGGGGTCGGTGGGCGCGATCCACCACAGCGGGCCGTTGACCGGGCGGCCATCTTGCGTGGACAGCACCATCGCGTCGTGGATCCGCTGCGCAAACGCAGCATGCAGCTGCGTGTAGCGCAGACTGATCTCTGCCGTCTGCACGTTACAGTAAAATTACATAAAGTTTACCACTGACTGATGGTTTGCCTTCATTTCATATTCAACTGTAACGACCTACAAATAAAGCCAATTTTAGAATACTGTTACACACGTTTGCGGATTTTGTAATAGCTACTTTATTTGTATGGTGTTAAAGTTGGAAATGAAATGAAGGCAAGCCATCTGTCAGTGGTAAACTAAAAGTAAACGTATTGTAAACGTTTGTAAAAACAGGGCTGGATTTAGAGGTCTGGAGGCCCCTTGGCCACAAATTATTTTCCAAATAAAATAACCATCTTTTTCAGTCGAGATTTCATTAAACATTTTTTTGAAGTTTTTTGAAGTCTATTATGGGGGCCCTCTATTTGTGGAGGTGTGGGGTGTGTTTTCTGTGGCCCTGAATGCCCTTCCCTAAATCCGGCCCTGTAATACTGTACGGTAATATTACTTAAAAGTAGGTACATAAAGGAATAATCCGGAATAAAAAGCAAAGTAAATTCCTAAATTAAAAAGGCACAATTTTAAACAAAAATTTCCATTTATCACTTTAAGTGGACGTCACACAGCGTCATTTGAGGTGCTGATACTTTTTTCTTATTGTCTTTGTAACAGAAGTAATTAGTAATTAATGTAGTAGGTAAATGAGCCACAATGACTAATGGTATAATTTTACATAATCAATGTTTTTCCTTCAATTATGAGTTGAATCGGTTGTAAATATTCAAGTTTATGTCTGCATTCGTCTTTGTATATACTTTAATTATCAGCGCAGAAAAAAAAATTGTAAAAAAAACCTGCCAATTGTGAGTCATGTTTGCACAATGAGGGTTTTATAGAAAGAAGCTTGTAAGAAATAAATTTGAACTTCATAGGCTATTCTTTTTACGAAAAACAAATGTAATTATTTTTGGAATCTCTGCCTTATTTCTTGCCAAAGTTCAGGTTTTGTTTTTCACTGTTTTCGTATAAACACTTTTTTGGGAACCTATCGATGTTTAGAAAATTATATTTCCGAAGGTTTAGAATCCCGAAAACTTCAAATGTCCGAAAGCATTTTTTGCTGAAACTGTAAATATTTCAGGATTTATTTCAGGACCATCGTGTAGAACCCTTTAGGTTAGGTTAGGGTTGTTTTATAAAAATCCTGAAATATTTCCAGTTTCAGAAAAAAATGCATTCGGATAAATGAAGCATTCGGGATTTTAAATATTCGGAAAAAAAAAAATCTAAATTTTGATAGGTAACCGGTGGCCCCATATTGGGCGCCACTTACATTAGTACCCGTTTATTTTACACTAATATTTTAAATGAAAAATTTTGTGAAAGTGCTACGATATTTTGAATGATTGGATGTTTGAACATTTGTTTGTCAATCACGCAATGACAATGAAGGCCTTTACATAATCTTTTTTCATGGATTTCTGAAAAAAGCCAATATTTTTTAGTCAAGTCTACATCAGCGTATGGAGCGCCTGGGCAATTCTCGGCCCATTTAAAATAAATTTTGGGGAAGTTGCAATAGAGAGATCTCTCTCCAGGCAGATGTTATGCCTGGGGACCGAAGTCCAATGGATGAAAGTTGGAAGTTGTATTTATGCAGCCGAGTTGAGAAACTTCGATAGCGTGATGTAGTATTGTAGAAATTAGTTTCTTATGTGATGACTAGATGGCGCTAGTGTTTGCTACATCAGCCCCCCTTTTAGACCGGAGGTCGATACGAATTGCAGTGGAGTGCAGTCTGTGCGTCATGTGGGCGCTTGCAAGGGCCAGTCGCTCAGAGCCTCGTCGGCGAGCATTTTTGTTCCTCTGCTACTTGTGGAAGCATGCCTGTTGCGTGATTGCTCGGAGACTTGTTGGCGGGCGAGCGTTGGTTGATTGATAGGCAAGTGGAAGTAGTGGGAGGAGGATTTGCGAACTGTAGACACCAGGCAGATAATAGATACATGCTAATGGTGCACAGTGCGGTGAGTATGGCTTGCTGTGAGACTGCGTCATCGTTTTTGTGTGTCTGAAGGTTGCGATTTTGTCCAATGTCGTGGGTCACCAATTTGGGGGTAGTTACAATAGAGAGATCTCTCTCCAGGCAGATGGTATGCCTGGGGACCGAAGTCCAATGGATGAAAGTTGGAAGTTGTATTTATGCAGCCGAGTTGAGAAACTTCGATAGCGTGATGTAGGATTGTAGAAATTAGTTTCTTATGTGATGACTAGATGGCACTAGTGGTTGCTACAAAATCTTAAGTTTGGTGACTCAGAGTCGCTAATTGTATGTCCTCACGAAAGTCAACTTTTGTTTCTTACCCAAATCCTTTGAGTCCTTACCTCATTATCAAACTGCCATGGCACGAAAGAAAACTGCATGGCCGGCAAGAAAGTGTTAGCTTGGACCCATCGAATGAACAGCTCCTTGGTCGGCAACGCGGCAGTGTCGTGGTCGAGGTTGAACCCGTTGCCCCCGATCATGTCGGGCAACACGAGCGTGTAGCCGTTTAGGTTCATCTGGAAGGTGGTCGTGATGATGGTGGAGAGACCGTTGTTGAGGCCCCAGATGGAATCCCGGTCGACCATGCGGACGAAGATTGGGAGGTCTTGAGTCCTGGAAAAATAGTTTTGAATTTTTATTTTTTGCTTATTCATTAAATTGGCTGTACTTGCATCGACCGCTTTAGCCTAGTTGGTAGTGACCCTGCCTACGAAGCAAGAGGTCCTGGGTTCAAATCCCGGTAAGGGCATTTATTTGTGTGATGAGCACAAATATTTTGTTCCTGAGTTATGGATGTTTTCTATGTATTTAAGTATTTATTTATCTATATAAGTATGTTTATCGTCGTCTAGTACCCATAGTACAAGCTTTGCTTAGTTTGGGACTAGGTCGATTTGTGTAAGATTGTCCCCCTAATATTTATTTATTTTATTTTATTTATTGTCGTCTGAACTATGCAATGCACATACTATGCAGTTATCAAGTTTCAAGGCAATGCCATTAATCGCTGAAGAGCTCCCTCTTGCGGAAATCCTTGTTGGACTGTTCACCACACACACGCAAGCACCCATGCCCGTACACACGCACACACATTCAATATTTAGTTATTCCTGTGATTTAATTAAAGCCTGATTAATTAATATTGTAACAAGATAAATCCTTATTAATTTTTTACAAGTTTCATAATTGAAGCTGTTGATTATTTTTCATTTTTTTTAAGTGTGCCGTTTTACCTTGCTTACCCCTTTATCAACACAAATACAGACACACAATACGCACACATGAATACAACTAAAACATAAAGGGGTGAGGCCGTGAAACGTTTCAACCGCTGTGTCCCGTAACTTGTGTTACGAAAATCAACTCATAGTAGGTACATCCGTCAATTAAAAATCCTAGCAACCACCACCACGCGTGGTGATCGCAGAATTGCAATTGTTTTTAGTTCATTCAAATTTTCGTAACACACGGGATACGGCAATTGAAACCCCCAAAGATGTTTGATGTCGTGGTATACTCACTGGAAGCCGGCGCGTACTTCGATCATGTCTCCGAATCTCGCGCACGTACGCACGTAGTCTTGTACGATGTGGTGGGGATGCAGGTCAATATCGCCAGACTGCACCGGGATCTGATGGACAGGACAAGCAGTGTACAATACGTTTACTTTTAGTTTACCACTGACAGGTGGCTTGCCTTCATTTCATTTCCAACTTTAACACCAAACAAATAAAGTAGCTATTACAAAATCTGCAAACGTGGGTAACAGTATACTAAAATTGGCTTTATTTGTAGGCCGCAAACCATCTGTCTGTGGTAAACTTTATGTAATTTTACTGTACGTATAAGTTGCATCGCTCCTGTGAAGCGTCAGTGGCAGTCCTAAGGCGCAAGCCAAGCTAAGCAAGTCGCTGCACCCCTTGAATCAGTTGTCATACTAAATGTATAGAAGCGTCGCGATCCAAAGCAGACAGAAGAGACGGGGCGGAGACGCGGCCTGCGACGCCTCGTCCTACGACTCTTCTGTGTGGCTTGCGCCTAACAGACTCCGGCCATTGTTGCGAAGAGGAATGGCCACATGGTTCCCCTACAGAACTCCATAATAACGTATCTTGCGCCGCAAACATTCGTCCCACTCCTGCGACCTAGTTCATCACTCCATCTTGTGTGGGGCCTACCTGCGCTATACACAAAGCTACTTACGCAAATCGTCGATACCCGACTTCAGTCTCCAAGCAATATCAATTCATAGAAGTTCGTACACAGGCACGCTTACGGCCACTTGGTCTGTCAAGGGGTCAAAAAATTAAATCGTTAATCCTGGCTTAACACGTTGGCTGCGAGACTGATTTACATGTTTGTTATTCTGGTGCGTTAGTAGGTCCTAAGAGCCCCTACCCTATAAAAACTTCAGTGCGGCATTAGGTCCATTGTGCCCCACCACGCAAGAAAAAAAAAACTGGATATATTTCCACGGAGGTTTACCGTACAGCATACAGATTTATACCTAAGCAATCTACATCAGCTGTCAGGCAATATGGTTCTGGCTTCGCCCCGGTCTCGGACTTTTAGAACTATTTTTAAAAAAATATTCAAAATATGGGGTCTTTTAGACCTTTTGCCGCACTGAATTGACTGACTTAAGCTTCATTAGGGATGGGAAACGCTTATTATATTGTCGAATGATATTACGTTTGCCCAAAGAAGTTTGTATGGACATCGCACAAAACACGTATTGTTTGTACATGCCGGTCACAATTGTTTACTTATATTTTTACTCACTTGGTACACTTTTTGATATCTTAACCCTTCAGTATTGTTTTCATCATCCGAGATGAATAAAAAATCCAGTTTATTTTTGTCCTCTTTTATGGTGCCACTCATTTTTCTTCAAAAATTCTTCGAAACAAACACAAACAACACCTAGGTGATCAAAACAATCGTCTATCGACGTTCATGTGCAGCGCAACACTACCGTTGACATGGGTACACATTCAGTGCGGATGGGGTCTGTGATGGGTCGAAGGTCTGTTGGACCCCTTCCAGCACTGAAATGAAAAAAAATTCATTCAGTGCGGGAGAGGTCCAATGTGCCCCTCACGTAAACTAAGTATGCCATATTATCAAAATTTAAGAGCTATACAGAAAATAATATTTGTCTCTGTCCTACTCTCACGATTGGCCAAGATACCCTCCCCGCACCGTACGAAAGTACACTATTTTCACTCCCGCACAGGGTTTCGGCTACGCATGGGGCTTTTTGTGCCTCTTAACGCAGTGAACGTGTTAAGGATTACAGATCCATACCTATTGACGCTATTTACTTAACACTGGGTTAGCACTCAAAGTATCTAACCCTGGTTCGCGCAAGCCTTAAAGGATTAAATTTTATTCGGAGTTGGTTGAGTTTCTTCGAAGTCGGACCCACCTGAGGCGAGAAGCTGCTCTCACCAGCGTCGAACTTCAAGCTGTCGATGCCGTAAGTGTCCAGGATGTTGCGGACGCGCTGGTACCACCACTCTGCGGCGTCGGGGTTCGTGAAGTCCACGTAGCCAGCCATCGTGCCGTTGTTGTTCCACCACCATGTGTCTGGGCTGCCGCTCTCCGTCAATACTAGGTAACTATAAGGAAGAACATAAATGTACAAAGGAAGAAAGGAAGAGCATAAATGTTGGTTATTTTCACTCATTCTCAGACGGGACGAGTATAGGAGATGGGACTGGGATGGGAGGATTAATTATAGCAAAAAGAGCAACGAATAATTACCTCTAAGGGAAAGAGGTAAGGTTACGAAGTGATTCAACCGTCATAATCTATTGCGCAACCGCGCTACCAAAATTGTCCAATACGTCCACGAATTAAAACCAACTAGCTTGGTCCCCTACAGGTGTGTGGCGGTCTTGTAGCAACTTCTTCTTCTTCCCATTCCACTCCTATCGAAGGTTGGACAACATCATGGTGATTCTGATTTTGGAGGCCGCTGCTCTAAACAAGGAAGTGGTACTGCAGTTGAACCAGTCACGCAAATTCTTCAGCCACGAATGTCTTCTCCTCACGCTTCTCTTTCCAGCAAACTTCCCCTGGATAATAAGCTGGAGAACTCTGTACTTGGCGTTTCTCATCACATGCCCAAAGTAACACAACATTCTTTGCTTGATGGTCTTCAGAAGTTCAAGGTGCTTGCCATTCTTTGCAATACTGCCACATTGGTTACTTTGTACCTACTTGTAGCAACATATTCGTCCATTTTGGTAACGCAGAAACACGGTTAAACCGCTTCGGCCCCTTGCCCGACCGGCATCACAAAAATAGAGCGGACGAAATTTATAAATAATTACGATTCTATTTAGTTCTACTCACCCATTATCCAAAGCTTCAGAATAATAAGGCTCGCAGTTGTTATTTATAAAAGGATGAACCCAAATCGTGGCGCGATATCCCAGCGCCTTAATCTCCTGCACCCAACTAGTAAAGTTAGGAAACTTATTCTCATCCACAGTCAACGACCCGTAGCAAGTCTCCCACAAATCATCAATTTCCAACTGTGAATTATCAAACCCATACTC
The DNA here is from genome assembly GCA_947563465.1 of Archips xylosteana. Lineage (NCBI taxonomy): Eukaryota > Metazoa > Arthropoda > Insecta > Lepidoptera > Tortricidae > Archips > Archips xylosteana. The sequence goes on from OX387360.1 coordinate 1,907,134, forward strand.
TTGGATCTCATGAGCGAACTCTAGAAGGTTATTCTCATCGATATCTCTAGCGTACTGAGCCCAAGTAGACCAGATGGGATGTTCGATCATCCTGAAATCAGGTACGCCAGAAGGCTTACCCAAATAATTTGCTATTGCGTGCTTGTGGGCTGCCTTCACGTCTGATAGAAACCAGATGTCGTAAGACAGTTCTGTGTGGTTCCTTCTACTGGAGTAAGGGGCTGCTATCTGAGCTCCGAAGCAGACATGGTTGTTGGCGATGTTGTTGTAATCCACGAACAGGGGTACTTGGGGGTTGACGTAGATGTATTCTCCGGCGGAGTTGAGCCAGTAGCGCTCGACGATGGCACCGTTGTCTTGTTCTTTAGAGACGTAGGGGGCGTATTCTTGCTGTGCTGTTTCGATTGGGAAGGTTTGGTGAAGCTGCATGGGACCAGCATACCAGTGTTTTGTACCTGAAAGAAGGGTTATTGGTCGGTTGACTGCAGAACTAGAGCAGTGTCCCAAGGCGTCAAACCGTGTTTATTTTCTTCGTAATAAAATATGTGAAGTCGTTGTATCCTAGTGGTTTGACCTATGGCTTCTCAAGCAGAGGGTCGTGGGTTCAAACCCGGGCTCGCACAGCTCTAAGTTTTTCTGAATATATACGTAAATTTAAAAAACCAATTGCGTGCAGTTCCTCCGCGCGGATGAAGTGAAACTTCGTAATGTGGAAATGAAAAAGGCACTTATACGTCAGTTTGAACCTTATTGCAATAACTTAAAGAACTAAATTTAGTTATGCATCTATGTGTTTAATTAAAGTACTCACTAGATGGCGCTTTTATCAAGTCTCATACAAATTTGCACAGACAGTATGAGTTCTGCATCGCACTGTCGAAGTTTTTAACATCCGTTAGTATATATAAAATGCGAGATTACTTGCTTCGGCAGTACATATACTAATGCTTTCGTACCCCCTCCATGGTAGCGTTAAACATCTATCGCGACCTTGTTGAAAGTCGCATTAGAAGTTTCACTTCAAAAAATTACCATGAGCTTTACAGTAAAGCAAACATCGTGAGGAAACCTGCACACTGCAAAGAAATTCAATGGTGCGTGTGAAGTTCCCAATCCGCGCCGGGCCTGCGTGGGAACTACAGCCCAAGCTCTCTCATTTTAAGAGGAGGCAGTAACAATCGTCACGTTGTACCTAATTCAATTTTAATGTTATTTCTGAGCTCGCGGCCTCTTGGGCCGGGGGATGGGGGCCTCTAGGGTTTGGGGCCCGCGGCATATTGCTAACCCTGCCGTCCTATAGTTACTCTACTGTGTCTGTTCTTACCAGTGATGCCAGAAGGTTACTTTGTAACCTTTTAGGTGATTTTTAACACCTTTAAACATGAAACTACCGTGAGACTCACTCATAGTGAAAATAAACGAATCACTCACGTCTTAAAACGAGTTTGTCTCAGTGCGCGTTTGGCAGCCGTGTGACGTGTGACTCCAAGAAACATGTCCAGTTAAACTCGTTTTAAGACGTGAGACGTGATGATGTTTAACTCCTTTAAGAGCGCTTGTTTATCGAGTATCGTAGATCGGTTGCTGCTGCAGTGTTGCCAGAAGGTTACTTTTGTAACCTTTTAGGTGATTTTTAACTCCTTGAAGGAGATTTACATGAATTTACTTTCTTAAAGAGAAACCAGTAGCCTTACCAAAATCGAAGCAGTCTTCGAGTCTTGCTTGTTCGTTGGCGTCCCACACGATCTTGATTCCCCTGGCTTCGGCAGCCTCGTCGTACACGGTTCGGATGCTCAGCGAGGCGCCTGACACTTGGAGTTCCAAGCCACCTTCCACCTCCTCGGAGGTGACGGATGTGGATACGAGCGTTCGGCCGATGTGCGCACTGAAGAGCTCCTGATCCTCTAAGATAAGATAATTTGGATAAGATAATTTATTCAATAATTTGCAGTACAAGATGACAAGAAATACAATACGTTTACTTTTAGTTTACCACTGACAGATGGCTTGCTTTCATTTCATTTCCAACTTTAACACCATACAAATAAAGTAGCTATTACAAAATCTGCAAACGTGGGTAACAGTATTCTAAAATTGGCTTTATTTGTAGGTCGTTAAAGTTGAATATGAAATGAAGGCAAACCATCTGTCAGTGGTAAACTTTATGTAATTTTACTGTACAATGTTTTACAAAACATAATATCAGCGTCGAGCCACCTTTAGTGACCCGACGAGTGCTGAGTGGACTCCTTTTTCGTATAAGTAGCTTATCTCTATTTTCAATTATTGTTTTTATTTTTTCTTTTTAACATGTACCGTTACTTATGCGAAATAAAGATTTCTTATTCTTATTCTTATTCTTAAAAGTCTATGTAACACGTATTATTTATCCTCTGTGGGTAAGATACTGCGTGATTGTAATGAAACCAATGTGAAATCCTAAACAAGTCAAAAAGCCGTGGTGGCCTAGCGGTTAGACCTATGGCCTCTCAAGTAGAGGATCGTGGGTTCAAATCCTGGCTCGTGAGTTTTTCGGAATTTATATGTGCGAAATTACATTTAAAATTTACGTACAATTTGTAAAGCTTACGGTGAAGGAAAATATCACCTTCGAAGAAATTTAATGGTGTGTGTGAAGTACCCAATGGGCCCGCGAGGGAACTACGGACCAAGCCATCACATATGATGATAGAAAGAGATAGCAAGCTTCCGCATGTTAGACAATACGGCCAGGTGAGAAATCTAAGGAGCTTACCTTGTAGGAGGGCCATGTGGAACCCCCCGGTGAGCTGCGGCTCGAGCGACAGCGTGACATCCTCCTGCCGCACGGACAGCGCGTGCGCGCGCGCGCCCAGCGCCGCCAGCCCTGCCGCATGCCACACGTTAACCACACCGAAAGATGTTATAGAACTATCGATAGTTTGACTATCGATATTTGGCACACATACACACATATATATATATATTCCCAAAGGGGGTAGACAGAGCATGTGTCTAAATTTGTCTATATTTCTATGTTTTCGTTTTGGATCTATTAAGTGGCAAGGGTAAAGGCATTCGGTCGACGCAGACACCATTGTGCGTATTGTTTTCTTGTATACCTATTATAGTTAAGTCTTTCCGGTTTTACCTTGGTTTTACACAGTTTTAACATTTGAATTGTGGGTTGGGTTCCAACGGAAGACCAGCGTCAGCTGTAAGGTTGACATCATGCTGAGTTGGGACCATTTCACGACAATATAATATTAAATAAATAAATAAATATTAGGGGACAATCTTACACAAATCGACCTAGTCCCAAACTAAGCAAAGCTTGTACTATGGATACTAGACGACGATAACACACTTATATAGATAAATAAATACTTAAATACATAGAAAACATCCATAACTCAGGAACAAATATTCGTGCTCATCACTCTTGCTTCTCGTGCTCTCTTGCTTCGTAGGCAGGGTCACTACCTACCAACTAGGCTAAAGCGGTCGTTATATATATTGTATCCGTTTTTCTTTTGTTAATTTAAAATTGTGTCACGAATAAATGTTTTTCTGTCTTTCTCTCTTTAAACGCCACCTACATTTTAAACCGTGAGACTCATACGGATTAAGTACACGTCTGAAAATGAGTTTAACTCGACATGTTGCGGGCTAATCCGTAACATGTCCAGTTAAACTCGTTTTGCAACGTGCGTAATCCGTATTACTTCACTATGAAAGGCTACATTTACGTTTCGGGGCTACTTTTAGAAATTTTAAGTTTAAAGTTAGATTAAATTGGTACAATAGTAACTGTTTCTCTGATGACTAGATGGCGCTAGTAGTTGCTGCAGACGTTTAAGATGGTGACTGTGCAGATTGCGAAATAGATTATAAAATATTGGTACGACTAACGATCGATATCGTGTATGATAGTGTTGTGATAACAGAGATAAATCCGTTATGAAACAAACATCCTGTCAAACTAAGTATGCATTCTACTCCGTGTGTTTACTCTTAGGTCATGGTTGCTAAACTGAGCTTTTAAAAACCTTGAATACTACTTATGTTTACCTCGAGGGGTGGACAGTGAGTTTGTAAGACCCTTGGCTTACTTGAGACCTACCTTGGGACTGTTTGCACATCACAAGAAGTGGGTACTTTTGACTTGCAACTTTCGACCCAAACAAACATTACAAGTTATACAAAACCTTGTAAAAGAAAAGTAAGGCTTGAGGTCCCGGGTTCGATAGCCAGATATTTAATACCCATAATATAAGCTTTGCTAAGTTTGGAATTAGATCAATGGTGTCAATCGTCATGATTATTTACCGACATATTAAAGTAATGCATTTAGTGAATGTAACTAGTTACGAAACGAACGATTATGTTTATTTATACTTTAAATTATTGTTCTCAGTGTCACTTGTGTCTTTTTTGAGAATAAATGTCTTTAAACCTTGTATATCATACCAAATACGAACTGAAACAGCTCTGGGAATCGAACCCAGGTCCTCAGCATTCCGTGCTGCGTGCTATACCCCTACACCACAACTGGTCGGGATATACACCGTAATTTTTCTATGCATCACACGTCTCGCTCGCTTAAATTTTTAACGCTCTGTCAAATACAGCAGCTCTCACTCATACGCCATGACATCGGAATGTCAAACGCGAAGTTGAACCCTACAGAAATGCATGTAGGAAGATATCGCTCTGCACGCCATGACTGATATATAAGTCGTTGGCGTAGAACCTGCGGTGCTGATATATGTGTCGTTGGCGTCGAAAAGGTTAATCACTTATTGCAGCGATAGGTTTTTTAAACCTATATTTATTTAAATAATTACACAGCGTATACATGAACACATTTTTAAATTAATTAATTATTCATTATTACTTACCGAGTAGTATCCTAAGAGCCGCCATCAACGTATCTTGAGCCCAACTGCGTCTCGTGACCCACAATAATATCGCATCTGTATCTGATACTACTATCGACCTCTCAAAAGATAAACTCAAGATTTCGGTATAGTTGAACCGAGCGTACAATCTTATCTTTATGTTCGATCAGTAGTCAAGATCAAAAGAAAAAACCGGCCAAGAGCGTGTCGGACACGCCCAAGATAGGGTTCCGTAGCAGGTACGAAAAAATCTTTGCATAATTTATTATATATTTTTTTTTTTAGCTTTTTTTATTTAACCACTTTGTCGGCGTGACTACTATATATATTCATGCCAAATTACAGCTTTCTAGTACTAACAGTCTCTGAGCTAAGCCGCGGACAGACAGACAGACAGACAGACGGACAGACATGGCGAAACTATAAGGGTTCCTAGTTGACTACGGAACCCTAAAAACCGGCCAAGTGCGAGTCGGACTCGCGCATTAACGGTCCGTACCATTATCTATAAAACGGCTAAAGTCACGTTTGCTGTATGGGAGCCACCTTAAATATTTGTTTTATTTTAATTCAATTATTTATTTTTAAAGTAAATGTGTAACTAAATATTATGTGAATATTTCAAGTGTCTACCTGTTGCAGTTATTAATATCGAGCAAAAACGAGCAGAAAAAACACGTTTGTTGTATGAGAGCAACCTATATTTATTTTATTCCGTTTTTTAGTATTTGTTGTTATAGCGGCAACCGAAATACATCATCTGTGAAAATTTCAACTGTCTAGCTATCACGGTTTATGAGATTACGGCCTGGTGATACATATGACGGATATATGCGTCACAAAGTGCAACGTCAAAGTGATCTTCACGCAATGACATAAGGTTCAAAGTAGCTTTATGTTTGGCTAGGCTTGGCGATGAAAAGATTAAAATAGTACAATGAAATGTACTTTTACACTGTTTTTTTAAAGAGGGAGGCAAACAATCAAGCGGGTCATCTGATGGGAAATAATCACCACCCATAAAAATATCAACAACTCACTAATCTGTTCCCGGCCTTTAAAAGTTCTCTTTAACTTTATTGTTTGTCTGGAGACAAGAGTAGACGACCGGATAGCCTAGTTGTTAGAGAACCTGACTACGAAGCCTGAGGTCCCGGGTTCAATTCCCTGTCGGGGCATATATTTTTGTGAAAAATACGAATGTTTGTGCTCGAGTCTTGGATGTTTAATATGTATTTATCTATATAAGTATGTTTATCCGTTGTCTAGTACCCATAGTACAAGCTTTGCTTAGTTTGGGACTAGGTCAATTTGTGTGAATTGTCCCGTGATATTTATTTATTTATTTATTTGAAGGATTTTTTCGGGACAAAAAAAAACTAAATAACGATAAATCAGTATATTTGTCATTTAGGTGTTAACAGTGACGTGTGAGACGAGCCCCGCCCCCATCAGTTTAAAGTCTTCCAAGATGGCCGCCGTGTTCACTCTGTACTTGCCGCCCGGGATGGGGCGAAGCGCGCTCGCGTTTGACACCTGCGAATATATGTATTTTAAGATTTAATTAAGTAGTCAGTCGACAGTGTTAAACATTAATTCAGATACGCAACTTTAACCCTTTACAAGGCAGAGGCGATTTAGCGACCACATGCATTGATTTGGAATTTCAACCTTATTGATTACACTATACGCCACAATTTCCATTGTAACTATTGAAAATACGACTAGCTTTCAAAATATCGTTTGTCAGGTAAGCATTCGATAGCTGCTTTTGATTCTGTGGTAGTATGCTCCAATAGATGGGGCAATAATGGGGGGTGGGGGGGTTAAGAGAGTTTATACCTGCTGAGCTGGCAACGTTCCATTTTTGTTAGTTTTTTTCGATTATTCCATAAAAATTGAATGAAAATTAAAAATGTTTTGAATAGAAATCGTTCTAATATATAAGTTAATGTGTCTACTGCAATAATAATTCGTGATAGACTTTTATTTTCTTTAAAAACGCACAAATTATTACCTAACGGTTTTTAAAGAAAATAAAAGTCTTATCACGAATTATTATTGCAGTAGACACATTAACTTATATATTAGAACAATTTGTTTCAAAACATTTTTAATTTTCATTCAATTTTTATGGAATAATCGAGAAAAACTAACAAAAATGCAACGTTGTCAGCTCAGCAGGTATAAACCCTCTTAAGGCCCCACCGAGCTTGTGGCGTTTTTATTGCATTCATTTGATACCTTGCTGTATCATTACTTGCAAAGCTTTAGTTCTGAAATTCATGTGAAATTTGAGGTTTCAAAGTGACCAGTGATTTCGAAACACGATTACTTGTAGTTTGCACGATAGAAAAAAATCGAAAGTCGTTTCTAAAAAAAAATTCTTAGTACGGCTTAAATACTGCACGGCAGTGCATGACTTTTTTGAATGTTATTGAAACAAGATGTATTCTAGGGCCTAGTGATGCTACATTTATAAAATATGTATTTGTTTTAGTAATATGATGAAATACCTAAATGCACGCGCGGTCTGACCAACCTATCTTGAGCCGTCGTGCTTCCCCCTTATCCGTATAGTTAGTTGCGTTAGTTCTCCTTCGGCCATCAGACGGGGGACTCGTGTCGCTTGCGCTTACACACGGTTTTGATTCAAACCGCTCTTAAGCACACAGACGAGTGCATAGAATAACTAAAATCGATTAGCACAAGAAGCTCGATGCGGCCTAATTAAAAAATCAGTTAAATGAGTCTGATCGCAGTGTAGTATTTTATAGTAACCACCACAATTTCTATACAAAATTACGGTGATTCCTGACGCGGTGATACGGTCTTACCTGAAATTCTTTGTCGGAGTTTATGTCAGGTTTCCAAAGCACGGCGATCACTTCTCCGCCGTATGTGTCGTGGAAGAACAGTGCAAACTCGCTGAAGGCACTCTGAAATAAGTAAATGTTGGGGTTTTCGTATTAAAATCACGAGTACTATTCATTTATTCATAAAGGAAAAAGTGTCCTTATGTTTTTAATGACAGCAAAATCATTTTTATTCTCAACCAAAGCAATCACAAATAATAGTATCATCTAATCGTAATCACCTAAAACTACTTAACAGATTGAAATATTTACAATAGAATTAACAATTTTGTTTAACTTCCAGAACGTTTACACGTGTCAACTATTAAAGAAAAAATAAATTAAATTAAATTAAAAAAATATATAAACCCTTAAAACTAAAACAAAACAAATAATAATTTAAAAGCGAGAAAAAAAAATCAAAAATCCCCGTCCCGAAACGAGTGTTTTTAATTATCTTTTGTGACTTTTTTTCATACAGTTTATACGGCTCGTCACAGAACTAACACAAAAAAGAATCGAAAGAGCGGGACAGTCCCGTTCAAAACGGGACGTATGCTCACATTACTCATACGCCATGACATCGGAAAGTCAAACGCGAAGTTGAACCCTACAGAAACGCATGTAGGTAGATATCAGCACGCCGTGACTGATATTTCCGTCGTTGGCGACCTGTGAATCTGTGGTGCGGATATATGCATCAACGTCGAAAATGTTAATTTTCATCTCTCATACTCGGAAAGTGAGGCAAATCATATCTGACATACGGGTGGATAACTATTATTTTCTTCCCTAGGGTAGATATGAATTAAAAAAAATAAAGGCATTGGCTGTCAATGGAACATATACGCATTCAGCCAAGCATTACGGCTCATACGGAGAGCCGCGCACGAGGTTGTCGGACTATGGTATCAAATTTAATAAGTACCCACCTGCTTTTTTTTATATAACTCCAACTATGCATGCAAATGTAAGCTAAGATTTTTTTCTAGGTTATGTAGTTAGTTATATAGTTTTTGCACAGTATTATATGGAAATGTTTTGAGTGTTTCATTTCGCCAACAAACCGTCATGCAGTTTGGCGAAAAATGTGTTAATGTATACGCTGTGTAATTGTTATTGAGTTTTTTTTCTTAATTAATCATATTACAAATTTTATAAAGCCAGTGGAATATTATTAAATAAATTATTAATTTACATTAGTTTCTTATTTAGTGACTTTTTTTTTTAGAAATAAGCAGATTTTATTAATTTAATAAACAAATATGAAATAAAAACAGTATAAACTTAGGACTAGTGTTTAGTGACTTAAACCAGAAAAGTTACAAAATGTTAAGAAAAAAAACACGGTAAACGACAATGTTATATGTCCACACAGCCTATCTCTACACAGCTTAACTCCTTGGTTCAAATTGGTTATTTACTTATTTTACTAATTCTTCTTCTTTTAGTGCCCTCTCCTACCGGAGGTCGGCGATCATTAGAGCTATCTTTACTTTAGAGACTGCCGCCCGAAAGAGGGATCTGGTACTCATCCCGAACCAGTCTCTAAGGTTTCTTAACCAGGAGGTACGTCTTCTGCCAGGTGGTCTGCGGCCTTGTATCTTCCCCTGGATAATAAGCTGAAGCAGACCATACTTTTCGCTACGCATTATATGCCCCAAATACAACAGTTTCCTCTGTTTTATAATACGTATCACTTCCAAGTTTTTATTCATTCTTTGCAATACCGTTTCATTCCTTACTCGATCCGTCCATGATATCTTTAACATTCTTCTGTACACCCACATCTCAAAAGCTTCCAACCTCTTGCACATGGTTTGGGTCAACGTCCAAGCTTCCACTCCATACAGAAGAACGGAAAAAAACATAACAACGCGCTAAGCGACATCTTGTGGAGAGTTTGAGATTCCGGTTGCAAAGAAGATGAGACATCTTACCAAATGCTTGTCATTTTACTAATAAATTTACTAAAATACCTACTTTGTCTACTGTTTTCATTGATTATTATATTGAATATATTAAATTTTGTTAAATTAATTATTGCTTAACAATAAACTCTATTGAAATATTTTACAACGATCATATTGACCGGTTTAGACATTTTTATTTATTTATACATATATTTTCTTACTGTCCTTGTAGTCGAAATGAAAAGCAGAGTGTTTAACTCGGGAAAAACACCAATAACACCCTCGAAATATTGCCACCCTCGCTGTGCTCGGGTGTCAAGTAACCTCGTGTGATATTGGTTATTTTCCTCCCTTGTTGAACAATCTACTATTTCAGCACACTTGCTCGTCAATGGTGTTATTCCATGCCTGTATACTAAATGACAATGGCCTAAATTGAACTTAAGGTAGTTATGGATTTACGTACAGTTTTTCCACCCAAGGGAGTTTTATCTTTAGTTTTAAAATTTGCAAACAAGTTAGTTGGTATGTCATTTCAGACTAAGGAGGTTTCAAGTCAGCCAACGTTTTATTTATATGTTTAAAATTTAGCTATAACCCAATTTTACTATACAAAACTTATCTACGCTTCATGAAACTTCGTTATTTTTATATTTTAAATATATCAAATAGTTTTGCGATACATTTTTTTGACATGTTGGCAGAATCTGGCCGTATGGGCATTCGAATTCTAAACACAGTTTACATTATCTATGGTAGATAACTTGAAAAAGTGACAATCGGTATTGGCGGGTAGCCATTATTTATTCAATTGAAGTGTTTAGAGACAAAATAATATTATTTTTGTTTTTCTCCTCACAGTGTGTCGAAAATCATTGTGTATCACGGGCAGTAAGGGGATTACAAACTCAAGTCATATAGACTCGTTAGTAATCCCCTACTTACGGCACAGAATAAGTAATAGTACCTACTAACGTACAGAAGGATCACTCTCGAATAAAAGCCAACTTTAGGTATAAAAACTTGCTTACTCTTACTGCTTGCACGCGAAATTGAAACTTATCGTGTGATACGAGCGTTCATATTCCATTGGTCACCGCTGATCCGAGGCCAAGGGCACAGGGTTCCCATTCGCCGATATTTGGTAGGTATATAAATGAAGAAAGATAACAGTGTGTATTAATTCAGTAAACTAGCTTTAAACGCAACAGTATCTTTTATACGGATTATAAGATCGTTTAGAAGTCATCGTTTGTTGAAAAAATCACAAAAATAATTACGCGCGACGCAGCTAGCGTGCGCACCGAATGCCGAGCGACAACCTACTGCCATACGCCTCCCCGGGAGGCGCGCCGGCCGAACATACCTAAACTGCGGAGTGAAATCCCCCTGCTTACGGCCCTTGATGCACAATGTACTATTAAATCACCGAAAAAATTGCCTGTGTTCCTTCACCTGTAGCTCGTCCAGATACTTGTGCACAGGGTTGAGCCCCGCTACGGGTATGACGTCGCCGGCGCCCGGCGCGGCGCGGCGCTCCGGCCTGACGTCCACGCGCTCGCAGCGATACGGCACCAGGGACGGCCGTAGGTGGATCAGGGCGTCGTAACCGGCGTACGACGGGACGAAGGCGCTCTGAGTAAAACAAGACAAGTACAGATCGAGTCACAAAAGCTTGCTCGAATGTGAACGAAAGTAATGTCACTTTGACATTTTTGTAGGAAAATGACTGATGCATGACATTTTCATATTTAAGATTATTTAAAAGCGAAAAAGTTTTTCGGGTGCGCGCCGGTGGGATTCGAACCCACGTCTCCTGGGTATGCGCCCCAACGGGTGTTCTACCAATTGAACCACGTCGCATCACCCGTTGGGGCGCATACCCAGGAGACGTGGGTTCGAATCCCACCGGCGCGCACCCGAAAAACTTTTTCGCTTTTATTTAATCTTAGATTCGGTGAGCAGCCGTACTGCTAATAAAATAAATAATATTTTCATATTTGTGTGAAGTGTATTCAAATACGTAACACATAGATACTTTCATTCACTCATTCGATCCATTCGTGCCAACTCTTGTGAATCGACCTGTAGGTATAGTACGAATTTTTCGATATCGTTAACAGCCCACCTTTCGAAAAAAGCCATTGTATTCTATTATGTCCTCAAGTGAATAATGCTCAGTTTAAAATGAACGAAAATATAAGATTAAAATAGCTCATTGAAATAACGACTTTATTATTCACAGTAGAGAGTTCATTTTAAATGAAACTTTATTTATTTGTTTTGGTTGCATGTTTACGACGCATTCAATTTCGAAAAATATTATCTGCCAACAAAGTTTCATTTAAAATGAACTCAATGTTATTTCAATGAGATATTTTATTCATTTCAAATTATTATTCCGTTCATTTTAAACTGAGGATTATTCACTTGAGGACATAATAGAATACAATGGCTTTGTTCGAAAGGTGGGCTCTTAACGAGATCGGGACACCTCAAAAAATTCGTACTATACATCAAGACAACCAGTTAAGACAGGTCGTCCCAAAACTGAACAACCTGATGCCAGGTAAAGGTCAAGTTATTCCCCTGGTACACTTATCCCTACCGAGCTATCCCTGCTAGTAGGGATAAGTGTACATTTTGTAGATTTATTTCTACCGGTAGGAATAGGTGCACTGCCCAGCCCCACAACTATTCGCTACTGCCATTTTTGTACACTTATTAAGACTAAAAATCCTCTTTTTTTAATAAAAATGTATTAATAAAAAATTCAGATACTATTATACAAAATAAACAATTGGAGCTCGATTCGGGGGATATAACTGTAGGGCATTTTTCAGGCGCATTGCGTTAATAAAGGTAGTTTGAAATTATTAACAATACATTTTTAATGTAAATAATATAAATAAATGTTTTTCTTCTTCCTCTATGTGCAGCTTACCAGCACGTTATCCCGCATCCCTCCAACCAGACTGTCCTCCATGTACTTGAGGGTGTTTCTCGCCAACGCCTGCGCCCGCAGCACCGTTTGCCGCAGGAGCGGCGCCGTCCATGTCCCCGGCAGGGCTCCGTCGTACGACGTCACTATGTGCATGTACGGAGCAGAGGCATCTCGGGACGCGAACTTCGTTTCTAATTCGAGGATTTCTTCACCTGAAAATAGGGAGGTCAAATGCTACACGGTATAGTTATAAACCCACATATAAATAAATTTTACTACTATTATAAACGATGGGTGGACGATGGATGCAATGTGGTGACGAAAGCACAATATGAATAAGACTCATTATATTTTGAGTAATGTTTATGTATAAAATAAATTTATTTCTCTCATTCTGAGAGGAGGCCTGTGCCCTGCATTGGGACGTACATATATAGGCTGGGATGATGATGATGATAAAAATAAATGGGTACATATTTCGTACATTGACAAACTACTGCCCACTTGTAAATTGTCACATCTCGAGAATAAAGTGTTTATATCTATTACGTCTTAGACTTGTCACATTGACGTTTGCAGTCAGTTATGGACAGAATTCCAAATTATGATTTTATGAAAAAATGGAGGGTTCTGTAAATGTAGAGAGCTCATTTTTTTCCCTATATAAGTGGATAGCGACCTATAAAAAGAATTGACTGAAAATATCCAAAAAAGAAAAAGTATGATAATAATTACTTCAACAATAATCATAGTTTTAATCAATTGTAGTCATATCCATATTACGTATATCGCTAGACATTATTTTGACGTAATTTGCATCCGTCAGCCGCCCATTAATTATAAACGCGACAGTTTGTATGGATGTTTGTTACCCTTTCACGCTAAAATGGTTTGACGGATTCTGAGTGAACTGGCTTTGTCGACCTAATAATAAAACGAGTCACGTCACGTCACGTCACGAGAGTCAAGAGTCATCAAGAAGATACAATCCGCAACAAGCATCGTCAGAAGCTTAACAAAAACACAAATAACTCAAATTCTCACTCAGCGCCCCGCCCGATCCAAATCTACAAACTCACGTTTCATATCGCCATTAAAATCCAGCACGACCATCTCCCTCCCCCAATCCGTCTCGCTCAGCGCCCGCAGCGCGCGCACGAGCCCGAGCTGCGGCTGTGTGGGTGCGGCGTGCGGGTGTGTGTGCGTGTACACGCGCGCCACCAGCAGGTCGGCGGCGGCGGGGGGGAAGTGCGGGGCCAGCAGGTGGGAGGAGAGCCAGCGCTTGAAGAGGGACGCGGCCGGCCCGAACGAAGGGTGCCGTTGGTGGAGGCTACGAAAATAATCCAATTAATAATAAAACCCGGTTGTCTGTAAAGTCGGTTTACGGACGATAGTTTAACGTGACAACGTCATAACGAAACATTCAAAAAACAAAAATGAAACCAGGCGGTCACCCATCCAAGTACTGACCGCGCCCGACGTTGCTTAACCTCGGTGATCGGACGAGAAGTAATAATGGACGAAATACATAATGGTCATTTGATATAAAGCAATTTTCTTGAAAATTCTCAACTCTACAGGATTTTCATAAAATAAACCTAACCTAACCTAAACCAATCTAAAGATTACACGATTAAAATAGTTTGTTTAGTCAATAGTTTCATGGAAAATATTAGTATGTATTATGACCATTATGTATTTCGTCCATTATTCGTTTTAAACTTTATATATTTTGATACGTTCCCATTAGAACCGGCGTTTTATCAAATATCTTGAAAACGGTGCATCCTACGGCAAAATCAATGAAATTTTCATTCCCCCTTTGATACCCCCGCATTGAAAATTACCCGAGCGCTAGTACTAAGGTTCACTGCTCTGTAGGTACATGTACGTTGCATTGCGTCATCCTTTTTCGTGCATGCAGCCGGCGTTCATCGATATATTAGATGTTGTCATGTCAAAAATTAAATAAATCACACTATCACACTTAATATTATAAAGGCAAAAGTTTGTGAGTGTGTATGTTTGTTACTTCTCCACGCTCAAACCGCTGAATCGATTTACATGAAATTTTGTATGGAGTTTGACTGAAACCCTGGCAAAGTCATAGGATAGTGGTTATCCCGGAAAATCGCATAGTTCCCGCGGGATAGCGATAAACGAATTCTTTGCAGACGGAGTCGCGGGCAACAGTTAGTTAATAATAAATATCATGAGACAATTCACACCAATTGACCGAGTACCAAAGTAAGCTAAGCAAAGCTTGTGTTATGGGTACTAAGCAACGGATAAACATACTTATATAGATAGGATAGATACATACTTAAATACATATTAAACACCCAAGACCCGAGAACAAACATTCGTATTTTCATACAAATATCTGCCTCGACACGGGAATCGAACCCGGGGATTCCGACCTCTGATGATTAATAATAAATAATAATAATAAATATTAGGGGACAATCTTTACACAAATCGACCTAGTCCCAAACTAAGCAAAGCTTGTACTATGGGTACTAGACGACGATAAACATACTTATATAGATAAATAAATACTTAAATACATAGAAAACATCCATAACTCAGGAACAAATATTCGTGCTCATCACACAAATAAATGCCCTTACCGACCGGGATTCGAACCCAGGACCTCTTGCTTCGTAGGCAGGGTCACTACCAACTAGGCTAAAGCGGTCGTTACAATCAAATTATGCATACCCATGCAACGCCCCCCGCAGACGCGGCATCAGCACCGTGTCACGCTGCAGTTTTATACTTTCTTCGCTCTCCTTAAACTTCACCACTCCGTTTTCAACCTGTAGAATAAACAACAGAGTTAATTGATTGATTCATAGTACATTACTGCAGAGGCCGGGAAGTAAGGCGTTGCCAATGGCGTAGCTAGGTAACCAAAGGCCCTGGGGCAAAAAGTAAACTAGGGCCACAACCCGTGTTTGTTTATATGATAAGACAAGTAAGGATGAATGCACATTAAATTCACTAGACTCACGCGATTGTGAATTCACTAGTAGCGTTTTTTTTATAGTCACACTGTTGAAGAGCGCCGCGTTTCTCATAGGTCCGCGTTTATAGTTTGTAAGTCAGAGTCCGAGGGGCCCCCTGAGCTTGAGGGCCCCGGTGCACTGCCCCGGCTTGCCATACGGTAGCTACGCCACTGGGCGTTGCCGGGCGAGTAAGTTTGATACGAGGCCGGCAACCCCTGTTCCGGCCGAGGCTTGTATAATGCTTTTCTCAAACATACAATGAAATAAATAAAAAACTTCAAGAAATTAAAATTGCACAGAAAGCAACTATTTCTTATTGATTAGCCATGACACCCATACCTACATAGTGACATTTATGTGTAATGTGTGCACGCCCAATAATCTTACTACATTTATACAAGACATCAATCAGACACACACACACACATATGCTCGCATATGCGCAAATACGCACTCGCCTAGCTATGACAATTTTTGCCTGCTTGAATTTATTGTGCCTTGCTTTCATTTATATAGTTTTAGTTTTTTATTTTAGTTTTTGTTTCCTTTTTAGGGTTCCGTAGTCAACTAGGAACCCTTATAGTTTCGCCATGTCTGTCCGTCTGTCTGTCTGTCCGCGGCCAAGCTCAGAGACTATTAGTACTAGAAAACTGTAATTTGGCATGAATATATATATTAGTCACGCCGACAAAGTGGTTAAATAAAAAATACTAAAAAAATTTTTTTTAGGGTACCTCCCATAGACGTAAAGTGGGGGTGATTTTTTTTTTCTCGACTAACCCTATAGTGTGGGGTATCGTTGGATAGGTCTTTTAAAACCATTGGGGGGTTGCTTACATGATTTTTGTATTCAGGGATTTGTTTGCGAAACATTCAACTTTAAAGTGAAAATTTTCATTTAAATCGACCTAAAATCTAAACTGTTGGGTGGAAAAATTTGAAAAAATTCAAAATGGTAGTAAATATATTAAATTTACAAGGAAAATTATAGCGGCTAAGATTGCTTGGGAATTATTTGTAGTTTAAGAGTAAATAGTAGCCTAAGGTATTAAAAATACCGTCACTACTTTGAAAAACTCGTATCTCAAATCAGCATGTAAACAAAACTGAACCTTGATACCCGCGTAATAAAGTTCACTTTGCTAGATTAACGATTTTGAGATACGAGCTTTTTTCAAAGTATTGACGATACCTAACTTGGAAGATTCCGTACACATACGAAATCCTTAGAAAAATATTACTTGATTTTTTCGTAATGGCTACGGAACCCTATCTTGGGCGTGTCCGACACGCTCTTGGCCGGTTTTTTATTTTATTTTTATCTTCTTTTATTTTTGCATTTGTTAAACATCAAACGTTTTTGTGGGGAGGAGCACTGCTTATCCTAGAGCACAGGTTTTACCTATCTAGGGAGTAGAGTTTCTAGTTATAAGGACTATGTATAAAGATGTATACTTTTATCAATGTTATATTAAGTTATATTATTATTGCTTATGTTTTTTTAGGGCTGAATGCCAGATGCCATAGACCTATAAACGTCATGATGCTGTGTCACATGAAACAATAGACGATCGCTGTCCCGGCCTAGGCCTGCAATTCTGTATGAAAATCCATTACATAGCACTCGTCTAACCGCGCCCGCAACGTGATACGTCCCGGCCTATTATTTGGAACGTAAGGTTAACATTCCATTGCATCTTTGATAAAAATAATTTATTGAATCAAGCGTTACTTTGCGGAGGTCCATATTAATGAACTGAAACAATTACTTTGCTTTGCGGGTGAGCGAAGTAATTGTTTCGGTTCATTGATTGATTGAGGCGTTACTGCAAAACTGCACTTTTGAAATTAAATGATATAATTCACAGAGCACACGGCGAACAAAATGTTATTAGTTACAATGTAAGTAAATTACTCAAAATGCCGTTTGATGTTTTAAACCATACAACTGACATTGAAACTTGGTTTGTAAGGGAATCTCTTGGTCCGCTTGGTCGACTATACTATGCAGAATCTTAAAAGCTTACCTCTCTCCTCAATAGCGTGATTTCTTTAGGATGAGCGATCACCAGCCTGAACACGAGTCCATTTTTGAGCACGTCTATGTGCGTGGCGTACGCTTGAGTGGGCAAGTCGAACTGCTTGTTCAAACGGTCAGCGATTTGGAGATGGAAGGCTGCCTTTAGACAGCGGAAGGCTTCCAGCTCGCCAGGCCATTTGCCGCTGTGGCCTGTTGGCAAATGTAAATTGTCATAGGTCCATTTTATAAGGGGTCCATATTGTAAGGGTCCATATTGGGGGTATATACATTTATGGGGCCTCGCTGTGTGGGGTTATCTTTTAAGAGGTCCATATTTTATTTTATAGGTGTCCATAAGGTATTAGTCCATTTTATAAGGGGTCATTTCATCGACCTATTTTCTAAAGGATTCATATTGTATTGAACCATCATGTAATGGGTCTATATTATATTGGAAAATCTTATAAGACAAGAATGATTCATTGGCTAAAATTCGCCACACCGAGAAAAATACAGTAAAATTGAACTCAATAGGACCTTACATAATCTTACATATTAAAAAAATAAAGATAAGAAAAATTGCAGTGTCTAAAGACACAAAAAAGGCCATACTTAGTGTGTTGTCACGGCGAGCCGCAGCGCTGGTTTACAGTATCACTCTTTAACTTAGAACCAAACCTATATAAAACTATATAAATTTATAAGGGGACTATATTATATTTCTCAATTACACATTCAGTGCTAAGAAGTTATGTGTTTGTAAAGTAGTACGTAGTGCTGGTTCGCTACTAATCGGAAAAACTTTGCTACTGGTTACGAGCGTAGCGCGAAGCGATATGTGGCCGCGAATACGCAAAATAACGTACATAAACGTCGAGTTGCGGAAAATAGCTCGCTCTTAAAAGGGGTCCGCATTTTATCCGTCCATCTTACATAAAAGGGGTCCATATTAAATCTGCTGATCTTACCAACGTTCCATATTGAAGATCCATCTTACAAAAGCAAAACACTCACCTAACTCAAGAACGGTCTCGCATACGGGCGTATACTCGGGCAGCGTCGCGACGCCATCTTGTTCTATGTCTTTAATAAGGCAGGCGCCGCCGCGTCGCCACGGCTTGTATGGGCTCGCGGGCAGCGCCGGGAACGGCTCGCTGTAGCTAAATACTGGGGACGTGCCTGGTAAAGAAAATAAGTTTTTGAAAGTGACATCAGTAGTTGAATAATGATTCATGGCCCATCTTAGACTAGCGGGTCCATATTGTATTTAACACATTAAAAGCCAGTGACGCAACGTCTGTGATCAAAAAATTCTTACTCCTACGCGAGTGACACGCGAGCGTGTCAACAGAATTAGTACACATACATTCGTCACTACGATTATTTAGCTGCATACCGTTAGGAGTTAGCAGAACATTGCCGGCGCCGAACGTGTTAACTTATCATAGACAGCTCGATATCTAACAGCAACTGAGTCAACCATCTCAGTTTACTTCGTAGCTCATCGCACGCTTTCAGCGCGGCAAGCGTACTCTCTTTCCTGACGCTTGGCATACTTACCAGTCAGTTTTATTTTTAGCAAACTTATTTGCTAGACAAAGACTTCTCTGCAATGAACCTTCTTTTTAAATTAGCACAGGTCCATATATAAATAGTACACCCTGTAAAAGGTCCATAGTAACAACCTACCATACACAGCACTGACATCTAGCGGCAGCTGCGTCAAACCTCTCAGATTGATCCGTAGCTCGACGCACGCTCTCAACGCGGCAAGCGCACTCTATTGGCTAACGCAGAGCCTCACGCTTTATTAATTTGCCAGTCACTTTTATTTTTAGTAATTAAATACCTACTTTAAAAAGAATTAAAAAGTCAACTACCTATAACATTAAAATTAAAACCCTTAAATTACCTTATTCTATTCAATACAAAATTTATACATGTCATAATTACAGATGCGAAGCCGGTTATTAACGATTTTAACCAAGCGGTTAAAAACGCATTTTTCGTTATTAACGGTTATTTAACCGCATTTTATTACGGTTAAATACTCGCACAGCGTGGTATGGACAGCCAAAAAATAATCAGTCAGTATACTTATGTTCTTTAAATATGATTTATAAAATCTAAAATAAGATCTTTATCCTTCGGATACCGGTTTTTCACTTCACCTAGGAGTTGACTGCACAATAAAAAAACATTACCCTTTTTCGTTGTCGCAGTCGGATAATTAACCGTTAATAACTGCATTTTATCGGTAGCTAACCATAAATTTGGTTAATTAACGGTAGCTAACGGATTTTTTACAACTATAGTCATAATTCATCAATATCATTATTATAAGAAAAATGAAAATGAAAATTAATAAAATAAAATATAAAAACCCCTAGAAGTTACCCGTCCGCATCGTACTTGGCTCAAACGTGCCCATCACCCCAGCGGCATTGCCCCGCTGTATGGCCAACGAGATCCGCTGCACCAAGTACGACCCGGAACGGGGGTCACCGCCTCTGTCCCGCACCCTACGACCCAACTCCCCGACCAATGACCTGGCATCCACCCCCCAGGGACCAATATTATTATTTTTAGTTAACTTATTAACTGAGCAAAGACTTCTCTCCAATCAAGCTTCTTTTTAAATCAACACTGGTCCATATTACAATTGTACTCCTTATAAAAGGTCCATATTGTGTCTTACTTACCATAGACAGCGCTGACATCTAGCGGCAGCTGCGTCAACCCTCTGAGGTCGCTCCGTAGCTCATCGCACGCCCTCAGCGCGGCAAGCGCACTCTCCTCGCTTTCGCAGCGCGTCTCGCGCGTGTACCGCTTGCGTGTCGTCAGAGACGCGAGCTGGTCTAACACGTGGAATAGGTCGGTTGATGGTGTGTCTAGAATAAAATAACAGTTATAATTATTATACGACGGTTAAAAGGCAAAACGCATGAAGCGACACTTTTTGTCAAAATGAGTTATCTTAGATTATTTATACACTAGATAGAGTTTCAGTAGCAAACATTGCGATACAAAACGTCCACAAATTTCTTTTGACAGCTTCATATTACGATCGCGTTACGTCAATCAAACTGAAGGGAGGCAAATGACATATAAGCCAAACGTTGGCTTATATTTTTCGGGACGTTTTCATGCCGCCGAAGCTCTATCTAGTGTATAAATAATCTAAGTGAGTTTATATACATATTTGAAATCAGCGAATTTGTTCTCCGTCGTTTGAGCCGGGTTTCCTGTAAAGTTCAAAAAATGTCGCTTCATGCGTTTTGTTTTTTAACCGTCGTATGTATTTCATACTAAATACAAACTGAAACATAGATGCACAGAAAAAACCCCAGAAAAAAGACCATGCTGGGAATCGAATCCAGGTGCTCGGCGTTCCGTGCCGCGTGCTTACCCCTACACCACCACTGGTCAAAACAATTATAATTATAATCATCAAGGGGCGGGATTTTCATTTCATTTGCATTTGCTCAAAATTATGTTCGTGAGGGTTGACATGTTATTAGGTGAATCAACTTTTTCTTGCCACCCATTATGGCTGTCTCATCATTTCAGCCGAAAGACGTCCACTGCTGAACATAGGCCTCCCCCAAGGCTCGCCAAACAGATCGGTCCCGTGCCATCCGCATCCAACGCGATCCCGTAGCCTTAACCAGGTCGTCGCTCCATCTTGTTGGAGGCCTACCTACACTGCGTCTTCCGGTCCGCGGACGCCACTCGAGAACCTTTTTACCCCATCGGCCATCAGTTCTACGAGCGGCGTTCTACTGTATGTCATTTCAGACTAAGGAAGTTTCAATTCAGCCAAAGTTTTATTTATATCTTTAAAACTTCGCTATAAGCCAATTTTACAACACAAAACTTATCTACGCATCATGAAACTTCGTTATGTTTATATTTTAAATTAGCTTTTGCCCGCGACTCCGTCCGCGTTGAATTAGTAATTTGGGCAGCTTATTTTTTTATCCAATTTGCTTTTTCATCAATTATGGCTGTCCTTAGATCCTTCCGGAAGAAGTGAAACTTCATAATAAACCAACACGCTCCCAATCCACCCCCAACCCGCTCCTAACCCACCCCCAACCCGCCCCCAACTCGCTCTCAACCCGCCCCCAACTCGCTCTCAACCCGCCCCCAACCCGCTCGCAACCCGCCGCCAACCCGCCCCCAACTCGCTCTCACCCCGCCCCCAACCCGCTCCTAACCCACCCCCAACCCACTCCTAACCCGCCCTCAACCCGCCCCCAACTCGCTCTCAACCTGCCCCCAACCCGCTCCTAACCCGCCCCCAACTCGCTCCCAACCCGCTCCCAATCCGCCCCCAACTCGTTCTCAACCCGCCCTAAACCCGCTCCCAACCCGTTCCAAACCCGCCTCCAGCCCGCCACCCTGCCCCCAACCCGCTCCTAAACCACCCCCAACCCACTCCTAACCCGCCCTCAACCCGCCCCCAACTCGCTCTCAACCCGCCCCCAACCCGCTCCCAACCCGCCCCCAACTCGTTCTCAACCCGCCCCCAACCCGCTCCCAACTCGCCCCCCCACCCACTCCCAACCCGCCCTATCAAACTGGGCTATCTAACACTGAAAGAATTTTTCAAATCGGAGCAGTAGTTCCTGAGATTAGCGCGTTCAAACAAACAAACAAACAAACAAACTCTTCAGCTTTATAATGTTAGTATAGATTTATGTCAAATAGTTTTGCAATAATTTTAGTATGTGTTTTTTAACATGTTGGCAGAATCTGGCCGTATGACCATTCGAATTCTAAACTAAACACAGTTTACATTATCTCTATGGTAGTAACTCGAAAAAAGTGATAATCTGTATTGGCGGGTAGCCATTATTATATTCAATTGAAGTGTTCAGAGACAAAATAATTTTATTTTTGGATTATTTTTCCTCGCAATGTGATGAAATCATTGTGTGTATCACGGGCAGTAAGGGGATTACAAACTCGAGTCATTAAAAGTCCTCCGCTTTCAGCGTCGGGCTTCTAATGGACTCTCGTTAGTAATCCCTACTTACGGCCCTTGATGCACAATGTACTATTTTTAAGTCAATACCCTACTCTTTGGCTAATGTCAAACATTCCCGCACCGAAAACCCCGATGTATGATTATTACACATGCCCTGGTGACTCACCGTATTTAAGATTAAACAAGTAGTCCACGATCTGGCGCGCGATCGTGCGTCTCTCGGCGAGCGTGTCTCCCTCCCACACGCAGGCCTCCGTTATGGAGCCGTCCTGGAAGCGCCGCAGCTCCGACTTGTCGCCCCAGAAGGCCCTGGGGACAGTGATACCAGCCTTATAAACTTAGCCCTTCAATGTGGAATTCATATTGAATTGACATCCTTTCATTTTTTAACACCTGATAATTACTGCAGGAATCGAAAGAGTTTCGCCTCCTGACACGGAAAAATATTTATTATAATTTATTTCTCCATATTTAAAAAAATACAACAAATTTAAAAACATATATGTACTTACAAATATGTACATCCACAGAATAGATATGTTTCCTTTACCCTTTTCACAAGAAAAAAGAGCTGTCATAATTTTAAATTAGATAACAACCTTAAGGTGGAACGG
This sequence comes from Archips xylosteana, assembly GCA_947563465.1. NCBI lineage: Eukaryota > Metazoa > Arthropoda > Insecta > Lepidoptera > Tortricidae > Archips > Archips xylosteana. Next base: position 1,930,361 of record OX387360.1, read on the forward strand.
CACGCTCTAGGCGCGAAATTCAAACTTTTTACAGTTTTTAATTTATTGTGGGTAAACGGTGTAACTGTTTAACTTCATATGGTATTTGCGCTTGTAAAACAGTGTTCTTTATATTATTGTGTAAAGTTTTTTAACAATAAAACTATTAGCTTGAAATAAAAGTTGTCATAGCTTTGAAAGTCCGAATTTCTATGTTTGACAACTTTTATATCAAGCTAACAGTTTTATTCTTAAAAAGCTTTACACAATAATATAAAGAACACTGTTTTACAAGCGCAAGTACCATATGAAGTTAAACAGTTACACCGTTTACCCACAATAAATTAAAACTTGTAAAAATTTTGAATTTCGCGCCTAGAGCGTGCCGTTCCACCTTAACGTCAAATTTACGTCATCACTTTTTTTTAATAGAGACTAGACAAAAGTAATGGATCTATTCTATCGTTGCGCTCTTTTAGAATAAGCACATCTTTAAAAAATTGTAACAAATTAATTAATAATCCTAGTGAAAATTTAAAACTATCAGCGTCTTTCTCTTTCCAAACAGAATACACAGAACGAATCAAATTATAGTCTTAGAAATATGAAATGTTGTCAATTGTGGTGTTTAATCTAAAGAAAATCAGTTTAAGAATGGACTATAAAATTAAATCATTAGTATAATACTGAAATGTTATTTATAACAAAATTTAATTTAATTTAGAAATAATTTTGAAATGTTGATTTAATAATTAGTGTAATCATCATTATCATCATTCCAGCCTACATATGTCCCTCTGCAGGGTACAGGCCTCCTCTCAGAATGAGAGGGGTTGAGCCGTAGTTCCCACGCGGGCCCAGTGCGGATTGGGAACTTCACACACACCATTGAATTTATTCGGAGGTGTATACAGGTTTCCTCACGATGTTTTGTTTCCGTTTGCCCAGCAGTGGGACGGAACAACAAGTTTTTTTTTTATATCTATAAATAAAATAAATAAATATTAGGGGACAATCTTACACACCCGAGGCGACCCGAGGAGATGGAGGCCAATGGAGAGTCCGAAAAAATAAAGAAATCGAAGACCTGGTGGCTGAGCCCAATATTATCGGCGAAACAAAATCTGCCCGACTGCGTTGGCTGGGCCACGTTGAGAGAATGGAGGAGGAGTGGTTTGCAAATTTTATATACTTATAAATTTTGGCAGTATTTATCGACTACTTATTGACTGTAAGACTAATATTGAAGAACCCATACCCATAGGTACTGATTGAGGCAACTTAACGAAAAACATTAAATATTAGAATATTATTGTGGTAGTTACTGTTTAGCATTACACCTCATACATTACTCATGAACTCATGAAATACAATTAACACTCTAGAGATTAGCATGAGTTGGTGTATCTGGTGTTGCAGACATTTCCACTATGATGACTTAGATTAAGACTCTTAATGGATAGCTGTTATTGGCCTCATATGATGTAACCTTTTGTATGTTTCTTTTATTTTATAAATAAATAAATAAATAAATAAATTTGGGGCGTCCGATCGGTAAGCGGCCGGTTGGACGTCCCAGATATCGCTGGAGCGAGGTAGTCACAAAGGACCTGAACGCCCTAAGAAGATCCGACTGGCGTGAAGTGGTGCAGGACCGTGCTGAATGGCGTCTTCTGGTGTCGGAGGCCAAGATCCTCTTTGGGTCCTTGAGCCAGCGCAGTAAGTAAGTAAGTAAGTAATCTTACACAAATCGACCTAGTCCCAAACTAAGCAAAGCTTGTACTATGGGTACTAGACGACGATAAACATACTTATATAGATAAATAAATACTTAAATACATAGAAAACATCCATAACTCAGGAACAAATATTCGTGCTCATCACACAAATAAATGCCCTTACCGACCGGGATTCGAACACAGGACCTCTTACTTCGTAGGCAGGGTCACTACCAACTAGGCTAAAGCGGTCGTCAAATCTATGTTTGCAGTTTTTCTTGTCCCTAAAATCGAGGACATGGTTCCTCAGAACAGATCTTTGTATGTCTCATAGTTGCAGACTTGCCCATACTTATCAATCAATACTTGATCGATATAAATGTACCAACCTGTATACACAGATATTCTCACCTGAATTCCTCAGCTTCAGGCAGGTTCGCGGATGGGCCTTTGTCTACGATGTCCAACACGTGCTCTGGGTTCAGAATAATCCCAAACGCTAGCGATTCTGTGTACCTAAAAAGTATTCCCTTGATTTTACATTATTATCTACAAGATGTAGACTTAAATCACCTTTAACCGCCCGGCCACGACTTCGCGTGTTTAGCGGCTCGGCAAGCGTTTTCTGTGTTCATTGCGCGGCCGATACGCTCGCCGTACAGTGGTTACCTGGCGGCATACGCAATGAACTGATAAAACGCTCGCCGCGCCGCCAGTCAAGCGAAGTCGTGGCCGGGCGGTAAGGCCCTACCGAGCTTTTGGCGCATTTATTGCATTCATTTAATCCCTTGCTGTATCATTACTAGCAAAGCTTCAGTTCTGAAATTCATGTGTAGGATGATATGTAAGAGTGTGCTTAGCGCGGTCAATAACACTGAATCATATACGCTGTGACGCGCTGCCGGTGTGTCACCGTATATATGATTCAGTGTCATTGACCGCGCTGGGCACGCTCCGTCAGCGCCCCGCGCTCCGGGTTTGTTGTGGCCTACACTCTCAAAATCTCAACCCCATCTTTAATTCTCAAAGACTACAATTTTGTTGCATGCTTACCCATCCTTCATTTTTTTATAGCTCTTCCCGACCGGCCAAGAGAAATCAGCGTCAACCAGTTCCAAAATCAAATCGGCCCTGGCTCCTAGCCCTTTGGCTAATAACTGGTGTAAGCTGCCAGTAACAAGTGCTAACTCGTCTATGCCATAGTTTAGTTTAGACTCTATGGACGCTTTGTCTATTACCACTTGCTTCAGTTTCGGGAAATTTTTGAATCTGTAATAAAAAAAAAAAAGATTAGCGTAAGAATGATAAAGTGTAAAATATTGAGCATTATGTTTTATAATATCAATAAGAAAAACACTGGTTGAACATCATTTGGATGCGGTTAAAACACTACCTGTAATAGTTAATCATACATAAATGACAATAATGTACAACCTGCTAATTCAAACCTTTGTGTTATTTTATTTATTGAATAAGGCGTTACTTTGCGGAGGTCCATATCAATAAACTGAAACAATTACTTTGCTCACCCGCGACCTTATGATAGCTATGTTTATGCAAGAAATGCGTGTTCATGCAGTTCCTCCACCTCCACACTGTACAAACACACACAAGTCACACAAACCAACTATCACCAACTCAACCAGAGCTAATCCTCAGAGAGTCTATTATCTCAACATAACATAGTGAATGGTTGCAATACTCTGAGGATGAGCTCTGGTTGAGTTCGAAACGCGTCAGTGTAGTTTGGCGGTGGTGATAGTTGGATTTGTGTGTTTGTACAGTGTGGAGGTATAGGAACTGCATGAACTGCGGCGTTACTTTGCGGAGGTCCGTATCATTGAACTGAAACAATTACTTTGCTCACCCGTGTCCTTATGATAGCTACGTTTATGCAAGAAATGTGTATTCATGCAGTTTGTCCACCTCAACACTGTACGAACACACACAAATCACACAAACCCAATTATCACCAACTCAACCAGAGCTCATCCTCAGAGAGTCTAACATCTGGTAGCATAGTGATTGGTTGCAGTACTCTGAGGATGAGCTCTGGTTGAGTTCGAAACGCGTCAGTGTAGTTTGGCGGTGGTGATAGTTGGATTTGTGTGTGTTTGTACAGTGTGGAGGTATAGGAACTGCATGAAGAAACATTTCTTGCATAAACGTAGCTATCATAAGGTCGCGGGTGAGCAAAGTAATTGGTTTCAGTTCATTTCTTCATGCTATTGTCATAAGGATATGAATTATTATGTTGTGCATTATTGCCCTGTGCTCAGGATCAACAAAACACGGGATCACATTTTAACCACACTCCAACATTTGTGACATAGGCCATGTTTTAATTGCTATACATAACTACAAATCATGACTTTATATCCTCTAACAATATAAGACTATAGTTCTAATTAATAATAACATGTTTTGTCTTTGTCGTAGTGTTACGTGACTCCCGCAACAGCGTTTGGCCGGAAAAAAGTCTTAATTTTTTTGTTTTGTCATAATTATTTTCTTGCTGCTATCAAACTGTTGGCGTTCTGCAGATTCAATCGCAAACCTCTCATCGTAACTGACATTGGCCCAAGCCTTAAGGGAAAATAATAATAATAATAACTAGAAATCAAACTTTACCTCAAAATATAATCAAACTGCATCAAAGGTGTCACTGGAGTCATAAAAAGAGGTATGAACCCGTTCACACTTCCATCATCCAACATATCCACAGCCAATGCTGCTTCTCTCTTCAATGCAGTGTAAATTCCGGAGGTCATCTGATAACAGACGTTGTATGAGCCTGTTCGGTCCAGGAATACTACAGGGAAGTGGGCATGGTAGTCCGAGACTGAGCTGTCTTTGTTGAGGGAAATGCCTGTTTTGTCCCATTGGGAGGTTTCTGGAATAAATGGATTTTAGTTAGAGATGCTATTCATCATCAGAGAGAGTATCAGTTGTAATCCAAAAGTTTAGTTTAAAAAGTACTTTTGTCAGGTTTCCTGTCCCAAGACCTTTCCAAGTGTTAAACGTTATAACTTTATGAGTGTATAATGTTATTATTACTATGGGGATGTGTCAAAAGAACACAGCACATTTCTTCCAGACAGTGAACTTGTTAATTGTTACATTTAAAGTTTTTTTTTTTTACATTATAAATTAGTGATAGATCAGGTTTCATCTAAATAGAAAGTGTCTAGGTTTCTTTCAACCACAGAGAGAGGCAAACCGTAATTATGTGACTTTAAATTAAAATGGTTGTTAATTGTCATTGATTTGTTTATGTATTTCATAAATATGGTCAGCAACTCTGATGGATTGCAGATTAGAACTTACGGATATGGGCTTAGAAAATACCATTTTTGCTTTTTCTTGTTTGGCTAACCCTTGCTAGCTTAACAAGGCGTATTTTGCAAATGGTGACGTAAGACATTATCTCATTTTAATACAAAACTTCATTTATAATTCACTATGAAAATGCCATCACATTAATCAAAAAATAAACTTACTCAATGATATCCAAACATTCCTTATTATCTGGTAACTGCTCATGATATTGTTGATCCTCTTTGTCTGCACCAGATGTGCAACCAGCAAGCTTATAACAAACCCTGACACTTGTAGCTTGCGCTGTTGCAGCCATATCTTCAATAAAACAACAGCTTGCTTCAAATTCTCACTGTTACTAAGAGCTCCCGTCAAAAAATCCTGATTTACAGCAGCTGTAAGGTCTGATAGCACACTGCTGTTGTAATAAGGAGTCGGAGGACCAACGTCTGAGTTGTTTTCACTTTCCTTAGCTAACAACCATGCCTCCCTCAAGTTGTTACGGCTGGGACTAAATCGGTGTAGTTTATATGCTTCCACGTCACAAATCATGTTGATTCGAGCTGTGCAGTGGTTGCCGAGTTTACCAATTGGTTTTACATCTAACACTGGTTTTGTTTGGCTGCCGTTTAGCAAGGAGTATTTTAGTTCTTGAATTGTATCTAGTTTTTTTAGATGGGATGCAATGTAAGCCAAATAAGCAGCCCGTTTCTTATGATACCTGTAGTTTAAAGAGTCGTTTTTCGTGTATGTTTCAGCTGGCACTGTTATTTGTACATCTATTATCAACTTCGAGTTGATAGCGCAGCCTAAAGAGTATGAACCAACTATTTTGACATCTTTGAATTTGTGGAATTTGAAAATACATCTAGTCTTGTCTAAGTGGCTTGTCACAGGTAATTTGACCTTTAGTTTTTTGATGAGTGCCTTTTCTGTCAAATCATACTCTTCGTCATCTTCCGGGATAGATAAAAGATGCTTTTTTAACTCTTCAAGCCAAGTTTGAATTTTTTTCACATGTTTCTCTTTTAATTTTACTTCCTCGAGTATTTCCTCGATTTGGAGACGAAATAAGTTTGAATTGAACAAGTTTTCGGTTTCTTGGAGCCTGTTCAACTCGTTCACAGTGGGTTGACGGTATAAACTTTTAGTTTTCAATCGCTTCTTTTCAGGCTCTGAAGTCTTGATTTCGCTCTCATTTACTAACTGAGATGAATCTTCCTCCTCAGTTATAGAGGCTTTAGCCCCCTGAAAGTATTAAAAAGCCTTTAAGAAACTAAAATGTTATTTTATTCGTACGTTTTGCCAAAGCCATGGTATTTTCTTTCACGATATTGAAATGAAAAAGGTATATAAAAAGCCAGTCATAATGTGTTTAAGAACTTACCCTCTTCACCATAGTTGCAATTATTTAGTATTTTCACTTCTTTTCAACTTATTTCACGAAATAATATAGGTTATACACAGGTAAACAACATGTGATACTGAATGAACGTGCGGGGTTTGGCAATTGACATTGACGTATGTCAATTTTGACAGTGACAGTAAGTTGCGGTCCGAATTGTATGTCAATAAAATATTATAAAGCCTTCTACAGACCGCAGGGGGGCCACCCGTGACGCCGGGGACAGTGCGAAGTGCGTTGTATAACACTGACTCATATATGCTATGCCACGCTGCCGGAGTGTTTCACCGTATTAATGATTCAGTGTTATACAACGCGGTGCGCGTCTATGGAAGGCTTTACGATCGAGGGAGAAAGCGTTTCAAGACATCGTTCCGTTCTGCGCTTTGCCTAAATAAGCCCCTTTTGGTTGAACTCACTGTCTTGTGGAAATTTCGCAAAACCTCGGTAAAGTAGCCTTTCATCCAAGACTTTTAATAGCATTATAATTTAAATAAATTTTAAATATGAGTAATGAAACAAATAACTTTTTGGAACAAGTTTATTAACAAAGTTCAAAGGATTTTGTCGACACTTTGTGCTAAAAGAATAACTTGGAGTGAAAGTACCAATAAATAAATAAATTATCTATTTAAAATAGCTACTAAACTACAAACCTAAGTGCTTCGCAAATATTGTGAGTATTCCAATAATCGAAAGTGATTTAAGAGCTTCTGCTGCAGAACTGCTTATATCCACTTTGATAATTTATGTATATAGAAAACTATTTACACGGTAAGAATGTTAGACACTTGATAATACTTTTATTTATAAATAACATATTGTACATTTGTACTGGAGTAAGACTCCAAAAGGCAACAATATTAAATATGCTTTAGCAAACTTTTCCACCGTTCGCAGTGACGTTCCGATTCACGGCTATTCAACAAAAATACGCGCGTGGCAACCGGAAGTCAAATTATCTGTTACTACATTAAACTACCTTATCTATCTGTCAACAGAATTTTAAATAGTGCACAGGCGTCCTTTTTCAAATATAGCGCCTATAATTTAAACGAATATTTGGTGGAATTAAATTCAGAACAACACAACTGGTGCATAATTACTTCAGCTTAGAAATAATAGCGTTGGTGTATTCACTGCATTTGCCAGTGCCTCCCAAATCACCAGTAAGGTGTTTGCCTTCGCGTAACACTTCGTAGCAAGCGTTTTGGATCCTGTCCGCATGATCGTTGAGCTGGAGATGCCTTAACATCATGATGGATGACAGAAGCAGAGCGGTGGGGTTAGCCATGTCCTTTCCAGCGAGATCTGGGGCGGTGCCGTGGACCTGTGCGGACAAAAATAACGTGAGATCTTTAATATGTACACTTACGTCTGAAAAGAAACTCCAATATCCGTAATTAACCAAACTGGGTCTCACAATATTCCTTAAACATTAAAACTCCAACTGTTCACAGTCGGCGAATTGTAGAACTCTCCTTAGAATATCACGAATTTACTTTTTTTTTAATTTTCCACCCTACACGTTTCCCGCCAATTCTGGAGTTGCCATTGCCGAAAAAAATCATAACACGTCTACACTCAGGTGAATGAGATAGATCACAATCGCTGGCCAGGTTTAAATTTAAAAATTTCAATATTCAACTGACGAAATTATCAAGCAAATTGATTCCATGCTCAATCAGGCTACAATAACTTTGCTAGTCATTCTACCAGATGAATAAAAAATAAATCTTAAGAAGTAGCTCGCTAGTTCAATAACAGCCTAGTCTCTTTAGCTTTAAATAACCCTAAATCCTTACTTAATATTATAAATGCGAAAGTAACTCTGTCTGTCTGTTACCATTCTAACATAGGCAAAGCTAATATTTCATAATAACGTAAAATTAATACGCAGCGTGGACGAGGGCCAAGATATGAGCGCGTGATATTGTTTTGTTTCCTTCCCGCGGTCCTCGTTTTCTAATTTTATTGGTAGTTGCTAGATAGTGTAGGTATGCAAAGTTTTTTTAATTTGTCCATGCGTCGCGTCGTCTATATTGATCATAATATGCGCTTGCTCAGCTCGAGGCCATAATTGACATGTCGGCCAATCAAAGTGCAGCAATCGTCATCAATCTCGCTATATAATATTTAGGCCCCTAGAAGGTACAATTAAGGGTAAAGTACCAAGCAAGTAAGCACAGGCAGTTGTCGCTCGGTTAGAAACACATAAATAAAACAACAATTCAATCGTCTTTTTATTTTGGCGTCTATTCTTATTAAATAAATAAATAAAACGATACACAAATGATTGACTTTGAACTACTTGCAAAAGCATCAAATATCTATTGGCGTTAGATTCTTAAAAAGTACATTTTATTGTCAGATTTTATCTGAATCACATTTTTAAGCAAAATAAAAATACTTCATAAAAATACGTGGAAACCCTGTTGAACAAAAGTATACACATTGGTGTAAATAAAATACTGATTGTCTATGACAGGAATGGTAACGTATCCATTAAATTAATACTTAGCGAGGAACAAATCGGCGTGTTTTAAAAAACACAACACTAATTTCTAAATGTACTACAAACTTAAATCTTCATTTTTTTTGTACCCAGAGACACAGGCAGCAAGAAACTTGTCTCTAGTTTTTTATTTACCATTTATGGCAATACCGAAAGTGGAGGCGAAACTTTTGTTTTAATTAAAGGCCACCACAAACTCTAACATTGAATCAAATGTACGGTGACACACGCCGGCAGCCCGGCACACCGTATTTGATTCAGTGTTATAGACGGCGCTGGGAACGCTCCGTCGGCGCCCCGCGCGCCCCGGTTTGTTGTGGTTTTTTTTTGATGTAGGAACAAAAAGCTAATTTGATCGACTATACTACTGCTTGCACGCTGAACCGGCCGGGAAAAACGTGACTGTAGCAATGTTTTTTTACACATCCGCCTCCGCTATCTCTTAGCTACCGTTTTACTCTAAAGGCCACTACAAACCGGGAGCGCGGGGCGCCAACAGAGCGTGCCCTGCCTGGTCAATTACACTGAATCAAATACGGTATGCCGCGCTGCCGGTGTGTCACCGTATATTTGATTCAGTGTTATAGACCGGTTTGTGGTGGCCTTAAATAAGTAAAAGATATTAGCTATTTTTAGTTCCTTTGAAAATTCAAGTTTGTGTAACTTAAATAGAAAACAGCCATTTACATCACTAAACTTATGGTAACGAACATGCATCAATAAATAACTTAAAACATACTGAAAGCGAATGATTTTTAATCTTAAAGTAACGCAATTCAATGCTCAAAGAGCGGGTATTATCACCATGTTTTTTAGTGTCAAATTCAATTTGACAGACGCCAAATTTCTAAAACATTCTACCGCGTGGTGTTTCGAGGATCCGACAAAGGGCACCTTGTTTGAGCTTTAGCAAAAAACTACGATATTAAAGAGTAGAAATTGAATGATAGCGTCAGTTTCTTCGTAACTGTCACATTTTTGAACGTAACAACCACTTTTAGAAGTTTCTACTCTTAAATGCCGTATTCTAGAACATTTTGTACACTATCACAATCATTGTGAAGAATGGCGAAGGATCAACTGTTAAACAAAGCTCAACCAAAGTGACCTCTGCGGGAAGTTTGAACCTACCACATGGTCCATGCTTATATCTTCCTAGAAGTCAGTTATTAACAAGACAAAACTAATTAATAAATTTTAATTTATCATGGCCATTTCAGTTTCAGACTGTGCTAGAACAAGAGCGCAATACATAAAGCTCTCTCTCTCTGATTTACTAAAGTTGACATTTATTTCTATAGACTATTTTAAGACGGTGAACAAAAAAAAATTGACATACATTCGAGATGATCAATTCTGCTTTCAAAATACAACAGTATTTATCTTAGTTTATTTAATTTGAACAATTTTGAACCTTATTCACAACGATGTTAAGGCCATTATTACAGCGTTACTAGTTAGAAATGGGGAAATAAACAACAAATACGAACTCAAATATTGTTCACGGCATATAGAACTCTGTACGATGTTTATAGAGTCGAAAATATTATCAATTTACACTCTAAAGTACGTGAATATTGTACGCTCGTTAAAAAAAATCCTTGGGATGTGTCCACATTTGTATCATTTTAGCGCATCTAGATCAGGCGTACTCTAAGTATGGACCCTCATTTCAGTATTTAAAATACGCAGATACGTGTAGTAAGATTTTCACGTCCAAACTAACGATCAACGGTCAATACGAATGTGGACCCATCCTTACATACTTTAACAAAAATCTTACTTGGGCACTTTAATTAAATCTACAATACTACTGAGTTACCATAATCTCATCCATGTCTTGATTAAATAAATGATTAGCACGATGTTTTATCGTCCCCATTTAAATACAATAAATGCACCAATGTTCAACACATTGCATCTAGACCCTTATTTTAAATCTCACTGCCGCACCCAGAAACATCAATTAAAAGTAACGGTTTTTCAATTAAAAACCAAATTTTGTAATTTTATAAACTTCGTCCCCAGTGAACAATTTAATCTGAACTTGCAATGTAAGTTAATCGATATTATAGATGATTCCGTCAAAATCGAGGTTGAAGAAAACGGTATCGATTTTTATTAGCCGTTGTTCGGTAGGCGTGCGCTATTTAATTGAAATCTCTGAGTGCAGTATTTTGCCTTTGGCAGTAACGTCATAGAGATCTTTTGTCTCGTCCTTACGTCGCTAAAAATAAGGTTAATTCGCTACTACTATGTCATTTTAACTATGAAAAAGATTGGTTTGTTAGTCAACAATTTGACCTAGTATTTAATTATTATTCGAACAGTATGAATCGTTGCTATAGTCACTGCTTTAATCTTGCGTGTTGGATGGATAATGTTTCCCAGTAAGTTCAACTCTGTAACCTTTAATTCAAAACCAATAATGACGAAATCTGAACATACAACGAAGCAGTTCAAAGGTGTGTGTGTGCGATTCAAAATCCGCACTTTTCCTGCGTGGGAACAAGTGCCAAAGTCCTTTCATTCCGAGAGGAGGCCAAAAACCATGGATATACATCGATAAGGTTTCCCAAAATGCCCCATCTGGGCTTGTAATCAGATCATTGGGAACTTCACCAATCGTATCCATTACACAAACTTAACGAAACACACTTTTTACATTATTTACTGTTTTCAACTGAGCTTTTATCCGATAACCGGAATATGCCATTGTCTTTATACAATACTAATGTTTGATTGCGTTTTCTTATTCTCAAACTAGATCCTTACCTGAGATTAATCATTGCATGATTGATTGCATTTGTAATCTACTGACCATGGAGGTAGAGTTTATAATTCATTGTAGATCTAAATCTACAATGAATTATAAACTCTACTTCCATGGTCAGTAGATTACAAATGCAGTAATAGAATAATACAGCCAACAGGAACATACTTCATAGAACGCATCTGCTGAGCGCAAAAAAATTGGGTTGATTACCGTGATAACGTATTATAATATACTTAATTCTGCCCATTTTTTTAAGTATGTAAAGATTATTTCCACTTTGACACTCGGGACGACTATATAAAATCCTATAATTTGATCACATCAAATATCCAAACCTATTAATAACAAAACCTCAGCCTAAGTATTGCACTTCCGATCTCTCTCGATGTATGTCGAGAATTGCCGAGTGCCAAAGTGGAAATAATCATACTGTAGTTTGTATTCCGGCAATAGGAAAAGCTCAGTCTAATTCGTAAAGACTAGTGTCCGACCGAAGTTTCGGTTTCGGCAGTCTATGGTGTGCCGAAATTAGGACAGAAACTGGATTCGTGGGCTTTCGTGCGGCATTCGTGAGCAATCGGCGTCGTGGGCCATAGTGGCTAGGTTGTCATACCACATCAAAAAGAATGGACACTCGTTGTTTTTAGAGTTACAAAATATCAATTTATGCAGTTCAAATAAAGTTAAAAAATCTAATCGATTAGTTTCCCATATTTGAAATGTCATCTTACAGAATACAGTAGTTCAGTGTTTTTCAACCTTTTTCATGATGCGACCCCCCTGGTATGAAGAAATATTTCGCGACCCCCCGACCCTTCGCTTTTTTATCATGTATGTATGTGTATGTTAGTGTTACAAATATTCATTCCATACGACGTTTTTATGCGTCTCCATAATTAGGATTCGGATATAAGTACCTCTGGCGACCCCCCTACAGAAGCTTCTGGGGGGGTCGCGACCCACAGATTGAAAAACACTGCAGTAGTTTATGATAGGTTAATTTAATAACAATTCTGAAGAAAATACTGTTTCAGAAATAATGAAAATGGGATATGAAATTCGGGCAAACGAAAAAATACAATAAAAATAAAGCCTTAGTAAAAATATACAATAGAATCGCCCTCGAATTATGTTTCGCTCGGACACTAGCGAACACTATACATAATTATCAGTGATCGGAATAAGGTAGTGCAATTTCAGGTAAATCTTAAACATTATACTTAATATGGATAAGACCCGGGATTCCGGGGCATTAATTGAATTTATATGGCAAAACACGAAAAGTATAATTGTCATTGTAAACACATCATTCATTTAACATTACATCATCATTTCAGCCGAAAGACGTCCACTGCTGAACATAGGCCTCCCCCAAGGCTCGCCAAACAGACCGGCCCTGCGCCATCCGCATCCAATGCGTTCCCGCTACCCTCACCAGGTCGTCGCTCCATCTTGTTGGAGGCCTAACTACACTGCGTCTTCCGGTCCGCGGACATTACATATTTCTTGTATTTTCTCAATACGACTGACTTTATTAATGATTAAACATGGATCATATAGTCATGACATGACACGTACAAATACACACACCATTACACGTTTAACAGTTGCAAGTGTTTATCACTTAATAAAACATAGTAATACTAAATGTGTACAATCAAACAATTACAAAATAAAACACGAAAATAAAACTTATCAAAAACCTAAACAACTAAAACTTTTCAAATGAAATCCCGAGGTTATAAGCTATATCCATACTAAGCTATCGCAGCGAAGTGTATCGAAATTGCACTACCTACTCCGATCACTGATAATAATTTATTAATAAAATAATAACACAACAGACCTCAACAGTGACCAAGACCTAGAATCTATTCTAAATTCTTTATAATCTCATTCGTGTACGCCGTACAGGTACTCTTACCACCCAAGTCTTCGGTTAACACCTGGCCTTCCTTGAGGACCTTGAAGCAGGCTGCCTGGATGCTTTCGGCCTGCTCTTTGATGCCCATGTGGCGAAGCATCATCACCCCGGAGAGGAGTAAGGCTGTGGGGTTCGCCTTGTCCTGGCCAGCGATCGCTGGAGCTGTTCCGTGAACCTGTAAGGTTAGTCGCATGCGTCACGATGGGCGTGGGTTGCGATGGAGGCCGACAGTAAAGAGAGCAAGAAAACTCTTTTTCTAGCAATAACTGAAGGGCACATGGAAAGAACAAGTCTAGTCAGCAAAGCAACTTTTTGAGTTATAGCGGTTTGAAAGTTAGTCATCACTATACCTAGATATTTTTCTTGGACGATCGATGCAATGCTTACGTATATGACTTCTTTCTGATACTCAGTTTATCGATATCTTATAAGTGGCATTATATCAATGTGACATGTTTCAAAGTTTATTTTTTTTAATAGCCTGTGTCAGTATCCCACTGCTGGGTAAAGACCTCTGCCCTGGACTTCCAGCACGCCCTGTCTGCTCTTGTGTTTGGCCAGTCGATTGAAAATATATGAACAAATACCAAAACGAATCGATGTTATTATTATGTCAAACACTTTGGTTAGTATTTGTTCACATCGTTTGTGCCAGGAAAATCTCTAGGTATAGTCATCAACTCATCACGAACAATTACTACCTATATGGTAACCATTTCTTTAAAAGTGAAAAAAGTTTATATTATTTTCAGATATCAATATTAATCCAACATAAGTTAAAGTACTTCGCGAGCTCTACATTTTGAGATTAAAATCTAATTTTTCAAAGGTGAATGGTCTTTCCGTGTAACCTTTAACTAATATATTCAGTACTTAATCACGATCTACTTAATTGCTGAAATTTTCTCGACGTTTCAACCGTATTGCAGCCGTGGCCGTTATGTGGTGGATGTGGTAGACTCGTGACCGCGGCCGCAATGCGGTCAAAACGTAGGTAATTTCAGTAATTAAGTAGTTCGTGATTAAATCCAGAAATTGGTTGTTATGAGTGAGAATCGCGAAAGTTTAAAACATTTTCCCCCTGTTTCACCATCCATTGATCAAATTTATTTGACGGATAAATGTGATGCCGTCTCTATTTGTTTTGTTCGAATAGACGGAGACGGCATCACATTTATCAGTCAGTTAAAATTAATCAATAGGTGGTGAAACAGCCCCTTAATGTACTTAATATTTTTACGAGTATAACAATTATGAGTCTTGTCACTGGAATAAATGAATTTGAATTGAAATTGAATTACTAAATGCCTTTTTTTTTGTAATTTTCACATTTTGAGGTAAAGTTTTAAACTTTCGCGATTGCTTTGGAAGGATATAGTCGTTCTTCTTTCTCTATATTGTCGGACAGCAGAGACGTGAAGTTGGATTGTGTTTTCTATGATTGTTAATGGATGATACACAGTAACATGTAGTTAGGGAATGCAATCCCGCACTAAAATTTCAATTGCTGGATCCAGGTATTTGCGGGATCCCGCGTGTTTTTTTAAAGTAATTGAAAAAGAGAGGAATCCTGTATCATAAACGAGACTATAGAACTTAAAATGAAAGTAAAAAATATTATTAAAACTATTTATTAAGTAATCAAATCACTATTCAGAAATAACAATTACAAAAAAAGATCAAAAACTATTACAAACAAACAAAAAGCAACTATCCATTATTTTGGAAGTAGCTGCGCAAATGCGCATAAAACATAGCGTCTCAATAGTTTTGTGAAACTATTTATTAAGTTATCAAATCAATCAGTCACTAATTAGAAATAAAATAACTATTACAAACAAACAAAAAACAATTATTCATTATCGACATCTTTCACGAGCCGGCCGGCTCAGTCCGCGCGCTTCCGCGTGCCGAACAACACATGCTGTATGTCGCTGCGCAGTCCCGCAAATCCCGCGGGATCCCGCACGATTTAGGCGCGGGACTGGTCCCGCAAAAATGGTGCGGGATCCCGGTATTTCGGGATCCCGGTATCCCGGTATTGCATTCCCTACATGTAGTCGGCTATAAATTGAGGTCCTCATTAGTCTGTATGTTTTACGCATGATCAATTGATCAGTGACTTGTTCTTAACCTATCATTACGTTTTTGGTACCTATAGAACATTTAGTTTGTTTCTGTGACATATTTTCTCCAGATCTAAGTACTTATTAGATAAGACCAAGCTAGATAGATTGTTCGCGTTATACTAGATAGAGGGTCAGTAGCAAACACTGCGATTTAAAACGTCCAAAAACCCATTTGACAGCTTCATCTTACGATCGCGTCACGTCATTCAGACTGAAGGGGGCAAATGACATATAATCCAACAGTTGGCTTATATTTTTCGGGACGTTGTCATGACGCCTAAGCTCTATCAAGTGTATAAATAATCTAAGAGAGTCTACTAATTTTTCTGTTGGACAAGATGATTGATATGATAATTTTACTAGATTATACTGTAGTTAGAACACAATGAGAAACCAGAAAAGTCCCTCCAGAAAGGGCCCTCGTCAATCCGTGACGCGTGCTTGCCTATACACCATCCCGAGCGCCTGTATACACGGCGAAATTTCCAACGTGTTCTCGGGACAATTACTATTGTAATATGCAAGTCTTTGAGAATCATTTACACATGTTTACTTTGATCAATTATAACTGTAGATCCACAGTCGCGCGCCCGAAAATGTCCGAGCCAAATGAGCGCCACTTTGATAAAAGTGGCCTTCTTTTTTCTCAGTACGTTGCGTGAAATTGTCAAGTTTAGCTGTCAAGTGTCAACCGAAATTCGACTGTAATGAAGTAATGACTAGGTTCAAATTTCTGTGTAGGTGATGATTTTAATTGTTACGCAAACAAATAAAAAAGTTCGGACATTCTTTGAAAGCATGTTTAGTGTATTCTGGACAGTCCTAAGTTAAGTATGTATACTAATTTGATATCATGCATAACTGACTTCACACATTTGTTAATATGGATATGATCCACACCTGTTAGTAAACACGCATATGTCTTGGAAAAAGACTTACTTTTTAATCCATCATATGTTTTACTCATATTCTCTTGAAACACTACATTTTCAGTCTAGTTATCCAAAAACCGTTTTAAGGAGCCCATTTATGTTGTTTTTCTAGCGTTGATTAATAATTCGGTTTGAACATGAAACTACCGTGAGAAAGGAAGGAGACGTGACGTGAGATCCATATTTTTCACTATGAATAACTCGGTTATTATAGAAAGAGATAGGTATACAAATACATAGTTGAAATAGTTATAAAGTAGTTGTTTGTTTCTTTACATTTCGTCGGGGATAGTGCAAATCTGCTTATCTACCATACGAAAATACCGCGTATCTGCAGTTTATATAGTTTTACAGGGGATGGTTTTAACTTAATATTTGTTTCATTTTAACAAATATGGAGTAAAAATTGGAAATTAGCTAAATTTATCAGATACGCGGATTTATCCAATCCCAGTTACACCTTAAAGCAGATTTGCGCTATTCCCGACGATTTGTAAATTTATTAACGTTTCAATTATCCAATTAAAAACGTCGTAAATAGTTAAGGCTGCATAGCGTTCCAACCGCCGTATCTATTGCGCTACCAAAATACCATGCCCATGTCGTAATGTCTTTACGCTGTTTAGAAGTACAGACTGAAAACCAGCACGGTGAAGCATAATTCTCACCGCCGTATATCTTGTTTCCCATAAAGCTGATGGTAGATTCTTCGATATTCATAAGAGCATCAATTGATGCCTAAATTGAAAATTATATAGATAAATACATACTTAAAAACAAAATCCAAGACTCGAGCACAAACATTTGTATTTGTCACACAAATACCTGCCCCGACGGGGAATCGAACCCGGGACCTCATGCTTCGTAGTCAGATTCTCTAACCACCAGGCCATCTGATCGTCAAATAAAGAATTTCGACATTAACTGAAGTGTAAATGTGTGCTTTTGTGCAATTTTGTGGGTAATAAAGGATTTTTCTTTTTTTCCTCATTCTATCTAGCAAACAATACTCACGGACTCGAATAGGGCTCCGTTCTTGCCGATGTTACCGGACGGGGTGAGGCCCAGGCCTCCGACCAGGCCCGAGCACATGTCGGACATGATGTCACCGTACAAGTTGGGCATGACCTGCAAAATGCAACATAACATTTACAAAATATGTTAGTATAAAAATCTCACATTTTAGGGTTAGTAAAAAAGTTTGGTTCTCAGCAAGGCAGCAACAAGCACTAGGGACATTTTGAGAAAGGGATATTTTGTAGAAGGGCCGTTTTCGTAATGAGACATTTATAAAAGGGACATTCTGCGTATGGGACGTTATGGGCCCTTTCATAAAACGTCCCTTATGCAAATGTGTTGGGCGAGAAAAGCACCAACCCTATAGTCACGGGTAATTTCTTACGATGTATTTACTCTAGTTTCCCAACTGTCCTTTATTTTTACAAGTTTAAATGAAAAACAACTGTGGGAAATCTACGGATATTACATTAATTAAGTGTTATTTATATTAAAATGTAGCACCTTCATAAATGTACCCCAACAAACTGAGATACAAACTTCAATTCAGTGCAACAATGTCCCCCGATTTTGGCACCTGACCACTGCAGTTGTTATAGTATCAAGTGTGGCGTAAGAAATGGGGTTGTATAAATAAATTGCAGATTAAATCCGGTGTCTAAAAGAATTTGTGCCAAATTAAGAACTTCTTTTGGGGCATCCATTAATTATGCGAGCCGAATCTCAACTAATCTCACGTCCGGGACAATGGCGCGGCGTCTCGTCGAAAAAAACTTCATAAATTTTTCGGAAAAACAGCGCGATTTTGCGAGAAAATTAAGTCAAATTAAGTAAATCATGTTTATCGACTATAATCTATCTAATACCTTTAAACGAGCAATTCTTGTATATATATATATAATCAGGATCTCGGAAACGGCTCCAACGATTTCGATGAAATTTGGTATGTGGGGGTTTTCGGGGATGAAAAACTGATCTAGCTATGTTTCATTTTCAGAAAATCGCTTTTACTCGTGTTTTCCGGCTATTTTTGTTTGCATTAGAATATAAAGCTAAATTTCGCCGACTTCGAGCAGATCATAATGGCACATTAGAAATCGGGTGGTCGCGGATTCAGCCGACCTCGGTTCGATACCACGTTTTTTTTCAAGATTTTTAGTTTTTTTTTTTAAGTTTTTTTTTTAATGAGAAAACGTCAAGTTTCTTCTTTTGTGAGAAAAAGTTACTTTTTTGTGAGAAAAAGTTACTTTTTTGTTAGAAAAAGTATTATAGGGAACGTGCAGTAACTATAGGCGGCAGCACTAATGCGACAGAAGAGACACTATGCGGACAGTAAAACAAACTTATCAAGGTAAAACATTCAAATTGATGGCGCCCTTATGGCACCAGTTGGCAGCACCGTCTATGTGCACGTTCCCTATTGGGAGCACAGAACAGGAAAAGCCGGTTGTCTGTAAAGTCGGTTTACGGACGATAGTTTAACGTGACTCCCCCCCCCCCCCCTCCGGTGTTTTTGTCAAATATCTTGAAAACGGTGCATCCTACGGCAAAATCAATGAAATTTTCATCCCCCCTTTGATACCCCCGCGCTCCCTCCCCCGCATCCCCTCCCCCGCTCTCACCCCCCCCCACCCCTCCGGTGTATATAATCAGGATCTCGGAAACGGTTCCCATGATTTCGATAAAATTTGGTATTTGGGGGTTTTCGGGGATGAAAAATTGATCTAGCTTGGTCTTATCTCTGGGAAAACGCTTGGTACCGAGTTTCTGCCCGAGCAGAGCTCGGTCGCCCAGGTACTAAATAATAATATCCGCATTTATGTGAAGGCTACAAATTAGCCCAGTGGCTATATGCGTTTTGAAAAATTTCATGTGAGATTTCAGAAGCGGGGTCGAGTCAAATCTCACGACATCTCATCAAAAGGGAGTGGGGTGGAATAATCGCCAAAATCACCTCAAGTAACTAATGAAGGCCCGCTTTCTTCATATCCAGTTTCGTAATATCAAATGGTTGATTAATAGGAGCTGTCACATTAGGAGTTGTCGATGACAGTTTCTGGGTTTCTAACATAAATTTGATGTGTAGATAAGATTGGTACTTATATGATGTACTAGCGACCCGCCCCGGCTTCGCACGGGTACAACTATATTATACATTGGTTAGCATTTTCATTAATGTTTAAAATGAAAAAAGTTGTTGTAGTGACATAACTACAATAGTTGGACATATGCTACCGCGGAGTTTTTTGTAGACATTATGATGTTCTTCAATATTGTTGTACATTATTTTGTTCTATCGCTAATAGTTTCGGCAGCGCATTCGACGAAAGACATTTTAAGACTCATTTTTCTACACCTTCGGTTACATTGTTCAAATTTTACCAAGGATCCCTAATTTTTTTCAAAATGAAATGTAGCCTATGTCAAATTGGAAGAATGTAGCATTCTATTGGTGAAAGAATTTTTTAAATCGGCCCAGTACTTTTTGAGCCTATTCATTACAAACATACAAACATACAAAAATAGGTACAAATCTTTCCTCTTTATAATATTAGTGTAGAAGTGTAGATTAGTGTAGATAACATTTCCTGTTGTTTCCTGTGTGGTATAACTTTCTGCTGGCGTTAGTGTCATCACAGTACCTATGTGCAATTATGTCTTTGTTTTTTTTAATGGGTCGTAGTACAATACAGCGTTGCGGCTTGCCGTAATATGCTTAATGGGGCCCGATGCCCTACCACTAACCCAAATACTATGCGATGTTTTTTATTTGTATCATTTCTTGCCAAATTTATTTATTTCCTGTGTATCGAATATCTGTAAATAAATCTCTTTCAATCTCTAATCCCACCCACCCCCTCGCTATCTCTCTCTCACTCTATCTCCCTCCCACCCTCCTTATCTTTCTCTCTCTATCTCTCCCTCCCATCCTCCCTATCTCTCTCTCTCGAACCATGCACGAAACTGATACCAATTGGTACACATTGTGGCTGGCGCCTTGACACTCACCAGCACATCGAACTTGGAGGGATCCTGGACCATGTTGAGGCAGACGGTGTCGAGGTAGCGCTCCTCGAACTTGATGTCCGGGTACTTGGTAGCCAGGTCGCGGCAGCAACGCAGGAACAGACCGTCCGACATGCGCCTGGGGAATCCAGTTACCATGGTTACGATAGCTATGTACAGTCAAAAACTTGCCACTCTTTGCATTTTAGGCAAGTTATTGACGTCAAGGAAT
Organism: Archips xylosteana; assembly: GCA_947563465.1. Taxonomy (NCBI): domain Eukaryota; kingdom Metazoa; phylum Arthropoda; class Insecta; order Lepidoptera; family Tortricidae; genus Archips; species Archips xylosteana. Next base: position 1,951,312 of record OX387360.1, read on the forward strand.
CAAACTAAATTGTATTGATGATATTGACAGGAGCTGTTTGCATTTAGTTTTAATCATCGTAAACGAATAGGTTTTATCCTTTGATCAATTATAACTGAAGATACACATTGCCGAACAAAATCCCGTTCAAAGAATGTCCGAACTTTTTTATTTGGTTGCGTAACAAATAAAATCATCACCTACACAGAAATTTGAACCTAGTCTTTACTTAGCGGCAAAACTCCACTTGACAGCTAAACTTGACAATTTCACGCAACGTTCTGAGAAAAAAGAAGGCCACTTTTATCAAAGTGGCGCTCATTTGGCTCGGACATTTTCGGGCGCGCGACTGTTATAATTGATCTACAGTTATAATTGATCAAAGGTTTTAACTCAACTGTTCATAGTCAAGGAAAATTGGCTTGATTAAATTGTAACCCTGTTTTCAAACGGTTAGAGTGGCTAGAGACCCTGACTATGAAGCTTGAGGTCCCGGGTTTGATTCCCGTGTCGGGGCAGATATTTGTATGAAAAATACGAATGTTTGTTCTCGGGTCTTGGGTGTTTAATATGTATTTAAGTATGTATCTATCCTATCTATATAAGTATGTTTATCCGTTGCTTAGTACCCATAACACAAGCTTTGCTAAGCTTACTTTGGGACTAGGTCAATTGGTGTGAATTGTCCCGTGATATTTATTTATTTATTTATATGAAAACTGACGAAATGAACTTTTTCGAAAAAAAAAGCTTTGTGCTCGCTTTTTCAGCTGGGCTGTAAATGGGTCTGTTCAACACTTCAACTGTTCCAAGAATAATTTTATGTAACTTACACAAAGTGATAGTTAAAGTGTTAAGAACTGGGATCGTGAAGAACTGAGTCTGCGAAAAGTTGGTATTGTGAAAAAATGGGGTCGTGAAGAATTGGATCTGGAAGAGCTTAACCCTCAAATACTCACATAATGTTGGCCTTGTGGACAGCGGTGACCTTCTTCCTCTTGTTGTCCCTGGCGAACTCGAAGGCGAACTCAGCAACCCTCTTGCTGGCCTCTTCTGTGATGAGCTTGATGCTCTGCACCACTCCGTCCACGATCTCATGCTCGATGCCGGAGTATTCTCCCTCTGTGTTCTCGCGGATCGTCACCACGTCCACGTTGTCGTATAGGGTCTTGATACTGTAAGAAAAGAGGACTGTGATTTATTGAATCAGGCGTTACTTTGCGGAGGTCCATATTAATGAACTGAAACAATTACTTTGCTCAACCGCGACCTTTAACATCTACCTGGAAAGAGATTTCGCAATGGCGAAATTTTAAACCTGATACAAAATATGTGCGTATGTGTGTGAAAGGTCGCGGGTGAGCAAAGTAATTGTTTCAGTTCATTAAGAGGACTGTGTTTAGTATGTTTAGACTTTCGTGAAGTCAATTAGATTGTTGATCTTTTTTTTTAAACAATATAGGCTTGCATTTGACCACAATCACGCCTGATGGAAAGCGAAGATGAGGCCTACAATGGAGCACGCTTGCCTAGTAAATGCTCATTCACCCTAAACTTGAAAACGGCCAAATTATAGTGTTAAGGGAACAGTCGCAGTGATCAGTTTTGAAAAAAAAAAAAAAATTGCGAGTTTCTGGCCGGACTCTTCTCAACAGGGTTTTTTTTGAACCGGTGGTAGTTTCTTCGACATTCATAACTGCTTGTTGCCTAAATTGGTTAAAGGGCGTTCAGTCGAGCGTTTCAACCCGCCTCGTTTATCTACTTAGCCATATTTTTTAAGGCCCTGGTTTATCTGGCCCGTCACACGCGACCGGCGGCGTCTGGATGTGGGAGACACGCTGTGCCACACGCCATTGGTTGTGGGTGCGTGACGTTTCAGATTAACCACCCTCGAACATTCCCGAACAAAACATTGGAACGTTGTCGGTCGCGGACACGCGTCGGTCACCGGTCGGCAGGGCCCAAGACATGGCTGTAGACTTCGATGGTGCTTTCGGTTATATATTATATAGGTATACTAGATGTTACCCGCGACTCAGTCCGCGAAGAATAGGGGTATAAAAAATAGCCCTATAGACCTATTCTCAGACCTGCCGAATGTGGACAAAAAAGTTTCATAAAAATCGGCCAAGCCGTTTCGGAGGAGTTCGGTAACAAACACCGTGACACGAGATTTTTATATATTAGATTAGAGGTCCTGTATCACCTGTATGTCTACCATATAACTGGAAACTGTATCAGAATCTCCTGCCAGTTCTTAAAAAATGTGGCCAGATAAATGAGACGGTTAAAACGCTCGAATAAACTTTCTAAATATAATTTGACTTTTACTTTGAATTAAATAGTCGTAGTGGTAGAGCCATGTTGTAGCTAGCCGCTGCATCACGAATGGGTCGGCTCGTCCGGGGTAGTACCACCCTCTCACAGAACACCGGCGTGAAGCAGCAGTATTCCTTGCTGCGTTTCGTACGGTCAGTGAGAGCGCCGGGGGCCCAATACCTCTCCCCCTCCCCTATTCCCTCTCCTTTTTCCTTAGGGCTGACAACGCACTGGCATCGCGTAAAGCGCTGCGGGTGTCTATGAACAGTGGTGATCATTTAACATCAGGTGACCCACTAGTTCGTTTGTCTGGCCTTTCTAACATAAAAAAAATAAAGCTTTTTGCAACAAATGCGGCATTTTTATTTTGTTAAGTAATTAGTAAACTAGCTGTTGCCCGCGACTCGGCCTGCGAAGAAGTCGTTTAACGCTATCCGGCGGGAACATGCAATTTGGCGAGATAAAAACTTCTACGTCATTCCTAGGGTCTCAAACTATCTCCATACGGTCCATACCAAATTTCATCTAAATCGGTTCAGCGGTTTAAGCGTGAAGAGGTAACAGACATAAACATTTTCGCATTTATAATAGTGTTTATTGTTTTTAAATCTGTGCAGGAAATCTTCATCGGACTTATACACCCACTAGCTGAATTTTTCGGGTCGATTTTCTGACACCTAGTATAACACCTGCTATTTCGATTCACGTACTTATATAGCCGAGGAACGCTTGAATAAATATTCAATTTGCACGCGCCATTGTGAATGAATTAGCAGCTTTACTCGTAAGTACTAGCCGTAACTAGCACTTGTAGTAATCTACATAGTAGAAGGTCGAAACAATGTGTCATCATAACGCCTTATCAGTCTCGTGTTACATGCAACGCTCTAGTCTAATTATGTGATACTGGCGCTAAGTTACGGGTAACATTATACATCGTGGTTTTAAAAAATAACTATTTGTTAAAAATGTAATTTTAAGAGCAAGCTTTTTGCTTACCATACTTTTTTGTTGACTGTACTTGCATTGTCATCCAACCTACATATTATTATTATTAAGTATACCAAATTTCAAGTGAATCCAACCACTGGAAGTAGGTCACATTCGACTTCAAGTTAAATAAATGGATGTAAAAAAATATACTATTCAACAGTAGTCTTTTGGGTTTTTCACGATTGTATAGGCAATGGGTTTTACCACACCGATCGATCGTTGATCATTGGTTGGTAGAATGGATTGATCGACGTCGATCGACAGTTACTACTACACCCATTAGTAGGTACTTAGAATCGATTGGTCGACATCGATCGACAGTTACTACTACACCCATTAGTAGGTACTTAGAATCGATTGGTCGACATCGATCGACAGTTACTACTACACCCATTAGTAGGTACTTAGAATCGATTGGTCGACATCGATCGACAGTTACTACTACACCCATTCATTAGTGCTTAGAATGGATTGGTCGACGTCTATCGACAGTTACTACAGGGCGGGCCAGGAATTAGTTTACTTTTAAATTCGATTTTTTGCGCAAACTCAAATAGCAGGAGGGCTGCACGGAGAACATTAACAATAGCTTATTTCATGGAAATTTAGTTGCTATTAATCGTTTCACTGCACCTCAGCGCGCTTTCTGTAGTGGCGTAGCTAGTTAACCAAAGGCCCTGGAGCAAAAATAAACTAGGGCCCCAACCCGTGTTTGTTTACCTATATGATAAGACAAGTAAGGATGAATGCACTTTAAAATCACTAGACTCGTGCGCTTGTAAATTCACTAGTAGCGTTTTATAGCCGCGTTTCTCATAGGTCCGCGTTTATAGTTTGTAATTCAGAGTCCGAGGGGCCTCCTGAGCTTGGAAGCCCCGGTGCACTGCCCCGCTTGCCCTACGGTAGCTACGCCACTGGGCACTTGTTTCGGGTGGAGTACGGTTTACATGATTTAAATCAGTGTCCGAGCTCAGTTTTTTTTTTAGAAATGGGTGAAGAAGTTTGAATAGATAGTAATAACACTAAATTTGAATCAAATCTTAGGCCCATGGATTACATGGAGCAAGGCAAACGTTCAGCAATTTCCCGCTTCAGTTCAACGGGATCCAGATCTGTCGACGCGCAAACGTTCGGCTGAATAAGGAATATCTTGCACATCATTGCGCTGTATTTTGAAATTGGATGTAAAATGACATCTATCAAAGTTCTAATTAGCGCAGGAATTAAAGTCTAATGATTTAAATTTACGCAAATCGACTGCTGAAGTTATGTTGGATCGCTTAGGCAACTTTCATAACATCTTGTTCTCCGACGAAGCCCACTTACATCTTAATAGGCACGTTAATAACAGAATTGCAGGTTTTAGGGCAGCTAAAAGCCCAAAGCAAAACATCAAAGGCCACATCATTCTCCTAAGATAACGTTACAGGTGACAATTTCTACTCGAAGTATCTAAAGAAAAGACTGTAGAAAAGAGTTAAAAACCGTAGCAGCCGTAAGGTCACTGTGAACTCTACTGGGTATGTGAGAATATTAAGGGAGTTCCTGGCATCACAGGTACAAGAATTTACTGGCTACAATCAAAACACGTGGTTGATGCAAGACGGAGCCATTTGCCATATCTCTAACAAGTCTCTACCGGTAGTCAAACAATTGTTCCCTGGTAAACTGATTTCTAAGGGAGGGGGCATCCCGTGTCCTCCAGGAGTCCCGATTTGAGTCGTGCAGATTTCTTCTAATGGGGATATTTGAAGCATCGTGTTAACACTAATAAACCAATATCACTGCTTCAATCAAGAGCAAACATGATAGAAAAAATGTCTGCAATCTCACGACCCCTTTGCCGAAGAGTCTTCAAAAAAATCGATGCTTATTTACAATAATGTGTAGATCGAAGTAGAGGTCATGTAAATGATGTTATATTTAAAAAATAAATTCCTTTTTATTGTCATTTCAATACCAAAAAAAAATTTTGAATAACTTTAATAGTTTAATTTTTATAAAATATTTAAAAGTTAACAAATTCATGGCCCACCCTGTACTACACTACACCCATTAGTACTTAGAATGGATTGGTCAACGTCGATCTACAGTTACTACTACGCCCATTAGTACTTAAAATGGATTGGTCGACGTCGATCGAGTTACTACTAAACCCATTAGTACTTAGAATGGATTGGTCGACATGATCGACAGTTTATACTACACCCATTAGTATTTAGATTGGATAGGTCAACGTCGATCTACAGTTACTACTACACCCATTAGTACTTAAAATGGATTGGTCGACGTCGATCGAGTTACTACTAAACCCATTAGTACTTGAATGGATTGGTCGACGTCGATCGACAGTTACTACTAAACCCATTAGTACTTAGAATGGATTGGTCGACATGATCGACAGTTTATACTACACCCATTAGTACTTAAAATGGATTGGTGGACGTCGATCGACAGTTACTACTACACCCATTAGTACTTAGAATGGATTGGTCGACATGATCGACAGTTTATACTACACCCATTAGTACTTAAAATGGATTGGTCGACGTCGATCGACAGTTAATACTACACCCATTAGTACTTAGAATGGATTGGTCGACATGATCGACAGTTTATACTACACCCATTAGTACTTAGAATGTATTGGTTGACGTCGATCGACACTTAATACTACACCCATTAGTACTTAGAATGGATTGGTCGACGTCGATCGACAGTTAATACTACACCCATTAGTACTTAGAACGGATTGGTCGACATGATCGACAGTTTATACTACACCCATTAGTACTTAGAATGGATTGGTCGACATCGATCGACAGTTACTACTACACCCATTAGTACTTAGAAGGATTGGTCGACGTCGATCGGCAGTTTATACTACACCGACTCGGCCAAACTCACCACACCAATTGATCGACGTCGAATAGTAGCATCGATCGGCTGTCGCTCAATCTTTTATCGACCAGGTACCCATAAATCAGTCAACGAAATTAGCTTTAACACTTTCCAACGGGGCCTCGTATTCTTCGAGGGCCCGGCCCCGCCATACCCTAAGCCTGCTCTGCCTGGGTAGTGTCAAAATATATGGAACAGTGATCCTTAACCTCATTTTAAAAAGTTAACTGTTCATTTCTCAACCCTAAATCCCGTAAGCGGCCCAAGTCTAACTTTACACTGCGCGTGGTCAGACATGCTCTTAGCCATTTTTTTGGAGGCGCGGACTGGACGCTGATATCAGAATGCCAATATGACGAGTTGCAGTTTATCTCGAGACTAGTTATCTGACCTTGTCTAGTGTCTAAGTCATGTACGTGATATGATATCAGCATTAGACAATCGGCGTCGCCATCTGTATGCTTAGTATAAGTTTTACTTCACCAAATACTTCTCGATCGCGTTTACGTCAAAATTACAATTCTATGGAAACATGGACGCGCGCGAGCGGAGGCGCTGTCCATGTTTCCATAGTAATTGATTTTTTTTTACACGCTTTATATTAGCTTCACCTGTATATTTGTATGTTTGTAACCGACTCCTTAGGGCGCGATTTTGACCCACTTCCCGGTTTCCGATTGAGCTGAAATTTTGCACATATGTGTAAATTGGATGACAATGCAATATTATTGTAACATGGGGCTGATCTGATGATGGAGCTGGATGGTGGCCATAGGAACTATGTAATAAAACAACACAATCCCGTCGAGTTTGGGCTCGTTTGATTCGTCTTGACGAGCACTTTGATCTCAGATGGTAACCAGGGTCTGATGATGACACCATGCACCCCACGCTTTTTTTACAATAAAATATTTTAAACTATTATTATTTATTTTATCAATATTTAGAATTGTTTACAAATTTTGATCTGGATATAACAATATAATAATTGCTTATTAAGATTTTTTACTGCACGATAATTTATACGTAAACGCGCGCGATCGAGAAGTATTTGGTGAAGTAAAACTTATACTAAGCATACAGATAGTTAGTCCGAGATCGGAGGACTGTGTGGCAAGTTATGTATGTAATAGTGAAAATAAACGGATCACTCACGTCTTAAAACGAGTTTAACTCGACATGTTTCGGGCTAATTCGTAGCCCTTTTCGGAGTCGCACGTCACGGCGGCTGCCAAACGCGCACATGCGCGTGTGTGCGCGTTTGGCAGCCGCCGTGACGTGTGTGAGTCTCACGGTAGTTTCATGTTCAAAGTTACACATAACTTAATTTTTTTTTAATTGGCCTGTCATAGTATCTTCATCCACCCCAGCTTGTATTAATAAAAATTGTAAAAATGATGTATATAAAATAAAAAGTATAAGTCAAAACATGATGAGCATACTTCTACTAAAAATACGTGAGTGACTCTTTCACTTTGTTATCACTTTATCAGGATAACAATATTCATGTCAACTGCCACAATTTTCTGATAGCACTATCAAAATCAATTGTTCACTTAGCGTATCAAGGCAAATTGAATGATAGTATTGATAGTGTCACACTGTCGGTGTAATTTACCAGGAACTTGAAATGATAATCCTAAATCTGAGCAGGTACTGTAAAAATGTCTTTTCCATGATTGATTCTGTTGGATTATAGATGACAAAAATGGCATGATGGATAGCATGCATATCAATACAAATATAGGTGGGTTTGATCATCTGTTCAGAATCACTTTCATGGATTTGTTTTTGTAGAAATGGCAAAAGATTCTTATACAGTTTAAGAGTTATCTGGTAGAAGTACAGGACCACTACCACCACCACCAAGTCACCGCCTAACTTTAAATCTAATATTGCTAAACGCAAGGGAACTGTTTGATGAATTTGGCCATTGAGTCTCCCGAGGCTGGCATGTCACACAGGTGCAAAGCCTCAGCAAAAAAAAGAAAAAAAAATTGCTAAAACATAAATGTAGCGTTTTGTGTATTCTGCCTTCCCCCTTTGGGGATACAAGCTTGATGAGTGTATAATAGTAAAGGTCTAGTACCTAGTAGTAGTAGTTATTAAAAATAAATTGCGTACTCAAACTTACGCACAGTTAAAAAAAAAATCTCTACAAAAACATATATTGCAAAGTTTGCAATCTTATGTAAACACTTTCCTTTTTATGCTCTATGCCCTTGCTGGGGACACTATACCCCCACCAAGCGGGCCCTACAGTTTGGGAACCCGAGCAGTAAAATAATTTGTTGACTATCTATCCTGTTTACATTTAGTTACATTCCAAGGTTCTACTTCAACTTTTTGCTTTATGTAAGCACATTCCAAGGTTGATATCACAATGCCACTGAAAACCCATACAAGTTTTAAAAACTAATTGACCAAAGCTAATGAGCCCATTCTGCCGAATCTTGCTCAGTAAAATATCAACAGAACCACAGATACAACAAATTACATGACAAAAGGTCACAAGGAAAATTAACTTTAATCAGATAGCATTGACTTTATAATGTAAGGTCAGAATAAAGAAGGAAAATAAGTTACATAAACAGTTAACACTATCTAGGACTAATAACTGAATGCAACCACTTAAGAAAAGATGAGTTTAAATTTGTAAGCATGATACATTCTTTCTACAAATATTTATATTCTTATTTACTATTTTAATTTAAATTTTCAAAACTTTAGATAATAAGATTCAAAGGTCAATGTTAAGTTTTAACAACATGATAATGATAAGATAGGAGAAATAAATAAGTAGGTCAATGAACTGAACTAACTGTATAAGACTGTATAAGTATATGGACTAATATATTTCACACAAAATACAAACTGAAACTTGGATGCACAGAATAACTCAGAAAAAGAGACCAGCGCTGGGAATCTAACCCAGGTCCTCAGCATTCCGTGCTGCGTGCTAAACCCCTACACCACCACTGGTCAGGAGTTTAGACACAAAAGTAACAAATTCGGAGATGAAAAAATAAAAAATACAAAAAGACTTCAAAAAAAACAATCTTTTTTATATGGACTAAGCTAATTAAATTTGTAATTTTTTGAATCAGTTATCCTTGAGTCAATTTAACTTTCACATATTTTTTGCTGTAATAAGTATCTCCTCAAACCAGGAAGCCTTTGTCCAGAAGATACTATTTAGGCTATAGACAATAAAAAAAAAAGTTGTAGGTACTCACCCTTCCAAACTCTTGCATGGCCTTACATTGGCATACAGGTCAAACTCCTTACGCAGAGCCAAGTTGAGTGAGCGGTAACCCTTGCCAACCGGGGTCATGAGAGGCCCCTTCAGGCCAATCTTGTTCTCATTCACCGAGTCTATGGCCTTTTGCGGGATCCCGAACTTTCCATCTGGTCCCTAAAAGTAATACACTTTCAAGTTTCTATTGCAGTATAATGGGCTTAATTTCCTTTGTCTTTCTAGAGCAGCAGTTCAATTTTTTTAATGATGGAACATGTTTGAAAAAGAAATATTTGACAGAGCTCCAAATAAAATAATAACTGTGGACCAGACATGGATCAGCTGGTTTTTGATTTTTTTCTTATTATTACAAGTATTCTTGTGGAGCCCTCACAGAGGCTTTATCGAGCCCTAAGGCTCCGCGGAGCACACTTTGAGTATGGCTGTTCTAGAGGGTAGAAAATTCTCATGATTTAAAAAAAATAAAAACTGATTTTAAAATTTATTATGCACTTTAAAAAAAATTGGCATTTTAATTCATAATCATAATTCGCAAGCGTCATGTCATGTGTTTATTAAAACGCGTAGGGACTTACCCTAACAGCTGTGACGTCCACTTCGTCCCATTCAATGGGCACTTTCGCGGCCTCAAATATTTTTTGCACGGCCACAGTGATCTCGGGACCGATGCCATGTCCCGGGATGAGCGTGACTCGCCGCACGCCCGAGCTGTACTGCGCTGTACCAGCTTTTGTCACCGGGACCTACAGAAAACCACCAAAATCCGTCACATAACCTCCAAACTACATAACAAGAGAAAAAAACACTGAAAACCAAACTCGACCTCTCTAATCCCAACCCCAGCTCCTCCGGCACTCTCCCCTGCACCACCCTCGAACCACTTCAGCAAACTTCCCAAGACTTTACTCTCACGAAAAGGCTTCAAAAGCACTTTTATGTAATTCTTCGACATAACTATACTTAGTCTATTTTTGGAATGCAAGAATAAAAGCGTACGGTCTCTGTGGACTGATTACATGGGAATTACATGCACTACACGCAAATAATGTTAGAAGTGGAACACCGAGCTATAAACTTACGATTTTCCTGATAATTCTTGAAGCCATTTCCAAATTTTCGCTATACGACGACGAGAGACAGCTCCGCGGTGAAGGGGCGGAGGGGGAGGAAATTACGACTGCGAAAAAACGATTATGCGCATGACCGGAAATTGCTGTGCAAACCGTGTATATATCGATTTAATTTTCGAGTGGCAATTTTACATTAAATAATTTTTAATATAATACCCTATCATTTTTTAATTAACTTTCTTTATTTTTTGATTTTAACACTTTTACAGGCATTTTCATCATAGATAAAAGTAATCACGTCCATTGGAACTTAATTTGTAAAATACTTAGACTAAGAATATGGCTAGACCAGTTCTATTTAAGACGAACAAAAAACCGTCATGTGTCTCTTTCTAGCACATGCAAAATCTCACTGTGAAAAAAAGAGTGAAGCATAGACAAACACCGCCATCTTAAACGTCAGTGTGTCAAATTCTGAGTCGTCGTGGTAGCCAGCTGGATACCAAACGTTGTTATCAGTTTTCCCTTGTTTTTATGTGTTTTATGCCATTTTGAAGAGTGAAATTTAGTTAATTTCATATCACTATAACCATGGATTGTGTGGCTATCGGTTGCAAGAGTAGAATGGGTGTATTAACAGAAAGTGACCAAAGAATATCTTTCCATCGGTAAGTTATCGACTATCATTATGAACTTATTGCGCAATGTTTAGATTATATGATCTGTTCTCAATAAATAAATTGCCGTTCTAAATATTGTGAAGTCATAAAGATCACGTCAGGCCAAAGATTTATTAAAATAATGAACAAAGAAACATCTGTTCAGGCCGTTATGACAGTTCATGTACGTAAAATTTGATAATAGGGATGTGGTTAAATAAATCGATATTGTATGTCATCATCATTGTATTTCAGGTTCAGCTTTTGTCACTTTTATTTAAAATTAATATATATTTTAGTTAAACTTTTTATAGGCTCTGAGAAGCACTACAAGAAAAACTAATTAAGTTGTATTATGGCTAATATAATGCTAATTGTTGATGTGTATTGTTCTCAGGTTACCTAAAGATCCTGATTTATGAAAGTTTGGCAGAAAAATAATCAAAAATGTATTCTGTTTTTTTGAGAAATAAAAAAAATGGTTTTATTTAGTAGTCAATAAATAATAAAACTACGTAAAATAAAATCATAATTATTATTTCATAATTGTCGTTTTACTTTTCCCCTTATATCCATTATACTACTCGTACATAAATATACAAATAAATATAAATAACTAGCTGTTGCCCGCGACTCCGTCTGCGGACAATAGGGGTATAAAAAATAGCCTACGACCTATTCTCAGACCTGCCGAATATAGAGCAAAAGTTTCATAAAGATCGGTCAAGCCGTTTCGGAGGAGTTCGATAACAAATACCGTGACACGAGATTTTTATATATTAGATTGAAGATTGATACGCTTTATCGGGACCTAAGTATGGTCTCGTTAAAAAAATTGTACGTTGCACGCATTATTTGGGTCATTTTAGGCGATCGGCAGATGGCTGGCGGTAAGGCTCGGGGAGGTTAATTTGCGTTTTGTTTTTGTTGTTGTTTTTGTTAATAATTCTGTATCGTTTTTCGAGTTTGTCGTTATTAGATTTGACTAGTCCATACCGCCCCGCCACCAGCCAAGAGCGCCTCTGTATGCTTATTTTTAAACTCGCAGACTCTTATTTTACAACTTACAACTACTACTACTCATTCCAATATCAAACTGCTTTTCGTAATTTTAGAACTTAAGGAAAAGAGTATAAAATGAATCATTAAAATGCTGAATAGTATGCTTGTGAGTAATTTTTCGAATCCAATTTGGTCCTTCAAATTATGACACGATAATTATTTTTGACAGCTAAAGTTTATCGATATAAAAGTAGCACATCTCTAGGATATATATATATCGATTTATAAATACACTAAAGTAAACTGGCTTCATTGAATTGAAAGCCAATACAGACAAACGTATATCTGTCTCTATTTGCAGATGATGTTTTCTTTTAGAACGAGAGAGAATACCGATGGTTATATTTCGTCTTAAATATGACGCGTCTAGCCATTCTTCGTCTTAGGTCTAAGGTAAAATATACAATACATGTATGTTTACAAAAAAAAAAAAATTGACAGTTAGCTGTCTCACGTCTCGTTGGATTGGAATTTGTTTTTTTGTTTGTTGTGTTGTGTTGGGTTTTTTATCAACTTCGTATAGATTTTTATAATTATTATGAAGATAAGAGTTAATATATAATATAATAAGGTTTCTTGGACCCTTTCTCTTTTGTTTGCTGCTTCAAATAAGCCTCCAAAAACTTAATCATGGAACAGCCTCTAGCTTTAAAACTAACTTCTCTATGTGTAATTTCACAATGTAAATTAGAACGGATATTGTCGCTTTGTGGTGACAAAAAGGATCTTATAATTGACCCTTCACTTATCAAGCCGTTGGAGAGGATTTGTGGAGTAACCTGGCTTCGGTAAGAACGAGTTTGTATGGTGAATTTAATTATTGTGCATTAATGCAAATATATTTTTCCATTAGTCAACAGTAGTTAGTAGTTTGTTGTCATTAGCGTAGAACGTGATTTCTCACGTAAGGCTTATATAAGGCAATACATTTAAACACAAGATACATCTGAATTTAAAACATATTTTAATAAAAAATAGACTACAATGTAGGCTTATATTGATATGGATGGTATTTTTTTTCCAGACAACATGGAATTGACAAAATCTACAAAATGGACCCGCAACTGCGTCCCACCGCAAACATAAACAGAGTCTACTTCATCCCCGCCTGTGTTCAAAAATACAAGTGTGTCCTGGACCAGATATCTTCGATGCTCAGCCAGAACGCCTCTCTATCAGACAAGAACTGCTTCCATATAATAATAGTTCCCAAAGTTGTGTGCTCTTTTGATGCTTTACTGGAAAACAGAGGTCTCCACGGCATAGTCACGCTTCATCCATTTACCTGGGAACTCATGGCTTTAGATGAGCAGCTCTTGAGTCTAGAATTACCATTTTTATTCAAGCAATTGTTTGTTGAGCAGAACCATTCCTTATTGTCAAGTGTTTCTATGGCTTTGTGGAGCTTATTCCATGTCATTGGAAGGCCGAAAGCCATTTTCTCAGCTGGAAAACTATCAGCTAGTGTTCTGGATATGCTAGAGGTGTATAATGAGACTTATAGTAGAGATTTTTTAACAGAACAAAGTTCCAATGAAATTGGTGCGTTGATTGTCATTGATAGAAGTCAAGATTATGCATCCAGTTTGCTCACCCCTGCCACATACAGTGGGCTTTTAAGTGAGATCTTTAACATAAGTTGTGGTCACTTAGAATTAAATGTTGAAGATACAAAAATCAAGAAAGGAAAGCTGAATTTTGATTTTGAAGAAGAAAATGTCCAAACAAAGAATACTATTATGACTCTAGATAGTTCCATAGACAGTCTGTATGGTGAAATAAAACATAGACATTTCTCTGAAGTTCTGAGTGTTTTAAGTTCAAAAGCGAAACTGCTCAAAAATGAGGATATAAAAGCTTTGGGAATACAGGAAATTAAACATTTTGTTGCAACAAAGTTGCAGCAGGTCACGCTTTTCAAACAAAGCCTAGTGAATCATGTTTTGGCTTGCGAAACTATTATATCCGAAATGAGTAATAAATTCGAAAATCTCAAACTGGCAGAAACGGAAATGTTGAATAACAAAAACAAGAAGTCAAACTTTACGTTTGTAGATGAAAATTTTGGGACGGACATACATATCTACAATAGCCTGCGTCTAATGTGCTTACTCAGTTTAACTCAAGGATTATCTTATGACGAATATAATATGTTAGTAAACAAGTATTTGCTTGCTTTTGGTTATAAATATCTGTATATCTTCAACAATTTGATCACTGCCGGATTTCTTATTCAGCCTTCAAGTTTGAAATTGTCTTTGAACATTTCCAATTTAGGAAATTTGAGTGATCGCTTGCCGAAATGGCAGAATAGCTTTCAGACTACAGCCAACAAGTTAAAGCAGTTGCCGTCTCAACCGGAAAATGTGGGGAAATCAACACCAAGCTACGTATTTAATGGGGGCTACGTACCTTTGATATCAATAATATGTTCTGCAGTCTTAACATCAGATTCATTACTAGAGATACTAACAAAACTATCAGCTTTACCAGATTTAAAAGTAGGAGGGAAAATCCTAGACAATTTCAAAGTGGGAATGGAAACATTCAATGAAAAGCTGTCAAATTTAAAACCTCAAAATGACTTGGAATTTGGGTGTAAGGATGCAAAGAATTTGAGTAAGCTACTGAAGAATGATAGTAAGTTGAACAATACGTTTCCTCTTAAGCCTAAGAGTGTATTGGTTTATGTTATAGGAGGAGTAAATTATGCGGAAATTGCGGCTTGCAATGTGGTTCAAACAACTACAGGCAGCAAGATTTATATAGCTAGCGATTGTATAGCGAGCGGTAGTGATCTTATGGCTGCTAGCAATTGAAATTATAGCTAATAGCTGTAGAATTGAATTTCGCTGCTTTATTGTTCCCACCTAAACAAAAGATTGGAAATCATTGAGGATAGTACAAATACCGCGTTGGTTTACAGGGGATGGTTTTAAGTTGACATTTGTTTTATTTTAACGAATTTAGAGTAAAATTGGATGAATTTGTCAGTTACGCGGAACTATCCAATGCCAGTGAAATTAAATAAGAGCGCCATTTTCTACGTAATTGGCAAATTTTTAATGTAAATGATTGAATACCTATGGCAGCAATGTGTAATGGAATTATCTTTTAAGACTATTTTTATATTATATCCTTTTGCATGGCAAATTTGTGCGGAACCCTCAGTGCGCGAGTGCTACTCGCACTTGGCCAGATTTTTTCTAGTTTCTCCTTTTAAAAAAATATTAAGTGATTTATTAACGCCTCCTTACATAAAGATTAATATTCAATATTTCAATGTTTTCTAGCGCTTGGTACAAAATGAAGGCTTTGAATGTTATTGTTATCTTGAATTATGTGTTACCATGTATAAGGGTAAATCAACTTTTTTGTGTTGTTTACTCTGTCCCCGGTTGTCCAAGTGACACTTCATACTGTCTCATAGAAAAATGCTTAGGTTGTCCAAGGGACAAAATTTGTATAACCATAGCAACGGGTGGCACTAAAAAGGTTCATCCACCCACAAAATGAAAGTGTCCAGCTGCATACAATACGTTTACTTTTAGTTTACCACTGACAGATGGCTTGCTTTCATTTCATTTCCAACTTTAACACCATACAAATAAAGTAGCTATTACAAAATCTGCAAACGTGGGTAACAGTATTCTAAAATTGGCTTTATTTGTAGGTCGTTAAAGTTTAATATGAAATGAAGGCAAACCATCTGTCAGTGGTAAACTTTATGTAATTTTATTGTAGGCTTTTACCTTTTGAACGCCACACATCGTATTTGTTACGAACAAAATTGATTCTTATGCAGATGCGGGCAGGTAAATTTTGTATTAGAGCTTGTCTAGTAGGAAATGACGCGCCCCACCACCGCGTTTGCGCACGGGATTTGGAGCTCAATTTGAGCTACAATAGAGTCTATTGTAGCTTGAATTGAGTTTCGAATCTTGTGCGTGAGTGCAGTGGTGGGGCGCGTCATTTTAAACTAGACAAGCTATACCGTATTGTCGTCTATAGACGGCACTGGCGTCCAAAAGGTAGTGTCTTTATAAAAAAGCTTGTTGTGTAAAAGACTGGTATTTAACACATTCTCTGCCGGTTGTCGGTCTCGAGACTCCTTCAGGTGCCACAAACGCACATGCGCGTTCAAATGACTGCCGAACTATGCTAGCGGCACTAGACGAAATTAAAGAAAACGCATATATGCGTTTCCGGCAGTAAGTGCGAACTGATACTCATATTATAAGAATCAATATGTTATTTATTACAGGGAAATAAAACAAGTTTTTATATCAAAGTAGGTATTTTAATTCATAATAATACACTATTATCACAGTACAAAATGGAACTCCTTATACAATAAAGTTACTCATTCTAAACGTAGTACAGTCACGTCGATTTTGTGAGATCCATTTTGAAGTTTTTTATAAAATCAAGATTTTTAGAATAAAAAGGGTCATTATTTTTGAATTTTAAATGGACAGTTTAGTGCGCTCGTTCCCTAAATATCAAAATTGCAAAATACCAGATTTCCGACTTGCCCTACTTCTAAAATATCAAATTTTCAGAATACCAGACTTTCCTGTCACCGTGTTTTTCTCTATATCGGATTGACAAAAAAGGCTTGTTTTCATTACACCACGTTCCATTCAAAACCCAATTGCCATAATACCAGATGGTGAAATCACCAGGCTCGTCAGGCAGGTCGTGGTCGTCGTGGGGGGGCCAGGGGGTCGTGTTTGAAAAACTGATTTTAGGGTTCCGCACCTCGAAAGGAAAAAGCAGAACCCTTATAGGATCACTTTGTTGTCCGTCCGTCCGTCCGCCTGTCAAGTCCCTTTTTCTCAGGAACGCGTGGAGATATCGAGCTGAAATTTATATCAAATACTCAGGTCTACTGTCCCTTGAAGCTGTGAAAAAATGAAACTTCTAAGCCAACGCAATCAAAAGATAAAGCCTTTTGTGCCGCAAATTTCCGCAAATTGTCGACACCCGCAAGGGAATCAAAACCTACAGGGTACTTCTCGTAAACTCAGAATCTTGAAATTTGGTACGAAGCAAGGTCTTATATTATAGCACAGATAAAGGAAAAATTGCGAAAAGCGTAAATTTTTTTGTTTGTCTGTCTATATCAATAACCAATCTACAATGATCCCACACTGCGCACATTTTGCTTAGGAGCAGGGGTCTGCTAAGACTGGATGTTCATAGATACATATAAATTTGTACGGAACCCTCGGTGCGCGAGTCCGACTCGCACTAGGCCGGCTTTTCATTTATGGTGTATCTCCAAAATTTTTCGTTTCCCTATATGTACATTGAACACAACAAGTTTGCAGTACACCGATCTAGAAAACTGAGAACCGTCGTCATAAATCGTCTAACTCCTTAGCACCTTTTATTGTAAACCTATTTGCGCCAATACTGCGCGAATTTGTGGAACTGTTCCACTAGTACCGCCATGACAGCTGTCACCGACATGTCGAGAAGGTTCTGTAGGTAGTGGACTGCTTCCTCGTCTCCAAGGTCCAGGCTGGAACAGTTAAAAGTTCAGGTATAGTTCAGACGCGGACTTACGTTATCCTAACCTTGGCCCAATTGGGATGTCCCAATTTTTGACAATGTATAATGAATCGAAAACTTTTTGGAGAAATAGGCTTTGTGAATCGTTTTCAGAAATCAGATTCCAGAAATTTGATAAACTGAATTAAATAAAGAAAATTTAAGTAACGACCTTCATTTGACCCCTGCAGTGAATCGGAATAATCGAAGATAAAAGAAGATAAATAAATAAAACTAATTGTCATGGTTCATTTAGGACCCTAAGCCGTGCTTGTATTATTGACAGTGACAAGACAAATCAGTAGTGCCACAGATTATGTTATGTACGGCTTGAATTTTTGTAGGCAATGGAACTTGGCTCTCTCACTGTGACGTCATCCAACGTATTCCTTAAAAAAATTATTAAAAATTAAATACTCAACCAAATTCAAAATCAATGAAAATGGTATCTTAAAATAACCTATTCTTTCCAAAAAAAATATAAAAACTATAGGTTATTTTTTTTGGTACATCCTAATTGCATTACAAAGTACAACTTATATTACAAGCGGAACTGCCTTTCTAGTTGATTGAAGCGAGAGTTCCGCTTGTAATATTAGTTGTACTTTGTTATGCAATTGGGCCCTTTTCTACGCTCTGTCAAATACAACAGCTCTCACTCGTACGCCTTGACATTGAAAGTTAAACTCTACAGAAATGCATGTAGGTAGATATCGCTCTGCTCGCCGTGACTGATATAACAGTCGTTGGCGTAAAACTGTGGTGCTGATGCATGACATGTGTGCCGATGGCGTCAAAGTTTAACGTCTCCTTTTATTTCGTACGTTTAAACAGAGACAGCATCATAAATATGTCACAAAATAACAGGAGCCTAACGGTTGGCTTGATCTGGCTCATGTTATTGTGGGATCAAACTATTACAATACGTTTACTTTTAGTTTGCCACTGACAGATGGCTTGCCTTCATTCCATTTCCAACTTTAACACCATACAAATAAAGTAGCTCTAGCAAAATCTGCAAATGTGGGTAACAGTATCCTAAAATTGGCTTTATTTGTAGGTCGTTAAAGTTGAATATGAAATGAAGCCAAACCATCTGTCAGTGGCAAACTTTATGTAATTGTACTGTAAGTAGTGTATTCGATTGCTGCTTTTGTTTCTGTGATAGTACCTATGCTACAATAAACGGGGCCTTATTAAGGGTTAATCTGGCTCATGTTATTGAGGGATCAAACTAATTAGCATCATTGTGCGTGATAAAGTAAATTCACCAAGCCCACCAAACCCTCGCATTCCGAGAGGAGCCCTGTGCCCTGTACCACTACCATGAGTTTACAGTGACCGTACTCGATAGCGACTGCGTAAATGATTTGTATGGAGAATTGTGCAGCGCCTCTAGCGGTCACTTACGGAAGTAAAGATCGCTAGTATGAGCACAACGGTAAATTACCTATCGAAATCCAAGCGCTAGCGACTAACGTTTTGTAGCTGTCGCCATAGAACATCGGTACCATGAGTCACAAATATGACAGACTTTATCGAACTACACCGTATCGACTGTAGTTTACTCTCTCACTAGTAAGTTGGAGGGTGAAAATTTATAAGACCCATCGTTTAATAAATTATTTCAATTATTAATTATCAAAATAATGTCGGATAGGCATTATTTGGCGTGGAATATGCTAGAGAGGGCTGCATATGAAGACGAACGACGAGAACACGGAAAATTTCAAGCTAATATGAGAAATATAATATTAAGAAATCCACTTCTGTTAACACATTAAAAAAGGACACTGTAAACCACATTCCTCGAGTTTATCTAACCACATGAAACAAGATATTTGATCATAAAAACTGGGGCCACTGTATCACCCAAAATGTACCTTATAGGTACTAGTACTAAATTAACGTAACTAGAATGTTTATTTAAAGTTACATACATTTCCATATACTCGACCAGTAACTGTAATTGAGACACACTAGTCCGCATTTTTATAAAAGATAAATACTGAAAAATAATAACAAACAACAACAACAACTTTAGCGTGTCAACTAACTCACTATGACGTCTATGAATGCACTCCATGTACTGTCCACTGATGAAATAACCAAAACAAATTCAAGAACCACGTACGCTTTGCATTACCACACTGTTCTATGACGCTTTAAATTAGCAGGGTTATTTTTATATTTTTAATGGAAGGGCTTGGATACTTTAGCTTTTTGCCCAATATCATGCTCACTCAGTCTTTTCAATATAGTTAGAAAGAGACAGCACAGTTCGGTGTGAAGTTAGGCACGCCAGTCAGTCACGTAGCGAAAACTACAAGAAGGATCGAGTTAACGTTAGCGAGTATAGTAAACGTTAACGTGACTCATGGTACGAGTTTAATAGAAAACTATTCGAAGCTCGTTTACTCGCTATCGACTGAGGTAACGTAATGTGTGTTTTCGAAAGCAAAAAAAAAAAACAAAAAAATCAAAACGTTTATTCTGCAAGTAGGCCGCTAAGGGCTCTTTTACATGTCATTTTTTTAAACTACCAGCGCTTTCGTAAGGACCATCATTGCCGAGAAGAATGCGCCGCAAGAAACTTGGCAGGAAGTCATCTTTTCAAATCAAAATGTAATAAATTACAAATTAAAAAAATCATACAAATATAGAATTAAGTAAATAAAAAAAAAAAATTATATAAAAAAACAATACAGGGATGTATTGGGTCCCTTAGTTAAAAAACTAAAACAATATCTACGTTAAGTGGAAGTGTAGAATGCTTCCACCGTCAAAAAAAAAATTAAAAAGGAAAAAATAAAAATATTGGAGATGTCTTCCAATGTCACAATAATTAAAAATGATTGTGTTAAAAACACATTTCAGGTCAAGTAACCATTAAACTTTTGGATTCCAAAGGCAAACGCTTACGCCTGCCGCCCCCAAAGTTGGCGGCTAGCAACTCATGGTAGTGGTACTGGAGTGGGACGCGAGATGATGCAACAAACTCACCGCAGCTTGTCCTGGACCTTCTTGACGGCCTTGTCGGGCTCCAGCGCGATGTCGGGCACCGACGCGTCCACCATCAGCGAGAACAGGTTCAGCATCAGGTTCGCGTGCCTGGACAGACAAACGTGAATTAACCTTCTGAACGCCAGCGATGCCTAACCCTTTGAACGCCAGAGTCAACCAGTCGTGACAGCCAATAAAATGCCTGACACGCCAGAGTCATCTATAGATGACCAACATTCAACTCGAAAAAAATCCTTCTGCAATGGTAACAATGCCCTATTTATCGACTAGACGGTTTGTTCCATGGCATACAGAGCATGTCACTTCGTTTGTTTTGTGGCGGTCAAAGGGCTAAAATAGTCAAGAGATCTGTATTGCCTTTTTTATATATAAGAGGGGACAAACGAGCAGACCTGCTGGAGAGCGATCACCGTCGCCCATGGACACCCGCAACATGAGGGGAATCACAGGTGCGTTGCCGACCCTTTTAAGAATTGGTAGGCTTGTTTTTTAAAGGTCCCTAAGTTGTAACGCTCCGGGAATGTTGCCGCAGTAAGCGGATTCCAGATCTTCGTCGTGCGAGGAAAGAAGTTTGGCTTAAGAGGGTTATACCTGCTGAGCTGGCAACGTTGCATTTTTGTTAGTTTTTCTCGATTATTCCATACAAATTGAATGAAAATTAAAAATGTTTTGAATACAAATTGTTCTAATAATTATATAAGTTAATGTGTCTACTGCAATAATAATACGTGATAGACTTTTATTTTCTTTAAAAACGAACAAATTATTACCTAACGGTTTTTAAAGAAAATAAAAGTCTTATCACGAATTATTATTGCAGTAGACACATTAACTTATACAGTGGTGGTCATACAATTAAGAACGATTTGAAGTTTCCGATTTTTTTTTATCTAAATCATGTCATATGTCTAGTTGTGTTCATTCTTAGAAGTAACAAGTTATGTTATAAAATAGCCACATGGATAGAGCAAACAGGATTAATAATAATAGTGTATAATTGCTAACATTTTTTTTTACAAATTTTATTTGTTCTCTATACTAATAAATTCAAATAGTAATGAAGCTGGACAAATAATTAAGAACGATTTATTAAACTGCTCGAGAGTTGTTTTATATGAAACTTAGATTAAATAAATCATATTAATGTGAAGTTGGTATAGAAAAAAAAGCAATTTAATACATTTGAACTAAAATTAATAGTTAGTAGCATGTCCACGGCTTTTAATTACGGCTTTACACCGGCGAGGCATTGAATCTATCAATTTTTGACATTTCGCAAGAGAAATAGAGTTCCATTCTTCTAAGAAAACGTCGTACAGCTCTCTCAAATTGCCACACTGTCGATTTGAAACCTTTTTCTTGACTTCGCACCAAAGATGATCTATTGGGTTAAGATCTGGGCTGTTGGCTGGCCAATCTAAGACTGAAACTGATTGTGATGTGAGGAATTCCTTAACGGTGCGTGCAGTATGCTTTGGATCATTGTCGTGCTGGAATGTCCAAATAACCGGAAGCACGTCTTCGGCATATGGTAACATTGTTTCTTGCAGTATATTTTTGTATTGGAATTGATCCATGTTTCCTTCTATCAGCCTAACAGGTCCAACGCCATGTCCAGAAAAGCACCCCCAAATTTTCACATTTCCCCCGCCATGCTTTAATGTCACTTTTGTGTACTTTGGGTCGAATGATTTATTCGGAGGGCGTCGTACATATCGTTTTCCATCAGAACATACCCTATTTATTTTTGTCTCGTCAGAAAAAAGAACGTTTTTCCACTGTCTGACTGTCCAGTTTTCATACCTTCTTGCAAATGCAAGTCGGGCTTGCCTATGACATCGTTTCAACATAGGCACCTTCCTTGCTATCCTTCCGTTCAACTTATTTTCTACCAAACGCCTTCGAATAGTGCGTGCAGAGATTGCTGAAGGGTTGTTTTCGCCAAAATATTCTTTTCTCAACTCATTAGACCCTTTAAAAGGATTTTGTTTTGCCAAACGAACGATATTTCGATCATCTCGACGAGATGACTTTCTCTGTCTAGGTCCACGCGGAACGTTTGAAGTAGTTTGATACGTGGAAAAATGCTTTACGGCATGGAAAACCATTGTTTTTGAACATTGCAGATGGTCGGCTATCTTTTTATACGACCAATTCTTCTCGCGAAGTTTTATTATTACTTCTCTTGTAGATTTATCACAACTTTTATTTTTCCCCATTGTTTTTATACGAAGTAATCACTTTTAAGACTTTAACAGCACGAAATGGCGCCAAAATTATACGAATAATAATCTACAACCACAGAGCCACACAGTGTTCTCTATTTAAATTTGAAAAAATAATAAACTATTCAGCGTTCTTAATTACGTGACCAGCCAGTAAGTACTAATACTAGGTTCAGATCGAATGTATAAAGTTTCTCTATTAATTTTTTAGCCAACAATGTTGCATAAATGAATGTACCGGTAGTACGGAAAAGTTTTGCAATACCGAGAGAAATAAAAAAAATACGGGCAATTAGTTATACTTGTTACTTTGAAAAAATCATCTCAATAAATAATCGTTCTTAATTATATGGCCACAACTGTATATTAGAACAATTTGTATTCAAAACATTTTTAATTTTCATTCAATTTTTATGGAATAAGGGGCCATCCATAAATTACGTCACACATTTAGGGGGGAGGGGGGGTCAAGCGATCTGTGACACTAGAACAAAATAATGGCAATTTTCATAGTAATAAGTGTGACAAAGGGAGGGAGGGGGTCTAAATTGATCGAAATTGGTGTGACGTAATTTATGGATGGCCCCTAATCGAGAAAACTAACAAAAATGCAACGTTGCCAGCTCAGCAGGTACATATAAACCCACTTAAAACGCTCGGTACTAGACTGCCAATCATCAAGATGGTGAGGATGGAAACAGTGGCGATCCTTACATAGAAGCCCAAAAGCCGGGCTTGCCTTATAAATCTCAAATCAAGATTAAAAATAAAAAACAAACATCGTCCAAACGAAAAAAGTTCTAATAAAATCACTTTCATAATAACGCGCTTTATTTTACGTAAAATACCAAGAATTGCATAACAAGTCCGCTGCGCGGCCCGGCGGCGCTGAACGGCGATAGTAGCGACGTTATAAATAGCATGACATCTCGCTCGCTCTTGTGGGCTTTTACGGGGCTTCCAAGCGCTCTCTTCATACTTAGGAAAACGTTAGTTTTGCAAATATCTATGCATAGCTGCATATATAGCACTTTCTTTGCAATTTTGAATCTGGCTTACGGTATGAAGTTTGTTGCGTTTGGTTTGGAACGCGAGTGCGCGGGCGAGATGAATACTTCACTATTGTTTATATCGAATCGTGGGCCATGCAAGGCGTTGTAAAATGCGTGATTTGTGATGCAATTACAAAATAAATAGGTATTCTTGTTTTAGTGCGGTGTACAGTGCGGTGCGTGTGAGAATGAGTCTGTTAAATTCTGTCCAGTAATAGAATGTTTAATGATTAATGATTATTTGGGCAAAAAACAGCACAATATAATGAGTGAAGTTAAAAAAAAATTACAATGAAGTGTGCTTTGGTAAGCTTGTCCAAATTGAAGAGTAAAGCAGCAACAAGATGGATTTACCTACATTAAATAATAAAAAAATAATAAAACATATCTCTCGGCTTGCCATAGCTTGATACCCGATATCCTAGGCAAGGCACGCCACTGGATGGAAAGACAGACGGTTCCTCGAAGTGCGGTAGTGCGGTAATGCCGTGTTTGAATATATTTGATGCGATGGCTGTTTCGGGCCATGGTGCCCTAGTGGTTTCACCTATGGCCTATGGCAGAGGGTCGTGGGTCCAAATCCCGGCTCGAACCTCCGAGTTTTTCGGAACGCATGTGCGAAATCACATTTGAAATTTACCGAGCTTTACAGTGAAGGAAAACATCGCGAGGAAACCTGCATACACCTGCGAAGAAATTCAATGGTGTGTGTGAAGTTCCCAATCCGCACTGGGCCCGCGTGGGAACTACGGCCCAACCTCTCATTCTGAGAGGCCTGTGCCCTGCAGTGGGACGTATATAGGCTGTGTTGAATGCTAATGTTTATGTTTGTCGAAATTTAGTTAGAAATGTTACCCATAGATGGCGCTTATCCCTCTATGAACTAGCTAACGTTGTGTTCCCTTGATTTTGTTATATGCAGCTAGTTGTTGCTGATTAAATGAAATGAGTGATACAAGGAAAGTACAGTGCAGTGCAAAGAATATTGTAATATTATATGAACAAGAGTGGCAACTCTATGGTCAAATTTGCATGTATGGAAGGTGCTGCCGCCCTACGGCTGCTCAAGAACAAATGTGACGTTTCTATAGATGTATACCTATCTATATGTATATGTTGGTAGTGATGTACAGCTATAGATACGCGTACCTATAGCAATGTATAGTCAAGGATTTTAATTGACAGACTAATCGCCACTATTCGTATTTTAGCCGTTTAATTCAAATCAGCATATACGAAGTATAAGTGGCTAAACCCGATTTGCATTATACGGCTAAAATACGAACATTGGCAAGTGGCCTATCAATTAAAGTCCTTGACGGTACAATTTGGTACGCCATGGCCATGGCTGATGAATGACAACTGACAAGTTTGACAAGTCAACCAAGATGGCCGCTAATTTAGTTCTTCGGCAAACACCAGAGATCGCTGTAGTCGCATGAAAAGTGATGATATATGTAAGTGTGCCCCCCCTGGTGCAGTGCTTTAATTTAATTGTCTAAACTAATATTATAAAGAGGAAAGATTTGATTCTTTGTTTGTTTGTTTGTTTGTTTGGTTGTTTGTTTGTTTGCATTGAATAGGCTCCGAAACTACTGGACCGATTTCAAAAATTATTTTGCCGTTAGAAAGCTACATTACCACAGAGTGGCATAGGCTACTTTTTACCGCGGGAAAATACCTTTTCCTACGGGAAAATTAATTTATCGCGGGCGAAGCTGCGGACGGAAGGCTAGTGAGTGATATAGTTATCACTATATCACTCACTAGCCTTCCGTCCTGGCCGGCTGGGATGATGATGATCTTTCCGTAACGCTCCTAACAGTAAAATTACGTAAAGTTTACCACTGACAGATAGTTTGCCTTCATTTCATATTCAACTTTAACGACCTACAAATAAAGCCAATTTTAGAATACTGTTACCCACGTTCGCAGATTTTGTAATAGCTACTTTATTTGTATGGTGTTAAAGTTGGAAATGAAATGAAGGCAAGCCATCTGTCAGTGGTAAACTAAAAGTAAACGTATTGCACCTCCTCAGATGCAGGAACGCCGTGTAGCACTGTTTCCTGAACTCGTGGTAGTGTTCGGACGTGACCCCCCCCATGGCCTCCACCATTTCCTTGCTGAGCTTCATGGGCGGCGGCAGCGGCTTGGGGTCCCGGCCCAGGATGTAGCCGAAGTCGATGTGGAACAGGGCTCCGGATGACGTGAGGAGCAGGTTGTCTAGGTGACGGTCGCCCACGCCTGGGAATGGGAGTTAAAGTAGAACGTTTAGATAGGTTAAAAAAGTCAAGTGTGAGGTGGACTGTTATATTAAGGGTTACGTGTTGCTACAGGGACCAGTCTGAAAATCAGCGCCGGGCAACCAAGTCCCAGCACATGCTGAGACTAGGGAACATTTTGGTAGGGGAGCCCAAGAGAGGATTTTTGAAGTTACTCGAGCGCGGCAGATTAATATACGGGGGGATACCTTATACCCTCTAGAGTACCCCCATTGAATATGAGCACTTCATGTGGGGGGTTTGCCTGGGGCACCCCGTCAAAAAACTTAAAAAAAAAATAAAAAATCTTTGAAATATTCGAGAGCGTCAGATTTTGATAATTTGATACTCCAGCAAGCCACTGATAATAAATGTATGATAATCTGCCACTTTGCATGGTGGGGGGTGGCCATACGGAAGACTGACGACATACAAAGACTGACGATTTGGAAGTGAAATGTGCATTGTTCTGCTAATAATTAACCCACCTTATCTTAATCTGACGCGCTCGAGTATTTTAAAGAATCATTTTTTTACTACATATTTTGACGGGGTGCCCTAGGCAAACCCGCCACATGAAGTGCTCATATTCAATGGGGGTACTCTAGAGGGTATAAGGTATCCCCCCGTATATTAATCTGACGCGCTCGAGTAACTTCAAAAATCCCCTCTTGGGCTCCCCTACTATTTCAATTCCCCTATTGACCTAAACCCTCTCATTCTGAGAGGAGGCCTGTGCCTTGCAGTGGGACGTATATAGGCTGGTATGATAATAATGATGTGATAAATCTAAGTATCATACCAACAGTTCACACGTGACAGATGGACGGACACCAGAGCCGTAGTAACAGAGTCCCGTAGCCACCATTTAAATAAATAAATATCACGGGACAATTCACACCAATTGATCTAGTCCCAAAGTTAGCTAAGCTTGTGTTATGGGTTACTAGGCTACGGATAAACATACTTATATAAATAGATACATACTTAAAAACTGAGACGTGGCCGCTAAGGTCAAAGTCACTCAGAGGGCGATGGAGAGGGCTATGCTCGGAGTTACTCTGCGGGATCGCATTAGAAATGATGAGATCCGCGCAAGAACTAAAGTCACCGACATAGCTCGAAGAATCTCCAGACTCAAGTGGCAGTGGGCAGGGCACATCGCTCGTAGAACTGATGACCGATGAGGCAAAAAGATTCGCGAGTGGCGTCTACGGATCGGAAGACGCAATGCAGGTAGGCCTCCAACAAGATGGAGCGACGACCTGGTTAAAGTTGCGGGATCGCATTGGATGCGGATACAAATACCTGCTTCGACTCTGGAATCGAACCCGGGGCCTCAAGCTTCGTAGTCAGGTTTTCTAACCACTTCACCATTTGGTTGTTAGACCATTTGTATGGATACGGAGCCTTCAAGCTTCCACTTACCAAGCAAGTATGTGATGACGCAGTACCCCGCACAACTCCTGATGTAGGTGTCCATAGTTTCCGGCTTGATCCCGTAGGGGGCGCCCTCGCAAGGATTGTGCTTCCGGAAGAAGTTCTGTATACTGCCCTCGCTCGCTAACGCTTCGGCTACTGTCACTGATTCGATGAACTGGAAAAAAGGGATTAATTTTTAAATAGCGTTGTTAATAAGCCAAAGTGAAGCATAACTTCTAAATTGTGACTGAAAATTAAAAAAAAAGAGAACTAAAAATATTTTTTCATTAGCTGTTGCCCGCGACTCGTTTTCCGCGATAAAAAGTACCCTATATGTTAATCCAGGTTATAAATTATCTGTGTGCCAAATTTCATCAGAATCCGTCAAACCGTTTTAGCGTGAAGAAGTAACAAACATACACACTCACACACGCACAAACTTTCGCCTTTATAATATTAGTGTGATAGAATAAATAAAAATAAATAATTAATAAATATTAGGGGACAATCTTACACAAATCGACCTAGTCCTAAACTAAGCAAAGCTTGTACTATGGGTACTAGACGACTATTACAATACTTGAATAGATAAATAAATACTTAAATACATAGAAAACATAACTCAGGTACAAATATTCGTGCTCATCACACAAATAAATGCCCTTGCCGGGATTCGAACCCAGGACCTCTTGCTTCGTAGGCAGGGTCACTACCAATTAGGCTAAAGCGGTCGTTAAGGTAGATAGTGATATTGATATTATAATAATTCCAAAACGCAGCTCTACGAAAACCATTATTTTAGCCCCGAAAACCAGATTATTAGCTTTTATTTGCGGGCATAAATCAGATATTCGGGGAATTGGACAACCGGGAAATCTGACATTCGTGGAATCGGCATTCGAGGAAAGGGACATTTCGTCACTACTTTGAAAAAAGCTCGTATCTCAAAATCGATAATCTGGCTAATTGAACTTTACTGAGTGTGCAATAAAGTTCAATTTGGTTTACATATTGATTTGAGATACGAGATTTTTTTCAAAGTAGTGACGATTTACGGAATAGGAAATTCAGGGAATTCCCTTTGGTTAAATATTTTTTTGTATTTTTTTTATATTTTTACCATTGAGGAATAATGTTATACAACCATTTTCTGTAGTCGGACTTAATAATAAACAGCTAATAGCGGAGATATTCCAAAAAAACTGATGTCTTTCATTTGATCTTCAAATGACGTCATCAAAGGTTCAAAGGCATTTTTCTTTTACCTTTGCTCTCACGCTTCACTTAAAAAAAATGTCAATGTCTGTCATAATGACATTTAAATTTAACTGATGTCAAATCTAACGTAACTGAGGTACGAATCTCGAGACGACCTGCAATGTAAGTAGATAAAATATAAGTTCTTCCGTACTGTATAAGTACTTCTTACTATTTTTGTCTCAATAAAGGTATACTTCGATAAAGTATGCGAGTATTTTATATAGGTATGCACTCAATGTTGATGATTGAACAGGTATCGCTGGTAGCAATGTACTCCAAAATAGACACATTTCGCAATTTGGGTAGATTGAGCGTGACAGTCTTGACAAATTTTTCACCGGAGTTTCAAAAATTATCGTGGAAAATAGACTTTCAGAACCAGAAGGTTAGAAACTTATTGACGACATGTACGTACGAATGACAGATGACAGTATTTTTCTCTAAGCAGATAGGCAAAGGAAATCAAGAGATTCGTGACAGTGATTACGTATATCCGGTCAACCATATCCGGTATTTAATAAATTAAATTAAAAAAAAATACGCGACCAAATTTTAAAATATTCAAATTAGTTTCTCAAATTGGCCTAATCTGTAAGAAAAAAATATAAAAAAAATACATTTTTTTTCTAACCAAAGGCAATTGGACGTATCGGGATTCGAGTAACTAGACAGCGGGACGATGCTGGCTTAAATCTTTTCAAGATCTATAAATAGTTAGATAACTATAAAATAAACAGTTAAAAATACCTGCAAAAAGCCGTGTTTAGAGCTCGTAGCGAGCACCTTGTACGGCGTCAGCTTCAGATCCAGATTCTCACGTCGCAGCAGCTTGTCCATCAAAGTTATCATCTGGAGTATCAGCTGGTCTTGACGCAAATCGTCGCCGTGCTTGAATATGGCTTCGTATTCGACGCCCTCTGTCGTCAAGAACGTCAACTTTGATGGCATGAGAGCTGATTTGAACAGGCTGGCCTTCTTGGCCACGATTCCTTTTATTGTCACGTTGGGGTCGAGGGGGAACGGCATAGGTTCGAAGTTGGTGAAGTTGAATTTGAAGGCGTCTGGGTCGGCTAGTAACTGTTGGAGGCGTTCGGCTTTCTTGTTGCGGTTGCCGCTCTCTCTGGTGACCGTTTTGACGAGTTTGACTAATTTGTCGATGAATACTTGCTGCCGGGCCAGGAATGAGCGCGTGCGTTGGTGCTCTGTAGTGCCTGGTATAATAGTAAATAGGTTAGTTAAAATGTAGAAAAATAGTCTGAGTAATTTATGTTGTGTAGTGCAGATCTGGATTTATTGATGATGTTTGAACTCGCTTTACATAAGAATAAAAGATACCTTTATTTTCATTACATCAATCAATCAATTTCATTAAACACTAGCTATTGTAAAATATGAATTATATTGGGTTTGGGTTAATATTTACACGCTGCAATAGCGGCAGAAAATGTGATACCTCTTGCTGTTATAATACCTAGTTACCTACCGCGTAACAAACCACAGTGTACAGACAAAAACAAACGAATGTTGATAACCCTTGTGTTAGTTGTATTGCTAATACTGTTATGTTACAAAAATTGTCTCGTCTCCATTTGGTTCCTCAAATTACCCGACTTGTTACATAGGTTCTGTATTACCTTTCAACCGTGTTAGCTTGTGGAGTGTAATCTCGACCTCACACTGACCTGTAGCAAGTTGATGACTGAAGTTTCTCATAACAGTGAGGTACATAGATCGTATAGCTAGGTCTTGCGCGCCAGTCTGTCTGTCTTCGCATTCGATCAGCAGGTACCAATACAAGTAGTTGGCGAGCACGGCGTTGTTGCGAGCTCGGGATATGAGGAAGGTGGCGAGGCTGAGACGTTCTTCTGTGGATTCGGTGGGATCACTGAGAGAGAGAGATGAACTGCTGTTAGTAACGATTACCGATTAAGGTTTTTTTAATAAACTATGAAACGGACGGAAAAAATAATATTATTCTACTAATATTATAAATTAGAAAATTCATGAGTGCCTATATAATTTGTTACTCTTTCATGCAAAATCGTCTAGATAGATTATGGGATGTTTAGTAAATGGCTGGATCTCGGGAATAACGCATGGGATACTTTTAATCCCGATATTCCCATGGTATCGCGATTTTAGCATGTAAAATCTCAAAATATTAACATGAGTCTAGAGACTTTGTAAGAGTATTCTTCATGCAACATAATGAAAAACCTATTAACGCCTCAGCATTATGCTGAGCCAGTGTCCAATTTGCAACCGCAATGACACACACCATATATCCTTCTTGTTGTCTATTTGTAATAATATTGATGTGTCATGTGTTGTTGTCATCATCATCATCATCATCATCATCATCATTTCAGCCGAAAGACGTCCACTGCTGAACATAGGCCTCCCCCAAGGCTCGCCAAACAGATCGGCCCTGCGCCATCCGCATCCAATACGTTCCCGCTACCTTAACCAGGTCGTCGCTCCATCTTGTTGGAGGCCTACCTACACTGCGTCTTCCGATCCGCGGACGCCACTCGAGAACCTTTCAGCCCCATCGGCCGTCAGTTCTACGGGCGATGTGCCCTGCCCACTGCCACTTAAGTCTAGCGATTCTTCGAGCTATGTCCGTGACTTTAGTTCTTGCGCGGATTTGATCATTTCTAATGCGATCCCGCAGAGAAACTCCAAGCATAGCCCTCTCCATCGCCCTCTGAGTGACCTTGAGCTTCCTTATAAGACCCATCGTTAGCGGCCACGTCTCAGTGCCATAAGTCATCACTGGCAACACACACTGGTCAAAGACTTTTGACTTGAGACACTGCTGTGTTGTTGTAAATAAATGTATCTTCGTTCCTTCTTTAAATGCCCAGTGTACAGTCAGCAGCAAAAGTGGATGAGCGGTCGTGATGCTCAAAAGTATCTAGTCTCTTATCGCCTTGGAAATAGAGTCGTGTGTAGATCATCATACCACCAGAACCACTGGTCCACTTCTGTTGCTGACTGTAGTGTTGTTGGCATACCCGAAAGTGTTGTTGTCGACGACAGAATTGTTGTTCTCAGTGTTGTCGGGCGCGTCTTCCTCCGACCGCCGGCTGGTCACCGACGCGGACATCTCATTCGATAATACCACTACTTAAAAGAAAATAAATGGGCATTAGTTTCACTATTAAATTTCAATCAAGTTCTAGCAATTACAATCTTGCTATTCAAAGGTAGGTGATTAACAATGGTCAGAAAAACGCCCGTCATTTCACTTGTGATACATAACGACAGCAATTTCAGAAAAAAATTTAAAAAAAAATTTAAAACGTTTAATTTATTGAATAAGGCGTTACTTTGCGGAGGTCCATATTAATGAACTAAAACAATTACTTTGCTCACCCGTGACCTTTTTTAAGGTCGCGGGTGAGCAAAGTAATTGTTTTAGTTCATTAAAACGTTTATTCTGCAAGTAGGCCGCAAAGGGCTCTTTTACATGTCACTTTTTTTAAAAACTACCAGCGCTTTCGTAAGGACCATCATTGCCAAGAAGAATGCGCCGCAAGAAACTTGGCAGGAAGTCATCTTATCTTTAGGAGTTGAAATGGTTCGTTTTCAGTCTTCGGTCTTTGAAGCATATTGTAACATCGCTAGGAAGTCTCAGCTATAAGAAACAGGGTTAGTTTTTTAATTGACGGGCGTTTTTCCTATTCTTGACGATTAATTTTAATTAAATTTCGATTAAGTCAATAAGTGTTAATAATTTAGTCTTCAAGTCAATTATTATTACCATATTGTGGATCAAACGGTCTGAAATAAAGAATTTTTATTTTATTTTGAAAGAGAGCCGACAGTACAGCTGGTGCTGGTCTTCAGTTGGAAACTGCCGTTTAAAATGAAAAAAAACAGCAAAAAATCATCGTAATAAAATACTACGTTTGTATAGAGAAATGGCTCGCATCGTATCCTCTTAACGTCATAACCAGACATAGGAATTTAGGGGGCAAAATTTAATGACAAGTAGGGAGTTCCTTTATCGATAAATTCAACTATCGCAGCTTTTCCCATATACTATCGCTCCAAGCATTTTTAGTAAAAATTAAATTTTATAGAAAGTAAAAAATTAAACAAAATAATAAATCTATTCTAGTCTTCTTTATCATCGTAAAGCCCACGTCAAATTTTTAGCAATCATAATTTGAAACTTATTGACAATCAAGAAAAGTTGACATTTGCTTTGACATAATACATGTATTTAGCATGTTGGGCCTTACGAGGTTAAGTATTGTCAATATTTTATAGTGCAATGGTATTCATTACCCAGCAGCTATCGTTTAAAATACGCTTTGTATAAACTTCATCATATTTGTCTCCGAAATAAGACTTACAAACTAACAAACAAAGATGGGGGCGATCTCTAGTATATAGGAAAAGCGTCGATAGTTGAGTATATCGATAAAGGAATTCCCAATACGTTTACTTTAAGTTTACCACTGACAGATGGCTTGCCTTCATTTCATTTCCAACTTCAACACCATACAAATAAAGTAGCTATTACAAAATCTGCAAACGTGGGTAACAGTATTCTAAAATTGGCTTTATTTGTAGGTCGTTAAAGGTGAATGTGAAATGAAGGCAAACCATCTGTCAGTGGTAAACTGTAATTTTACTGTACCTGTCATTAAATTTTGCCCCCTAAATTCCTGTGTCTGGTCCTTTGATCAATTATAACTGTAGATACACATTGCCGAACAAAATCCCCTTCAAAGAAAATCATCACCTACACAGAAATTTGAACCTAGTCTTTACTTCATTACAGTCGAATTTCGGTAGCGGCAAAACTCCACTTGACAGCTAAACTTGACAATTTCACGCAACGTTCTGAGAAAAAAGAAGGCCACTTTTATCAAAGTGGCGCTCATTTGGCTCGGACATTTTCGGGCGCGCGACTGTGGATCTACAGTTATAATTGATCAAAGGTCTGGTCATAACGGTGGAAACGTCGCTCGGGTCGAGTGGTGGTGGTGCGTTGTCTCTCAAACAGCACGTAGAACCCCTGCAATTTGTATTGAACTCTCACGGGGTTATTTACCTGATGCAGAGAGCAGACTCGCCTGGCTGCCGCGCGGGCCGCTCTGAAGCAGCCGACCCTCAGAGTCGGAGTACACCGCCACGTCCTTACCGCACATGCGGGCATACTCTATAAATAAATAAATATTAGGGGCAAAACATTACACAAATCGACCTAGTCCCAAACTAAGCAAAGCATGTACTATGGGTTCTAAACAACGGATTAACATACTACTTACTTAAATACAAATTAAACAACCAAGACTCACGCACAAACATTCGTAATTTTCACACAAATATCTCCCCCGACCGGGAATCGAACCCGGGGCCTCAAACAACTAGGCTAGGTCGTGAAACTTAACTTTGAAGTCGGTTTTTTATTTCAAAACTATGTTCGTATAAACATCTCTCCTCATATATCTGTTACATAAAATATTAGGAAGTTAATAGCCGGAAGCTCCCATCTGGGGCCAATTGCATAACAAAGTACAACTAATAGTACAAGCGGAACTCTCGCTTCAGTTATATTAACTAGAAAGGGAGTTCCGCTTGTAATATAAGTTGTACTTTGTTATGCAATTGGGGCCTGGTTCTAAGTGTTAGGTAAGATGTCCTACCATCGTGGATTTCCATGAAATCCTCATATTTCAAAGCCTGGACAAGCTGCAGTAAGTACAGCAACAGATCCTCATCCGGGGCTTGCTTTAACCTCGAAATGGCGTACCTGTAGAAAATTAGCATTTTAAGATTTTATAAATACGAACTTATGAATAATAAATTAAAAAATTTAAAAACCCCCAACGCATTTAAGTCTAAGATCCCTTCTGCAGCATACAAAAGAGCTGATAACTTTGAAACGGCTGAACCGATTTTGACGAAACATATCTGAGAGCCATCGCCGAGAAACCGAAACCTGCTTGCATCCAAGTTAAACTCCTTCGACCACTGTGCCACTGTGAAAAATGGCGGAGCAGAGCCCCCTAGTGTTCCCACTAATTCGGCATATAATATCTTTAGTAGACATTTTTTCAAACAGAAGTACTTAATAACCGCTCTCGCCTTAATTTTCTCCACTTTGGCTTTATTATTCCGACCGCTCAAGAAAAAACAGTTGCAACTCTGTGAAAGATTCATTTTTTTTTTTTTTTTTTTGCTAAGGAGTCTTTGCAGCCAGTAACGCAACATCTATTTATTTTAATCAGATACAATAAGTATTCAATTATCATTCATTACTTTTGGATCACCCCTAGTACATATAGTATATTTATACTGGTTGCTTACTTCCTGACAGCGGGGTGCGTGAACTTGGGCGTGAGCAGTTCCAGGGCATCTTCCACATCCATGGGCGCCCATTGCTTCATCATAGACAAGGCTTGGCGCACCTCGCCTGCGGACAATAGGTTCATAAAATAGATTTTTAGGATTCCTTAGGTAATTTATTGAATCAGGCGTTACTTTGCGGAGGTCCATATTAATGAACTAAAACAATTACTTTGCTCACCCGCGACCTTACAATAGTTACGTTTATGCAAGAAATGTGTGTTCATGCAGTTCCTCCACCTCCACACTGTACGAACACACACAAATCACATAAACCCAACCATCACCACCACCAAGCTACACTGACGCGTTTCGAACTCAACCAGAGCTCATCTTCAGAGTTACCACAACCGTATGCTATGCTACCAAATGTTAAACTATCAAACCAAAACAAATGTTTTAACTTGTCACTGTAACTTCACAAGTACCCACTTTATTTTTCTTATTCTCTTAAATAAAATTTTCTTAAATAAATTAATTTTTATTTTTGTGGGGTAGTTTGATACATTGCCGAACAAAATCCCCTTCAAAAAGTGTCCGAACTTTTTTATTTGTTTGCATAACAATTAAAATCATCACCTACACAGAAATTTGAACCTAGTCTTTACTTCATTACAGTCGAATTTCGGTTGACACTTGACAGCTAAACTTGACAATTTCACGCAACGTACTGAGAAAAAAGAAGGCCACTTTTATCAAAGTGGCGCTCATTTGGCTCGGACATTTTCGGGCGCGCGACTATGGATCTACAGTTATAATTGATCAAAGGTCGATATCCAAAATTTGGCCCAGGGTAAAGCAGGAAATAAAATAAAACCTTGTAGTGAAAAACCCATAAATAAAAAGGTCATTTCGTTGTTTGTCTGTTGCCAAGATTTATTATTTGACGTGACAACGTCTAATAAATCGATGAACGCCGGCTGCACGCGCGAAAAAGGACGTTACATTGCGTGGGGGAGGGGGTGCGGGGGTATTAAAGGGGGGATGAAAATTTCATTGATTTTGCCGTAGGATGCACCGTTTTCAAGATATTTGACAAAACGCCAGTTCTCGTCCGATCACCGAGGTTAAGCAACGTCGGGCTCGGTCAGTACTTGGATGGGTGACCGCCTGGTTTCATTTTTGTTTTTTGAATGTTTTGTTATGATATGACGTTGTCACGTTAAACTATCGTCCGTAAACCGACTTTACAGTCAACCGGTTTTTTAGAATCGCATGAAGATTTAGGTTAAAAAAAAAAGAAAGACCACTCTGTAATGTGACCGTATAGAAAAGTTGACCTTGTATATTAGAAAAATAAAGTTCCATATCAGGTTTGGACACCGAAGATGCATATGTGTGAGGTGTTGACAAAACACCAGTTCTCGTCCGATCACCGACGTTAAGCAACGTCGGGCTCGGTCAGTACTTGGATGGGTGACCGCCTGGTTTCATTTTTTGTTTTTTGAATGTTTTGTTATAATTATAATAATAAACCATTTATTTCAGATTCTTAGATCCATAGTTAATTACATAGCTTACAAAACAAATCGAATTAAAATCAGAAGTAGTCAAAATATATTAAAACAAATTCAATTAAATAAAACTAAAAATAAAGGTCAAAATTAAAATTACAATTTAAAATAAAAATAAATTAATTAATCAAATGAAATCAGAATAAAATGTCAAATTAAAAATATAAAAACATTAAAATTTACAGCTCGAAAATAAATTTATATCAAAGGGCCAGAGAAGATATGACATGACGTTGTCACGTTAAACTATCGTCCGTAAACCGACTTTACAGACAACCGGTTTTTTAGAATCGCATGAAGATTTAGGTTTAAAAAAAAGAAAGACCCCCCCTCTGTTATGTGACCGTATAGAAAAGTTGACCTTGTAAATTAGAAAAATAAAGTTCCATATCAGGTTTGGACACCGAAGATGCATATGTGTGAGGTATCGTTAGATAGGTCTTTTAAAACCATTGGGGGGTTGCTAACATGATTTTTCTATTCAGTGATCTGTTTGCGAAATATTCAACTTTAAAGTGAAAATTTTCATTAAAATCGAGCGTCCCCCCCCCTCTAAAATCTAAACTGTTGGGTGGAAAAATTTGAAAATATTCAGAATGGTAGTAAATATATTAAATTTACAAGGAAAATTATAGCGGCTAAGATTGCATGGGAATTATTTGTAGTTTAAGAGTAAATAGTAGCCTAAGGTAAAAACCATACTTAAACTTGGAAGATTCCGTACACATCCGAAATCCTTAGAAAAATATTGCTTGATTTTTTCGTAATGGCTACGGAACCCTATCTTGGGCGTGTCCGACACGCTCTTGTCTATAGTAATTACAGTAAGGTAATTACTTTCGCCCTGGGCCCAATTGCATAACAAAGTACAACTTATATTACAAGCGGAACTCCCTTTCTAGTTAATATAACTGAAGCGAGAGTTCCGCTTGTAATACCTGGCCATTGGTATTAATTGGCATTGATCACTTTTTTACAATGTGGTCTAATTCCAAAACCATTTCGAGGAATAGGTTTATTAAATCATTTTATAACATTGTAGTAAAAAAATATTAAATGATCGTGTGTATTTTTGCAAAATAATGTTTGACCTTTGTTTGACCTTTCTGTGGGCATTAACTTTGAAATTCTTTGCAACAAGAAAAAAAAAGCCGTCCGTCTAGTTTCTCTATACTATTCTCTGTCACTTCGACGTAGTTATCATCTGTCAGTTTAAGGATACTATTTTGAAAAACAATCTTCGCGTTTTTCATATTTTAATAATGGATTTATACAGGAAGTGTTTCATTCCTGCTTGTGGAAATGATTCTGTCAATAGCCCAAACAAATTAATTGTTCGCATTAGAGAAGATTTACAAGAGAAGTGGTGCCGCAAAGTTAATCAAAGTTTACAAGATGTACTTATTGTTGCGAGGATCATTTTAATGTAAGTATGGATTAAATCCGCCAAAGAACTTTCAAGGGAACACTTCTGACCATTTTATTTTACCTATACGTACAAAAAATACTAAGCCGTAAATCGTTTTTTTTACCTATTCTCTTGAAAGAATCGGCAACTTTAGTGTTATTGTTATTGTAATGTAAAGTGACATTGTCAGATGACAACTAACCATCGATTGTGACACATTTTTTTGTCATTATGTCTGTGGTTTATACACAGATTCAGCCGCGGCATGTAATTTACGAGAAATCGTATCTCAAATTTTCAATAAATTTAAAAAAAATATTGGAGTGATGAATTGCTGAAATATTCAAATTAGTTTCTTAAAATGCTCTATATTTTCGATAAAAAAAATAAAAGGGGGGGTTAGAAAAAATGAACAATCCCAATTTGGTACAGGTTTTATTATTGCATTGAAATTATGACACATTGCCATGGTTGGTTAGTTGACCGCCCACGTTTTTAGGGTTCCGTACCCAAAGGGTAAAAAGGAACCCTATTGAAGATAAACGGATCACTCACGTCTTAAAACGAGTTTAACTCGACATGTTTCGGGCTGATCCGTAGTGCACGTTTGGCAGCCGCCGTGACGGGTGACTCCAAGAAGAAGGGCTACGGATTACCCCGAAACAAGACGAGTTATACTCGTTTTAAGACGTGAGTGATCCGTTTATTTTCACTATGAGTGAGTCTCACGGTAGTTTCATGTTTAAAGGAACCCTATTATTGAGACTTCGCTGTCCGTCCGTCCGTCTGTCACCAGGCTGTATCTCATGAACCGTGATAGGGGGTGGGGATGAGGGGGTGGTGAGGGGGGTTCGTAAGACGGCACAACGTTAATGTTCAAGTGTTCACTTCTGCCGGTACTCCCGGAGTGCAACCCGTTGTTTTTTTAATTGGCCTCTCGCCTGGTACAGTCAAGAACTTTAATTCATGAGCCACCATGGAACCTTTTCAAAGGAAAAGTCATTACGATTTTCCTTGTTAATTAATGCTATGTCACTATGACGTTTACTGTGAAATGGTTCCATGGTGGCTCATGAATTAAAGTCCTTGACCGCACCAGGTTACCGTTGAGTTTTGGGACACTCTGTATATACAGCGAAGATATGTACGTACCTTTACTAATTTCCTTATAAGGCATACTAAGTACTGCGCCCGCACACGCGCGAAACGACACGCAATCTTATCAACATCAACAATGTTTCTCGCAAAGAATATTTAAACAGCGCAATAAACTATAGCGAATCCATTATAATAGTTCTTTGTTCACTTAAGCAACAAAATAATATTTCATCACTTCACGGTGGAGCGGTCGTGATTTAAAAATAAAGGTCCAAACTGAGGCTTGAAACGTGTTTACTGACCCACATTTCGGACCACAATGGCAGTGAGAACATTTTATTAAAATCGTATGCAATCTGAAATCTGAAGGTTGGTTAGGTTGGTGGTATATGGTTAGCCTTGCTAAAAATATAAACTAGTTGTGCCCGCAGTTTTACCCGCGTTAGCGTGATGTTATACAACATGTCTCTACTCTCTGGAAAAAGACCGAAATCCTAACTAGAGTTCCTTCTCAGGAATGTTCTACTTATCGTCGTTGAGAATGCCACATCCGCTACCTATGTGTTCGATTTTTGATTGACAAATAGGTACCTAGCAACATATCATATAGGTTTTAATTGATTTGATTAAAATCGAACGCATAACGGATTTGGCAATCTCAACGACGTTGTGTAAAATTCTTAGTTTTTCTTTTCGAAATACAATTAATTCCCACAAACAAATCAACAATAAGTAGGAACGGAAAATGGACACTTTGTATTTAAAATTAATGGCGCGACGTGTTGAGTGGCGAGGCGTATGTGCGCTAGCATGAAACGGAACGTTTAGTAACTACTCAAGATGTCATCCGGTGTCAGTGACGTTTCGCTAGAGTGGCCGATATGGCGATTGCGATTTGTCTGTCACTTCTGTCAGCACCATTAGAATTTAACAAAATACTCGACAATCCGAATTTCGCGGATATATGTTGTCGACTCGAAATCATTATTTTTTCATGTTTTATTATTCAGGTAAGGTTTCGATCGAGTCTAACGTACCCCTTGACGAAATTCATCATCATCATCATCATTTCAGCCGTAGGACGTCCACTGCTGGACATAGGCCTCCCTCATTGATGCACAATCATTACGATTGGAAGCGATTTGCATCCACCCTGAACCTGCGGCCCTCACCAAATCGTCCGTCCATCTCGTTGGTGGACGTCCCACGCTGCGCTTGCCAGTTCGTAGTCTCCATTTCAGAAATTTGGGCCCCAACGGCCATCTGTTCTACGTGCTATAGGGCTTGACGAAATTATTAATATAGAATAGCTAAAGTTTAAAACAGTGTACTGCTGAAGAACCTTGGCTCAAACTTGGAATGCCCCAGATCTCACAAAAGTAAACTTCCTTAAGATATTAAGATTAGATAATAACGAGCATGATCTCAAGCTACGTATGCTCGTTAACATATTTTAACTAATATTTTAATCGTTGATAATAACTGAGACGTTGCAACAAGTGTTTAACGAAGTCCTCGAAGTATGCACTTTTTTTTGTTTGGATGTTGATATAGATAAATCTTCCCAGGTGAATTTTTCGCTTCGAACCCTTATCTTTCAAAACAAACGGTATCATCATAGTATTAAGGTTCAAATTTAATGTAATGGCTCGAAGCGAAAAAATCACCTGGGAAGATTTATACTATACTTCCCGTTTAGTCCCACTTGAATTTGAAGATAAAGTACCACACATAAGGAAATCATTTTTTTTTTGTTAAAATTATTAGCGATGACATTTTCTTTTTACTAGCTCTTGCGTGCATTTTTGCCCACGTAGAAGAATAAAAAGGGCTCCTATACCACGGGAATTTAAAAAATCCCTTCGTAGGACACCTGTAGCTCCAGAGGCTCAGGTTGTGAGTTGTCTGTCAGTCTGTCCGTTATACTTCATTTAGGCAACTGAAAAACTGAACCAATTCACTGGATCACTACTTAAGCAACAAACTGCCGCATTGCGACACTTACACTTTAATCGGTATTTCATACATAAAATAATTAAAGATCAAACTTATGTATTATTATGTCATTAAACGTAGCAGTTGCCTACATTATGTTTGATTAAACTGGTTTAGTATATAGTCACATTATAAAATTGAATCCACCTGGAATCGAATTCGATTCTATTAAAACAGGAACAAACATATACCACCAAACTAAACGTCATTCAATTACGAAAATAACGTGAATTTTAAACACTTTTATGAACCTGCGTATATTTCTCACATTAATTATTTGCTTTGTTATTACTATTCAATAGTAATCAAACTCAAATTGATAATTATACATTATTGTTTTTAACTATCACGAAAGTCGTATTTAGTCTTTGGCAAGTTTTTTAATACACTCTTAAAAGGATCTCCGTTCCGACGGTTTTTTTTAAACGTAGCATTCGGTCGGCCTGAATGCGCGCGCAGTACTGACATAGTTGTAGACAGGTAAGACAGGTTGTCGAAATA
This sequence comes from Archips xylosteana, assembly GCA_947563465.1. Taxonomy (NCBI): domain Eukaryota; kingdom Metazoa; phylum Arthropoda; class Insecta; order Lepidoptera; family Tortricidae; genus Archips; species Archips xylosteana. The sequence continues at coordinate 1,993,239 of OX387360.1, forward strand.
AAGTTGTATAATCAGGCAATATTTGAAATCGGTATGTTAATAATGCAGGCTCATTAATAGATGCGGTAAGGTGTTTGATGGACGAGTTGTAGATAAATATCTGTTGGAAAATAGGAAAAAAAAAACCGGAAAAGCGCGAAACGGAATGACTTTTTTTTTACAGAGTAATTATAGGAGGAAGTTCACAGTTCGGTTGTATTTTTGAAATGAAATTAAATTGATTTATTCACAATGAACATATGGTTACATAAGGTCTTAAATTGTATACTGTTGCTTCCCATGACATGTTCAGCCAAGTTAGGCATGTGAAAATTTGAGCTCAGTGATTCAATCACTCACTTTGTTCACTTTGTTTTTTTTTTTTTTATTAAGCCACAATTTACAAAAATATTAACTAAAAAATATTTTCGCCAAACTGCTAAGCAGTTTGTTGGCGAATACAGCACTCTTTTTTTATAAACTAGTACTTAAAATAGACTATAAAGCTTATACCTAAAACAAGATAAACATAAACACACAAACATACAATATTTGCGGGCCCTAACTTTCACTTTCTTTAATGAAGGTATCCATCAAACACGCCTTTACTTTAGATTTAAATATATTTTTCGTTTCACACTCGTTCTCCGATATGATTTTGTTGTAAATGCGTGGTATCAGGTACCTTCTTGTTCTTTGTCCGTAGTAATTATTAAGTGATCTCGGTCTCGGTTTGTTTGTTGTCTTAGGAATTATTGAATTGTAATGGATTTCGTGTAAAAAAAATCACTGTAGTTCCTTTAAAAGTAGGTACTACTGCTAATAATCCCATTTATGAACCGATTTAGATTTTTTATAATTACTATACTAAACGGGACATATTACGCAATTAATATTTACCTTGAGGTATGAGTGAAAATCGTTAGATTTTGTTAGGAAGGGTGTACTTCCCCTTTGGTTCCATACAATTTCGAAGAAAAACTATTCTCCTAAGGAAGATCTTTGAAATCGTTTTTTTACAAACGTATTTTTTGCAGACTTTTGGATTAAGCGAAGCCCTCAGCGCACAAGTTAGTACAATAAACATGGAACATCTTACTCAACTTCATGGTTGACCTTGGGCTAGTCAATCAAAGTGCAGCGATCGCTTTAGTGGTTTGGCAAATTATCGAACAAATTAGTAAATGACATTTTCTCTTCATCTAAACTAATATTATAAAGAGAAAAGATTTGATTGCATGCCTAACCTAATCTAAGGGGTTCTACAGGGTTAATTTTAATTCACTGACATCCTCTTAACCCTGAATTCCTATCACTCAAACAAATGTTTTTTGTTTTACGACTTTTTAAAATGAAGCACTTTTTTTCCCATACAAATACACAGAGTATCGTAAAAATAAGAGGAAATCTCAAATTTTCAAAACGTTATTACACCAAAAATATTAAGTTATGACAAAAGCCGTAAAACAAAAAAACATTTGTTTAAGTGGTAGGAGTTTAGGGTTAAAAGGATGCTAGTGAATTACAAATAACCCTGTATACGATGCAGTATTAATAAATTTTGAGAACAAATTTTGAGAATAAATTTTAAAACGGTACGGTTAAAGAGAAAACTTTCCTATTTTACAACCCATTCGATATTTTAAAATAATCGATATAATTAACTTTCGATATTCAAAAACGAGCCCATTTTAGGACAGTGAAGGTTAAAGAACTTCGTACTCTGGGTCAGTGCAGTTGGTCCGGTTTAAGATAAGTAGGTATAACGGTTTGATTCTCTTGATGGTTTATGTTATGGAGTGTCTCGAAACGTCGCCACGTCAAAATATACGCCCGTAGGTAGTATATTTCGTTTAGGTTCATTTCGTCCACATTCCCACTTCGTTCGCATTCCCACTTAGTCAACATTCCCATATCGTCAACATTCCCAATTCGTCCATATTCCCACTTCGTCCCCATTCCCATTTCGTCCACATTCGGGTGATTTTTTTAATGGGGTGTCTTGGGAATGTGAACGAAATGGGAATGCGGACGAATTGGGAACGTGGACGGAAATGGGAATGTTGACGAAGTGGGAATGTGGACGAAGTGAGAATGTGGACGAAGTGGGAATGTTGACAAAATGGGAAGTGGACGAATTGGGAATTGATTGTAGACGAAATGGGATTGCTGACGAAGTGGGAATGTGGACGAAATTAACCAAAACGGTATATCTCGACATCTGGAAATATGTACGGAACCCTCGGTGCGCGAGTCTCGCTCACTGGTTTCATAATACACATATTCGGCTACCATAAGGCGTGATTGCGTTCAACGTATGCTTTTTATGTACAAAAAATGTAACGTGGGCGAATGCAACAGCTTGAGGCGCTCACAGTGAAAGAGACCGTTACCTAACCGATGTTTTCTTATTTTGTCACGTACAGTTTCGTTGAGGATGCAATGCACATTGCAGTAAATCATAATAGCACGTAATAGGTACTACTACATAACACAATATTGTGTCTGGATATGTGGTGAAAGGTTTCTTAAAATCAGCCCCGAAGTTGAATTTATTATTTCTATCCCACGAGAATTTTGCATTTTTTCGAAGAAGAGTTGACCAATCAGGAATAGTGTAGCTTTCTATTGGTGAAAAAAAATTAAAAATCAGCCCTAATGTTGAATTCGGTTTTTTCTATCCCGTGAGAATTTTGTATTTTCCCGAAGAAAAAGTAGCCTATGTCAATCAAGGATAGTGTAGCTTTCTAATGGTGAAAGAATGTTTTAAAATCAGCTCAATAGTTCCAGAGATTCCGCTACAAACAAAGAAACAAAGAAAGTTTAGATATTTCCCTATCCCGTGAGAATTTCGAAAAATTCTTCCTTAGTGCACCTCTACAACACTAAGGTACTACGTATGTATATGTCAAATTTCAAGTCTCTAGCACCAGTAGTTTAGGCTGTGCCTTATCTGTCAGTCAAGTAGCCTACGTACTATTTCAGACATCCAGGTATCTACAAACCGAATTACATTTAAATCCGTCCACCAGTTTTAGATTGAAGGAGTAACAAACAAACACGTACACACACACACACACACACATACACATGCACGCACACATTCCTTTCCGAACCTTCCCATTTACAATATTAGTAGAGTTAGTTAGGATACTAAGAAACTTAAGCATTTTAGTATTTTCAAGTTTCTCTCATAATGAATTCATTCTGAATTAGCATAAGTTAAATATTATGCGATTATGTAATGATAATGCTTGTAAAAATATGGCCAGTAGACGAGAGCATTGACTCCTCGACTGGTTTTACTGCTTTTGATTATATATTGGTGGCAGATTTTTGTACATTCCAAGTGTTTGTGAGCCTAAATTGAATAAATATATTTTGACTTCGATATCGCTTTACGTACTCATAAATAGGTCATGATTATGTTAAAGTTATCATCATCATCATCATTCCAGCCCCTGCGTATACGTGGGACGTCCCACTGCAGGGTACAGGCTTCCTGTCAGAACGAGAGGGCTTGGGCGGTAGTTCAAACGCGGGCCCCGTGCGGATTGGGAACACACACCATTGAATTTCTTCTCAGGTTTACACAGGTTCCCTCACGATGTTTTCCTTCACCATAAAGCTCATGGTAAATTTCAAATATCGCACATAAATTCCGAAAAACTCAAGAGGAGCGAGCCGGGATTTGAACCCACGACCCTCTGCTCGAGAGGCCAAAGGTCAAACCACTAGGACACCACGGATTTTTTTGTAAAAAGTAAGGATGTTTTTTGTTCAAGTAACTTAGCATCTTAAGTAAAAGGAAGACTATGAAATTTTACGTTTGCATTGTGACTGTAAGCAGACTAAAGTGTGGCATGGTAGGTACTATGTACGACAATATTAACTTTGATCAATTATAACTGTAGATCCACAGTCGCGCGCCCGAAAATGTCCGAGCCAAATGAGCGCCACTTTGATAAAAGTGGCCTTCTTTTTTCTCAGTACGTTGCGTGAAATTGTCAAGTTTAGCTGTCAAGTGTCAACCGAAATTCGACTGTAATGAAGTAAAGACTAGGTTCAAATTTCTGTGTAGGTGATGATTTTAATTGTTATGCAAACAAATAAAAAAGTTCGGACATTCTTTGAAGGGGATTTTGTTCGGCAATGTGTATCTTCAGTTATAATTGATCAAAGCATATTAAAGATACTTTTCCTCCATGTGGCATAGCCATGAGAATTTGAATAGATGACTTCCTGCCAAGTTTCTTGCGGCGCATTCTTCTTGGCAATGATGGTCCTTACGAAAGCGCTGGTAGTTTTAAAAAAAAGTGACATGTAAAAGAGCCCTTTGCGGCCTACTTGCTGAATAAACGTTTTGATTTTTTTTTTGAGACGTCCCGTAGGGTAAAACCAGGGTAGGCATAGTTGCCCCGATTATAATTACTCTAGTTTCGCGAATGAATCGTATTTTATTTCAATCGTATTTTGTTTTGACGACCAGATGGCCTAGTGGTTAGAGAACCTGACTATGAAGCTTGAGGTCCCGGGTTCGATTCCCGTGTCGGGGCAGATATTTGTATGAAAAATACGAATGTTTGCTATCGGGTCTTGGGTGTTTAATATGTATTTAAGTATGTATCTATCTATATAAGTATCTCTATGTTTATCCGTTGCCTACTACCCATAATACAAGCTTTGCTTAGCTAACTTTGGGACTAGGTCAATTGGTGTGAATTGTCCCGTGATATTTATTTATTTATTTATCGAGAGGCTCTCCCTCCAGCTACCACTAAGTTGACCGAGTCGCATGTCTCTGTTTGATTGCATGGGAAGGCAAAATGCAATCAAAGTTTTTATGGGATAGTTGTCCCGTTTCGGGGGAGAGCGTCTGTCCTATACGGCATTGATATGGTTCAGGCAACTATCCCATACGTGGGATAGATGACACAAAATTAAGAGGTCTGTTAAAATTGCTAATACTCTGAAAATATTCAGGAAAATGTTTTTTTCTTTTTATAAATTGGTCGATGACAATAAGAAACGAAGCCGGTTTTTTTTACTAAACCTGCATACACCTGAGAAGGAGTTCGATGGCGTATGTGAAGTTCCCGATCCGCATTGGGCCCGTGCGGGAACTACGGCCCGAGCCCTCTCATTCTGAGAGGAGGCCTGTGCCCTGCAGTGGGACGTATATAGGCTGGGATGATAATGATGAGGGTGAATCAACTTTTTAGTTTTTTAACGACCGCTTTAGCCTAGTTGGTAGTGACCCTGCCTACGAAGCAAGAGGTCCTGGGTTCAAATCCCGGTAAGGGCGTTTATTTGTGTGATGAGCACGAATATTTGTTCCGAGTTATGGATGTTTTCTATGTATTTAAGTATTTATTTATCTATATAAGTATGTTTATCGTCGTCTAGTACCCATAGTACAAGCTTTGCTTAGTTTGGGACTAGGTCGATTTGTGTAAGATTGTCCCCTAATATTTATTTTATTTTATTTTTATTTATTTAGTGCCACCCGTTGCCATGGTTACACAAATTTTGTCCCTTGGACAACCTAAGCAATTTTCTATGAAACTGTATGAAATGTGACTTATTGGACAACCGGGGACAGAGTAAACAACACAAAAAAGTTTATTCATCCATGATGACTTATTTACTAAGAGAAGTATTCAAAAATTGGGGCAACTATCCCGGTTTTACCCTATATGCCTGCAGCCGTAAAATCTCGTATTGTTACTTTTGTAGGTTACCCGGCATTGCATTGTAGCACCATCGAAGGTATGCTCTAAATCATTGATTCCCAAAGTGGTCCACGTGGACCCCCAGGGAGCCACGGGAGACTCGACGGGATTTAGATTTAGATCCAATCTTCACATTTTTGTCGAGTTTTGGGAATATGGTACAAGTGTAACCAACCAGCTAAATTGTGAAAGTGGTCTATGAGAAAAAAAAGTTTGGGAACTAATGCTCTAAATAAATAAATTTAGTTACAATACCTGGTCTGTTCCAGTTGACGCATTCCAGGAACTTGGTTAGGGCGCGGCGGTGCGACGACAGGTAGAACCTAGGAAAGATTAACAAATAAATATTTGCGGTCATCCTATACCAGCCAGGCTCAAGTTTTTGGTATCCTATTATCTCGCCTCATTTGTTTTTCGTTTAATTCTTATTTCGTCTCAGTCTGTACCTATTAACGACCGCTTTAGCCTAGTTGGTAGTGACGCTGCCTCCGAAGCAATAGGTCCTGGGTTCAAATCCCGGTAAGGGCATTTATTTGTGTGATGAGCACGAATATTTGTTCCTGAGTTATGGATGTTTTCTATGTATTTAAGTATTTATTTATCTATATAAGTATGTTTATCGTCGTCTAGTACCCATAGTACAAGCTTTGCTTAGTTTGGGACTAGGTCGATTTGTGTTAGATTGTCCCCTAATATTTATTTATTTATTTATTCTTCGTCTTGTTCGATCCTTCACTAACTTTTTTGGTCAAATTACGCAACTTGTCTATCTCTTAATACGTCTTATTCGTTTTTCGTCACGGTAGTATCATTCGCAGTATATCTTCAGTCACATGACACCGAACGTATCAAAATAATTTTGGCGAATAAGAGCGCGCGCAAACAGAGAGCGGTCTGGAGTTCTGAGTTCCGCGTTCAGAGTTCTGCGTTCTTTCTAATGTACTGTGTCTCTTACGATAACGCACACAGCAGGCGACTGGAACTCTCGAGCGGTCAAAACACAGAACTCTGAACGCCGAACTCGGAACTCCTGACCGCTCTCTGTCTGCGCGCGCTCTTATTCGCCAAAATTATTTCGATACGTTCGGTGCTATGTGACTAAAGATAGACTGCGAATGATACTAAAAACGAGGGAGACAAATAAAGAATAAGTCCAAGGAAGACCGCGAAGAAAAACGATTAAGACTTATTAACAGAGAGACAAGTTACAGAATTTGACCACATAAGATAATGAAGGATAGCGAACAAGACGAATAAAGAATGAGTGACGAATACAGAAAGGGACGATCTATCCTAGGATCCTGACCTGTGCTTCCAGAGCAAGTCCTGATAGTTGGCAGGGGATTGTAGAAAGTATTTAGTGATTTGAAGTGTCCTTGTCTGTAGTCCTGGTAGTTGACAGGCAAGGGGCTGACTTTGTTCAAGAGTCGACTTTTTCTAACTTGCAGTCTTCCTGCAGCAAATGTTCAGAGATCTGATCTATCCTAGGGTCATGCCTGTACTTCCACAGCAAGTCCTGGTAATTGGTGGACAGGAGGCTGCCTTTGCTGAACATTGGACGTTTTCCAGCTGACGGTAATGAGGTTATCCTGTCCAAAATGCCCAAAGATCTGATCTATCCTTAGGTCCTTACCTACTTCTACAGCAGGTCTTGGTTGCTGGTGGTTGTTGGTAGATATGGTTTGTTTCTGATGCTCGGGGCTGCCTTTTTTCAACAGTGGACTTCTTTGAGAACTTAAGGTCTTCCTGTAGAATGTGTTCAGATGTTTGGTTTATGGTCCTCACCTGTACTTCCAGAGCAAGTCCTGGTAGTTGGCAGGCAGTGGGTCTATCCTAAGGTCCTCACCTGTACTTCCACAGCAGGTCTTGGTTGCTGGTGGTTGTTGGTAGATATGGTTGGTTTGGTCCTCACCTGTACTTCCAGAGCAAGTCCTGGTAGTTGGCAGGCAGTGGGTCTATCCTAAGGTCCTCACCTGTACTTCCACAGCAGGTCTTGGTTGCTGGTGGTTGTTGGTAGATATGGTTGGTTTGGTCCTCACCTGTACTTCCAGAGCAAGTCCTGGTAGTTGGCAGGCAGTGGGTCTATCCTAAGGTCCTCACCTGTACTTCCACAGCAGGTCTTGGTTGCTGGTGGTTGTTGGTAGATATGGTTGGTTTTTGATGCTCAAGGCTGCCTTTTTCCAACAGTAGACTTCTTTGAACTTGAGTAGTCCATAGTCCTCACCTGTACTTCCACAGCAGGTCTTGGTTGCTAGTGGTTGATTTTTGATGCTCGGGGCTGCCGTTTTTCAACAGTGGACTTCTTTGAACTTGTGGTCTTCCTGTAGAAAGCGTTCAGAGCCTGTAGAATGTGTTCAGATGTTTGGTCTATGGTCCTTACCTGTACTTCCACAGCAGGTCTTGGTTGCTAGTGGTTGATTTTTGATGCTCGGGGCTGTCGTTTTTCAACAGTGGACTTCTTTGAACTTGAGGACTTCCTGTAGAAAGCGTTCAGAGCCTGTAGAATGTATACAGATGTTTGGTCTACGGTCCTCACCTGTACTTCCAAAGCAAGTCCTGGTAGTTGGCAGGCAATGGGCTGGCGGGCGGGGCTGCGACGATGGCGGTGAGCTGGTCCCTCTCTGAAGCAGTGGGCTTGGCGTCGCGGCCGTGGGCGCCGGCGCGGAGAGACCGCGCGAGACGGTGGTGCTTGTTCTCTACTAGGTTTTCCTGAACAAAGTGTTTTATACTGTTTTAAACTTTCGTAATTTTCACTCATAATGGAGACTTATGAACTGAAACAATTACTTTGCTCACCCGCGACCTTACGATAGTTACGTTTATGTAAGAAATGCGTGTTCATGCAGTTCCTCCACCTCCACACTGTACGAACACACACAAATCACACAAACCCAACCATCATCACCACCAAACTACATTGACGCGTTTCGAACTCAACCAGAGCTCATCTTCAGAGTAGATACCACAACCGAGAGAATGAGTAATTGTTTCAGTTAATTAATAGGTATTTATCTCCGCAAAGTAACGCCTGATTCAATAAACTATGGAGACTTAAATGTATTTTTATTTTTGAATACATTAAATACTGCTTTTATAGGGTTTTGAAAAATCGCTTATCTTAGTCGGGACTCGAACCGAACCGGTCATATTCGACAAAAAATAAAATGCCGTACTTTATGATCAGACGAATATGATGATTATTAAAAATATGCTATGCCTAATTAAATTAGAAATGGGAAACGATGTTATACCTGAAAAAAAAACCGTCATTTGAAAATCTACAACACTTCAGTAAAGCTCCAAACACACAGACAGCCGAGGCGTGGCGGTGCGGTGGTAGTGACGGTTGTAATATTCTAACTTGTATGATTCAGTTCGCGGTACGGTACCGCACAACCGTTCATACAAGTTAGAATATTACAACCGTCACCGTCACCGCATCGCCACGCCTCCGCTGTCTGTGCGTTAGAAGCTTAACCCTTTATAAGGCAGGGGCGATTTAGCGACCACATGCATTGAGTTGGAATTTCAACCTTATTGATTCACAATTTCCATTGTAATTATTGAAAATACGACTAGCTTTACAAATATCCTTTGCCAGGTACGCATTCGATAGCTGCTTTTGAATATCTGGTAGTATGTTCCAATAAATGGGGCCTTATAAAGGGTTAAAGCATAAGTTTGATAAATAATTTCTGTGCCTTTTGGCCATTCTAACTATAGGCGGAACAGTTTTTGTATACGTGCAAGTAGACAATTGAATAAACTAACGAAGGAGCTTGATATTGACGTGTTTAATGTTAACACTGACACCTTGAGACGTACTTTGGTGAATCGATTTTTTGAGAGCGTGCATTGAGCGTTGTACCTTACTGTAGATTAAGTTTGTTAGGTTAGGGACTTGATTAATTTTTCTCCTCCGATAAAATAGTGCTGAATTATTAGTCACTAAGTAGTTATTTTCTCTTTTTTCTTTTTTGTGTGTCCGAAGGGGCTCTGTGTGGGCATACTGCCTTATTGTTACACTGTAATTGTCGGCGAGAACCTGTAATTGGCTTGCTGTATTTACTGTAATGTTTAAGATGATGTATAAGCTGTTGGTTCTCCATAAATAAATAAATAAATAAATAAATAAATAAACGATAATGACATAATTCGAAACAGTCTCACCTGAAGTATTTCGTAGTCGGGCACAGTGACGACTTCAGCCTGGGCCCGGAACTGGTACATCTCGTCGCCATCTTGCTCGTAGTACACTACCGCGTGCTGTACAAACACACCAACTAATTAACGTCAGAGCTGTTTAGGTGATGGCAAATGGCTGAACACTCGTAAGTGCGTGTGCGTGCAATTGTTTTTGAGCACCTAGACAGGCGTTCACGGACCGGAAGACGAGGTGTAGATAGGCCTCTCAACAAGATAGAGCGACGACCTGGTTAAGGTTGCAGGATCGCGTTGGATGCGGATGGCGCGGGACCGATCTGTTTGGCGAATCTTGGGGAGGCCTGTGTTCAGCAGTGGACGTCTTTCGGCTGAAATGATGATGATGATGATCTAGACAGTTCAGATGTCTATGAACTTTATTAGCTACTGCACCTACAAATTTTATGTGAAAATAGTTGGTAAGGTTGGCCGCCACAAAAACACAGGCACATAGTTCAATAACTAACGACCGCTTTAGCCTAGTTGGTAGTGACCCTGCCTACGAAGCAAGAGGTCCTGGGTTCAAATCCCGGTAAGGGCATTTATTTGTGTGATGAGCACGAATATTTGTTCCTGAGTTATGGATGTTTTCTATGTATTTAAGTATGTATTTATCTATATAAGTATATTTATTCATCTAGTACCCATAGTACAAGCTTTGCTTAGTTTGGGACTAGATCGATTTGTGTAAGATTGTCCCCTAATATTTATTTATTTATTTATTTATTTTAACTACACGTAGGGCCGTTACGGACGGACTGCATTCGAACAACAGTCCAAGTTGGAATGCTCTATGTCGGCCCTTACACTTTCCTGAAATGTCCGTTTTTAAGAAGTTGCACATCCTTTAACCCTTTTTCATGCCCACTACACTACATGCCATACTACCACAGAATAGATATGTTCCCTTTGCCCTTTTCACCGGAAAAAAGAACTGTAATCATTTTAAATTTGATAACAACCTCAACGATAGATATACGTCATCACTTTTTTTTAATAGAGATTAGACAAAAGTAATGGATCCATTGTGTGGTAGTTTTGGAGTTATGCCTTTTTAGAATAAGCACATCTTAAAAAAAATGTTATAAATTAATTAATAATCCTTTGGGGGTAGTTACAATAGAGAGATCTCTCTCCGGGCAGATGTTATGCCTGGGGACCGAAGTCCAATGGACGAAAGTTGGAAGTTGTATTTATGCAGCTGAGTTGAGAAACTTCGATAGCGCGATGCAGGATTGTAGAAATTAGTTTTTTATGTGATGACTAGATGGCGCTAGTAGTCGCTACATCAGCCCCCTTTTAGACCGGAGGTCGATACGAATTGCAGTGGAGTGCAGTCTGTGCGTCATGTGGGCGCTTGCAAGGACCAGTCGCTCAGAGCCTCGTCGGCGAGCATTGTTATTCCTCTGCTACTTCTGGATGCCTGTTGCGTGATTGCTCGGAGCCTTGTTGGCGAGCGTTGGTTGATTGATTGGCAAGTGGAAGTAGTGGGAGGAGGATTTGCGAACTGTAGACACCAGGCAGATAATAGATACATGCTAATGGTGCACAGTGCGGTGAGTATGGCTTGCTTTGAGACTGCGTCATCGTCTTGTGTGTCTGAAGGTTGCGATTTTGTCCAATGTCGTGGGTCACCAATTTGGGGGTTAGTTGTAATAGAGAGATCTCTCGCCAGGCAGATGTTATGCCTGGGGACCGAAGTCCAATGGACGAAAGTTGGAAGTTGTATTTATGCAGCTGAGTTGAGAAACTTCGATAGCGCAATGAAGGATTGTAGAAATTAGTTTTTTATGTGATGACTAGATGGCGCTAGTAGTCGCTACAATCCTAGTGAAAATTTAAAAATATCAGCGTCTTTCTCTTTCCAAGCAGAATACAGAGAACGAATCAAATTATAGCCTTAGAAATATGAAATGTTGTCAATTATAAATATTAAACAAACTCACGTTAATTCCTTCGATCGTGACCGAAGGAAACTCAACCATCAGATACATATAGTCGGAGCCGCGCTTCTCTTTCTCATTTATCATTTCGATCTCCCGGAACGTGAGGCGGTCCAGCCAATCCACCTGAGAACATTACAAATTACAGTACAATGACGCTTTATACCTACCCTAGACCTATTATTTATTATCTATCAGGGTCCGTACAATCGACCCAGACGCCAGCTTGATACCTTAAAGGCCCAGTTTGCGTGCAGTGGTTAGACATCTGTCCATACCAATCCATACCAATGAACTTCAACGGCTGCAAGCAAATTTGTTTTGAAACTGGCAAGCCGGCGCTTGGGCCGACCGTACATTTGATGCCGGTGTCGTCACGCCGCGTACAGGATGGTTGCAATTTGAGTAGTTAAGATAATCAATCATTAAAAATTAACCAAATGTGCGACACAACAAACAAAAATACGATTACAAAACAAAAGTATTTTTATGAATATCGCATTACGTATGCACACGAAGATGACTGAGATTTTCTCTGCGTAGGAATTAATGCAAGAAGGATGACGTGCTTCAAGTTAGAGAGGAACTCTATTTTCTACGTAATTATTGAAATGTGGTAACAATAAATTATACGTGATTTTTTTTGCTCCTTTTTGCTCGATATTGATAACGGCAACAGGTAGACGCTTGAAATGTTCACAGAATATTTAGTTATAATATATTCATTTTAAAAATAAATAATTAAATTAAAATAAAACAAATATTTAAGAGGGGCTTCCATACAACAAACGTGATTTTTTTTGCCGTATTTATGGCTAATGGTACGGAACCCTTCGTGCGCGAGTCCGACTCGCACTTGTCCGGTTTTTCTTTCTTTCTTTGATAACTTTAACGTACCTTAGGCATGTGTCCATTCCTGTGTTTCTTGGCCAGTTTCGCCAGCCTCTGCATTTGCTCCTTGCCCCGGTCCGGAGCCTTCCCGGGCGTGTTCTCGCTGCCTTCAACCCCGGGCCACACGCGGAGATCAAACATGCCCTTTTTTAACAACATACGGAACCTTTTCAACCTAAGTCTCATTGACAAGTAGCATTTTTTGCTTAGAGTGCTTATAGGATGCCCCATGGTCGAGTTGCGGTTTGATGATTGGATAGAGTCAGTTAGACCTGACTGCAAACGGTCCCGGGTTCGATTCCCGGCCGGGGCTGATATGTACGAAAAATGTGATTGTTTGTTCTCAAGTCTTGGATGTTTAGTAAGAATTTAGGTTGATTAATGTTAATTGTCCTACGATATACAATATTTATTTATTTATACTTCTATAGCGTTTTTAAAGCGTTTAAAGATCTTTTTGCTTAGGACAATTGATATATTTTATTAGCGAGCGAATTCTACGAAATATTAACGATGATTAATAAATAAAATTGCTTTAATTAAAATCGACTTATTTGAGAATGCTCCAACCACATAATCACTTTCATTCAGCGGAAAAAATCCACACAACAAAATACAACACCAAATTTTTTGATCCGTGAATTGTTATAAAGTTCTACGCCAAATTTTCCGATGCCACGGCACGTTAGTTGACACACTTGTCTCCATAGAGGGCGCTTTTTTAATTCCAATACAACACATATGCGGGCAGGCACAAAATTCACGAGTTCACTCTTCTTTCACGACTTTCAACTTGGAGTATTCTAGAAACTCTCACTTTTGATGCCGTTATAATTTTGTAAGTGTTTTAAAAACTGTTTTAAGAAACCGTACTAGTTGTATTTTACATAATGCATTGCGGCGTTCGATTGATCACTTGAATCTCGTTCGCTTTACAGCCTCGCAATGTAATGCAACTTACAAGGTTCTTCTACGTCTAAACTCGGCTATAAGATGTGTTTTGTTTACAGAGACGTGCTTTCAAATGAGGGGATCGGCATATTCCAGTGTTGACGTATTGGCAGTTAATTGCAACTGATTAAGACCGTAGCGCGGTCAAGCACTCTGCTATCATTTGACACGTCATATAAAAACTAATTGATCGCATCTAGAAACCGCGAGAATGCTAAACTGAATTTATACGTAAAAGCGTCTGTCTGTGTTAGGCTGCGTATCCACCGGAGCTGTGCGAGGATGCGTTGCGAGGGATGTGTCTGTCATGAACCAATAGAAACACTTGATTTAAAAGGTCCTAAGTAAATGAAGTGTTTCTATTGGTTTATGACAGACACATCCCTCGCAACGCATCCTCGCACATTTCTGGTGAAAACGCAGCCTTAACCCTTTAAGCTACAATAGAGAAATATTTCTCTAGGCAGATGTTACTATATAAAACCGCATCAAAATGGTATCCAATTATCTCGCCTCATTCGTTTTTCGTTTAATTCTTATTTCGTCCCATTCTGTATTCGTCACTCATTCTTCTTCGTCGTTCGTCATTATCTTATTTGATCAAATTCTGTAACTTGTATCTCTCTTAATAAGTTTGATTCGTTTTTCGTCACGGTCTTCCTTGGACTCATTCGTCGGTCTTCCCTTTCGTTTTTGTCTCATTTACTTACGAACATTTATTTACCAGCACCGAACGTAGCGAAATAATTTTGGCGAATAAGTAAATTTGACGAAACGAAAGGGATGAACGACGAATGACTCCAAGGAAGACCCTGACGAAAAACGAATAAAACTTATTAAGAGAGATACAAATTACAGAATTTGACCAAATAAGATAATGACGAACGACGAAGAAGAATGAGTGACGAATACAGAATGGGACGAAATAAGAATTAAACGAAAAACGAATGAGGCGAGATATTAGGATACCATCAAAATCCGTTGCGTAGTTTTAAAGATCTAAGCATACATAGGGACAGACAGACAACGGGAAGCGACTTTGTTTTATACTATATAGTGATACGTAAGTTTCTCACTAAAACGGCTGGACGGATTTGTAAACTTTTGGTTGCGCCGGGTTTCAGCCATTTGTAGACAGTGACCAGTGAGATAAAGCACAACCACTATTAGAAATTATTACGCTGTGCTATAGGTACTAAATCAGGTTATCACTCAACATTAAACAACATTGACGTTGCAGTGACACAGTAAAAACCTAGTTTACTGCTCCGACTGGACGATTTGAGATGCTAAGAGCGCTATAAAGTTGGTTTATCACAAACAAAAGTATTCCCTTCACCTCATTTCGTAGTTCGTAATCGCGATTTGCCGTAACCTCTACTTTTAAGTTCATCGACATATTTATTTCTAAACTAGTATTATTAAGAGAAAAGATTTTATTGTGTGTTTGTTTGTAATGGATAGCTCAAAAACTCCTTAAGACCCTACCGAGCTTTTGGGGCTAATCGATTTTAGTTATTCTTATTAGTTCCCCGTACGATGGCCGAAGGAGAACTAACGCAACTAACTATACGGACAAGGGGGAATCACGACGGCTCAAGATAGGTTGGTCAGACCGCGCGTGTATTTAGGTATTTTCATCGTATTACTAAAAATGTAGCAACACTAGGCTCTAGAAAACATCTTGTTTTATTAACATTCAAAAACTCATGACCTGCCCTGCCTGTACTAAGGATTTTATATAAATATTTTTTTTTTTCTATCAATCAAACTACAAGTAATCGTGTTTCGAAAAACACTGGTTACTATACTAAAGTGAATCCTCACATATTTTACACATGAATTTTACATCTAATTTTACATATTATATTTAAAAAATTCCAAGCTCTTCCCCATTCACTTCCTGTTCCTGTGTACTTGTGTGTATAAATTACCTCAGCTTCATTAATTATTCACGGGACAATTCACACTTATTGACCTAGTCCCAAAGTAGGCAAACCTTGTGCTATGGGTACTAGGCAATAGCTAAACATCAAAATTCAAGAACGAACCGCACTCCTAGATCATGACTGTATCAATCTGCTTCAACCGGTAATCGAACTTGGGACCTCAAGCTTCATAGTCAGGTTCTCTAGCCACTAGGCCAGGGGTCAACAACCTGCAGCTTGCGAGTCACATACCGTTCTTTGGATGTGAAGCTGCGGCTTTTTAGTTCCATATGCAAATATTATATTGCTAAATTTAAAAGTTTACTAAAAAAACATTTGTTAAATTCGTTGTAACCATTTATGTATAATTGTATTAATTTAATCTATTTTAATAATTTATAAGCTATGTTTATATAAAGCGAGTTACCTGCAGTCAAACTGCGTAAGCAGTTTTGCGGGGCATGGTTTAAATGAAAGTGTAACTTTTTATGAATAAATATATTATATACATACATACATACATATATATTTTATAAAAGAAATAAATAATAAATCGTTCTGAATCGATTAACGAGGATAAGGCATCATTTCTATCTCTCAGCCACATGTACTCGCTTTTAATTTTTTATGAACTAAAACAATTACTTTGCTCACCCGCGACCTTCGCGAAGAAGCGTGAAGGTCGCGGGTGAGCAAAGTAATTGTTTTAGTTCATTAATATGGACCTCCGCAAAGTAACGCCTGATTCAATAAATTATTTAATTTTTTACTTTAATAATAAATAATTATCTAATTTGTTGCGAAAAAACACTACTTATATATGAATAAATAGATTAATTTTTTATTAAAAAAACTTTATTTATGCAAGTACTATTTATTGTTGACAAGAATTTTATGTGTGGCTTTTTAAAAACTTTTGAAATTTTGTAAATAGTAATTTTTGACTCTTCTGTCTTAAAAGGTTGCCGACCCCTGCACTAGGCCATCCAATCGTCAAATATTACACATCAAACATACCTGTCTCAGCATTCCATGTTTCCCAAAGAATGATATGGTGGTGCCACCAACCACCATGACTTTCCCTGGGCCAGCGCAGTCATAAATTGTCATCGCGAGGATGGCATTCCGTGGCAGGTCACTGTAGTACACTGGAAGGTTCACCCATTCGTTCCAACTGTGAAGAAAGATAACATTTTTTAAAATACACTCACCGGCAAAAAAAATTACCCAAATTAGAAAGTTGTATTTTTGTTTTCCCTGGTTTTTCCTTGTTTTCTTTAATTACTTCATTTTCAATAATTTAATGTTTATCCCACAATAATCATATCTCTAAAAAGCCGTGGCGGCCTAGCGGTTTGACCTATTGCCTACCAAGTGGAGTCTCGTGGGTTTGAATCCGGGCTTGCACCTCTGAGTTTTCCGGAATGAGTTTAATTTTTTCTTTTATCAATTATTACCATAATAATTAAGATTTGACCAAAATAATGAAGACTCATGCTATTCAGTTTAATGTGGAGAAGGTGGTTAACAATGATTTTTAAGAAAGTTATTGACTTTAAATGTGGATTTTCCGCGTACATATACCCTCTGCCGGTGGTCATTGACCTCAAGGAGTCAACAAAGACCACTTTGGGTATCATTGCTCTACACACTCCCCTAAACAGTAGAAAGAAGATAAGAGGAATACTTACTTCCAGCGATTAGTAAAGGCCTTGTATGAAGTGGTAACTGGGAGAGCTAATGGCACGCCATCACTCAGCACTTGGCAAGTTACGTATAAATCGGAGCACCCTTCTTGATACAAGCCGGAGAATTTTAGCATGGGATCCGAAAGCAACTTGTCATACTCTGGCTTAGTACGTTTGCCTTCCAATGTACCTCTGAAACGATAAAAATAGTTTAGGAACAAAGGCGTGTTAATTATTTCGGTCCAACAATAGATACGGATACGTACATTTTTATTTCTAATTTGTGGTCTAGCGATGAACTGTACACGTAATAAAACTTATCGTCTATTTCGTTCATGGTGGTTTTTTATTGAGACAACAGTATCGGGTAGTTTAAATTGCAACGCCAGCTGGTATTTATTTTGCAAAATATTTGTTTGCTTCTGCTGGCTTGACATTAAATTGACTAATCTATCTGATCTGACAGAGTCAGTTCTCATTTTGACATTTGGTTGACCACAGATGTAAGTACGCAAAAGTTGTTTTGGTGTAATATAAAGACGTTTGAAACTACAAAACGTGGCTCCAGTTGAGTGTTTATTTATGTATCTTAAACAGTTTCGTCTGTGTTCACCGTTTGAGGTACATTAAAAAACGCTGTTTAGCGTTAGAATATATGTATTTCAAACTAGTTCACTTATCTTCTCTATGACTAGTTTTAACAGTGCCTCAATCCACATCAAACGTCAGTCAGCTGCGTTTGACATGGTTTGACAACAAAATAGGTTATGTTCTTATGTTGTTGTGATTTTGTTCTTTAAATTATTATTAATTAAAGAGAATAACATCAATCAGGTATAACCTTGCCGCTATAAGTAAATCGCAAGTAATTCTATTTCGTGTAAAAAATTGCAGCAGAGAATGTTTGGTCACTTATCTTTAACAATGGTATTTCTTTTCAGAACAATGACCAAGCTACTAGAATGGATATCGGTGGCGTCGGCTTTGCTAGCAGTCTGGTACTCCCTTGTTGCTGGCTACGTGAAGCACCCAGCGGTAGAAAACAACATGAACCTAATAATAGTATCTCCAATACTATTCATCATTCTTTTTGGATTGTATGCTGTCACTGTCATTCTATACAGAGTGTTTACATTTAATAACTGTGAAGATGCGGCAAAAGAACTACAGGCGGAGATATTGGAGGCCAAGAAAGACTTGACAAGCAAGGGGCTTAGTTGGTGAAACTTATTCCAGTTTGTATGTATAAATTATTAAGGTTTATTTGTAAATTTTGTATAATATAATATGATGCTGCTTACATTTTTTTTGTTCTATAATTTAATGAGGTGTTACAGTAGTGTTACAGCTAATAATCTAGCCTGCAATATTGTCTGCTTCCCATGAGAATTTTGCACTTTGATAGGAAAAAAAAAACAATGTTAATTTAGAAGTTCTTATTAGTGAAAAAGTTTTTATAATCATTTTTACGTGGCCGCTAACGATGGGTCTTATAAGGAAGCTCAAGGTCACTCAGAGGGCGATGGAGAGGGCTATGCTTGGAGTTTCTCTGCGGGATCGCATTAGAAATGATGAAATCCGCGCAAGAACTAAATTCATGGACATAGCTCGAAGAATCGCTAGACTTAAGTGGCAGTGGGCAGGGCACATCGCCCGTAGAACTGACGGCCGATGGGGCCGAAAGGTCCTCGAGTGGCGTCCGCGGACCGGAAGACGGAGTGTAGGTAGGCCTCCAACAAGATGGAGCGACGACCTGGTGAAGGTAGCGGGAACGCATTGGATGCGGATGGCGCAGGGCCGATCTGTTTGGCGAGCCTTGGGGGAGGCCTATGTTCAGCAGTGGACGTCTTTCGGCTGAAATGATGATGATGATGATGAATCATTTCAGTGGTTCCAGGCGTTACGTTAGGTACTGATAATACAGGTTATAATTAGCATGTCAATATTTGTGCCTCGTGCAGGTTTGTTCTCTTATGCATTTATAGTCCTACTTTTTTTTAAGTTTACGGGCACGAGGTAAAAGTATCAATAAAACAAAAGATAATTTTATTAAGGTTTATTTTAAGCTAGTTAAAAGTTACTTTATATGCATAGAATATTTACATTTGGATCATAATAAATCATTATTTTATTCAATAGAATTATTTGTATCCATGCCTTTAATAACATAAGCATGACCTGGCAGATAGAATATATTCAGCAAATAAGAGAAATTATCCAGATCTCAAATAATGTTCATTGTTGTACATAAATTGGTCCATTTGGCTTAAAAACATGAAATTAATTAGGTATCACATGTGTAAAAGTATGTTTACTGAAAACTAACATTGGTCACAGCATAATATTAACTAGTGAGGTAACTTGGCCGCCTAGACAAGGCGGGGCGGTGCGGGGGAGGGTCGCCCCCGATACTAATTCTCAACTTCGCAGACAGATGCGCCCACTATTAGAAATATTAACCTATGCTATGTTGTAGGTTCAGATGGGTAAGACAATTGTAGCAGTTCCTATTCATTAAAAGTGATGGTATGCAACACAACAGTAACATCGCAGCATTAGCTACTATGACAATTAGTGATTTGTTGGATCCTTAAAAATGTTTATACACAAACACAGATATGGAACTCAAGTTTCTTACATGGCGCCGGTACTATACAGGGTGTTTGGTAACTACGTGCAAAGCTTTAAGGGGGTGATAGCTGAGGTATTTTTGAACATTTTTAGCCATATATGTCTTAGCCGAAATTTGTTTTTTTTTTTTTTAAATTGAAGACTTAGAAATTTTAGGAAAATATCCAGAATTTGATAGTCACGAGTCAATATTACCCCAATGAGCGTAAATTTGGAAACCAAATCTTTTATTTCGGATAGTTTAATGTGTATTGGACCAAATGAAATAATTTGTAAGTGTCTTTCTTGCCACAAAAATAAAATGGAGGCATTCGAAATTACTAAAAATGTCTTAGGTTGGAACAGAGTCATTTTTCTGTGCCATAAAAAAAAATTAAAAAAAAATCCTTGAAATGTTCAAACATTTTTAGAAACATGCCTTTTTATTGTTCTTTCTTTAAAGGTGTCACTCATTGACATTGCTTGCTAAATCTGAGATAAAAAGTAAAAACCAAACTCAGGGAGCACTCGCTAAGAATGCACCAGTTTTGAAATTTTACTAGTAAATAACATGTGAAAAAGACAAGTTTAAGTCATTTTTCTGTGCCATGTTTAAAATTTCCAAATTAACGCTCATTGGGTTAATATTGACTCGTGACTATCAAATTCTGGGTATTTTCCTAAAATTTCTAAGTCTTCAATTTAAAAAAAAAAAACAAATTTCGGCTGAGACATATATGGCTAAAAATGTTCAAAAATACCTGGGCTATCACCCCCTTAAAGCTTTGCATGTAGCTACCAAACACCCTGTATATTGGACTAGCAGTTGATAATATCAAATTGACACCCTCCCCCCGCGTTAGACCGTCACTGGGCAGAACATGTCAAATCCCTGGTCTCAAGGTCACCACAAACCGCAGACGCCGAAGGAGCGTGCCCAGCGCGGTCTATAACACTGAATCAAATATACAGTAAAGTGACACACTGGCAGCGCGGCACAGCGTATATGATTCAGTGTTATACAACGCGCTGGGCACGCTCCCCCGCCGTCGCGCGCTGCGGTCTGTGGAGAGCTTTATACTACGAAGTTCCGCTCATGCTAATAGTATCTGTTGCGAGAGTGAGCGAAATGGTACTATAAGATTTTCGAATGTCGGAGTAACCTCTGACTCTCTTCAAGTTACAATCCAAACATACTTTTAAACAGGGATCACATGAAAAGCGTTTACAAATACAGTCCAAATGACACCAAAATTCACCGTTGAGCTTGTTTGCCACAATTTGGACCTTTAATTTACAATTAAATACAAATTTGCACCTTAATACTATTTACAATAAAATTTAAAGCTGTTTCTCTTATCGATACAATACGCAAACTATACAACCGGCAAAATATCACATACCTTATTGTGTATTATTATTGGAAGTGCGGAGGGGAAAACTATTATTAATTGTTAATTTATGCTGGAGGCACATGTGCCTTTACCTTAAGCCTAGTTTAAACTTGCAATAAAATCGTGCAAGTTGCATTACATCGCAGCGCTTAATTAACCACTTCAAACTTATTCACTTTACGGCCTCGCAATGTAATGCAACTTGCAGGGACAGACCCAGACACAGGGACTTAGAGGTCTTGAGGCCTCGGGGCATAAAAGGAGTGGAGGCCCCACAAATTATTATCCAAATCACACTATGTCAAAATTTGTTTCGTCACGCATGCTAAAACAAAACTGGCTTCCATAACATTCGCTTTTACCAAAGTACATATTCCGAAGTGTCACAATGGTTACCAAGATAAAGTACAATAATGTCCGGCTACTTTTTCCATATAAGTGTAGGTAACATCTGCCTCCAGCTTTGTAGCCTAAGGCTGTACGGTATTTCGGTGCCGGCATTTTATAAACTGGTATCAACGACTTCAGGGTTTTCAGGAGACGAGGATACCGTATCGTCTTAGGGTAATATAATTTGATTTCTCAATAGATAACATGGCCGTAGGCGATAGAGGAGTAGAACAGAGTAGTCTTAAATACTTTCAATCCAATTGCGATTAAAATCTACCTTTTCCGATGATTTTGGCTGTCTCAAAGTTCATTTTATAGGTACAATTTTGAAAATACGCCTTCATTTAGCTGTTATTTTTTTAATTTAACGTACAACCTAACCACAATCCATGCGTAGATTTTCGTATAAAAATCAATAAAGATCAATTTTTTTTTTAAGAACAATTTGTAGAAGTAAAGACAAGACAAGAGTAGGTGTCTATGCCAATTCCTGCTTGAAAAATATAACAATTAATTTCAAAATTTTAGATGAATTTTAGAAGACTGTTCGAATTTAAGAAAGTAATTGATATTTTATTACCTATCTACATTATACTTATGTGACGACTTGAATAAGGAAATAAGTGCGTTCTACAGGATCCTAAAGATCTAGATTCACTTGTGTATAAGTTTTCTTTTGCGATCCCAAACGAACTGTCCTATAATTACAATAGATCAAGCGTTTAATAAGCCAAAGAATTAAAAATGGTCTTTACAATTGAACGAATTGAACTCATTGTGGAATAAATGTCATAATGACAAAAGAACTGTAAAAACCTTGTAAAAACATACACCGGTGACTCCGCAAACAAACGGATCGATAGAAGCAGTTGTTAAAACTATTAAAATATTGTCAAACCTAAACATGTAGTTCAAAAGTAGGAAGTAAAACGTGCTCATTTATACCAAATTTAGATTTTTCCGTGAAGTTGAATGCGTTTTGAGTTTAATAATGATATTGATCGGAACAATTATCGTTTAGGATCGCAAACTATAGCGCTTGTCGCATCTAAATCACACTGTTCTGGTCCGAGTCAAAATATTCCATTTGATGTTCCCTTGTCGGTATAACTTACGCTACTTTTCTTGCTACAGGGCTATGCTAATCTAGATAGCTATATGAATCAGCACAGATCGCTAAAAACAACTTTTTAATTGTACAATTAAATATTGCTGTGATTGTGACCATGTGGTTGTCCTTATGTTGAATGATTCGTAAGGGCTATATTACGACCAATGAGCGAGCAGCATTGTGAACCAGTACTGAAGATAATTAATGAGTTCTTAGCGTTACTATGCGCTTGGGATGTACCTAAGACGATTTTAGATTAGGCTATCTATAATATGAAAAACGTAGGTGCTCAATTCCGATGAGACGCGAAGGTGTTGAAAAAGTCGTGTATGTCGATGACAGTGTGGTTCATTATTGTCAAGTTTTTATTGAAAAAGCTGAATTAAGGCAATGGGTTTAAAACCGTAGACAGAAGAAAACATAAGTTAGCTAGGATTGTACAATTATCTCGAATCGTGTAGATTTTTAAATATCTAGTATGTATTAACCAGATTTATGGGAATAATTAGATTGGTATTCTTTTTACGTACAATAAAATTTTAAGGGTCTAATTATTATGAATACACAACTGATGATATGATGAATATTTTAAAGCTACAATTGAGGTTTCTAACTACGAAAGTGAAGTAGTATTAGAAGTGATATCTATTAAATTATAACTAAAATTGTTTTAGTAATTATGTTTCGCTAATATTTTACTCATGGAATGTTTCAAGAATAAGACCGCTCTTTAATTTGTCCATTTAAAATAATAACTCTGGGACCTTTGCCTGCCATCAAAATTACAAATAACTGCAAAAGTGATAATCCATGAATAAAATAATGACGAATGAAAAACTTTAAAAGTTTCGTCTATCTAGGTATTAGTGTTGCCAACTAAATAACTCATTTTATGTGTTATAAATCGTTAGTAAACTATGTTTACCATTTAAATCTTACCTAATTGTAACATACCGGTAAAGAAAGTCTGCATTAGCATGGCAAAACTTGCAGATATTGCAACAACGACGTCAAAGTGGCTAGCTTAAATAAGTGAGTGAAATAGCCCGACCGCCAAAAATGCATCTGGTCTTAGGTAGGTGTACTACAAAATTCGATTTTCGAACTTCGTCTCTTACCATTCCGTTCACGCATATGGTATTAGACCGAAGAGTGAAAGGGACGACACGATACGAATTTCGTAGAAGCCCCCCTGAATATGCCATGGTAACGTAGATAACCTTCGTGATTACGTGAACACTGATAAAGAAATGAGGGTTTCAAAACAAGCTAGTTCTATTGGAGCTATTATCGTATAAGTGACCGATTTTTAATTGGACAAAAAGAAAACCTTTCGAGGTGCGAGGCCCCTCGGACCGGGAGGCTGTGAGCGAGGGACCGCTTTGTGGCAAAGCGTTTGCCACATCACTGGTGACAATAGTGCTTTGTTTCTAGTTTTCCGTTGTGTCAAATGTGGGGTAACAGTCCAGTAACATTTATTTAAAGACAAAAATGTGAATGTTTCGCGTAAATGTGGAGGTAAACGACTTGTCTAACGAGTTGTGTGAGGTTGATCCTACCTGATGACATCTCAATCGACCTGTGTCGTGGACACATTTTTGTAAAAATAGTAAATATTCTGATACAGTTCCCAGTTATCTGGTAGAAGTATAAGTTTTTTAATAAATAACCGAAAACTCCATCAATAACACTTCCTTCTTCGCAGTCGGGTAAAAACTACAGCCTATTCTTATTACATGTGGCTACGTTAAGTAAGTAAGGCGGTTGAACCGCTCGAATAATGAGCCACTTCATGCATAAGTATTTTGTTTGAACATTCATTAATCTTTATCAGTGTTTTTATAAACTACTTAGATATTACTCTACATCTATCGGACACGTCACATTTAAACATTCAAAATAATAGGAAACGAAACCACAGGTCTAAACGGTGATTACTTAAAATTGGTCCGAAACTTTACTCAGAAAGTTCAAACTAAGTAATAAGTAATATATTTATTAAGTATTGAACTATGCAGTCATAGCGAGAATAGTAGGGTAATCGAGTTTTTTGCTAACTTTTTGAAAGCTGTCAAGAGCAAGCCAATTGTAAGCAAGACTGTGCATACACACTTAATACGGCGCGTCGTGCATTTTCGGCCGCGCAGACACTAACGAACTATTCCGATGGTAGCCAAAGATAAGATTCAAACTTTAAATCAGTCTTATGTTGTATAGGTAGTTACAAGTTGCAAATTACAGTGCACTGCACGTGTTATCCGTCTCACTGACTCGGAAGTATAGCGACTGACTAGCATGCCACGCGACGCGCGCAAATATGGCGGCAGCAACCCACCAATAGCGCCACAGGAAAAAGAAGCGCCGTGCGTGGAGTATGCCGATGGATCAATTGCATTTCCCGCGCTTCTAAAATGCGTCTTCTGCGCAGGTATATCGGTGAGCCATAACAGTTGTGTACTACTGTAACGTCAAACGGACTTCATGATACCAACGCCATCTAGCTTTAATCCACCTGGCAGAAAACCCTAATTAAACTCAGATACTTAAAGTGTACTTTTATTTCAATACTATTTTCTTCTTTTGTGAAATGAAAGTATAACAATTGTTCTATTCTGATAAGAAACAATTAAATACGTCATTCTTCAAAATAAAATCTGAAAATCTTGGTCGTTCCCTCTAACATTTTAATCAGGCAAGAAAATATACCAACGCGTAAATCTTCTTCCATCACTCACCGCCATTTACCTGTCAGCCCTAAACCTGAGGGCATTAAACTTGGCAAAGTTTATTTATAGCTTCACACGCAGTATTAAATTTTCGAGGTGCGGCTGGTTAGGGTATACACTTTGATAGGGGTAATAAAGGTAACAGGTCACCAGTTAAGTAGAGGAAGACAGGGATTTCCATTCTGTCTCTAAATATATAATACTCATCAGTAAAAGTAACGGATAACTTTTTATTACGGAATAGAAAAACAAGAAGAAATTTCACAAGTCCAATTTGTACCGAAACCAGTTTCGCTGTAAATGCTGAAATGCGCATTAATACACACTTTGAAATCTTGACGATTGTTTGATCGTAGCTTCTATTCGAAAAAAGTACCTACCTAATAATTTCTTATGATGACGTCTTCGGTAAATACATCATTGAGAGTCTATCGTACAGCTATGTAAATAAAAATTGCATACAATTTGCTGCCACCGAGCGTGGATTAGCGGAACGACAATTGACTGCTGTTTGTAAAAAAAATTAAGCCATCACCTTTTAGATGTCTCTAAAGTATTGTACCCCACTATGACTGCACAATTCAAATAAAAATGTAAGCATTTGGCAACAACAAAGATAAAGTTTAGGAGCATTAACTATCAGTTTACGATACGTTTGAGGTCTGCGCGAGGGTAGTTAAACTTTACTGCGATATCCGTACCTCTGCCGGGTCCGTATCTCTACAGGGGGCTTACGTTGCGTGATAACTGGAAAAATAAAATTGTATTGGTGCCATGGATGTAGGTATAGTGTGTAGCTGTGTTTTTAATCAGAGCACCAGTCGTTCTTTAAGTTGTATTGATTTTGGTAAAGTAAGCTGTAGACAAAGAAGGTAAATGAAAGCTTGTAGAATAACCACTAGTTTGGTTGTGATCATAAGAGGGGTAGTTTTGCGCAAAAGCTGTGTGTAGTCGACCACTTTTAATGACAGTTCCTACATCAGAATAAAAACAATAAGGCTGATTGTCACTACAATAAGCCTTTGATGTTTGAAGCCGTACAACTGACATTGAACCTTAGGGTGGTAAAGGAATTTCTTGATCGACTATAGGTACTACTTATTGCCAAAAGCTAATTCCACATATTTAAACAGTTTTATTGAGACAGACATCCAAACAAATAAACAGACGGTGGCAAACGGTATCCTATTGTCGCTACACTGTCAGTTTTTTGTCTATCATAGGGATCTAATCCAAGAATCGTAACATAGATAGACAGCTGCTTATACATCATTTGTTATTGCTGCTACTACACGTATAAAAAAAAATAATATGTGAGGGTCCAATACCAACATAGCAATAATCTTTTACGAAAAATTTAATTATGTTCAGCAGTTATTTACTCTGTAATGTCTAACTGTAGTCGTTATCACTTTCGCTCTACATTTACGGAGAATGCAACAAGAAAATGTAAATATCCAATAATTCCAGTTGTAACATTCGTTTCCGCACAGTTTACGCAATCCCCCGCCCCGGCAGAGCTACCGAAGATATCCCTTTTCTATTCAAATGTTTCACAGCCACATAATTCCTTTTACCGCGAGATATTTCTGTTTAGCATTTTTCTGAAATACACCTCCTTTGTTTTCTATTTTACTGTGCTTGAAAAAGTAATATTATAACGACTGTCGACATTTTGAAACCATACCGTTCGTACTAGATTTAATTTCATAATCATCACAACGCAGACAAAATCTTATCCCATGGTACTTTACCAGACCACTTAGCTATAGGGCCTTAGAAATAATTTTCTTACACAAGAAAAGGCATTAGCAGTGTTCAACCGTCCCCATTACTTTCTTAAAAGCTATTTTCCAGTCCCAACTAAAAGTTACCACGTCTCCTTACACTTAGTACAGCTTGCTGTGGTTTCTAACAGTCCGTTTGACGGCGATGCTTTGTGTGTGGCAAGCGGAGAAAATTTTATCACGACCTTAACTTGACAAATTATACCTGACCCTGACATTTTAAAACGTTGACCTGCAATTTACAAGAGATTGAAGAATTTTCTCACTCTTTCATCTTTTGATGCATGAAATGGTAGCTTCGCATAGTCCACCCCAAAACGGCTCTGTGTGGGGACCAAGTTTGTTTACAAGTCGAAGGACCAGCTCTCAGTTTGTAACATGAAAATAAATCTTGCATCTTGTTCTTCCAATAACTTTGAACATTGTCCATTTGTAATTTAAAAGAGATTCTCCTAAGCGCGTTTCAAACGAGCCTGGCTACTGCTACGGCCAGCAGTGATATGCCGTACTTCAGCTCATGAGAAGGTGTGATATGGTGCGCTGAGGAGTTGCCGGCCAGGATGAGGGCTCGCAGCCGCTGCCGCTCGCGGTACCTCTTGTCTTCACCAGGAGGGTCGAGACACTCGAACTCACAGCATCGTTCGCCCACACGGAAGTTTTTGCAGAACTAGAAGGAAATGTAAAAAGTTTTAGTGACTTCGCGCTTTGGTGTTCCTTTTGTTTATTCTAGGTAGTTTTGGACATAAAACTACCGTGAGACTCATATAGTGAAATATACGGATAACTCACGTCTTTAATAGAGTTTAGCGCCGCGGCGTGTGCTTCGGGAAGAAGGACTACGGTACGGATTAATATAAAATGTGTCCAGCTAAACTCGATAGACGTGAGTCATACGTGTATTTCACTATACTAGGTTGTTTCGATGGATAAAGTAATGGTAATGTTATTTTAACGCCAAGTTAATCATAGACAACAATTTGAGAAAACTGGTTAAGTGCGTATCGGGTCACAGAAAGGCAGAAATTAAATAAGGGTGGGATATTAGTTTCTTTGCAACCGTCACTTTTTTTGACGTAAATTTGTAGAAAATGATATCAATTTAGAATGTACGTTTCTTTTTTATCTGTTTTCTATCGTTTATGTAGTCTAGTGTTCCGTATACATATGCGGCAATATTCAATAATAAGTTTTGATCAACTATTAATCGTTAACTTGTCATTATTTTGCCACTTTATCGGCGTTGTATTATTATGTACCTATTAGGCACTAAGGGTTTCTGAGCTAATCCGCGGACAGATAGACGGACAGGCCGAAGCTGTAAGACTTCTTTTTTAACCGCCGACATAAAAATAAGTGTCTGTGTGTCTGTCTGTGGCATCATAGCTCTTAAACGGGTGAACTGGTTTGAATGCGGTTTTTTTTATTTGAAAGCGGGTTTCTGGCGATGGTTCTTAGACATGTTTAATCAAAATTGGTTCAGCCGTTTCAAAGTTATCAGCTCTTTTGTTAGCTGTGGAAGGGATCTTAGAGGCATAATGGCCATTTACTTGACCAAATTGCGTTGGGGTTATTTTTTTTTTTTTTAATTTATACCTAGTTATTGTAATTGTGACTATAGCACCCTAAAATATATCAATGTTTATTTCATCTAAATAAGTAGTCTGCTTCTCCAAGATAAGCTGTCAACAGCGACAATAGGGTCCTGAAGAGCCGCTTATAAGCAAGCGCGTTTATAAGCGCTTCTATATTAGCAATAAGCGCCAGCTTTAATCCTTAGCTGTGTAAGCTCATCCCGGTGAGACGGGTGACGACTGCCACACAATTTCATTATGTATTAGCTATAGCCCGTGACTTTGTCTACGAAGAAATAATTTATTGCTATCTTGCTAGAGTATTTAATGTTTTCTAGGATATAAGCTATCTGTGTGCCTTATCCAAATCCATTAAGTACTTTTCGCGTAACAAACATTTAAACATCCAAAATTTCACATTCTTAATATGACTACGATGATAACAATTTTGAAATTAAGTTCAATTTAAAAATCAAATCGGTCCTACCTCGAAAAAACGACGCTACATAACTATAAATTAAAAAATTTAAAAACCCCCGACGCAATTTGGTCACGCTTATTTTGGAAATAAAGTAAATGCCCATTCTGCGTCTAAGATTCCTTCCGCAGCTAACAAAAGAGCTGATAACTTCGAAACGGCTTAACCAATTTTAATGAAACATGTCTAAGAACTATCGCCAAAAACCATGCTTTCAAATAAAAAAAACCGCATCCGAATCGGTTCACCCGTTTAAGGCTGCGTTTCCACCAGAGATGTGCGAGGATGCGTTGCGAGGGATGTGTTTGTCATGAACCAATAGAAACACTTCATTCACTTAGGACCTTTTAAATGAAGTGTTTCTATTGGTTCATGACAAACACATACCTCGCAACGCATCCTCGCACAGCTCCGGTGGATACGCAGCCTAAGAGCTATGATGCCACAGGCAGACACACACACACACACACACACACACATAGCGGTCAAACTTATAACGCCCCTCTTTTTGTGTCGGGAGTTAAAAATAATTTAGATTGACGAAAATTTACATCCACAAAAAAGACAACAGGTTAATTTAATCCGGATAAAAATCCATATTAAGTTAGCTACAAAATATGACACTTAGTAAATGTAACACAATAAGCTGCTTTAAAAATAATATACAGGCCCACATTCAAAATCACAATATGATTTCATACCTACGGAGTTCAGTGAACTTGACTAAGCCACATAAACCTGCTTTTGCCAAAACAGCCAGAAGTAGATAGTTCCTTATAAATAATGCAACCTTTATAAGTATTTAATAAGGCCCTAAGGCTGAGCCATATTGTCTTTGTATCAAATAAGTCCCGTAAAACGTCTCAGCCGCACTGAATCCAGGGGATTATTTAGCTCCTGATACCGCGGATTGTTCCTGTTTCTGTTTTTGGGATATCTGCAGCTTACTTTCATTATAATGTATACCTAAGTCAGATTGTACTTCTATTAAAGCGAAAATAGCTCCTAGTGACCTTGTAGAAATAATTCCAATCGGCATGGGCGATCCCTAGTCCTAAGTAGCGTATACGGGGTTATTTTTAATTCACTGACATCCTCTTAACCCTGAATTCCTATCACTCAAAAAAATGTTTTTTGTTTTACGACTTTTTAAAATGAAGCACTTTTTTCCCATACAAATACACAGAGTGTCGTAAAAATAAGAGGAAATCTCAAATTTTCAAAACGTTATTGCACCAAAAATATTAAGTTATGACAAAAGCCGTAAAACAAAAAACATTTGTTTAAGTGGTAGGAGTTTAGGGTTAAAAGGATGCTAGTGAATTACAAATAACCCTGTAGATATGCTGTGTTAAATTACAAAAATTGACTTTCTCATATGGGATCACATTTAAAACATCTTGTAGCGACCCGAATTACGCGCGAATTTCTCATATGCCACAATAACTAAACGCATCTCAAAGAGAAACAAAACTTCAATGCGAACAAGAAAACCATTAAAATGGTGACATCGAAGCGTGAGCTGGGAAACTTAGAAGGAAACCACATCGTTATTCACCCACTGACCACACGCAAACGACTGACCAGTTAACAGTATGGTTAGTAAGTATAAGTTTTACTTCACCCAATAGGTACTTCTCGATCGCGTTTACGTTAAAATTTCAATTACTATGGAAAGTTTCATTCGTACTTTCGTGGGCCTCCGCTACGCATCGGCCCTCAAACTAACTCGTCCATCTGTTGCTTACTTTCTTTCTAGCCTCTACAACAATGTACTATTTTTTCCATAGAACTGACCCATAATTTGAACTAAGGGTCTGAGCTTACCTGATGAAAAGTATAGGTTTTCATTTCAAGTTTTCCCTTCGAAGATGTTTAGTTGCCTTACAAGCGCCTTGTTCAGAGCAACCGCCGTAACTTTTGATCGGGGTAGAGGTAGCTCGCCTTTTGTTCTTAGGTATACCTATCCCTATCAGGGCCCTATTTCAATTTCACCATCGTGACAATCATCAGTGACATTATGTATGTCGATAAACTATTGTACCGCTAGCGGGTTCTTGGCACTAGATGTGTTAATGACTATTATGTTGGGAAACGAGAATATTTTTTTGTTTTCGACATATTTGTAGATTTGTCGGTAAATCTTGACATGAGATTAAAAAAAAAAATATTAGGGGGACAATCTCACACAAATCAACCTAGTCCCAAACTAAGCAAAGCTTGTACTATAGGTACTAGACGACGATAGACATACTTATATAGATAAATAAATACTTAAATACATAGAAAACATCCATAACTCAGGAACAAATATTCGTGCTCATCACACAAATAAATGCCCTTACCGGGATTTGAACCCAGGACCTCTTGCTTCGTAGGCAGGGTCACTACCAACTAGGCTAAAGCGGTCGTTAAAAAGCTGCCAGTCTAAAGCTTAAATTAAAGCTGTCAGTCTTGCGTATCATCCTATCAAGTCAGTCGGGTTAGTTTTTTCAGCAGTGTTAATGTTATCCATCTCAGCCTATCTATATACGTCCCACTGCAGGGCAGGCCTCCTCTCCTCTGAGAGGGCTTGGGCCACAGTACCCACGCGGGCCCAGTGCGGGTTGGGAACTTCATACACACCATTGGATTCCTTCTCAGGTCACCGTACAGCTCATGGTAAATTTCAAATAAAATTTCGCACATAAATTCCGAAAAACTCAGAGGTGCGAGCCCGGATTTGAACCCACAACTGCTTGAGATAGGTTAAACCACTAGGCTACCACGGCTTCATGTGTGTTAACTGTTAATGAATGACCAATGATGTGGTCAGAATCTGTCAAGTCAGTCCGGTCAGTCGCAGTGGCGTAGCTACCGTAGGGCAAGCGGGGCAGTGCACCGGGGCCTCCAAGCTTAGGGGGCCCCTCGGACTCTGACTTACAAACTATAAACACGGACCTATGAGAAACGCGGCTATAAAACGCTACTAGTGAATTTACAAGCGCGCGAGTCTAGTGAATTTAAAGTGCATTCATCCTTACTTGTCTTATCACGTAAACAAACACGGGTTGGGGCCCTAGTTTATTTTTTGCCCCAGGGCCTTTGGTTAACTAGCTACGCCACTGTCAGTCGTAGCAGAAATAGAAAAAAACTGACAACTATTAAATAAAATAGGTTTCCAGTAGTAAATTAATTACCTTCAGGCACAAAGACAGTTGTTGTGTGTTTAATCAATACATCGTCCTCGCAAGCTAAACACTAGATACGCTGCGCTGCAGAAGACAAATACTGTACTGCACAGTGAAACAATACAAACACACAGCACACGGCAAGCGGTTGGATGTCAAAAACATCTACTCGTAATTCAATGCGGGTATGTATTACAATACCGAAGTACGAAAGACCGAATGTATTAAAACATCGAATGGGTCAAAAGACCGACACGATTTTTTTCTGAAACCGTAAACTTCTCAGAATTTATTAAAACGGCATCATACAGAACCCATTAGGTTAGGTTAGGTTTGGTTTGTTTTATAACAATCTTAAAAAGTTAACGGTTTCAGAAAATAATCGTGTCGGTCATTTGACCCATTCGATGTTTTAATACATTCGGTCTTTCGTACTTCGGTATTGTAATACATACCCTTCAATGCAGCAGGGCTGGATTTAGTAGTGGAAGCCCCTTGGCCACAATTATTGACGTGATAACGTCTAATAAATCGATGAACGCCGGCTGCACGCACGAAAAAGGATGACGCCAGGATGTACAATCTTAATACTAGCGCTCGGGTAATTTTTAATGGAGAGGGGGGGGGGGGGGTTTGAGGGGTTTCAAAAGGGGGATGCACCATTTTCAAGATATTTGACAAAACACCGGTTCTCGTCCGATCACCGAGGTTAAGCAACGTCGGGCGCGGTCTGTAGTTGGATGGGTGACCGCCTGGTTTCGTTTTTGTCTTTTGAATGTTTTTTTATGACGTTGTCACGTTAAACTGTCGTCCGTAAACCGACTTTACAGACAACTGTTTTTTTTTTCCAAATAAAAGGACGATTTTATTTTTCAGTTGAGATTTCATTAAACAATTTTTCTAAGTCTCTATTGTGGGGGCCCCTCTATTATCGGGGCTATGGCCCCAGATGCTCTCTAGATGCGGCCCTGCAATGCAGTGGATTTCTTAGTTTATGTGCGGATACGATATACTACCTATACACTTCATTTAATTTAGAATTAGAAACCACAACAACATTATATTGCGGCTCGTGAACTGTAATCTCTTTACAATTTGTACTAGACTAACAATTGACGACACGCAAATAAGTGTCATTAAAACAATTTTATTTTGCGGCTCCCAGACTATTGTACTGTACTATTTGCTAGGTAAGAAATAGTTGACCAGACGCAATATAATGTTATTGTGGTTTCTAATCTATATATATAAAAATGAATCCCTATTTCCCTTGGTCACGGCATCACGCATGAACGGCTGGACCGATTTCACTAATTCTTTTTTTGTTGTATTCGTCATTGTCACGAGAAGGTTCTTATGAAAGAAAAAATTAAGAAAATTGCGCGGAAAATTAGAAAATTTAAGAATACTTAACCACCATATAAAAATATTTCTAATCTAACCTTAGCGCTTTGGACAATATAATTAAACTTTTTTAATGTAAACTTTTTTGATGTTTGACATAGAATTGACAGAATGCTTGCTGCAAATATCGTCAAATGGGATGTAAACAAACTGAAATAATTAATTTATCATTTCTAACGAAAAGAACGTAAGAAGACTGAATCACATCACGTCAGGACGACGTCTGTCGGGTCAGCTAGTTCTAAATAAAATGATGTATTTAAATGTATAATAAATACGAGCTATATCCGAACTAAACTATCAGTAGCATGATGTGGCTACCGAAACCTTAACTTTAACTTTCTTTTTTTTTAAACAAAAAAATATTAATATTTTCGAATTTCAAGGTAACGAGTTGGCAACGCATTGCAAAATTTTAAGACGTTATCTATTGTTAAATAAGATAGTAACTTTAATCTCAATATTAGATGAAAAAACCGCATGTACAATTCCTGTTCCCGTAGGAATTCCGGAAAAATATATACCTTTTTTTTTTTTTTTTTTTATGTTAGAAAGGCCAGACAAACGAACTAGTGGGTCACCTGATGTTAAATGATCACCACTGTCCATAGACACCTGCAGCGCTTTACGCGATGCCAGTGCGTTGTCGGCCCTTAAAGAGAGGGAATAGTGTCACAGTTTAGGTTTAGGCCTTGCGGAGAGGAATTAAAACATAAAAAACAAGTCTAGACGTTTATTAGAACGCTAAAACTGTGAACAAGCAAGAGACCAGAGGGTCGTAGGTTTTAAGCACTTGAGTGGGATACGCTTTCCCCGGACAGACACTGCCCTGGATTCAGGAGACCGTAGGACGCGCTGCGGGCGTCGCAGGTGGAACTTCAAGGTCGTTTGCTGTGTTGCAGAGCTGAGGCCAGGGTGCTTCAGGGCTCGGAGTGTGCTGATGGCGTGGAGCCAAGAGGCGGAGACTGCAGTATCGTTCGGCGGTTTAACCCCGACTTGGTTGCCCTGGAATTTGGTTAATGTCAGCAGGGGCCCATACAATTGCTCTGTCCACCGGCCCAACGTCCATAACGGTCCCTGACCATAGGTCCGAATTTAAACGCTGGCTGTGTGGCAGAGCAATCATACGGAATTTACAAAAAGAGAAAGATGAAGCTAAATGTAATACAAAAGAATAAAATGATTTAGTGAAAACGAAAACTGTTCTTTTTTTTGAAATTTAAATTTGAACTAACTGAAACTGCCTAACGGTCTAAGAAGTTTAAACCTAATTTACAATAATGCAGACCGTTGGAGTTAGCTAGGTAAAGAAACAGGAGATAGTAATAGAATAATTTTGTATATAGAAAGCTAGAAATAAACACATAAAATTAGACAAGGTAAAATGTTGATATTTGCTTTTGGAGAGAACTTACCAATATCGGGCAGAGTATCCACTGGGCTGATTTATTTTGGTAGTATAGGTAGACTGTTTTCTTGACAGTGGTGTTCAGATTCAAAATGTGCCAAATTTTTTGGCGGCACTGGGTTTTAAAGACAAAATTAGGTCACGCCCCTCGAGATAACGCTAACCGTAATTTGTGTGATGTGTTTTGACAGTTCGTGCCACAGAGAAGACTCTGCGCAACAAAACGATGTACTTAATATATTTGGCCTTCCTCATTATTTAATTAATTAAATATTTAGGAAAGACAAGAGCTCAGATTTTGTCCGTATTTACTTAATTATATTAAATAAATACGTCCAAAAAATCATAGCAGCGGAAAGTTTGATAATAGCGCCATCTAGTGCTCGCGGGGTAAGGCTCGTTGCATTGAATCGAACTAACTTCGTTAGGATATTGTTAATTAAGTCCAAAAACAAAACCAAAGAATTATATTGTCCCAATTGCATTGTGACAGTACCTCCCTCTCCGCGGAGGATTTTTTCGTCTTAGCGAAAAAATCCGCCTGAGAAAAATCCCTAACGTAACACATTCAAAATAACCTATCAATCCTATCATACTTCCTAACATACTTCATTCATTCAACCTAACACAGGCAGGTCTGCCGTTTAAGACACTGCAAGACCCTACGCTACGAGAAAATGGCGAGATGGTAAAGAGGTAGTAATTAGGAGACACAGCCGCCAATCTAGACAAGGGTTGCCAACCGCCCTTATAAGATTATCCAGCACTACGCGCAAGGTTTAGCTGCCTGGCCGCGCAACGCTAGATATAGCTTTCATTAGGCGTTTTTAAGGAGTTGAAATTAGTAAAGACCGCTCCGGCAAAGGCTTTGGATTAAGACTAGCATTGGTAGTGAAGTAATTGTGTCGACCTAAGGAACTAGTGTACGTACACAAAGCAACTAGAATTTTTATAACTTAGAGATAAATAATATTAAACACGGGAACCATGTGTATAGTTTATTCCTAACACGCGGCTAGTATTTGTTAAATTTAAGTAGTTAACTATAATTAGTGCGTCACACTCTGTCGAGGTAGACGCTAAGGTAGTCACAACGATCACGAACGAGTCGATGCGTTTTTTATTTCAAAACTAGATTTAATCATACAGAAGAGTATTTTACGAGTAGGCGCAAAATATTTATAAGTAACGTTAAGTCGTTGACCTTGCTATGCAGTAGCGTTGTTTAAGGTAAACAAACTTGACGATACGATTGAGAACATAAAACAGGGTAGTTAGCGCAGCGCGACAATTACTGCAACCCTCTTTTTTAACTTAAGGTATCATGGACCGAGCCCACGACATTAACGTAATAAGAGTGCAACGTTGTTACAATAATAAAAGTACATTTTATAATTATGATGAAAATTAAGTCTTCTGTGTAGGAATAGTACTAATTGTTGCTAAATCGTTCTTAACGAGG
Source organism: Archips xylosteana (assembly GCA_947563465.1). Classification (NCBI taxonomy): domain Eukaryota; kingdom Metazoa; phylum Arthropoda; class Insecta; order Lepidoptera; family Tortricidae; genus Archips; species Archips xylosteana. Next base: position 2,030,065 of record OX387360.1, read on the forward strand.
TTGTTTATTCGTACGTTATTTAAAGGTTATGTTGAAGTTTATTACTATTTATTGCCTGGAGTTAATTTCAGATCCTTTATGTGCCATACGCCTAAATCCTTGCCAGACATATCTTGTAGTTCAAATATTAACGGTGACCTTTTCTTGGAAATACGGCATTTCATAAATTTAGGTGCAAGTTTTTTACTGAAATACTGCGACTTATCACTTAAATAAAAGGTTCGCTTCCATACAATGTCTCCTACTTCAAAGTTTGCAGGCTTACGTCGTAAGTTATAGCGACGCACATTCTTTTGGTGCGCGTAGTATAATGAGTGTTGCACTTTGTCGAATATATTAGTGAGGAAACCTGCATTCTGAGCGTAAACATCGCGTGGAAGGAACAATAATTCATCGCCTAGGTCGTTTTCCAAATAGTGTGAGCCGCATGTCACGAGCTCCCTGCCGTGTACTAGAAATGCTGGTGTATAACCTGTGGTTTCGTTAACCGAGTTATTCATCGCAAATTGTATCTTAGGTAAATTAGTATCCCAAGACCTCTGGTCGTTTTCCACAAAGGTCGACACGCAGGTCAAGGCAGTTTTATTATATCGTTCGCAATCGTTTATATGTGGAGAATATTTTGCTGTGAAAAACTGGTTTGGGACCTTATATTTGTCTAGTAATACTTTTAATTCGCGACTAATAAACTGGGAACCATTGTCCATGTAAATAGTTTGTGGTACACCGTGCACCAAGAAAATCGATTCTTCTAAGTGTTTTACGACTATAGAGGCTGTGGCTTTCCTAACGGGAAATAAAAAACAATATTTAGAAAAACAACAGGTTACTACCAATAAATAACTGTTTCGTTTTCTGCTAACTGGAAGCGGGCCTACGAAGTCTATGGACAGGACCTGGAACGGTCTAGCACAGTGTTTAGGGCGGCCCATATGACCTAACGTTGCATGTGTAGGATGTTTGTAAGCTAAGCATGTATCGCAAGCAGATATAAATTTCGTTATGTCCTTATACATGCCTAACCAGTAATATTTAAGTGCTACACGGTGATAGGTTTTAAAGGCACCTAGATGACCGGCTGTAGGTTCTGCGTGATTTTCCTTTATGACCTGATTCCTTAATTCTTGAGGAACGACCTCTTTCCATAGGAACTCCGTAGTTAAGTTATTATTGGACTTAGTTAATCTATACAAGGAGTTATTAACTACTTTTAGGTTAGGGTAACCTTGAGGCGTATTGATGCAACCGTTAAATAGATCGACGTACCATTTATCTTTTGAGGTTAAGTATGAATTAGCAATATTTATTGCAGACACCGGAACGGCTCTGGACAACGAGTCAGGAATGACATTGTCTTTTCCGCGACGATGTAATATTTCGAAATCAAAAGACGATAAACGAATACCCCAACGGGCTAGGCGGCCGGTAGGGTTATTAAGGGTTAAGAACCATTTTAAAGATGAATGGTCAGTATAGACTTTAAATGTTTTGCCGTTCTCCAAGTAGCAACGCCAATGTTCTAATGCCGCGAGTACGGCTAACGTTTCACGTTCCGTTACACTGTAGTTCTTCTCACAAGCTGTTAATGACCGACTCATATACGCCACTGGGTGTTCTTCGTTGTTAACGACTTGACAAAGCATAGCGCCGACGCCATAGTTACTCGCGTCCGTGTGTACTTCGAATGGCAAGTCGAAATTAGGGCATGAAAGAACCGGTGTTGTTACGAGGCAGTGTTTAAGTTTTTTGAACGACTCATTAGCTTCGCTGGTCCAAGAAAATGGCGGTGCGCCCTTTTTATTCGAAGTTAATTTGTTTAATGGACCAGCAAGCGTACTAAAGTTTGGTACGAAACGACGGTACCAGGAAGCAGTACCTAAAAATCTTTTTACGTCCTTCGGTGAAGTTGGTGTAGGGTAGTTTACGATAGAATTTACTTTATCGGGATCGGTGCGTAAACCGCGCGAGTCTACTACGTAACCGAGGTATTTTAACGAGTCTCTAAAAAATTGTGATTTTTCGTAATTAATAGTGAGACCCGCTTCTTTAAGCTTAGATAGAACGCGTAAAAGTAGGGTCACGTGTTCTTCGAAAGAATTGCTGACGCAGACTATGTCATCCAAATAGCAAAAAACCTTCATTTCAAATTCAACTCCGAAAATTCTATCAACCAGTCGCTGCTGGGAGGCTGGAGCGTTAGTGAGGCCGAAGGCCATTGTTTTAAAACAGAAGGTACCTCGAGAAGGCACAAAGAATGCGGTTTTAGTTTTATCCGCGTTATCAATAGGAATTTGCCAAAAAGCTTTTGATAAATCAATACTAGATAAGAACTTAGCATCCCTTAGGTTATCTAAAATTTCTGAAATGTAAGGTAAGCTGTAGGCATCCTTTTTAGTTACTGAATTTAATTTACGGCTATCCAGACAGAATCTAGGTTTCCCATCCTTTTTATTAACAACGAGTACTGGAGATGACCACGCGCTTTCACAAGGCTCAATGACATCTAGGTTGAGCATTTCGTCGACCTGGTCGTTAACTATACGGAGCTTCTCAGGTGACATTCGATAAAAACGTTGACGTATCGGTTGAGCGTCTCCAGTATCGATACGATGTGTAATTAACGTAGTACGTCCGAGACCTTTTCTCTCGTAAGAAATATTATTAAATTGGGAAATGACGTTATCGGCTTGAATGCGCTGTGACTGACTCAACCCGGTGTACGACTGTAAGTTCTGAGTATCTGGGACCCCCTCTGAGTGCTTAGTAGTACACTCATTTACCCTAATACTATATAAATATTTAGGGCAAATTTTGAAAGCGCGCCAAAAGTCAACCCCTAGAATGAGTGAGGTCTCGATCCCCGGAACCACGTGAAACCTAATTGAGTGAGTCACACGCTCAAAAGTTACGTCGAGATCAAAATAACCTACACTCCTCAAATGTTGACCGCCAGCCGCGACTATCTGTATAGAATCATCGTTTGACATACGATGGCCTAATTTAATTAGATTCGTATGGAAGTTTCTTCCCATCAATGTTACAGCCGATCCAGAGTCCAAGAGACCAGATACCTCTAAACCACCTAAAGATATAGTAGCATAAGGCCGTGAATCTGATAAGGAAGGAGGGGGCAGAATAGTAGCTAAGTTATAAGAGTTAAAAAAGTTTCTTATGAAGTCTACCCACTTTAGCCAGTCGTCATTTTTATTAAAGTGGCTAGTATTCCGCCCCGCTACTAGTTTTTTGAATTGGGGTTTGTAGTTGATTGCGGTTGAGTAGTTTTAAAACATTGCGGACAGTTAGATGCATTGTAACCTGTCAAGCCACAACGGAAACACAGTAGTGTACGCGGAGCGCGACAAAGTCTTAAAGAATGTGTATTAGTGCGACAACGCGGACAGAATGGTTTATTATTATTATTATATTGTGAATTTAAAGCGCTGACGGGATAGTTAGATTTAAAATTGTGATGCGAACTCTTATTAGCGTTGTTACTTGGATACTGTTTAAACTGGGAATGGTTATAAGAAACCGGTTTATTATAGGCAAATTCCGGAGCCAGAGTATCAGAATTAGGACGAGGTGGTTCTTTAAATTGAGACATTCGTGCGTGAACGGTTTCATAATTGTGGCATCTTTCCCTTAGCTCGTCTACGGTTTCAATCATACCCGCAGTGGCTATAATGGTAGCATAGTAAGGCCGTATATTATGAAGAATTATTTCCAGCTTTTCTTCCTCAGAAAAGGGCACCGATAATCTTGAAAACATGCCGTTCATTATAGATAGGTAGATAGTTATATTCTCAGACTCGCCTTGAGTACGAGCACGGATCTCAGCCTTAAGTCGGTAGTCATAATCTAATTGACTAAAAACGCTAATTAAACGCGACGCTAAATCTTCCCAACTATTGATTGTGCTTCTAACGGAACGGAACCAATGCAGTGCCTCTCCGTCAAATATTTCGGTTGCAAATAAAAGGAATTTTTCTGAATTAATATTACGGGCTAGCATAAATTCTTGTACTCTGAGAACAAAAGCGCGCGGACAAGTTTTTCCGTTATATTTCAATTTTGAAAAATCAGAAGTTACTCCGCGATCGCACGTAACCAGAATATTTGTTGGAGGCTGCATCGACTGCGAAGGCGCATCGCTGTGACTAGCTAAATTATTATACGCGGCCGTACTAGGTCGCATTTCGGCCAAGTCCTTGCCTAAGTCCTGGAATAAACTATAACATGTAGTTAACGTGACGGAATCCTCGGCAGATTCTGGTGAAATCCTCCTTAGACGGTGGTAAATATGGTTTAATAGATTTTCAGTACGTTCATACAATCCCTCATTGAAGGTAGATTTAAGTGTTGTAATGTTAGACTGGGCTTTAAGTAAACTAACCCTAACCCCGGTAATATCCTCCGAAATTTCGAGGCCTGATTCCAGAATATCTCCCGTGGGCATAGATGACGCTAGCTTTATTATTTGTTTACGTAATTCTTGCACAGAGTCTGCGGGTGTAGAACCACGAATTAAGACTTCATAAGTTAGCTCACTCTTTTGAAGTGACAAATACTTGATTTCGTACATATTAGATATTTAGATTAAGTGATAGCGTTGAAGTTAATAATTAGCTGATAATGAAATTTAGAAAAATAACAAATTATAAGGCGCGTGCCAAGCGACAGCTTATAAAAAGAATGTAGTACTGTACTGAAGTTAAATTTACAAAAAAACAGTCTTAACGATACTTTGTGATAGTGATCGTTAAAATTTAAGGTATAGTTTTAGGTGATTAAGTAAAATGCCTACTGGGGTAGTCTCCAATAGCAAATATCAAGTGATTTGACTATTCCGTACGTTACAAACAAGGAGTAATCTAAGTATGTACCTTCCCACTCAATTATATCCTCGCAGTAGATAGAAGTTAAAGAAAAAATAAGTAGAGTAGTGTTGCCTATATTTATTTTAGAACGATTTGGATGAAATTTAGCATGCAGTGGTTGTAGGTTAAATAACCGTTGGTTATTAACTTCCGATTTTGTATGAAATTTTCCGTTGTAGAATAACGGTTGGCAGTTAAGTTTAAAATTAGGTAGGTAGTTCAATTTAAAATTGGGTAGTTAAATTTGAAAAAACGTTACAAATTTAAAAAAAAACCGTTGCGATGACAACCACTGGGCAACGAAATGCCCTTTATTCGCCTCTTACGAAACCTAGGTGCAAAAGGGTGGCACTATTCTTAACCGGAACCACACGGTGATTAGAAAAGTGATAAAAAGAATATTACTTACTGCGAGACACAAGTAGTAGGAAAGTGCACAAATACCAACACAAACACAACGAATAAAACCAGAAAAAACGTTTCCCAACTCAAGACCACGTTAAGAGGCGCCACTTGTCACAGTTTAGGTTTAGGCCTTGCGGAGAGGAATTAAAACATAAAAAACAAGTCTAGACGTTTATTAGAACGCTAAAACTGTGAACAAGCAAGAGACCAGAGGGTCGTAGGTTTTAAGCACTTGAGTGGGATACGCTTTCCCCGGACAGACACTGCCCTGGATTCAGGAGACCGTAGGACGCGCTGCGGGCGTCGCAGGTGGAACTTCAAGGTCGTTTGCTGTGTTGCAGAGCTGAGGCCAGGGTGCTTCAGGGCTCGGAGTGTGCTGATGGCGTGGAGCCAAGAGGCGGAGACTGCAGTATCGTTCGGCGGTTTAACCCCGACTTGGTTGCCCTGGAATTTGGTTAATGTCAGCAGGGGCCCATACAATTGCTCTGTCCACCGGCCCAACGTCCATAACGGTCCCTGACCATAGGTCCGAATTTAAACGCTGGCTGTGTGGCAGAGCAATCATACGGAATTTACAAAAAGAGAAAGATGAAGCTAAATGTAATACAAAAGAATAAAATGATTTAGTGAAAACGAAAACTGTTCTTTTTTTTGAAATTTAAATTTGAACTAACTGAAACTGCCTAACGGTCTAAGAAGTTTAAACCTAATTTACAATAATGCAGACCGTTGGAGTTAGCTAGGTAAAGAAACAGGAGATAGTAATAGAATAATTTTGTATATAGAAAGCTAGAAATAAACACATAAAATTAGACAAGGTAAAATGTTGATATTTGCTTTTGGAGAGAACTTACCAATATCGGGCAGAGTATCCACTGGGCTGATTTATTTTGGTAGTATAGGTAGACTGTTTTCTTGACAGTGGTGTTCAGATTCAAAATGTGCCAAATTTTTTGGCGGCACTGGGTTTTAAAGACAAAATTAGGTCACGCCCCTCGAGATAACGCTAACCGTAATTTGTGTGATGTGTTTTGACAGTTCGTGCCACAGAGAAGACTCTGCGCAACAAAACGATGTACTTAATATATTTGGCCTTCCTCATTATTTAATTAATTAAATATTTAGGAAAGACAAGAGCTCAGATTTTGTCCGTATTTACTTAATTATATTAAATAAATACGTCCAAAAAATCATAGCAGCGGAAAGTTTGATAATAGCGCCATCTAGTGCTCGCGGGGTAAGGCTCGTTGCATTGAATCGAACTAACTTCGTTAGGATATTGTTAATTAAGTCCAAAAACAAAACCAAAGAATTATATTGTCCCAATTGCATTGTGACAATAGGGGAAGGGGGAGAGGGAGGGGGAGAGGGAAGGGGTGAGGTATTGGGCCCCCGGCACTCTCACTGACCGTACGTAACGCAAGCAGGATTACAGCTGCTTCACGCCGGTTTTCTGTGAGAGGGTGGTACTGCCCCGGACGAGCCGGCCCATTCGTGATGCAGCGGCTAGCTACAACATGGCTCTACCACTACTAAAACTTACCTTATGTCACTCTCGAAACTGAGACGAATCCAATGGCATCTCACACTTCAAAATCCATTGAGCCGTTTAGGCTGCAGGGCGTGGCAAAGAATGATACATACATACTGAAATACGAAATTCATATGCTCGAAAAACATAACCCTCCTTCGACAGTCGGGTGAAAAGACATTTTTTGTGATTTATGAGTTGCCTATTATTAGGGTGTGCTACACCGCAGAATAGAAAATTATTTATACTAATTATTTTTATATTTCCCAGTCTCCCAAACTAAGTCAAATCGACCTGAATTTATAGTACAACTTTGCCTTGAAATAACCTGAGAAATCTATGTTTTAAAATAGAAACTCTCACAATATTGAAAGAAAAAAAATGCCTCATTTTAAAAGTGCATACATATATATGGTATAGTACGAATTTTTTGAGGTGTCCCGATCTCGTTAAGAGCCCACCTTTCGAACAAAGCCATTGTATTCTATTATGTCCTCAAGTGAATAATCCTCAGTTGAATGAACGTAAATAGGTATAATATAAGATAAAATAGCTCATTGAAATAACGACTTCATTATTTACAGTAGACTTCATTTTAATTGAAACTTTGTTTGTTTGTTTGTTTTGGTTGTTTAGGCTACATGTCTACGACGCATTCAATGTTGAAAAATATTATCTGCCAACAAAGTTTAATTGAAAATGAACTCTCTACTTTAAATTATAAAGTCGTTATTTCAATGAGCAATGTATTTTATCTTTATTTCTGTTCATTTTAAACTCAGGATTGTGCACTTGAGGACATAATAGAATACAATGGCTTTGTTCGAAATGTGGACTGCTAACGAGATCGGGACACCTCAAAAAATTCGTACTATACGTTAGGTTTTCTAAACGTCTTCGATGCCCTTATTAGAATCAAGTCTCCCAATGGCCATATAAAGCAAGGGCAGTGGAGTAAATAAGGCCCGTTAGAATTCAACTTTATAGACATATTTTGGCAGCCGATATAAAACGTTATTTGGCACGCCGCGAGGCAATGCGTTATGATATGAATACGAATGCGCCATATGGGCGATATATTTTGCATATATAAATGAAAATAGTTTTGCATCAAATATGATACGGTTTTAACCGACTTCAAAAGCATGTGATGCATTTTCAGGGAGGACTTTTAGCCAGTGAATCAGTTTTTTATTGAAATGAGAGAATATTAAACGGGTGAGTATTATCATTATCAATATAAGTTATTTTTTTAACAATTCACTTTTTTTTAATGAGGAAATTTTGTTATTTTCGTATTCAAAATCACGAGTTCTGTTGATTTTTAAAGAATAAAAAGTGTCCTTAATTTTTGAATCAGTTGTGTGACTTTTTTCATACAGTTTATACAATATACGTATACGTACTCTCAGATTAAGAGGGCTTGGCCCGTAGTTCCCACGCGGGCCCAGTGCGGATTGGGAACTTCACACACACCATTGAATTTCTTCTCAGGCGCCTCAGGTTTCCTCACGATGTTTTCCTTCACCGTAAAGCTCATGATAAAATCCAAAATGCAATTTCGCACATAAATTCCGAAAAACTCAGAGATACGAGCTCGGGCTAGAACCCACGAACCTCTGCTTGACAGGTGGTAGGCCAAACCTACAAAAACAACCTGACAGTAAAATTACATAAAGTTTACCACTGACAGATGGTTTGCCTTCATTTCATATTCAACTTTAACGACCTACAAATAAAGCCAATTTTAGACTACTGTTACCCACGTTTGCTGATTTTGTAATAGCTACTTTATTTGTATGGTGTTAAAGTTGGAAATGAAATGAAGGCAAGCCATCTGTCAGTGGTAAACTAAAAGTAAACGTATTGTACTACTTGTAGTCATTGAATTTAAGATGCCGTGGTGGCCTAGTGGTATGACCTATTGCCTCTTAAGCAAAGGATCGTGGGTTCGAATCCGGGCTCGCACATCTGAGTTTTTCGAAATTTATGTGCGAAATTACATTTAACACACATTATCATCATCCCAGACTCAAGTCCAGACTCAAGGTTTGCCAACGAGCAATGGAGCGAAGCATTGTGGGAGTCCGAAGAACCGACCGAATTAGAAATACTGAGCTGCGCTCTATGACTCGTATTGCTGATGTGGGCGTAAAGACGGCCAAGTTGAAGTGGGACTGGGCTGGACATGTATGTCGAATGAACTCGGAACGTTGGGCCAAACTTATCACGGAATGGATCCCTAGCGATGGATATCGTAATAGAGGCAGACCAAAGCGGAGATGGGGGGACGACCTAGATGTGTATCACGTGGGATGGCAGGAGCTCGCGTTGAATAGGCAAGAATGGAGCAAGAGAGGAGAGGCCTTTGCCCAGCAGTGGGACACCAAAACAGGCTAATAAAAAAAAAAAAAAAAAAAAAAATCATCATCCCAGCCTATTATACAGGGTTATTTGTAATTCACTAGCATCCTTTTAACCCTAAACTCCTACCACTTAAACAAATCTTTTTTGTGTTACGACTTTTGTCATAACTTTATATTTTTGGTGTAATAACGTTTTGAAAATTTGAGATTACCTGTATTTTTACGATACTCTGTGCCGTGTATGGAAAAAAATGTACTCCATTTTAAAAAGTCTTATAACAAAAAACATTTGTTTAAGTGGTAGGAGTTTAGGGTTAAAAGGATGCTAGTGAATTACAAATAACCCTGTATAGTATAAATCTTCCCAGGTGAATTATTCGCTTCGAGCTATTTACATTAAATTTGAACCTTAATACTATGACGATACCGTTTGTTTTGAAAGATAAGGGCTCGAAGCGAAAAATTCACCTGGGAAGATTTATACTATACGTCCCACTGCAGGGCCACAGAATAAGTAATATGTAACCAGTAATCCAACTTCATACTAGAGCGCCCGATCGACGCACGCACACTGACTAATCTTCGCTAGAAAAACAATGCAGTTCTCTTCCCACGTTCGCGCCGTCACGCGGCGGACACGACGTACAAAATACGCGTTCTTGAATCTACATAAGCACGACGACGTCTGTACACGCGTACGCCTGCATACATCGCGCGCGCACTCTTCTGGATTCCGGCGGTGTCCGGCAATCTGCGCCTTGAGGGGTGGGGTAACTCGAATCGGTGCGGGGTGGAGCGTGTCCATTCTGTACGTTAGTACTATTATACAGGGTTATTTTTAATTCACTGACATCCTCTTAACCCTGAATTGACAACATTTCATTTTTTTAACACCTGAAAATTACTACAGGAATCGAAAGAGTTTCGCCTCCTGAACACGGAAAAATATTTATTATAAAATATTTCTTCATATTTAAAAAAATACAACAAATTTAAAAAACATATGTGTACTTACCTGTACCTCCACAGAATAGATATATTTCTTTTACCCTTTTCACTAGAAAAAAAAGCTGTCATAATTTTAAATTTGATAACAACCTTAATGTCAAATTTACGTCATCACTTTTTTTTAATAGAGACTAGACAAAAGTAATGGATCTATTCTATCGTTACGCTCTTTTAGAATAAGCACATCTTTAAAAAATTGTAATAAATTAATTAATAATCCTAGTGAAAAATTAAAACTATCAGCGTCTTTCTCTCTCCAAACAGTATACAGAGAACAAATCAAATTATAGTCTTAGAAATATGAAATGTTGTCAATTCCTATCACTCAAACAAATGTTTTTTGTTTTACGACTTTTTAAAATGAAGCACTTTTTTCCCATACAGATACACAGAGTATCGTAAAAATAAGAGGAAATCTCAAATTTTCAAAACGTTATTACACCAAAAATATTAAGTTATGACAAAAGCCGTAAAACAAAAAACATTTGTTTAAGTGGTAGGAGTTTAGGGTTAAAAGGATGCTAGTGAATTACAAATAACCCTGTATATTCTGTGGCGCCGTGTAAGACGCTTGGCTGTGTGCGTGCGTCGATTCGGGCGCTCTAGTATGAAGTTGGATTACTGGTTACATATTACTTATTCTGTGGCAGGGCACAGGCCTCGTCTCCGAATGAGAGGGCTTGAGCCGTAGTTCCCACGCGGGCCCAGTGCGGATTGGGAACTTCACACACACCGTTGAATTTCTTCGCAGGTGTATGCAGGTTTCCTCACGATGTTTTCCTTCACCGTAAAAGCTCATGGTAAATTACAAATGTAATTTCGCACATAAATTCTGAAAAAACTCAGAGTTGCGAGCCGGGATAATAAGCCTAAGAAGAAATTCAATGGTGTGTGTGAAGTTCCCAATCCGCACAGAGCCCGCGTGGGGACTATGGCCCAAGCCCTCTTAATCTGAGAGGAGGCCTGTGTCCTGCAGGACGTACCCATGCCTATAATAGGTTCACAGCCTTGTGATGATGATGATGATGATGATTGAATTAAAATACCTAGACGACCAGATGGCCTAGTGGTTAGAGAACCTGACTACGAAGCTTGAGGTCTCGGGTTCGATTCCCGTGTCGGGGCAGATATTTGTATGAAAAATACGAATGTTTGTTCTCGGGTCTTGGGTGTTTAATCTAATCTATCTATCTAATCTAATCTAATACCTTTAAACGAGCAATTCTTGTATATATATATATACCTATATAATCAAGATCTCGGAAACGGCTCCAACGATTTCGATAAAACTTGGTATGTGGGGGTAGCATACATTTTTTTATCTGTCTGTCTATATCAGTAACCAACGCACATTTTCGACACTCGCAAGAGAATCAAAACCTACAGGGTACTTCCTGTGAACTCAGAATCTTGAAATTTGGTACAAAGCAAGGCCTTATAGCACAGATAAAGGAAAAATTGCGAAAAGCATAAATTTTTTGTCTGTCTGTCTATATCAGTAACCAATCTACAATGATCCCACACTGCGCACATTTTGCTTAGGAGCAGGGGTCTGCTAAGACTGGATGTTCATAGATACATATAAATTTGTATGGAACCCTCGGTGCGCGAGTCCGACTCGCACTTGGCCGGTTTTTTTTGTGAGAAAAAGTATTATAGGGAACGTGCAGTAACTATAGGTGGCAACACTAATGCGACAAAAGAGACACTATGCGGACAGTAAAATAGACTTATCAAGGTAAAACATTCAAATTGATGGCACCCTTATGACACCAGTTGGCAGCACCGTCTATGTGCACGTTCCCTATTGGGAGCACAGAACAGGAAAAACCGGTTGTCTGTAAAGTCGGTTTACGGATGATAGTTTAAATCTTGAAAACGGTGCATCCTACGGCAAAATCAATGTAATTTTCGTCCCCCCCTTTGATACCCCCGCACCCTCTCACCCCTCTCACCCCCCACCCCTCCGGTGTTTTTGTCAAATATCTTGAAAACGGTGCATCCTACTCCTACGGCAAAATCAATGAAATTTTCATCCCCCCTTTGAAACCTCGAACCCCCTCCCCCGCCCCCCTCCCTCGCACATATATTATTAGGATCTCGGAAACGGCTCCAACGATTTCGATGAAATTTGGTATGTGGGGGTTTTCGGGGATGAAAAATTGATTTAGCTTGGTCTTATCTCTGGGAAACCGGAAAACGCTTGGTACCGAGTTTCAGCCCGAGCAGAGCTCGTTCGCCCAGGTACTATGTATTTAAGTATGTATCTATCTATATAAGTATGTTTATCCGTTGCCTAGTACCCATAACACAAGCTTTGCTGAGCTTACTTTGGGACTGGGTCATATGATGTGAATTGGCTAAGTAAAGTTTTTTGATGAGGTGCCAATTATATTTTTTTTCGACAGTCGGCGTTCTGGATATTGAGAAACTGCAGCTGTTTTATTTTTATCTCCTATTGTTTACTGGAAATATTTTTTTAAGTGTTCGAGATGACATTTGTGAGATTTTATGGCTGACAAGCCGTACGTGCTCAGAACTTAGTAGAAACAGAAAAAAAACCGAAGTGAGCTGTCACTTCTGTCAATGTCAAATCGTTTGCGTTTCGTTTGCTTTGCGTTTTGGTGTGCTCAGTGTGATTTTTGGACTATTTTTATCGACCTCCGCATAAAATCCGGACTTTCAATTTTACCGCATTTCTCCACGACCTATGCACGAAAATTGGATCACGATTGAATACTTTCGATCACAATTTTGGAACTGCTCCTTGGACAACGCAAAGCAAACGAAACGCAAACGGTTAAATTTCATTTGACATTGACAGAAGCGACAGTTGACTTCGTTTTTTTTTCTATTTCTTCTTAGTACTGAGCACGAACCGCTTGTCAGCCGTAAAATCTCACAAATGTCATCTCGAACACTTAAAAAAATATTTCCAATAAATAAAAGGAGATAAAAATAAAACAGCTCCAGTTTCTTGGTGTTGAAGTCGACCACTGTCGAAAAAAAAAATAATTAGCACCTCTTCAAAAAACTTTACTTAGCCAATTGTCCCGTGATTTATTTATTTATTTATTTATTATTTATTTACCTAGGTTTATTCTAGCAATTGCAGTGAGCACATAAGTTGCTCGATAAAACGAAAAGCTCACTGGAGTAAGCACAATGGCAATGTTCAGTTGACTGCACTGAATGCAACGATGCTCTGCGATTTTATAAATATACTAGCTGTTGCCCGCGACATAGCCAACGACCTATTCTCAGACCTGCCAAATATAGACAAAAAGGTTTCAAAAAATCGGTCAAGCCGTTACGGATAAGTTCGATAACAAACACATTGACACGAGATTTTTATATATTAGAGATTTTCTATGGAATTTAGACGAGATTGTCTTTTGGCGTGATCAATAAAAAGTGTACTCCTCACTTTTTTAAGTGAGGAAATTTGGGTTTCTTTACTCAGAATGTGAGGATTGGAGTTACCAACACACACTCCACACACACACACACACACACACACACACACACACACACTCCATTGAATTTCTTCGCAGGCTTCACTGTAAAACTCACCATAAAATTCTGTGTTAGAAACCATAACTACCTATATTGACCACAAAACCATAATTAAGAGTCACCTATTTACCTAATTGGAGGATGGATGGAGAGGGCTATGCTCAAAGTTTTTCTGCGGGATCGCATTAGAAATGATGAAATCCGCGCAAGAACTAAAGTCACCGACATAGCTCGAAGAATCACCAGACTCAAGTGACAGTGGGAAGCGCACATCATCGCTCGTAGAACCGATGGGGCCGAAAGGTTCTCGAGTGACCACAACGAACCGGAAGACGCAGTGTAGGTAGGCGACGACCTGGTTAAGGTTGCCGGAACGCTTTGGATGCGGACGGCGCAGGACTGATCTGTTTGGCGTGTCATGGGGGAGGCCTATGTTGAAATAATAATAATAATAATCGTATATTTTCTCCTCACAAAAGTACATAGGTTATAAATAATACAACATTATGGTAGTACATTAGTTAGATACTAGTAACTTTTGCGAGGGACTGGAGTCTGAACTGGGTAAAACCTGTATTACAGATCTCCAGGCCCCCATCCCGGAAACTCACCGATAAGTGCTGACAATTTCAGTAGGTACAATTTTCAATTTAATAACATAGGTACTCGTATTATGAGGTTTATAGGAGGTCAACAAGCTATAAACAAATCAATAGTAGCTTATACTTACTAACATTCAAACTCATGCAAACGAGCATGTGTGTTATTTTAATGATGATGATGTACAATTTGATCTATGAGTTGTACTTACATAAGGTGGATCGCAGTAGATAGCCTTACACCACATCGGTTCCGAGTGGTAGCACACGCACAGCGAGCAAACGCCTGGCCCAGGCACGTAGAGCAGCCCGTGCGGGATAGACTTGCCCTCCCAGTCTATGCAGTCTTCCTCGACGCAAGCTGGAAAGAGACAGTATATTAATTCACGAGCTTTTACCTGCAAACTTTCATGTTGATTGTTGTTGTACTTTCATGTTCAATCCAATGGATTCGATCCAAACTACATTTCCGTACCTAATTTCAAATCAATATGATCACTAGAAGTGGGTTAAATTGAACTTGTAAGATTTGACCTTAATAAACATAAACATGTAAATAAACATTCCAAATTCAATAATAAGCTTGTCATTTATACTATTCGATGTTCTTTTTTGTTCGCATTTTTTCCTTCCAAATATACACGATGATTCTTAATCGGTGATTGATCGGTGGTACCAATATTTCTAGATCAGTATTCGGTGGCGATCACAGTTGCAGTTAGATGAAACAAAACGTCTATTTTTTTTTGTCACCCATGATTTAGTCTATGAGCTTAAAACCTCTTCATTTGACATGCCAGTTTCTTAAACAAACTTTGCCGCATGACCTGTCAAATTCCCCGCCAAAGCGATGACACTTGACCATCACTTTTTTTTTATTTTTTTTTATTTTAATGGCAATGTATACCATCAATTGACGAAACTGCTTAAGGTGGAAGCGCACGCTCTAGGCGCGAAATTCAAACTTTTTACAGTTTTTAATTTATTGTGGGTAAACTGTGTAACTGTTTAACTTCATATGGTATTTGCGCTTGTAAAACAGTGTTATTTATATTATTGTGTAAAGCTTTTTAAGAATAAAACTATTAGCTTGAAATAAAAGTTGTCAAAACGTTGAAAGTCCGAATTTCTATGTTTGACAACTTTTATATTAAGCTAACAGTTTTATTCTTAAAAAGCTTTACACAATAATATAAAGAACACTGTTTTACGAGCGCAAGTACCATATGAAGTTAAACAGTTACACCGTTCACCCAAAATAAATTATAACCTGTAAAAATTTTGAATTTCGCGCCTAGAGCGTGCCGTTCCACCTTAACTTCAACAAACGTAGGATGACCATGGATTCGGTGGATGGAGGAACTTTTAACAAATAAGATTTCTTTTAAATGAAACAGATACTTCATTGCTTTTAGACCTCGTCTTTTAAATTCCATTTTGGCTAGTGATCAATATTTTTAACCCCTGATTACCGATTTAAAATCATGGTGTATATTTTCTGTCCTGTAAACGAACTTGATACCAATCGGTCGATCGTGATTCAATCTACTCGTGACCAGTGCATGACTTTAAGGTGGCCAAGGACGACTTCGCCCACAGTCCCATTTCACCACCTTCTTAATAATAATTATTTATTTATTTCAGACAACACAGATCCAGCTAAAATTTATAATCGAATATTCGTAATCCATAATATGTGTCAAACTTTGAATTTAAATAACAGATAAAACTTAAAAACATAACTAAAATTGAATTAGAATAAAAATGAAATGTCCAAATTAAAAATAACAATTAAAATTTAAAAACAAAATTAAAATTGAAGAAGAATTATTTACTTAAATGAAATGTCCAGATTAAAATTTTTATATTATAAGCAGACAAATACAGTTAATAAATTATGTAATTACAATTAATGTCAACCAAAATATAAAAATGACAAAAATAAAATTTTCTAAATTAATATTACTTTAAAATAAAACAACAGACAGTGGGGGGACCAAATTTTAACACACACTACAATACCCTTTCAAAAACATTTGTTACCAGGCTTTTTTAATAACATGTGCTTTGGTCCAGTGATGCAATATCGGACACGACGCATCCTCCGATATTGTACGTAGAAGGCTGTTACGCTGCCCCTCATCCTATCCATGGCTGATGATATTCGTTTGCGTATCACAGCTCCAAAACTATCTACGCGCGCCTCTGCAAACATACCGGATGCACTGCAGAACGGGGGCAGCCGCAACAGCATCCTGAAGGTGTTGTTATACTGGACCTTCAGAGCATTGAAAGACTTCTGCGTAAAGCGAACCCACAAGCTGCAGGTGTAGAAAGTCTGGCAGTAGGCCTTAAAAAGAGTTACTTTGACCTCATTCGTACACCGTGCAAACCTGCGGGCTAACATATTGCACCTGACAGTCAACACTCTGCGCTCTCTATCCATGTCCATGTCGTCGGTGAGCGCATCAGTAACCCAGATACTTAAACTTTTTCACCTGCTTGAGTGGAGCACCATTTAGTGCGACAGGTGGAACAGTCTCGTAGGTTTTCGCGCCTGCCTTGAAAAGTAACAGCTCACTCTCCTTTGTATTGTATCTAAGACCATGGGCCACCGCATACCGCTCACATATTCTTATTAGCTTCCTTAAGCCACTGATTGAGGGGCTCAACAACACCATATCATCAGCATAGCTGATATTATTGATAATACGGCCACCAATTGAACACCCAACCACTGCGCCGCTGAGCTCCTCAATAAGTCCATTTATGTACAGATTGAATAACTTGGGAGACGTCAACCCTCCCTGTCTCACCCCGCTATTCAGCCTGTACACATCAGTGAAACTATTCCCCCATCTCACAACGTTCGTCTGGTTCCCATACCAATATTTTAAGAGCAAGAGATTTTCTGCTGGCAAAGTGGTTTCTAAACGAATTTTTGTCCAAAGTACGTCATAGGAGACCATATCGAACGCCTTAAATCGTCCTCATTGTCATATGGTTAACTGTTCTGATTCGCCAATATTCCTATATCGTCACTTTCCTACGTGGGCAACAGTGCCAACCTGTCAACATTTCTACTTCGATCAACAGTCTTATTTCGACTACAGTGCTCTCGTCAACACTCCTATTTATACCAAGCAGCACTGTGGTCGATAAAGGACTGTGGACGAGTTGGCACTGGTGACCAAGTAGTACTGTGGTTGATAAAAGAAGTCCTTTCGGAACGTTCTGTCCGTTTCCCGAAACACCCGTTCCCAAAACATCCGTTCCAGTCACCGCCTTTTCCCAAATAATCCATTTCCCAAAATAAGTGTTTCCCAAAATGTGCTTCTCCCAAAATATACGTTTGTCTTGATATCCGTTTCCCAAAACACCCGTTCCCAAACCATATTTTCCTGTCACCATCTTCTTTTGGAAATACGGGTATCATGAGAGACGGATCTTTTGGCTTACGGATGCTATGAGAACCGGGTGTTTTGACATTCTGTTGCGATGAAAAACGGGACTTTTGGCCTACGTTCATTTTAAGAAACTTTTATTTTTGAACGGATGTTTTGAGAACGGGTGTTTTAGGAAACGGACAGAACGTTCCGAAAGGAAGAAAGTGGACGAGTTGGCGCTCTGGTCGCAATATGAATATAGACAAAATGACGACGATGATTGACGATATCAGAAAGTGGACGAGTTAGGAAGGTGATGATTTAGGAATTGTAGGCTGACGACATGGCACTGTGGACGAAATCATCCTTAGCCTTTTCGTTTATAGCCAGTCTGCAAGATAGACCGTTAAGCTTTTCTGTGTTTCTAGTTACCTTTAGTAGTCTAAACTTTCATAAAGTTACTCCCACGTCTGACTCTTTAATAAACCTATTTCGGTCTCAAAGGCATTTACCTACAGCAAAATAAATGCTTCGTATCAAGAATTGGGCGGCTCTCGAAATAGTACGAGGCCAAGTACGACGTCATGTAGGGCCGAATAATAAATGAGTAACATTATCTTTGACATGGCAACTATTTTAGCCCGTCCAGTCCAACTGCACGCCCAATGAGGTCTGTGGAGGGTATCACGAAATAAATCCGGAATCTTATCCTGTCCGTATAACCAAACCAAGTTAGACAACGCAACGTACACTACATACAGTTAAACCTAAAAAAACAAACGTGACATTACACAGTGTAGTATACAGACAAAAACTAATAAAAAAATAGTTTATTAAAATAAGGTATCGTTTGCAATAATGTTTGCCGTTGGTCCCACACTAGACAATGCCTATCACGTGGCGACTGGCGACTAGAGTTCGGTGTACAAAAACTTTGCTTAAAAATAGGAATAAACTTAGAAGCTGAATAAAAATCTAGGTAGAGATTACGTAGGTAATACAAGATCCCTTCCGCAGCTAACAAAAGAGCTGATAACTTTGAAACAGCTAAACCAATTTTGATCAAAGTCTAAGAACCATCGCCAAGAAACCCCGCTTTCAAATAAAAAAACCGCATCCGAATCGGTTCACCCGTTTAAGAGCTATGATGCCACAGACAGACACACACAAAGCGTGACCGCACCACACACACACACCCCTCACACCCGCACACCCCTCTTTTTGTGTCGGGGGTTAAAAAGGCTTTAATTTAGCGACAGTATGAAAGGGGGTTGGTTAAACAAAAACAATCTTATGCAAATTTGAGTGTAAACTCATTTGAAGTGGGTTTACAAGATTG
This sequence comes from Archips xylosteana, assembly GCA_947563465.1. Taxonomy (NCBI): domain Eukaryota; kingdom Metazoa; phylum Arthropoda; class Insecta; order Lepidoptera; family Tortricidae; genus Archips; species Archips xylosteana. Next base: position 2,049,092 of record OX387360.1, read on the forward strand.
ATCTAAATCTCAGCGTGTGTACAGCCCAGCGCCCCTAGGTTTATAATTACCAGCGTAACATGAGCGCTCCGCACACAAGGTTAATTTAATCCAGTCGTAAACCCTGCCCTGTATGCTAAACCACGTTATGCTAATAGGGTATTCAATCAGCCGTAAACTAGGGCCCGGTAATCTATCATTTTTTGCGGAAAAGAAGGGTCGTATTTACTTTGTGTCATTGTCGGTTAGTTTTTATTTTTTATAGCTTTTGCCCGCGACTTTATTGCGAAGAATCCGTTTATCGCTATTCGGGATCTTTGCAATATTCCGGGATAAAAACTATATTATGTCTAGTGATCGTTATCTACGTGCAGTTTTCGTAGCATTTCGTATGTATGTATGTATGTATGTAAAACTCTTTATTGTACGTAAAACATGAAAAATAACAGTTAACAAGAAAAACAGATGTACAAAGGCGAACTTATCCCATAAAGGGATCTCTTCCAGTTAACCTTTGAACGATTGACAAGACATCAGAGACAAGAGTAGGCATACAATGCTGAGTAATAAAAAAAGAGTCGAAATCAAAAGTAAACCCAAACCAATATACTTAACATAAACAATACACATACATACAAAGAATACACGCAACTACACACTAATATATTATATACTTAATGAATACAATAGACTTATTAGTCATATCATATCAACACAAATAGACTACCTACATAAAAACTACATACATTAATATACGCATATACACTAAACAGAGAACACAATAGAGGTTGTCTCTATTTAAGAGGAACTGTCAAGCCAGTACGCCCTTAAGCGACTCTGGAAGATAGCTACCGACTGCGACCGCCTGATTTCACTCGGCAACCGATTCCACAGACTAACATCGAGCACGGAGAAGGATTTGGAATAGGATTTGGACTTAGTTACAGGAAAAGCTAACAAAAGATTACTACTTGACCGCAACCGGTTCCCAGAACCAGCAGCCAAGTAATTAAATCTTTCGAAAAGGTAGGAAGGGGACTGTGGTTTAAAAAGGACATTAAAAAGCAACGACAGGATGTGAACATTACGGCGCAGACGAATTGGGAGCCACTTCAGCTGAGCGCGAAAACAGGACACGTGGTCGTATTTTCGGAGACCGAATATAAAGCGTATGCAAACGTTTTGAAGACGCTCAAGCTTGTCAAGCAGTTGTTCAGAGAGATCGAGATAGGCAATATCACCGTAGTCGAGGAGAGGGAGAAGAAGGGATTGAGCCAAAGTAATTTTGGTATGAAGAGGGAGGAAACTTTGCAGGCGTCTGAGAGAATGTACCGAAGCAAAGAGTTTGCGGCTGACTTCCGAGACATGAGCCGACCAGGAAAGCGTCTGATCCATGATGACACCCAAATTTTTGACCGTGGGTGAGAAAGGGATAGAGGTACCGTCAAATATCAATACGGGCAACACCTGGTCAGACAGCCTTGTGATAAAGTGAGGACTTCCAATTACAATCGCCTGCGACTTCTTGGCGTTCACCCTCAAACCAAACTCATCCGCCCAAACCCGTATGGCCTCGAGATCAATGTTGACGCGGTTGATCAAGTCAGGGAAATCATCAAAATCTGCCGCAGCATAAATCTGAAGGTCATCAGCATAAAGATGGTAAGAAGAATGCAGTGACGCCGTTATACCATTTATGAAAATCGAGAAGAGGAGAGGAGAAAGCACTGCCCCCTGGGGGACACCAGACGTGAGATTGCTCCACTCAGAATAACCATCATCCAATTTCACCCTCTGGCGCCTTCCCGTGAGATAGGACTGAAACCAGGACAAAGCCGGGTTGGTGATATTCAAGGTTTTAAGAATACCAAGTAAAATATCAAAATCCACAGTATTAAAAGCGCTACTGAAGTCAAGAAGAACAAGAACTGTGAGTTTCCTGTGCTCAATATTAAGACGAATGTCGAATTTCGTATATGGTTGGCAAAAAAAAATCAATAGGTACGTATAGTCGGGGTAAGAAAAGGTTCGTCACTTTTCGACTCTATGTCAACGAGTTAAGGTCGAAAAGTGACGAACCTTTTCTTACCCCGACTATACATGTGAAAATTCAATACCACAGGCTTTGATCAATTATAACTGAAGATACACATTGCCGAACAAAATCCCCTTCAAAGAATGTCCGAACTTTTTTATTTGTTTGCATAATAATTAAAAACATCACCTACACAGAAATTTGAACCTAGCCTTTACTTCATTACAGTCGAATTACGGTTGACACTTGACAGCTAAAATTGACAATTTCACGCAACGTACTGAGAAAAAGAAGGCCACTTTTATCAAAGTGGCGCTCATTTGGCTCGGACATTTTCGGGCGCGCGACTGTGGATCTACAGTTCTAATTGATCAAAGACCACAGGGGACCGAAGAGCTGGCAGCTTCCTCGCTCAACGTATCAGCATTGCTGTACAGCGAGGTAATGCTGCCAGTATCTTTGGGTCCATGCCGCGGGGGGAACCATTTATGAATTTTATTTAGTTTTTAGTTTAGTTAGTTTTGCTTTATTTTTAATTATAGTGTTAATTTATTTAAATTTAATTTGTAGTTAGTATTTAGTTTTATTGTATTACTGTTTTTATTAACTTTGTTTGGGGTTTTAAGTGGACTGTAGACGAGAAACGATAATTAATAAATATAATACATACGGCAACTGATTTGGGATAAAGGCTGAGACTGTAGTTGGAAGCACTTACCTCGACGTCTGCAGATGGTGGTGCAGATCCTAGCCGTAGTGGCTGGCGCAGGCTTCCTCGATCTTTGGCTCGTCCGAACTTACCTCCGACAAGGTTACCGTTAACCAGCACAACTACTAGGATACAGCTAGGACAGTGCTTCCTCCAGTGGATCAGCCTTCCCCACACTTTTACACGCAGTTGACGCAAAAATAGATATAATATAGGCGAGAAACGATACGAGAATTTACTTGCGATATAATTTGCGCGGTAAGACGCCGACAAACGACACGACAGTTATTCAAACTTCGAAACGAGAGAATGACAAGCGATTTACTTTTTTTTTTAAATTGAAATTCGATGCAAAATGTTGCCAGGCGAAATTATTAAGAAAAACAAGGGTACAATCCTAAACAAACTTATATATTAATTATTTAATTCTTTATTACATAGTCTATAAGTCATTTTTACTTTAAAACATTTACTTCACGATATAATTCTTCTCTTGTGCTAAATTTTAAACACTTCAATTACCTTCTTGTAGCTACCGTCAACGTGGAAAGTCATTTTTATCAAAAATTATCTTTTTTTTGATCGACATGAAAAACTGACAGTCATAATAGGTATCCGTTGAACTTTAGACCACACAACTTCAACACTAACATCTAACACCACATCATCTAACACTCGCACACATTTGATAACATAGCGTACGGTTGTGGTACCTACTCTGAAGATGAGCTCTGGTTGAGTTTGAAACACATCAGTGTAGTTTGGCGGTGGTGATAGTTGGGTTTTTGTGATTTGTGTGTGCTCATACAGTGTGGAGGTGGAGACACTACTTGAACATTTTCTACATAAACTAAAACATTTTTTATATAAACTTAGCTATCGTAAGGTCACGGGTTAGCAAAGTAATTGTTTCAGTTCTTTAATATGGACCTCCGCAAAGTAACGCCTGATTCAATAAATTATATAAAATGGACGGTAGGACGGCTGGTTATAGACAGGTCAAGATTTAAGAATGATACATAACATACATACATACATACGCTCGAAAAACAACCCTCCTTCGGCAGTCGTGTAAATAAATATTTATTGCCATTATATTCATAGTCTTCAATTATTTTAGTGTAACCTTCAATTTTTTTATCTTATTTAAAATAATTTTATATCGTTTATCGCAGCGCGGCAATAATAGACAGACAGCGACATTATATGTCGTGAGAGCATCTGACGACGGTCTGACGCAACACGTTTATTTCTATTTTATTAGCTGTTAAGACGATACGAATTCGTTAAGGTGGATAATATTTTATATTACGTTTAAACCCTGATCATACGAATTTGAAGTGTTCATACGTGTTCTCGCTACAACTTTTTCAAAGGAATATGAAAATGACATTTTTGAAATTAAAGGATTTGTCACTCTGAATGTGTTCTGCGGTCGCGGTCAGGTCAAAGTGAACGCAGCCCGCATTATGTATGAACAACATTGTCGGTCTCTATATATTTTGTATAGATATGCGATCTGACCGCGCGGTCAGATCGCACGCACGCGCAATATACTTATAGAGACCGACAATGTTGTTCATACATAATGCGGTCTGCGTTCTCTTTGACCTGACCGCGACCGCAGAACACATTCAGAGTGACAAATCCTTAAATTTTTGCCCTTACAAATCGCGTTTTTTCCTTATCCCGTGCGATTTTTCGGAAATCCTTAACTTAATTTTGTACTGATATATATATTGACCTGCATGCATGCCAAATTTGAAAGCTCTAATAATTATAGTTACGGAGATATGGGTCACTTTGGTCACTTTTAAGCAAAAATGTAAATACCATTTCGACGGTCCCTACGTAAAGTGCTGTAACTGCAAACGTCAAATTTTAGGAGAGAGCGTTATAAACATTCAAACACGTGTAGCTCATTTTCAATTTATCGCACATTGATGAAATTTGGTAGTATGGGTTTATTTGATGTATACTTTAAGAAAAATAAAGAAATAACTGAAAAAAATCACGTTAAGTATATTATTTGACACTTACACACTTATACAGCGGAAACTTTAAATTAAAAATAACTTAACTGGTACTTATTGACTATTACGTGGGAATATTATATTTGATCAAATGTTTAACTGTCACTTAGAAAATTATACTTGGAAACCATTTTGAACTACTGCGCCCGTAACTTTTCAAAAACCACTAGAATTATTAGTTATGTCATTTTCTTGTATTCATACTTACTATTTCTCGTAGATTGAAATCACAGAAATGTATTGAGATTGAAATAGTAATATATAATGTCAATATCAAGCCAGGTGTAACAATAATAAAATAACCATTAAAAATGTTACCAAACTCTATATTTAATATTGCAAATAGCACAAGATAGGCATGTGTTTATCGAATCGGTCTTGATCATCTTGATTTATGGGCTTGGGCAAGTTTTTGTATGCAATGCATTCATCGCATTGGTCTTTTTTAGGCCTGTGAAACTCAAGGTTAAAGTTTTCAATAAGAATATCAGTATACTGCCTTAGTGTCTTAGCCATATCCAGATTTGACCCTATTGCCCACTCTTCATAAAGTTTAAACATTTTGGATATTGTCAAGTCACTATCTAAATATAGCTTTGAAGATTAATTCCGAGTATAGTGTGCTTCAACTGGGGTGAAAGACTTTACATTTTCACAAACGCTTTTAATCATTTCCTCATTCTTGACTTTAGGGTTATTATCATGGTGTCCTCTCATATCCTTTTCCACTAACAGCCCGTCACGCTCAGTGATTTTATTTAAAGCTGTGTGTACAACACCTCCACCTATAGCAAAATCGTGCAAAAACATCTTTTTGCACACTAAAACTCGCTCCTCTTTATTACTACCAACAGTGATTAGCACATGGTATCTAATAGAAAAATGATTTTTTGATGGGCCCTCTGTTGTAATGAGTTTCTTTCAAATTCTTTCACACCATCGTGATAGCAATCCCCACTGTCGCACACGATTGCCTAGAGACCAAAATCTTGTAAACAGTTGTTGTTGTCGAACATTCTCGTCTATTTTTTCTTTACATTTTAATCGACACTTATCATCACAACCATTTTACATAGATTTTGCAGGTCTCTCTTTCCCTCCCCGACTGATGTAACTTTAACCCTGTTTTTTAATTGCTTTCTCTATTTATCCATTCATTTTTTTTGCTATGCATATTCTCCCCAAATTACCTTTCTTCTTAACTTTCCTCTTTCTCTTGGTCAGTCTTCTTTCTGTGTCACTCCCTTCTGTTGTATCACCACCTCAGTTTGAAGGTGCAAAGGTTTCGTCATTAATAGATGGGCTTACACACATAGACGAAGTAGACGAGTTAATATTAGAGACACTTAAATTCTCAGTTTCAATGTTACGCATTATTGTTTGTTGCGCTTCGTTGCATTATTGTCGATATAGATGGAGAAGCCAAAGGCGTACTGGTATCTAAAGAATTGTTCTATATTAATTGCATCTAAATCTACCTCTTCAACAATAATACTATTCGTTAGATCGTGTGAAGATCTAAGCACGACGTCTCAAGTACTTTTAGATGCAGTTTGAATCGGATGTATCAGTGGTGCTTCTTTATTATTAAATGATTCTGCATCTGAAGGTATAATATCTTCGACTACCATTTCTTCTACCACAATAACCGGGAGTGAAAGTATTTCGGTAGTTGACATATCGGGTAGCTGCTTGTTAGATAAAGGTATAAGTTGGGATACAATTTCTATAGTGTCAGGATCGCAAAAAGTTGCACCATTAGTAATATTCGGAGTGGTAACAAGAGTCTGCTTTTCAGGTCCTGCAACAGGTTCATCAATACTATTCGTGTGAATTTGAGCAGCAACTTCTATTGTATTATCAGTCTTTGTTTTGTTTATTTTTGTTAGCTCTGTGTCAATAATGGTACCGTCGACTTTTTCAAGTAAATCTGGAAGTGGACTTACGGTAAGTGTAGTATTGGGTGGCGGAGATGTAGATATTTGTTGCAATGAGTTTTTAGTAGTTTCAGTCCTTTGGTTTATAATATTTTGTTATGTCCTGATTGTGCTAGAAATACAAATATCAACGTAAAAAACCATAAGTGGCAGTAGCTTATAAACATGAAACAAACATTTCCGAAGTAAAACACTTTAAGTGGCAGTTACCGATAGAAGGTAGTTAAATTTTCCGACGTAAAAATACTTAAGTGTCACTTATTAAAATTGGTAAGTTAAGTTTTCTCGTGTAAAACAACGTAACTACCTTATACCGATAATTACGTTGGGATAGTGTTGAGCGACATTAATCAACTTAAAATTAAAATACTACAAATTTCTTTCATACAGTACACTTAATTGATGATAGAATATTATCTGACTACATACATTAAAATAGATTAAAACAAAATTATAATTTTTAAAGCATAACTAGAGGATTTTTTATTTGGTTACGTGTTTTCTTGGTCTTTCGTGGTTCTGCATGTCTATACTTAGTTTTATTCCTTCTTGGCGGCATATTTATGAATCGTTTTTACAGGTAAATAATATAACAAATGACCGTCGCCTTGGACAGCACAGCGAGAACGCAAGTGGCAGTTATGGGGCAGGTTGGCGGGGTAACGCGTACGTCCCGACGTAAAACCGCTGAATTACCAGTACTGTGACTTTACTTCGGAAACCGTCTTTAATTCTGTAGTTACGAGATTTTGTGTTTATGAATATAAGGTTCAAATTGAGAAAAAACTTGAAATTTTTTGAACTAAACCGAAACTATTAAGTGATCTGAAGGTTATGAAAACAAAACCTGAAAATCACGTATCTACCACTTAAGGGACTGTACGTAGGGACCGTCGATTTAATCCCTATCCCGTAGGAATTTCGAAAAATCCCTTCTTTGCGGATGCCTACGTCATAATAGCTATCCGTGTGCCAAATTTCCCTTCAGTGGTTTCTGCAGTTGAGTGCATTGATAGATCAGTCAGTAACGGTTGCCTTTTATATAAGTATACAAAATAAAGACCAGAAAGTTAACGCATATATCAAAGAAGGCACTGCATTTCAGGTCAACTAACCATTAAGCTATGTCGAAAGTAAGACTACACCTGTTTCTCTACATTTAACTGGCGCTCCAAATCACCGCACGAACCGTTCCATTCACAACTTGGAACTTTAAGCGAAACTATTGTGTTGAAACTTGCTCGAGCCGTTAGTTCGCTAATTGAAATAGAATTAAATATTCACATGTAACAGCCTCGGAAACTTAGGGACTTCGCCGACTTACTAACTCCATCTTGAGGCCAAAGGTAGTTTAGGAATCTCTGGCGCACGGTTAATAGGATATATTTTACCTGAACTGTAACAATTACTTTGCTCACCCGCGCCCTTACGATAGAAACGTTTATGTACAAAATGCGTGTTCATGCAACACTTGAGTCTAACATTTGGTAGCACAGTGAACGGTTGCGGTACTCTGCGGATGAGCTTCGATACACGTCAGTATAGTTTGGTGGTGGTGATAGTAGGGTTTGTGTGATTTGTGTGTGTTCATACAGTGTGGAGGTGGAGGAACTGCATGAACACGCATTTTTTAGTTCATTAATATAGACCTCCGCAAAGTAACACCTGATTCAATAAATTATTTAAAACAGGTTTGTTTTAGGTTCGTTTGCATCGATGATTTTTGATTGTTAATCAGGAACCAATTTTTCTAGATCAGTGTTCCGTAGCGACCTAAACGTAGTCGCAATTACATGGAGCAAAACCTCTATTTTTTAAATAATGATTATTCGGAAAGTCACTTTTTAATTAAAATCATTATCACCCTAAACATATAATTTAGTCTATGAGCTAAAAACCTCTTTGACGTTTCAGTTTCTTTTGACGCGAGACCTGTCAAGTTCCCCGCCAAAACTTCAACTCCCAACTTTTAACTTCAACAAATGTAAAATGACCAGCATTCAGTGGATGGATTAAGTTTTTACAATAAAGTATTTTTTATTAATTAAACAGAGACTTCATTGCTCTTAAACCTCGTCTGTTAAATTCCATTTTGATTAGGAATCAATATTTTTCAACTCCCGATCACCGATAAAAATTACCGTGTATTGATTGATTTTAGTTAAAAACTATTTAGGCCAAGTTTTAATTCGTCTTCCCACTCTGTAGACCAAGTCAAATGAAATATAATAATCATAATCACCAGCTTTTGTTTGGACTTTAAACTTTCAAACTTCGAAGTTTGGAACAATGCAGTCATAACAATAAACAACGTCAATTTCGAATTGTACAGCGGTATTTGTATTTCCTCTTGATTAAGGAGGTTATAAAGTTATACATAATTAACATGGCCTGGAGTTTTGGTGGCACTTGACCTGCCAGTGACTTGTCACTTATCGATTCTACCTTAATGATATCGATATATTAGACTACCTACCCTGAATTACCTTGTCTTGTGTTGTTGTAGGTAATGGAATACTTATTAGCACAACAATTGAATTGAAATTATTTAATTGTTTTTACTGCATATGTTTTATTACATTTTTGACTGCTAAAAAGTTAACTGGGAGGGATCGCTCTTTAACGATAATTCCGTGTATTGTTTACCTCTACATTTAATCTTATTTAATATGTTGTTAAAATCTATCGAGCTAAATTTGTTTAATCGTGTTTCGGAAGCAAACACGAATTGAGGAATACGATCAAGATTATTCTAAAATCTTTTTTACTTCCATAAAATAGACCAATTTTATACAGTCTTTTTAAAAAAGCAGTGAACGGCATTGGTGGACTCTTAATCAAAAGCAGTTACTTCACATTTTTCACCTCTACAAATTTCCACCCATGTGAAGTAAAGAATGAAAGAATAGTACATTGTGCATCAAGGGCCGTAAGTAGGGGATTACTAACGAGCGGCTATTAGAAGCCCGACGCCGGAGGCGGAGGGCTTTTAATGAATCGAGTTTGTAATCCCCTTACTGCCCGTGATACACACAATGATTTTCATCACACTGCGAGGAAAAAAAATCCAAAAATGAAATTATTTTGTCTCTAAGCACTTAAATTAAATAAATAATGGCTACCCGCCAATATAGATTGTCACTTTTTTCAAGTCATCTACCATAGATAATGTAAACTGTGTTTAGAATTCGAATGGCCATACGGCCACATTCTGCCAACATGTTACAAAAATACTTACTAAAATTATTGCAAAACTATTTGATATAAATTTAAAACATAAAAATAACGAAGTTTCATGAAGCGTAGACAAGTTTTGAGTAGTAAAATTGGGTTAAGTATAGCTAAGTTTTAAACATAAAAATAAAACTTTGGCTGACTTGAAACTTCCTTGGTCTGTTTGAAAATTTTAAAACTAAAGTTAGAACTCCCTTGGGAAGAAAAACTGTACGTAAATCCATAACTCCCTTCAGAACAAATTAGGCCTTTGACATTTAGTATACAGGCATGGAATAACACCATTGACGAGCAAGTGTGATGAAAAATACATTTATTTACACTATTTACAGCAACACAAGTCACATCAATATTATTACAAATAGACAATACGACGGGTAAAGATAGTGTGCCGTTACGGTTGGATACGTTTACGGTGAAGGAAAATATTGCCAGTAAACTTGCACACACCTGAAAAGAAAATCAATGGTGTGTGGAAGTTCCTAATCGGTATTGGGCCCGCGTGGGAACTACGGCTCAAGCCCTCTCATTCTGAGAGGAGGCATGTAGCCTGCAGTGGGACATACAAAGGTTACCTGACTTAATTAGAGCGCCAATATTAGCATTGCAAATTCTACAACTTCGGAGCGAGTTGTCTCACAAACATGGAGAATATTATGTTAACTAGTTTAAAACTCGTGTGTTCTTATTTGCTAGTTTAAAGAAGTTGCTGTTGTTCCTTATAGATAAACCTAAGTGTATGCTGGGCGCATAGACTTAGAATATAATAGCAGACTTGACATAACTACGTGTGTGTGCGTACATATTTCCTATTCCCTCACGCTGCAATGATCAGGAATATTGTCATCCCGTTTTCTCATGTGTCGCAAAGTGTCCAAGAAACCTTAAAAAAATGACTCAAGCTATGTTTTGAACGTCAGTCATTTAAATAAGCTGCCGAAGCTGCAAGCGAATTTTTTGGTAAACTGAGATTTTTTAATGTTTGTCTCATCAAAATTAGAACTGATTTAGATTTAAAGATGGTGAAATGTAGTGCCTACCTTTGTGAAAGTGTTACATATGGAAATATACCAGGATTAACCTTTTACCGGTAAGTGTTTGTGTGATAGAGATGTGTGCGTTTTTGCTATAATTTGGACTCGTTATGTCAAGTCTGCTATTATATTCGAAGTCTGTGGCTGGGCGAAATATAATGACAGGTAGGGAGTTCCTATAACGATAAACTCAGTTATCGATGCTTTTCCTATAATGTGTTGATGTGGTTTTTTAATAATGTAATTATTACTATTACTAATATTTATTAAATTGAATTGAAAAAAATAATATTTACATTGAGTAATAGTAATAATTATGGCTGGGTACTGTATCTCAGCTTTCAAGGCGATTGTGGTAATTTTGTTTGTAATCAATAGATAGCGTTGTTCAAGCGAACATTGTCCCATACAAAATTTACTATTTTAACCTATGTTCAGACCAATCTTGTGTTGTAAATATAGGTAACGCCACCAGAGTTGAGGCCACGCACACAACCACATCTCATGTAATGACAGCGGGAATTTGACGTTGTGTTGACGTTTAACGACAACACTACGTCAAAATCCCGCTGTCATTACATGAGATGTGGTTGTGTGCGTGGCCTCAACTCTGGTTGCGTTACCTATATCTTTCAAATCAAATCAAATCAAATCAAATCAATCATTTCTTTGCTTAAACATGGTACAATAAGATGATTTACAGACAAGTTAAATAGCTTCACATGTTTTATCTCAAGGACATGCAAATATTTCCTAGTTACCTATAGTTAAGTGTATCGCATGCATTAGTTACAATCAAAAATATCATTTAAGTATTCTTTGATTGAGTAATACGCCTTAGACACTAAGAATTTATATAACATATTTTTAAATTCATTCATATTTGCCAATTTCACAATTTTTGTTGGTAACTTATTGTATATTCGGGGTGCCATTCCAAAAAAACTTTTTTTAAAAAAAGCAGTTCTTGATGGTTTACAACAAATTTTTTCATGGTTACGGATGCTATTAAATTTTGAAAATTGGTGGATGTTACGTGTGTTTCGTGAAGGTAAATGATGTATTATTATTATTTCTGACGAGGGCGAGACCGGAGACTTAAAGCTATCAGTACTAATATTACAAATGACAAAGTGTGTCTGTGTGTATGTTTGTCTGTCCATCTTTTACCTCTTCATGCTGAAACCGCTGAAACAATTTAAATAAAATTTGGTATGGAGATAGTTTGAGGCCTTGGGAAGATAATAAACGATTTTTTTACAGACGTAGCCGCGAGCAACAGCTAGTTAGTTATAATTATAAACGTGACACAAACAAATGTCAAAATTGTCCATGAACGGACCTCAACGCCACCTAACCTGTCACAAAAAACCTCATTTTCCAGTTTTTCTTCTAAATCTAAACTTGGTTTTAGATTTTCATTTAATTTATGGCTTTGGCTCGCCGTTGGGTTAAGTGGTGATTTGGTCGAGAGCACTAAAGTCCGGGATAGGCGGCTCATAGAATCGAGAGCTCTTTACATCATAGACAAAGTAGTCTTGCTTGACCGATTCGATATAGTTGCGAAGCAAGCATTTTACGATCAAATGCGGAAATATTTAAATCAAGCAACATAATTGTTTTTAACTGAAACAATTACTTTGCTCACCCGCGTCCTTACGATAGTATTAGTAGTAGTAGTAGTAGGGAAGTTGAGTTCTAAACGCGTCAAGTGTAGTTTGGTGGTGTTGATACTTGGGTTTGTGTGTGTTCGTACAGTGTGGAGGTGGAGGAACTATATGAACACGCATGTCTTACATAAACGTAACTATCGTAACGTCGCGGGTGAGCAAAGTAATTGTTTGAGTACCTCTACCATGAGTTACACTAGTTCACAGTGACCGTACTCGCTAGCGACGGCGTAAATGATTTGTATGGAAAATCGTGTACAGCGCCTCTAGCGGACACTTACGGAAGTACAATTCTCCATACAAATCATTTACGCCGTCGCTAGCGAGTACGGTCACTGTAAACTAGTATAACTCATGGTAAAGGTACAGTTCATATTAATGTGGACCTCAACAAAGTAACGCCTGATTCAATAAATTATTTAAAACTGTTTTTCTTGAAGTCAAATTGCCGACTTGGATCATAAATATGATGAATATTAAGGGACACTTGACAAGTTGACACTAATGGACTTAGTCCCAAAGGGCCAAAGTAAGCAAAGCTTTTGTTAATGGGTACTAGGCAACAATAAACAATTTAAATAAATAGTTATATGTATTAAACACCTAAGACTCGAGAACAAACATGAAAATGATTCGGAACAAACGTTCGACTAATGACTTAATGACCCTTCTGTGTTGTTTACAGATATATCGTATCTTAGTCTAAGTTTAGATGCGAATGTCGCCAACGGAAGAACCGATTTAAAAGTCCATTTCAATTTGCAAAATGGACCATAGTGCCAATAAATTTATAATAGCAAGCATACATTGTTGAACTCATAGCGAGATCGCGACGCGAGGCGTACTTGTGCGTATTTGGCACATGTTTGAAGGTTATATACTGTATTCATACTGTAATTGTGGCGGGAGATTATGATATATCATATTTATTAATATTACGCTTTTACTATGCAACTGACTGACACTATTTAATTGGCGTCTAAGTTAATATCATAAACAAAATATATGAAAGTGTGTATTGTATTTGTTTTTTTTTTCAGTGCGCTACTGAGCGGATGCGACGCGATTTTTTGCAAAAAGATCGTTTAGGAATTGGAAAGTGAAACGGGCTTCTTTTAAAGGGGGGATGAAAATTTCATTGATTTTGCCGTAGGATTCCCCGTTTTCAAGATATTTGACAAAAACAACGGTGGGTGGGGGTGGGGGGGCTTTGAGGGGGGCGAGGGTGCGGGGGAGGGGGTGTGGGGGTATCAAAGGGGGGTGAAAATTTCATTGATTTTGCCGTAGGATGCACCGTCTTCAAGATATTTGACAAAAAACACCGGGGGGCGGGGGGATTGAGGGGCAGGAGGTGCGGGGTTTTTGAAGTAAAACTTCTATAGGCACGCTTGACTTGGGACGAACGCGGGTGTGCGGGGGGTGCTGTGTGGGGGGTGTGCGGGGGGTGCGGAGCGGTGCGGGGAGGTGGAGGGTGCGAGTTCTTGGGGTGTGGTGGGTGCGGGGTTGCTGTGCGGGGGGGGGAGCGGGTTGGGGCTCTATATCTAAATCCCTAATGATTATTTGTCCTAATGTAATGTTTGTCCTAACTCTTTTTATTTAAAATCTTTTAATTGTTCTGGATTTTTATAAAACAAACCTAACCTAACCTATAGAGTTCTAGAGGATAATCACAAAAAAGTTCCTGAAAAATTCACGGTTTCCGAGAAAAAAAAGTGTTAGGACAAACGATCATTAGGGTTAACATTACATTAGGACAAACGATTTAGAATGAGACCCGCGGGTTGGAGGGTGCGGGGGGGGGCGGGTAATTTTTTTTTATCGAGGAACTAAGGAGAGCCATAATTGATGAAAAAGCGAATTGGATAAAAAAAATAAGCTGCCCAAATTACTAATTCCACGCGGACGGAGTCGCGGGCAAAAGCTAGTTAATTATTATATGACGTGCTAAGTAACCGACAGTAAATTAAGCCTTAATAATATCAATAGACGGACGAATAAAACAAAAGCTTTTTAGATTAATCCATGTAAATAAATCTCTTTGACACAATACGGGAACGTTTAATCGCTTCGATATTTACCGGCAATTGGAGCCCGTCGCGCGCCGTTCTAAAACAATTAGTACGTTTCCGCAGCATATCCATCATGCAAACAATGGTCTACTCGAACGTTGCGCATGTGTGGTTAATGATGCTGGCAGCACTGGACACGTTAGCGGTTTGGCGGGAAACGAAATTAAAAAAGTTTTATTAGTTTGTTTTTAAAATGAGGGCTGCAGCTTCTGGAGATTATTCCGCTATTTTTCAGGTGAAAAGTAAATCTCTTAATACTCATAGCATCACACATATTATTGTAAGAGTTTAATAAAATTGTTTATTTATTTTTGTGTTTATTTTACTCTGATTAGCCGTAAAAAATTAATTTTAGTAGTTTTGTAATAAATAAGTGGTACCTAAAAGGTAAGGTTGATAGGGATCTTTGACCAGTGTGTGTTGCCAGTGATGACTTATGGCACTGAGACGTGACCGCTAACGATGGGCCTCATAAGAAAGCTCAAAGTCACTCAGAGGGCGATGGAGAAGGCTATGCTCGGAGTTTCTATGCGGGATCGCATTAGAAATGATGAAATCCGCGCAAGAACTAAAGTCACCAACATAGCTCGAAGAATCGCCAGACTCAACTAGCAGTGGGCAGGGCACATCGCTCGTAGAACTGATGGCCAATGGGGCAAAAAGGTTCTCGAGTGGCGTCCGCGGACCTGAAGACGCAGTGTAGGTAGGCCTCCAACAAGATGGAGCGACGACCTATTAAGGTTGCGGGATCGCGTTGGATGCGGATGGCACGGGACCGATCTGTTTGGCGAGCCTTGGGAGAGGCCTATATTCAGCTGTGGACGTCTTTCGACTGAAATGATGAAGTGGTAAATTGGCTACAGGTGGTGTGATGTTTCAGTATTACCATACAATATTTCGACAGCTCACAAAATGTATGTCAATTTATTGGTGGTGTCAGTCGAACAGCTTAATTTGAATTTGTTTAAAAAAACAAAACGAAAATGTCACACACTCAGCATTTCCCACGACATGCCAACAATTTACCCGCCTAAGTCCATCCGCGCTAAGCGATAAGACTTGTTTTCTATATTGCATACTATAATTATGGACTATTGTAATATGTGAATGTTGTCTTCAATAAAGTTATTGAATTTTATTGTATTTAGCACCAGTTTTCCTACACATTTTGATAAAAAAAAGTTGCCATGTTCAAGCATTTCGCGTCAAAAATAGAAGGAGGTAGAAGGTATCTCCCTTATTGAATTTCTATTGTTTTATGTGGGAGTCTAAACCATTTTATACTTTTGTAAGGTATTTAATGGTCGCCCTGAAGGATTTATGTTAAGGGTGTTCCCACCCCGCTCATAATGTATTCATGTACCTAATGAAACGTCAGAATATAATAACAATGTGAACGGCAAGGAGTATCAGTATCATTTGTTGAATAAATAATAACTCCGAGTAACAATACCGAATAATACCGATCAGTTATTCTACCTGGCAACTCATTGTTCGTTGAACGTGGGAGCAGGGTTGCTACACGCAAACATTGATAATGGCTGGAATTAACGGCCATGTTTTTTATGAAATAAAAAAGAGATTCCCGACACTGGCTTAATCAATAGTATAGCCATAATCAAAAAAAAAAAAAAAAAAAAATAAAAAAGACAAACAGTGAGTGACCTGCTGGCTGGAAATTGATTGTATGGATATTGACTGTGAAACGTGAAATGGAGCAAAAACACAACAGTTTGAATTGTCTGTTGGCTTGGTAACCGGCGTTTTTGAATTGAACCATGTTTTAAATTAGTCAACCTTACTAAAGAGTACCGTACTGTTGGTAAAATGGAGATGGAGGAATTAATATTAATCAATGAGGGTTTTATATTTTTTTATCAAACAAGGTATCACTAGATACCGCCATTAACGAGAGGTTTGATGTTACAGTCCCAAACGTGACATAAATATCAAACAGATCTCACGATACTTATGCAATCTAGCGATATTGCTATCAGAAAAGCCGTATTGATAGGTGGAAATACCCTATTCTAGGCTAACCTAAAGTTTCTAGCACGTTCACGGACACAAAACCTCATCAAATAATTTGTGTCGTAGCACAGAATTTTTCCATACAAATCGATATTACGTCTGGGGACGGATTGTCATATTGTTCTGTTTTGGAAGTAAATGTTACAGCAGTAACGGCCACAGACGAAGACTTTGTATGGGCATTGTCCGCCTACAGACGTAGTGCCACACGCGCTTTTTTTGTATGTGTGACGGAGACAAACTTGTGTGCAAGAGTAGGAGTGTTTGCTGCGGCACTAGCTGTTTGTGATTCAGCCTAAAACGGCACAGAGCCACATGCTTCCTACAAATGCTATGAAAAATAGCCATCTGTGGACGTAGTTCCACTTTTGGTGTGGTTTGAACCACCGTCTACAGCGGTAGTGCCATATCACGAGCGTTCTAATTTACGTCCCTCGACGTACTGTTCGTGAACGTGCTAGAATGGCCTAGAACAGGGTATTCTCGATTGCCTATAGCAACCCTGAGCTGCGTAGGAGGCTCCCGAGCACTCCCAACGATCCAATTATTGCCGAAATAACAACGCTTTATTTCAATTTCAACAAGAGCCTGAAAGGTTGTCGGGCGTGCAAAGTGCTTAATTGAAGGCAAATTGAAAGTAATTATTAAACGAATTTACTTTCGGACTGGTAAATGTACGTATTGTAAACGGTGTCTATCCTTAAGAGCTAGCTGAGGAACGAAAATATCGTCGAATGACAAGCAAAAGTCACTAAGTACCAAATACCTACTTAAAAAACCGGTTGTCTGTAAAGTCGGCTTACGGACGATAGTTTAACGTGACAAAGTCATAAGAAAACATTCAAAAAAAACAAAAATGAAACCAGGCAGTCACCCATCCAGGTACTGACCGCGCCCGACGTTGCTTAACCTTGGCAATCGGACGAGAACCGGTGTTTTGTCAAATATCTTGAAAACGGTGCATCCTACAGCAAAATCAATGAAATTTTCATTCCCCCTTTAAAGCTCCCGCACCCCCCTCAACCAAACCCCCCGCACCCCTTTAAAAATTACCCGAGCGCTAGTACTAAGAT
Organism: Archips xylosteana; assembly: GCA_947563465.1. Taxonomy (NCBI): domain Eukaryota; kingdom Metazoa; phylum Arthropoda; class Insecta; order Lepidoptera; family Tortricidae; genus Archips; species Archips xylosteana. Next base: position 2,066,896 of record OX387360.1, read on the forward strand.
TGTACATCCTGGCGCGCGCTGCCCTCTTGTACATCCTGGCGTTCACTGCTCTCTCTTGTACGGGACAATACATAGTACATGTACGATACATTGTGTCATCCTTTTTCGTGCATGCAGCCAGCGTTCATCGATTTATTAGACGTTGTCACGTCAAAAAGCTTGTATCTCAGTATGAAATTACTAACTAGATACGATTTTTTGAAGAGCAGCGACAGAAATTTTAGTGAGTTTTGCTTGTCAACCGGCGAATGTGATAGATGCTATAAGAAGGCTGGCTCTAGTGGTCACTGCTGGGAAGAGCTGAATGACTCGGCGCATAATCGAGACTAATGGAGCACCACGAACCTGAGACCTCCGGAGTACACACATGCGCTTACGTAACTCACAGTTACACATCCACCCCGCCTCTAGTTTGCCTTTCCATGTTGCTTCCAACCTGCAGGCTTATTGTCTAACGCTTCTGACGCTTGCCTTCGCAATCGCTATTTCTTTCTGTCAAACGGTATAAATTGATGATAGAAAGAGACGGTGAAAGCGAAGGCAAGCGTCAGGAGCGTTAGACAATACGGCCTCTGGTAATAGTTTGGCAGTTAGGGGACGGACTGCCATAGTTGCGCTCATCTCATTTATATTATGTGGTACCAAAGGTATCTTCGCGTTGGCTTCGACTCCATGAAATAGTTATCTTGATTATCTTAACTATCTCTTTCAATCCTGATTGAAACCAATCGCAAATTGGCGTTGAAAGGTTTTTCTGATCTATTGAAACAGTTTTGAATATTAAGTTTTTAAACTCCGACACAAAAAGAGGGGTGTTACAAGTTTGACCGCTGTGTGTGGGCATGTGTCTGTCCGTGACATTATAGCTCTTAAACGGGTAAAGCGATTTTACCAGTTTAAGAGCTATAATAGAAGGAAGGAAGTATATGTTACCCTTCGTAAAATGAAATTTTGTAAAAGCCCAGGCGAGGATGGTATCACAACTGAAGCTCTGAGGGTTGGAGAGCCAGAACTGATTCCCCGTATTACTAAGCTCTTTAACAATATATTAAAAACTGGTAGTTTTCCTAAAGATATGTGCCACTCAAATATCATCCTATTGTACAAGAAGGGAGACAAGACTGATATTGGAAATTACCGCCCTATAAGTCTTGTCTCTCATCTGTACAAAATCTTTATTAAAATTATCGAAAAGCGCATATCAGGAAAACTTGATCACCACCAACCGCCTGAGCAGGCAGGATTTAGACCTGGGCTCTCGACCACTGATCACCTTCAAGCCTTAAACCAGATACTGGAGAAATGTCAGGAATATAACTCCCCCCTTTACCTTGCCTTTGTCGACTACTCTAAAGCCTTTGACAGCCTTACACATTCTTCCATTTTCGAAGCATTACACATTCAAACCATTGAACGTGCCTACATTAATCTTCTCGAAGCCATATATACCAATAGTACAGCCGCAATAAAACTAGACTCAACAGGACTTTCCTTCCCTATACAAAGAGGAGTCAAACAGGGAGACCCGCTATCGCCTAAGCTTTTTACCAGCACTCTCGAAGAGGTCTTTCGGAAGCTAGCGCCGAGCTGGGAGAGCAGGGGACTGGTCGTCGGTGATCGGAGGTTAACTAATCTTCGATTCGCCGACGATATAGTCCTCTTCTCCTCATCAGCCGCCGACCTCGAAGGCATGCTTAGTGATCTAAGCATGGCGAGCCTCGAGATTGGACTAAGGATGAATATGTCAAAAACCAAGTTAATGACAAATAGCACCAAACGTAGGATAGAGATAAACGGTGAACAGATCGCATATGTCCATGAGTATATTTACTTGGGCCAATTAGTTTCCTTCCAGGCACGGCAAGAAAAAGAAGTCGAAAGACGGACAGAAAACGCCTGGAGGAGCTATTGGTCCATGAAACATCTCATGAAGGGTAACTTCCCAATTTCCTTGAAAAAGAAACTCATGGACATGTGCGTACTACCAGTTCTCACCTACGGTGCTCAAACTTGGTCTTTGACGGAAGCTCTGAAGTCCAAAATCGGGGTTTGCCAGCGGGCCATGGAGCGCAGCATGCTAGGTGTTAAATTAGTGGATCGGATCCGGAACACCGACCTGCGCTCCATGACTCAGATCACTGATGCAGGTCGAACGGCGTGTAAGCTGAAGTGGGACTGGGCTGGCCATGTTTGCCGCATGCCAGACGAGTTGTGGGCCAAGATAACCACCGAGTGGAAACCCAAAAACGCGAAAAGGCGACCTGGTAGACCCAGACGGCGATGGCGAGATGAACTGGACTTCTTCACGGAGGACTGGCCCTCGTATGCAGCGGACAGAGAGCAGTGGAGATGTTGGGGGGAGGCCTTTGCTCAGCAGTGGGACAGAATAGGCTAGTAATAATAATAATAAGAGCTATAATGTCACAGACAGACAACCAACGGTGAGCCAACTTTGGGGGCGGCAGGCGTAAGCTTGCCTTTGGAATCCAAAAGTTTAATGGTTACTTGACCTGAAATGTGTTTTAACAGAATCATTTTTAATTATTGTGACATTGGAAGACTATCTCCAATATTATTATTTTTTTTTTGACTGTGGAAGCATTCTACACTTCCACTAAACGTAGATATAGTTAAGATGTAGGTATAGTATGTATGTATGTAAACTCTTTATTGTACAAAAATAAGGGAAAAAAAGAAATACATTATTGACAACCGTTGAAATGCATGTACAAAGGCGAACTTATCCCTTTAAGGGATCTCTACCAGTCAACCTTTGAGTGGATGAAAGGAGCATTTAGTAAGGGACCGACAAAGAGTAAGTAAAAATAAGACAGTCGGACAAAGCAAAGGCTACAATACAACTTTTAGTAAATACAATACATAAACTCATAATATAAAGAAACCTAATAAAAATATACTACCATATACAACATATATATGCAAAATACATACAATAAATAAGCAGTGTTCTCAATATATTAAAGAGATGGTGTGAGCCACATCTTCTTCAAAGCTTCCCTAAACGACACCACGGAGGGAGATTGCCTAATGGAGGTGGGTAATCGATTCCACAGTCTAGCAGATTGCACAGTAAAAGATTTTGAGTAAATTTTGGAAGAAGTAGAAGGACAGGCCAAAAGGAGATTGGTACTCGACCGCAAACGATGCTGGCTTCCTTCAGCCAAGTAGCTGAAACGCTCGGAAAGGTATAAAGGGGCGGAAGGATTAAAAAGAGTGTTGAAAAGCAATGACAGAACGTGGATGTTCCTACGCTCCCTGATGGGCAACCACCTCAGCTGTGCGCGAAAGTGAGATACGTGGTCGTATTTACGGAGACCAAAGATATACCGGATGCACACGTTTTGAAGGCGGTCAAGCTTGTCAAGCAACCCCTCAGTAAGGTCCAAATAACCAACATCACCATAGTCGAGCAAAGGAAGTAAAAGAGACTGAGCTAGGGTAATTTTGGTTTGGAGAGGCAGGAAATTTTGCAAGCGTCTGAGCGAGTGAAGCGAGGCAAAAAGTTTACGGCTAACTTCAGCTACCTGGGCCGACCAAGAAAGCGTTTGGTCCATGATAATCCCCAGATTTCTGACGGTAGACGAGAAAGGAATAATTGTACCATCAAAATACAAATTTTGAACTACCATATCAGACAACTGGGAAATAAAATATGGACTGCCAATAACGATCGCTTGTGTCTTTTTCGCATTTACTTTGAGGCCGAAACTCGCAGCCCAGTCGCGAATCGTGATCAGGTCAGCGTTGATGCGATCAATCAGTAGAGGAAAATCGTCAAGACTACCAGCAGCATATATTTGCAAATCATCGGCATACAGGTGGTAAGAAGAGTGCAATGAGGAGGTAATACCGTTGATAAAAATAGAGAAAAGGAGAGGGGAAAGAACACCCCCCTGAGGGACACCAGCGGCCAGATCGCACCAGCTTGAAAAAGCGTCCTCGACCTTGACTCGCTGTTGCCTCCCACTAACATAAGAACGGAACCAGGATAAAGCAGTTGAAGATATATTCAGGGAGTTGAGGATACCGAGAAGTATGTCGAAGTCAACGGTATTAAATGCACTACTGAAATCAAGTAGAACCAAAACCGTCAGCTGCCTGTTCTCAATATTGAGGCGAATGTCATCAGTGATCTTGACAAGAGCAGTGACAGTGCTATGCCCAGGGCGGAAACCAGACTGGAAAGGATTTAAAAGATTATGTGCGTTGAGATGGGTGGAAAGACGTCGATTTACGAACTGTTCAACAATTTTTGAAAGAACTGGGAGAATTGAAATAGGACGATGCTCAGAAAAGGATTTAGGATTCGACGTTTTGGGAAGAGGTATTATATGTGCACGTTTCCACAGCGAAGGGAAACAACCGGAAGAAAAGGAAAAATTTATGATATGGGAAAGGGTAGGTGCGATAACTTCCGCCCCGAGCACAACCATGTCCAAGCTCAAGTCGTCTACACCAACGGCCTTCGTTCGAATCGATTTAAGGATATTAAGAACCTCTCGCGGCGTTATGCTACCGAGGTCAAAAGATGGAACGTCGGGGTGTTTAATGCTGGCAAGAAAAGACAGGGTGTGTTGCTTTACTGAAGGATCCAATTGAACTGGTGACGAGCTGAAATAGCTATTAAGGCCATTGAGGTCAGTCAAGGTAGAAGAGTTTTGGTAAGATTTGCCCACCCCAAGAGATTTTAGGAACTTCCATAATGCAAAAGGGGGGCAGTTATCAATTGACTGATAAATGTAACGCCTCTTTGCATCCCTACACACCTTATTGCATCGATTACGCAAGAGTATATATTTTTGACGATTCTCCTCCGAAGTGTCACTGCGCAGTTTAACGCGAGCTCTATCCCTCCTCGCCATCATACCCCTGATCTCAGGCGTAAGCCACGGCGCCGGGTTGTGCTTGACACGCGTTGGCTTAAGAGGAGCATGCATATCAAAGATCGCAAGAAATGCGCTATAAAAGGCTTCAAGCTTCAGGTCAACATCAGGAAGAGCTTCAATGGCGTGCCAGTCGACACCGCTCAGATCACTATGAAGGGCTTGCATATCAACATCCCGGAGGTTTCTCCGCATTTCCATTTTATGCTTCCGTTTCGGAGGACGAATTTTAAAAGAAGCGTAAATCAAATCATGATTTGAAAAAGCAGCCGCGTTAAATTGACCATGAAAAGCAACAGAGTTAGGTGAAGAGGTGATCATTAGATCTAGAAGTGAAGGGGGGCCATTATGGGGAAAATGAGTCGGACAGAGTGGCAAAATACTAAGATTAAAAGAATCTACCAGGGACTGCAAAGCTAGGGAACGTTGGTCATTTTTCAATAAGCACGTATTAAAGTCACCCATGATAAAAACATGTTCAAATTGTGGACGAAGATCAACCAAGGTCCTCTCGAAGGATTCAAAATAACTTATATTGGATGATGGACTATAGTACACTCCAAGAAGGACCTTCGTATGATGAAGGGAGATGTCAAGGAATAGATACTCTGCTGACCTGGAGTAAGAGGGGAGAGACGTCGACTGTGCGGCCACTTGACAAGCAATCTCACAGCGCAAATAAATGGCAACACCACCACCACGAACAGTGTTAGACCCACCGTCACGACAACCCGTTCTGTCATTACGTATCAAGCGATACCCAGGTAACGGGTACAGGGAAGAGTTAAGAGAGGGTTTCAGCCATGTCTCAGAAATGAGAATGGCGTGAATATTCCTGCCAGAGAATGTAGTGAGTAAGTCAGTAAAATGTGCAGGAATGCTCTGCGCATTAATATGTGCAATATTAAAAGTCTTACTGGCCATCGAAAAAGTGCTGTGCAACCGATCCCCAAGATCCGGCGTATCCGAGAGATCGTTCAAGGACTCACAAAAACTAGAAGAAGACACTGAAAATAATTCACCATCATGACTAGTGTCAAAAACATCAGTCATGTCGTTAAGAAAATATATATATATATAAAACTTATAAATAAAATAAAATCCTACCTATGTGTAACTACAGTTAACTATTAATCAAATAAAATATATACTTTCACTATAAGCGAACACTCCTTCCATCGCTCGCCAGCAGCCAGTTACAAGTGGAGAGCAAAAAAAAAAATAATAATAAAAAAAAACTACAATATACATAGTTAGAATGCACACCAAAAGCAAAAGAGAGAAAAAAAAAAAAAAACAAAACAAAACAAAGCTTCATGACATCATGAGTAAGTACATCGCGCTCACCCGCGCACTAGGTGAAACGAAACGCAAATGTAACGTCAGTTTTGACAACCACAAATCACAATCAAACATAAATGAAAGTGACAGTGACAGCCGACGTTCCACGCACGAGTTTCTACCAAAAACACATCGTTACATAAATATAATATTTAAGCTATTGTGAAAATGTACCTTAATTACAGATTAGAAGTGCGCAGAGAACGGCGATTACCCACCCATGTAAAAAACAAAAAAATAGTGTGCCCGAAAACAAAACAAAAAGAAACTTAATCAACGAAAAATAAATACTTAAATCATAATAAAACACAAAACACTATTTCCGCATCCTAGATGGGCTCTTCTGCCTTTGTGTACGAGAGCGCAGCGCAGGCGCAGTGGTAGCCGGGCCTGGCTCCCTTCGTATCGCAGCCGCCGCGGCAGCCCCTGCCGGCGCCGCAAGCGCGTTCGGAGCCCCGCTGGAGGTGGCATTAACCGCGCCTGCGCCCCCCACCTTCGGCGTCGATTGACTCTCTATGGAGGCTGGGTCAGGAGGGATAGCACGAAGCTCATCCAAGGTGGTGACCCTGTACCGAGTTTTATCCTGGCCCAGTATGACAATTCGACCGTCACTCGTCCAGCTCCTCCCCACACCATACACACGGCGAGCCTCCACAAAAACTGCATGCCGAGCGCTGGTCAGGAACTCGGACAGGGTGTAACCGGAGCCCTTGAGGCATTTCTTGTTTGCCCACACTGCATCCCGGGTTCTTTGACAGGCAAATCTAATTAAAATAGGCCTCCGTCTGCCACCTCGACGAGACCCACCCAGACGATGGCACGCATAAAATGATTTGTCAGAGATGTCCTGTACTCCAACCTTGTCCTGTCCTGGTATAGTTTTAGTTTTTTTAACTAAGGGACCCAATACATCCCTGTATTGTTTTTTTTATATACTTAATTATTATTTTATTTATTATATTGTAATTTGATGACTTCCTGCCAAGTTTCTTGCGGCGCATTCTTCTTGGCAATGATGGTCCTTACGAAAGCGCTGGTAGTTTTTAAAAAAAGTGACATGTAAAAGAGCCCTTTGCGGCCTACTTGCAGAATAAAAGTTTTGATTTTTTTTTGATAGATGCGGTTTCTTTATTTGAAAGCAGGTTTTTTGGCGATGGTTCTTAGACATGTTTTATCAAAATTGGTACAACCGTTTCAAAATATCAGCTGTTTTTTTAGCTGCGGAAGGGATCTTAGACGCGTTATGGGTATTTACTTTGTTTTCAGACATATGTGTGACCTAACTGCGTCGTGGGTTTTTAAAATTTTTCATATTTTTATTAATTACCTGGCAGAAGTTCAGAAACTTATGTACTTACGTCAACCTAAATTTGCAACACAAGTCGGTAATTCTCCAATGAAAGTCGGGTGTGGTGTAGCCGAACGGACAAGTGCGGGTAGCCCGACGTAATAAAAGCAAACTATGTGTGAACGAGTTACTAAGATGGATGGACGGACAAGATTGATCGCGCGTCGTTCGGGCTCCGATATGACAGCTAATAGCGAAATAAAAGGACTCGTCAGTTTAAGGAGAAATTACATGAATTATGTAGAAAGATTTGGAACTTCGTAATTACAGTTAGGTATTATTATATTATGCAAGACTATTCACGTGGTTGCGTACCTATATTGACTCTGTAACCCTGTTAGGTAATTAGCAGTGATCGAAAATCTGGGAGCTAAACTTTAACAAAACTTGTAAAGCTGGCAACCAAGAAAAATAAGAATATTATTGGCAGATTAGTGTTCAATTTAACTATATGTATATCGAAATCTCAGATTTTCAGTAGTTTATTAATATTTTCATATCTGTAAGCACTGTATCATGCCCGCTTGGCAAGTTTTGTTAAAGTTTAGCTCCCAGAGTTCCGATCACTGGTAATTAGTTTTTTTTTATTGAAAACTAGCTTTAGATTACAGCTTAAAGCACAGATAAAATCGCTGCTGCCTAAAATATGTAATTACCCTGTTCCCAAAATACTACCAGATTTTTCAAAACACTATATTGCCTGGCCCTATACTACGAAGCGCGAAATTCGAACTTCGTTTCATGCCGTTCCGCACACGCTAATGGTATTTATTACGAGAGTGAGAGGGACCGCACGATCCGAACTTCGAACTTCGAATTTCGTAGTAACCCCCCTGGGCCCACAAAGTGGGCGTACACAGCCACGTGGTGGATGCCACGCGATGGGCACCGACGGCAGGGTAGGCCGAGGCGGAGATTGCGAGATGACCAGGGGCTAAGTTCAAGAACAGCCCAATACGGTTTGCAAGCGGTAAATCAATCGTTTGCGAAAGTATATTTTCCTGTTAAGACGCTGTCAACACCAACGTCGGCGCACACTGTCTATTTGTATTGGAGTAAACGAGATGCCGCTAATACTGGGCAGCCGGGTATATTGAAATTTATCGGCCAAATATTTAATTAAAAAAAAACTGCGGATTATTTGTGAAATATGACTCGTTAGCGGTTTAGGTATGAATATGTTGACTTCATGTTTTTAATTGCAGACGCATACGCCAAAAAAATAAAGACATAGAACCGTTTAATGATGATTTTAAGACCTATCTTTGCAATTATTTTCTATCGAGCCGATTTCGTCCAATTATGTATCGAGTCCGTCCACGGTCTTTGAAATATGATGAATATTAACATATAATTTTTTTGATGTGCAAGAACAAGCAGTTTTTCTTAAAAAACTGTTTAAATGACATCAATTTCAACAAAATTAGGTGTTGTCAGCCTGGGCTCATGCTCATCCCAACCTCAGCCCAAACCTCTAGCAAACCAGTGATTTTTGGCTTTCCTGAATAGCAGTTCATCACTATCCTCTCGCAAACGATTGAATTACCGCTCGCAAACCGTGTTGGGTTCCTGAATTTAGCCCCTGGATGCGGAATTGAGAGTGGCCAAATATAGCGCTCGATAGGGATTTTCCCAGCAGTGGGATACAATTATAGGCTAATAATAATATAAGTTTCCGGCCCGTGCAGAAAATATATGCTCCCTCTAATCGTATCGCCTGTTTTCTTCTGCTGTCAAGCCATTAATACTTAATCCTTTAATTCCACTAACTACCCAATAAGTCCGCTATTACCTAGGACTTTCGTTAATAATAAACGTGGAATTGCTTCAATCCGTACATGCCAGCACGCGAGTTACTATTGATTGCATAAAACGACCAAGTGCGAGTCGGACTCGTACATGAAGGGTTCCTGCCTTCGTAGGGTCAACATCATTAATATAAATTATCACTTGTGTACGATGGGCTGCAATTAAAAGTGCATGGACATCTCGGGGCGATAATCGCGTGAGCAGTGTTCGATCGTTTGATGTTATTACACTTATTAATATACCCGCGCGCGCGCACGCGATTATCGCCCCGAGATGTCCATGCACTTTTGCAGCCCACCGTACAGTCACGAGCTGTGATTTCGGACCCACTCTTAAGATTGACAGTCCTGTCATATTGTATAGGAATTCAAAGCATATTTTTACGAAATGGGCCCCAAATTACAGCACGCGACCGTACTTTGGCACTTTCATCATGTTTGGAAAGACATATGAAATTTATGTGGCGACTGAAAGCGACAAGGTGCAGAAATGATCACTTATTATTACGTTAACAGTATAATGTCTTTAAAATAGTTAAGTGAAAAATTATAAAGATCCATGGACGTTCTGGGTCGAACCGCTAAGCCACTGCAGCTTCAATGTACGGCTTAAGGCTGCGTATCCACCGGAGCTGTGCGAGGATGCGTTGCGAGGGATGTGTTTGTCATGAACCAATAAATAAAATAAATAAATAAATAAATATTAGGGGAAAATCTTACACCAATCGACCTAGTCCCAAACTAAGCAAAGCTTGTACTATGGGTACTAGACGACGATAAACATACTTATATAGATAAATAAATACTTAAATACATAGAAAACATCCATAACTCAGGAACAAATATTCGTGCTCATCACACAAATAAATGCCCTTACCGGGATTTGAACCCAGGACCTCTTGCTTCGTAGGCAGGGTCACTACCAACTAGGCTAAAGCGGTCGTTAATAGAAACACTTCATTTAAAAGGTCCTAAGTGAATGAAGTGTTTCTAATGGTTCATGACAAACATATCCCTCGCAACGCATCCTCGCACATCTCTGGTGGAAACGCAGCCTTAAAGCACAACAATCAAAAAAGCAGACAAAAATTAAACATTTTTTTAGGTTTTTTGTCCTTACGTACTATCGCCCCAAGCGCCAGATAACCACCTTAAAGGCCCAGTTTGCGTGCAGTGGCTAGACATCTGTCCATAACAATCCATAGCAATAAACATCAACGGCTGCAAGCAAATTTGTTATGAAAATGGGTATCTGGCGCTTGGGGCGATAGTACAGGTTTAGCACTAAAACCGTATTTTTGGGGTTTCCTTGTCCAAAGGGTGCTAACGGGGCCCTATTACTGAGACTCCGCTGTCAGTCCGTCCGTCCGTTCGTCTGTCACAGAGCTGCACTTGGCCTGTTTTTTACTATCTCGCGTTGCATTTCTAAGTTCACTTAAGATGGAACGGCACGCTGTAGGCGCGAAATTCAAAATTTTTACAGGTTTTAATTTATTTTGGGTTAACGGTGTAACTGTTTAACTTCATATGGTATTTGCGCTTGTAAAACAGTGTTCTTTATATTATTGTGTAAAGCTTTTTAAGAATAAAACTGTTAGCTTGATATAAAAGTTGTCAAACATAGAAATTCGGACTTTCAACGTTTTGACAACTTTTATTTCAAGCTAATAGTTTTATTCTTAAAAAACTTTACACAATAATATAAAGAACACTGTTTTACAAGCGCAAGTACCATAAGAAGTTAAACAGTTACACCGTTTACCCACAATAAATTAAAAACTGTAAAAATTTTGAATTTCGCGCCTAGAGCGTGCGCTTCCACCTTAACATTAACTCTGTGGTCTTATACCTGGTTTACACTCGCGTACGAGTGGCGAGACGAACTGCGGGACGAGCCACGAGACGAGAGTGTGAACAGGCGCGCCTCGCGCCTCGTCTCGTGATTTGCCTTGATTTTGATACCTGATTTACACTCTCGCCTCGTCACCTCGCCTCGCGCCTCGCCTCGTCGTCTCGCTCCGGACGCGAGCGTCAAAATCAAGGCAAATCACAAGACAAGGCGCGAGGCGCGCCTGTTCACACTCTCGTCTCGTGGCTCGTCCCGCAGTTCGTCTCGCCACTCGTACGCGAGTGTAAACCAGTACGCTTAGTATAAGTTTTACTTCACCAAAATACTTCTCGATCGCGTTTACGTAAATTTTGTGGAAAAACCTAAAAAACAATGTTATCAGCGATAACCGCACGAAAGGGGAGTTGCCTGCGCATTTAAATGATCCCAATAAAATCAATGGACATTTTCTTGACCTGCCCGGTAGTGACCACGTATCAATTAATGATCTAACCTTTTTCGAATTTCATCGCCATAGCCAAACTACTTTTAGACTTAAACCAGTAACGGAATCTCATGTTTTCAAAATCATAAAAACTTTCAAATCAAATGCACAGGGGATAGATGAAATTTCCTTGGACATGTTGGTGCTTACGCTACCCCGTACCTTGACAATTGTCACTTCAATAATAAATATGTCAATAACAACTAATTCTTTTCCCGACTGTTGGAAAACAGCCTTAGTACGACCTATCCCTAAAGTACCAGACCCTGTAAGTACCAAAGATCTTCGCCCAATCAGCCTATTACCTTGTTTTTCAAAGGTCCTAGAGAAAATTGTTTGTGAACAAATGTCACATTATCTTGAAGTAAACAATATCCTACCGGCTGTACAGTCTGGTTTTCGCAAAAACCGGGGTACTGCTACTGCGCTACTAGACGTCACAGATAATATACTATCGGCACAGGACAATGGGCACGGTACCATTCTTACTTTACTCGATTTTTCTAGAGCTTTCGACACTATAAATATTTCTCTACTCCTGTCAAAATTATCGTACTACGGTTTTGATAATGACACCGTCAATTGGTTTGCTAGTTATCTGAGTAGCCGCAGTCAGCTGGTTGAACTGTGTAGACCGAACGGTGAGCGCGCGGTGTCTGAGCTGTGCTCAGTGCCCAGGGGTGCTCCGCAAGGGTCCACCCTGGCTCCAGTATTGTTTGTCCTTTACACCAGTGATATTACGCAAATGATAAGAAATTGTAACTACCACATTTATGCGGATGACCTGCAAGTGTACATTTCGTGTAGCGGTGACAACGCGTGCTTACAGGTCGACAAGCTCAATGAGGATCTCGACAGGATTAACGCCTGGTCGCATCGTAATTCTTTGATCTTAAACCCCAGTAAATCAAAATACTTAATCCTGGGGTCAAAACAGCAGATAGATAAATTATCCAAAATTAACTTAAAGGTTCACATTGACGACAAGCCTCTGGAACGTGTGCTTGAGGCTCGCAACTTGGGCTTGCTCGTGGACGGGGAATTGCGGTTTGAATCACATTTGCATAACACAGTACGTAATTGCTTTTACAGGCTTAAGCTGCTATATAAAATTCGAGAATACCTCGATGTTGAGCTTAGGATCAGACTTTGCGATGCTTTGGTACTGTCAAAGTTGAACTACGGAGACATCGTATATGGCCCGCGCCTTTTGGCACGCACACAGCGCGTAATACAACGCGTTCAAAACGCATGCGCGCGTTTCTGTTTTATTATTCCTCCCCGTACCCATGTATCTCCGTACATTAACCGGAATCGCATTTTAAATATGTCTTCGCGCCGAAAACTGCACATGGCCACCCTTATGTTTGGTATTGTTAACCAGCAACAGCCTTCGTACCTGTACAGTAGGCTGACCTGGTCGCGTAACGCCAGGTCTGCGGAAGTCCGTTCGGAGAGGTACCTTCAGCTTATTTTCCCTCCGCACCACTCAGCTGCATTTCGCGGTAGCTTTCGATACGCGGCCACGAAGTGTTGGAATGATCTGCCTCCACCGATCCGTGCCTTAAAGTCAAAGCATAATTTTAAAACAAAATGTAAAATTCACTTTCTCGCACAATGTATAACCTAAACAGAACATTTTTTTTTTACTTACCTCGCTCCAACAAGACATCTGACTGGCTGGGGTGGCGCTCTCAGGGCAGCACGTACATTGAGCGCATTTGACACAGACTCTTTAATTGTTCGTGTAGATAATAATATATATATATTCTTTTTGTTATTTGCTACGTATTTTTTGTTTTTTTTTTCACACGAAACGGCGGTAGCTTAAATTTGTTGTGAACGACTTTACAAATGGCCGGGCTGCGTCCCCGCCTAACTTTTAAGTCATTATAATGTTTTATTGTTTTTAAGTTTGTTTTATCGAAGGTTGAGTGATGCGTCACAATATCAAAATTAGTGAAATTGCTGATAATTCACTACAGTAGCCAGAATAATCCTTGGCGTAATTTGTTGCGGTTTAATGGTTCAGATACGATTAAACTGTTCAAGTGTTGCCATACATACTTCCGGTTTGTACCTATTTAGGTTTTGTTGCGAACTACTTTCCGCTGGCGTTCGTGTCATCACAGTGTGTTGTGTTGTTTTTTTTATTTTTTTTTTCTGTGTTTAGTTTTTAAATGGGTCCCACTGAAAAACAGCGTTGCGGCTTGCCGCAACATTATGCTGAGTGGGGCCCAATTTATACTATTCGATGATTTATATTTGTATCTTTTCCTGTCAACTGTATTTCCTGTGTATCGAATATGTGTAAATAAACATCTCTCTCTCTCTCTCTCTCTCTCTAAACATTTCAATTCTATGGAAACATGGACGCGCGCGCGCGGAGGCGCTGTCCATGTTTCCATACCTAATTGATTTTTTTACGTAAACGCGATCGAGAAGTATTTTGGTGAAGTAAAACTTATACTAAGCATACATGAGGCATGAGGTTCGCGTCCGGAGCGAGACGACGAGGCGAGGCGCGAGGCGAGGTGACGAGGCGAGAGTGTAAATCAGGTATTAAGAGTGAGGCCACACGAGCGTAATTTTGTAAGTTGTGAGCGGCAGAATTTCGGTTGCGCCATACATTGTGTCACGTGAGTGTCACGTGATGGCGCGCATATTGTATGGCGCGGACCGAAATTCTGCCGCTCACGACTCACATAATTACGCTCGTGTGGCCTCACCCTAACAGATAACGATGTGATCCTACAAGGGTCCTTTCTTCTTTTTGGGGTATGAACCCTAAAAGTTTGTATAATAACATTCATGAATACTGTATGTCGCAGTTTCACCGGTGAAAATCAAGCGGAATCTTACGACTCTCGGGAAATCTAAGCTCGTCCCAGAACCGCCTTTAGTTACACGATACTCTGCAATCAGCCACCGGGCACGTGTAACATTTCTTCTTCAAGAGCCAGAAGGTAAACGTACCAATGCTCGACACCTTAACACCCAGTAGATGACACCCATCTGTCACCTCTCTTACTATGACATAAGGTTGATGTGATGGTGCCATGTAACATCATTTAACGTAATTATTATAATTCAATGTAACGAGTCGTGTAGCCAGTACCGTCGTAGTCGTACTTGTGTACTTGTACTGTATGGAATTGTGGTCTTTTTTTTTGGAAATACTTTATTTTTGTTATTTTTTTACTTTTATTTTCTTAAGTGGCACATGTTTGGAAAGCCTGTAAACCAAAGAAGTTTATTAAGGAATTTGTACGCGTAAATCGCTGTTACTTTTTTTTAGACGCGCAAAGTTACAAAAGTATTTGAGATTTTTTTTTCTCGTCGTGTCTAAAGAAGTTTTTTTTATCAATCTAGGAGTAAGTAATAGGCAATTATTTGAATTTATTTTGAAGAACCAGGGTATTGCGAAGGCAAAACACTAAAAATTAATTCAATACAGGCTATACAGGATGTTAAATTAAAAAAAAAAACAGAAAAAGAGTGATTTTTCAAAAAAAAATTATAGCGGATCGGACGCCGATACGAAATGTATGAAATATGATACGATATCGGATCTGATAATCTGAAAGACATGTACATATTTCATACATTTTACTTGCCCCGATATCGTATCGGCGTCCGATTCGATATCGGTATCGGATAATGTGAAAACGCTCTAACTATCACCCCTTAAAACCCCTACACTCGACTGCCAAACACCTTGTATAACACTCCGATATAGTGAAAATAAACGGATCACTCACGTCTTAAAACGAGTTTAACTCGACATGTTTCCGGCTAATTCGTAGCCCTTCCTCTCGGAGTCGCACGTCACGGCGGCTGCCAAACGCGCAGCAAGTCAAGCCAAGTGCGCGTTTGGCAGCCGCCGTGACGTGCGACTCAGACAGGAAGGGCTATGAATTAGCCCGAAACATGTCGAGTTTAACTCGTTTTAAGACGTGAGTGATCCGTTTATTTTCACTATGAGTGAGTCTCACGCTTAGATTATTTATGCACTAGATGAGCGTCAGTAGCAAACATTGCGATACAAAACGTCCACAAATCCATTTGACAGCTTCATATTACGATCGCGTTACGTCATTCCGGTTGTCACTGTGTGCGTGCTTAATGATACCAGTTAATTTCACATTCCCCAAAATGTGGGGAAAGTGAAGCTGATTGGGGAATGTGTGGGGAGAGCTTCAATTCGGGGAAAATGAGGGGATTTTATGTATGAACACAAATACGCGACATTTGACATCAAATTTCTGCTAGTCTTGATTAATTTCCTACAATTCATTATTCGCAACAGCTCTAAACTAAGTCACTCGGCCCACATAATTTTTCATTCCCCACACGTGGGGAATTTCGACAATGCGTTTGGGGGTTGTTACTATTGACAACCGTGCAAATGACGCAAATGACATATAAGCCAACAGTTGGCTTATATTTTTACGGGACGTTTCCATGCCACCGAAGCTCTATCTAGTGCATAAATAATATAAGGTCTCACGGTAGTTTCATGTTTAATCACTCCGATATGTCCGCAATAAATGACATTTAGATTATGATCCTTATTTTCGTCATTATAAGGATGATATCTCCATGTAATTTACTGCGGACATATTTTTGTACTTAATTTGATATTTATCAACTCAAATGGCCTAGTGGTTAGAGAACCTGACTACAAATCTTGAGGTCCCAGGTTCGATTCCCACGTCGGGGCAGATATTTATGTGAAAAATACGAATGTTTTTTCTCGAGTTTTGGGTGTTTATTATGTATTTAAGAGTATATCTACGAATATTTGTACCTATCCATAACACAAGCTTAGCTTACTTTGGGACTAGATCAATAGGTGTGAATTGTCCCGTGATATTTATTTATATTTAAGTATGTATTTATCTATTCAAGGATATGTAGTCGTTGTCTTGTATCAATATCTGTACCACCTCTGAAACATACTTAAGATCGTAACAGTCGATTTCATTTCACCCGGTAGAATCCGTGCGGAATCATTTATAACAACGCAATGCGGAAACGTTCCCGAAGCAAAGTTGCGGCAATACAGATAAGTATATATTTGTTCTGGCAACACTAAAGGGAGTAGGTAAGGCCGCTGACTGGATGCCAGCGGGTAGCAGGGCGGGCAGCGGAGTGGCGAGCGTATTCTCTGCAGGGACTGGAAAACCCCTTCAATTGATTAATCCTATCGTTATACCAGGTTTACACTCGCGTACGAGTGGCGAGACGAACTGCGGGACGAGCCACGAGACGAGAGTGTGAACAGGCGCGCCTCGCGCCTCGTCTCGTGATTTGCCTTGATTTTGACGCTCGCGTCCGGAGCGAGACGACGAGACGAGGCGCGAGGCGAGGTGACGAGGCGAGAGTGTAAATCAGGTATCAGGGTAACCCCTATCACTTGCTTAACCCATTGAGCTTACAGTAAAATCGCTGTCAATTGAAATTGCGAACAATGTAAATAAACCATTTAATGAAATATCCATATTCTAGCACTTGTGTATTGTTTTAATGGTTTAGGATGGTGTTGTGGTAAGTATTGATTAAATAACACACGGATTTAGCAGTATTTGATGAGGGAAAATGGAAATTAAAGACATTTTAAATACAAGGTTTGTTTACATTGTTTGCAATTTCAATTGACTGACAGTTTACAACTGATATGGCTCACCGATGCACCTGCGCAGAAGAGTTAGCGGCGAATCCTTAGCGCCTCCGCGACGAACACGCCATGCGTCCGCTCCGTTTCTAATACGTTCAAAAATCGTCAGTGTGATATGGCTCTTAGGGTTTGTATTAGTCTATCAAATACCCTATCAAAATCTCTTTTAAGGCTAAGCGTTTGATGTCCCTGGCTCTCTGTTCATTGCGCGGCCGTGACGCTCGCCGCACAGTGCCCACCTGGGAGCACACGCAATGGAGAGTGAAAACGCTCGCCGCTCTCCGCCCCACTGCCTGCTGGCGTTCAGGGGTGCTACTCCGAAACCCGAAAATCGAAGTTCGTATCGCATCGTCTTGCTCGCTCTTATATTAAATACTATTAGCGTGAGAGGTATGGCACGATACGAAGTTCGAATTTTGCACTTCGTAGTATAAGGCCAGGGTGCTACTCCGAAATTCGATACCTAATCGAAGTTCGAACGCTTGAACATTTATCCCATTGATTCTTTCTTAAGGTTCTGTACACGAAGGGTGACACACAGAGCATTATCAAAGTCGCTAGGTAGACTGCCCATCTGCCTGTCCGTCACAGGGATGTCTCTCAAAAATCGTAATAAATAGAAAGCTGTTTATACATAATGTGTATTTTTATTGCCGTTCCAACGATAAACAACAAAAATAAAATTGAATTAAAAATTAAGGGGGTCACCACCAACCAATATAAAATGACCCCGTACTGTGTACATTTAGCTTCAAAGTCAAAGTAAAAATATCTATCTTCAATTTATGCTATAACAAGGACTTATGAAGCTCGAAGAATCTACTAGCGGTTCGGAAAAACCCCATAAGGAGGAAACCGTCAAGAAACTAAACAAGGTTAGAAGCAGAGTTAAGGCTAACATTGGACTTTTTTTGTTTGGACCAGGATTGTTGCAGACATTCTCATCTGCATCCGCAACAGCGACGCAACGAGCAAAATCAATGCGGAGCTTATGCGGATGTGGATGTTCAACCACTTGGTACAGCAACGACTTAGCGGCGGCGGCTGCAGCACACGTGCCAAGCATTTTCGCCTCTAAACTTTGACAATAGTACCCAGTGAACAATTTTTTCGTGGTGCCGGACTAATTTACGACCCTTTCCGAAATCGCCTAGACCCGAAAAGGAAGCCAAGTTGCTGTTTATTAAATACCATCGTTTCAGCCGTAGGACGTCCACTGCTGGACATAGGCCTCCCTCATTGATGCCTAATCATTACGGTTGGAAGCGACTTGCATGCACCCTGAACCTGCGGCCTTCACCAAATCGTCCGTCCATCTCGTTGGTGCATTCGTTCATTCGTCAAAATAAATAAAACTTAATATTTTTTGTTTTTTTATGTACCCAATCTTACATCTGCATCCTCATCCGCAGAGGTGAGTCTTGTAATATCTGCATCCACGGATATCGAAAATTCTGCATCCGCAACATACCTGGTTTTGACTTACCTTCGAAGTACGGAACCCTCAGTGCGCGAGTCTGAGTCGCACTTGGCCGGTTTGTTTCTACCGTTGTTGACTACATTCACAGGTTTTCAAGATTTTTATATGTATATCTCGAAGGTTGTGCATAATCCAATAACAGCCAGAGAACCTGCAGTGGCTAATTGGTTTAAAATTTTATTTCAACAAGATTATCTTCTTTTGCATTACGAGATATATTGAATTTAAATCACGTTGTTCATTCAAAGCGTGCCTACTTTGAAATGCACGTGTAAGGGGCTTATTACACTTGGATAAATTTAGTCATCCTAACTAGTCTGCAAGAGAGGGGATAGGAGGGACGCTCCTGATTACACTTTTCCTAAATTAGTCACTGAATTAGGGATGTGCATGTAAAAAAATATCGATATTTTTTTTGATGTAATATATCGTAGTGTTCTATCGATACTTTGCGATATATCGAACAAATATTAAAAATATCGATATATTTGTTCGTTTGTAAAGTAATTACTTGTTTTTCAATAATTCGGGGTTTTACGTTTTATTTTTACTTACTCAAATTGTCAATTATGCATTTAAAGCAGATTTAAAGGAATCAGTAGATATAAAGAAAAGAAATTGAATGTGACACGATATCGATACCATAGTTCACACTCATACTAATAAGTAATTAAATTAAGTAGTAGTTTTGTACACTAGAACATACACATACAGTGCTAATTTGTATGTGCAGTTCATTGTGATTAGTAGGTATGATCGTGAAACAAGGTATCGATATTTGGTATATCGGATGAAATATATCGATATTACACTCGGTCGATACTAGATGATTCGATAATATCGGGTTGAAACGATATATCGCGTACACATATCGATATTTTTTGAAATATCGATATATATCGTGCACTCCTACACTGAATCAGTTAGCATTTCAAGCTTATCGGTATCGGACGTGTCGGATGCATAGCCGCCAGTATTGTCCAAAAATCAAAAATTGGCCTTAGAGTAGCCTTGGCCTGGCCGTAGCATCCTTGCAAGTGAAAAAAAAAACGAAAAACGGGCCTCATTGATGCGACTTCGCCCTCGTCTATAGTCCACGCTACGCCACTGCAGAAAGGGAATAGAACCGTAGTTTCTACGCGGGCTCAGTGCGGATCAGGAACTTCACACAAACTATTGAATTTTTTCGCAAGTGTGCTGGTTTCCTCGCGATGTTTTCCTTCACCGTAAAGCTCATGGTAAATTTCAAATGTAATATCGGCTCTGAATACAACTTTCTTCCATTCGGGGTTGAGACCTTAGGTCCGTGGGGCCCCAGCGCAAAAATACTTTATAAAGACCTTTCAAAACGGCTTTGTGATACCACAGGGGACCGAAGAGCTGGCAGCTTCCTCGCTCAACGTATCAGCTTTGCTATACAGCGAGGTAATGCTGCCAGTATCTTCGGGTCCATGCCGCGGGTATTTCTAATTATAGTGTTAATTTATTTAAAGTTACCTCTAATTTTATTATGTCATATCGTACATAGATTCCGAAAAACTCAAAGGTGTTCCCGGGCTCGAACCCACGAGCCTCTGCTTGAGAGGCCATAGGCAACTAGGCTACCACGACTTTTTAACTTGTTCTTTGATTTATTGAATCAGGCGTTATAATGAACTAAAGCAATTACTTTGTCCACCCGTGGCCTTATGATAGCTACGTTTATGTAAGAAATGTGTGTCCATGCAGTTACTCCACCTCCACACTGCACGAACACACAAATCACACAAACCCATCTACCACCACCACCACTCCAACTGACGCGCGGGTCGCGTGTGTACAGTATGCAGGTGGAAGAACTGCATGAACTCACATTTCTTGCATAAACGTAGCTATCATAAGTTGTACAGTACCAATTAAGAATTACGCTGTTTAAAGCTTATTGTCAATCGTTGTACACGTGCATAGGGATGCAAGGTTGTTGTAATAAAGTGCATGTAGATACAATAGATATTAAATAATTTCATTTTCATTATTTAAGTTAGGTTTTTTTGATCTCGACTCCACATTTTTTTAATTGTTTATCGGAGTTTTTCTCTTTATTCTTAGTTTTGTAAACTTGACCACTCTAATGCTTGTAATTTAAATTATTATTGTTTTAAATGTTATCTTATTGTTTGTAAAATTTGACATGTAATACCTAAATGTAATTTTTATGACTGTACATAACTCACTGTGTACATAAATGTTAAATTCGCACGCCGGTTTCCGGTAGAATATGCTAGATACTAAGTTATATTTTGTTCCACCTTTTGTAACCATATTCAGCGAATAAATTATCATTCATTCATTCATAAAAATATCGATAATTATATCGAGGTAATGAAATTATTGATAGTTGATAATATCGATGATTTTGGTCGATAATATCGATAATATCGAATTTATTTAAATTTAAATAAAAAATATGCAGTTCACTGAATAAGTGCTTTATTATTATTATATATCAGCAGTTTTTTACATACTTTTTCATCGAATGAAAACTAGAAATTATAATAATAATAATAATAATATAAGAAAAGGCTAATGTTCAAAGCCCATACAACCATATCTAAGGTCGTGAATTAACGTTTTTTTTCTTAGGATATGATATCGATATTATCGTATCGTTATAGTGCAAATATCGACAAAAATATCGATATTTTACCTCCGATATTATCGGTTTTCCGATATATCGTTGCAACCCTACACGTTCAGTCTGATCAGCGGTACCCAGAGGGCATAACAACGACCTGGGAGTCCAGTATAACGTATAACAATGTGTTTAGGATGCTTTTGGGGCTGCCGCGGTATTGCAGTGCGTCGGGCATGTATGCGGAGGCGCAGGTGGATGGTTTTGCAGCCTTCCTGCGTAAGAGGTGCGCGCCAGCCCTAACAGAAACCTAAGCGCACTGACTGACTGGTGGGATTCTCCGCTGTTGAAGAAGTGGATGAAACTCCACACTTCTTCTTAGTAGTATAGTTATTATTATTTTACTAACTCTAGAAATAAGTTTGTCCACTAATACAATGAGTCAAGTTACTTGAAATAAATTATTTGAATTTGAATAAAGTCGCGGGTGAGCAAAGTAAAAAAAGTAAAAGTAAAAAAAAAAGTGTTCATTTTCTCCACCACAAATTTACAATAGATAAGTACAGTGGAATAAACTAATTTGACAAAAGTAGATACAGAACCCGTGTGGCCGAGACAGGTGCCCGAACTAGGAGAAGTACCTGTATATCAATGAACTAAAACAATTACTTTGCTCACCCGCGACCTTACAATAGTTACGTTTATGCAAGAAATGTGTGTTCATGCAGTTCCTCCACCTCCACACTGTACGAACACACACAAATCACATAAACACAACTATCACCACCACCAAGCTACACTGACGCGTTTCGAACTCAACCAGAGCTCATCTTCGGAGTTACCACAACCAACTCCGAAGACGAGCTCTGGTTGAGTTCGAAACGCGTCAGTGTAGCTTGGTGGTGGTGATAGTTGTGTTTATGTGATTTGTGTGTGTTCGTACAGTGTGGAGGTGGAGGAACTGCATGAACACACATTTCTTGCATAAACGTAACTATTGTAAGGTCGCGGGTGAGCAAAGTAATTGTTTTAGTTCATTAATATGGACCTCCGCAAAGTAACGCCTGATTCAATAAATTAAACCTGTATATCAATCAGGTCACCAAAAGTAATTGTTTTAGTTCATTGTTGAAATATTATGGACTTTGTGTCTATTTATGTTGTCCTAGTAAATAGCTTCGTCCTTTATTACGGTTCACTTCATCATCATCGTCATCATCATCATCAGCCTATAACAGTCCACTGCTGGACATAGGCCTCCCCCAATGAGCGCCATTGCGCCCTGTCCTCGGCTAGACGGTTCACTTAGTATGTACCTAATTCAGTATAAGTGCTTAATAGCATTATTGTAGCTATCGATTGGTGTCCCCGGAGAGTTGTTTGAAGTAATACGAACTAACGGTTACCGCCAGGTAAATAATTAAAGAGTAGTTACAACACTTAGCACAGTCGCTTAATCTTAATGGGAAATTCTTGAACCACGGAGGGTTAAGATTAACATTTGGTAATACGCTGGGGATTTAGAGTGCGACCGCGAACTGAAAGTCGAGGCATGGGAAATTTAAGGCCCCAACAAGATGGACCCAGTGTTGCCAACCTCAACTTAGTGAAAAACTAAAAAGTACAAGCCTAACAAAAACTGTAGAAAACTAGAAATATTAATTTCAAAACGGTTCTCAAAGGTGGGTAATAAAAGAAAAAGTATGTAATGTCGAACGAACTCGCCTTAATAATCTCGCTCTAGCGAATAGCTATGAAAGGAAAACTCTTACTGACGAAATTTAGAAAATAAATAATAATAAAACGCGTCATGAAGGACCTTTTACACTGGTTCAACCATTAAACTTAATTATTGAATATCTCAAAAATCGTAACAGTTAAGACACTAGTTTCTTCGAGAAGTTAACCCTATTTGACCTGAATAATCTTCCCTTAACATCATCATCATCATTTCAGCCGAAAGACGTCCACTGCTGAACATAGGCCTCCCCCAAGGCTCGCCAAACAGATCGGCCCTGCGCCATCCGCATCCAATGCGTTCCCGCTACCTTCACCAGGTCGTCGCTCCATCTTGTTGGAGGCCTACCTACACTGTGTCTTCCGGTCCGCGGACGCCACTCGAGAACCTTTCGGCCCCATCGGCCGTCAGTTCTACGGGCGATGTGCCCTGCCCACTGCCACTTAAGTCTAGCGATTCTTCGAGCTATGTCCGTGACTTTAGTCTTCCCTTAAATTAACGGAAAAATACAAATGATAAGAACAAAAAGTTTTTAATACAAAACACAGGAAATAGTCGGCCACAAAAGAAAAAGGTTAAGAGGGTTTATACCTGCTGAGCTGGCAACGTTGCATTCTTGTTAGTTTTTCTTGATTATTCCATAAAAATTGAATGAAAATTAAAAATGTTTTGAATACAAATTGTTCTAATATATAAGTTAATGTTTCTACTGCAATAATTATTCGTGATAAGACTTTTATTTTCTTTAAAAACCGTTAGGTAATAATTTGTTCGTTTTTAAAGAAAATAAAAGTCTATCACGAATTATTATTGCAGTAGACACATTAAAATATATATTAGAACAATTTGTATTCAAAACATTTTTAATTTTCATTCAATTTTTATGGAATAATCGAGAAAAACTAACAAAAATGCAACGTTGCCAGCTCAGCAGGTATAAACCCTCTTAAGTTGCTTTTAGTTGAGCGCCGCCGTCGTTAGCGTAGAGGCTCTACGAGAGACCGCTACGACTGCTACGGGGCTACGACATCCGTAGCACGCTTCATTTACAAGCTGTTATAGGTAACGCCACGAGAGTAGAGGCGAATGATTACACACACAGCTACATAAAGTACTGATTGCAAAAAAGTAGTGAATGAATGAGTGAGAAGTCAGGACTTCTATTTTTATACCTATATCTGAAGAATAAAACTGCGAAATATTCAGTTTTCGTGACTGAACAAATAAACGACATATTTCCAAAATAAAAAAGCCATGTATCAAACCATGTTTAAAACAACATTTTGTAACAAAACACTTCACTGCCAAACTAAATCGTACTCTATTCCCCATGAAAAGAGTTCGTATTCAGATGCTGAGAATGAAAAGCGAGATTGTTAACGATTCTTCGTAAGTAGGGTAACCATGCGTCTGGATATAATCGGACATGTCCTGACTTTAGGACTTATTGAACTATTAAATTTTTATCTTGCCTCTTTGCTACCGACTGTGCACTACAATCATGTATGTTGCTAAAGCCACGCATACATTTATTTAGGACTAATGTACAAATTCTCTACGCGGATTTCGTGCGTTACCACATTGTTAAGAGATGGCACAGAAAACATTTGTGCTAGCTTACGCAAACAAGCCCGATGCGCTGCACTGCTGCTGGCGTTTTGTGCCATTCTTATATTAGTACCTGGGCGACCGAGCTCTGCTCGGGCAGAAACTCGGTACCAAGCGTTTTCCCAGAGATAAGACCAAGCTAGATCAATTTTTCATCCCCGAAAACCCCCAAATACCAAATTTCATCGAAATCGTTGGAGCTGTTTCCGAGATCAAAACACCGGAGGGGTGGGGGGGGGTGAGAGGGGGGGGGAGGGGATGCGGGGGAGGGAGCGCGGGGTTGTTAAAGGGGGGATGAAAATTTCATTGATTTTGCCGTAGGATGCACCGTTTTCAAGATATTTGACAAAAACACCGGAGGTGGTGGGGGGGGGGGGGGGGGTGAGTCACGTTAAACTATCGTCCGTAAACCGACTTTACAGACAACCGGATTTTCCTGTTCTGTGCTCCCAATAGGAAACGTGCACATAGACGGTGCTGCCAACTGGTGCCATAAGGGTGCCATCAATTTGAATGTTTTACCTTGATAAGTTTGTTTTACTGTCCGCATAGTGTCTCTTCTGTCGCATTAGTGCTGCCGCCTATAGTTACTGCACGTTCCCTATAATACTTTTTCTAACAAAAAAGTAATTTTTTCTCACAAAAAAGTAAGTTTTTCTCACAAAAGAAGAAACTTGACGTTTTCTCATGAAAAATAAACTTAAAAAAAAACTAAAAATCTTGAAAAAAAACGTGGAATCGAACCGAGGTCGGCTGGATCCGCGACCACCCGATTTTCGATTGTGCCATTATGATCTGCTCGAAGTCGGCGAAATTTAGCTTTATATTCTAATGCAAACAAAAATAGCCGGAAAACACGAGTAAAAGCGATTTTCTGAAAATGAAACATAGCTAGATCAGTTTTTCATCCCCGAAAACCCCCACATACCAAATTTCATCGAAATCGTTGGAGCCGTTTCCGAGATCCTGATTATATATATATACATATATACAAGAATTGCTCGTTTAAAGGTATTAGATACTAGCTGTTGCCCGCGACTCCGTCTGCAAAGAATTCGTTTATCGCTATCCCGCGGGAACTACACAATTTTCCGGGATAAAAGTACCCTAGATGTTAATCCAGGTTATAGACTATATGTATGCCGAATTTCATTAGAATACGACAAACCGTTTTAGCGTGAAAGAGTAACAAACATCCATCCATCAATACTTACAAACTTTCGCGTTTATAATATTAGTAGCATTATTTTGTATGTCAAAGAACGCCGATAGAACTCTGCATGCTTTTGCACGATTTAACTTCAATACCCAAAAAAAAACTCAGAAAGCCGTGGTGGCTTAAAAAGTCGTGGTGACCTAGTCTCTCAAGTAGAGGGTTATGGGTTCGAGTCCGGGCTCGCACCTCTGACTTTGGTAGGGCTTGAGAACTACGGCCCAAGCCCTCTCGTTCTGAGATGCCAGCTTCAGTGCGTATATAGGCTCGAATGACGATGATGAACCTTACTTCTTAGCGGAGGAGCAAAATACGTATTCCCTTTGATCAATTATAACTGAAGATACACATTGCCGAACAAAATCCCCTTCAAAGAATGTCCGAACTTTTTAATTTGTTTGCATAACAATTAAAATCATCACCTACACAGAAATTTGAACCTAGTCTTTACTTCATTACAGTCGAATTTCGGTTGACACTTGACAGCTAAACTTGACAATTTCACGCAAAGTACTGAGAAAAAAGAAGGCCACTTTTATCAAAGTGGCGCTCATTTGGCTCGGACATTTTCGGGCGCGCGACTGTGGATCTACAGTTATAATTGATCAAAGCGTATTCCATTTATTTTATTAGTTCTATGTTCGAACAATGTTATACTAGGATCAGGGGCTAAATTCAGGAACGGCCCGACATGGTTTGCGAGCGGTAATTCGATCGTTTGCGAGAGGATAGGGATGGGCTGAGCTTGGGATGAGCCTTATTTTCCTTTGTAAATAAATAAGGCTCATCCCAATCTCCGTCCAAACCTCTCGCAAACCAGTGATTTTTGGCGTTCCTGAATAGCAGTTCATCCCTATCCTCTCGCAAACGATTGAATTACCACTCGCACTGTTGGACCGTTACTGATTTAAGCAACAGCTTTCAACATGGTAACCCTATTCGTAAGGCAATTACTTACCCTCGGTATTGAGAACGCGTCTCTTTTGGCAAACAGCCAAATAGGTCGCGCTAACAATATGACGTAGGAAAGGTAACATTTGATAACGCAACGAAGCGGGTCAAGTTTCATTTAGTTTTGACAAAAAACGACCAAACGGACGACTCGCGCCAATGCGTATGCGCTTTAAAAGTAGATCTGTTGTGAAATAAAAAGCCCGACAGCGTAAAAATTATTTTCTCAAAGATGCAATGAAATGTTAACCTTACGTTCCAAATAATAGGTCGGGACGTATCACGTTGCGGGCGCGGTTAGACGAGTGCTATGTAATGGATTTTCATATAGAATTGCAGGCCTAGGCCGGGACAGCGATCGTCTATTGTTTCATGTGACACAGCATCATGACGTTTATAGGTCTGTGGGATCATGCCATTCAGCCTTAAAAAAAAACATAAGCAATAGTTGCTTTCTTTGCAATTTTAATTTCTTGAAGTTTTTTATTTATCTCATTGCATGTTTGAGAAAAGCACAAGCCTCGGCTGGAACAGGGGTTGCTGGCCTCTGTAGTAATGTACTATTGCTGTCAAGGTGCTTTTATAATTTCCAACAAAAGAAGTTCTAAGTTTTTTTTTGTAGATAGAACAAATTGTATGTTCAGCAAATAGCAGTGCCCTTACAGCGTTTATGTTGGCGCATGTATTTAATAGATTTAAGACCTTTTATACCACATAATGCAATAAACGATATGACTATGACTATGAAAATTATTTTATTTACCCCCAAAAGTGACCCCTATGTTTAAAATTAATTTATGTATGTACGTTACACGTCCGTCTTTGGGTTACAATACGTTTACTTTTAGTTTGCCACTGACAGATGTCTTGCCTTCATTTCATTTCCAACTTTAACACCATACAAATAAAGTAGCTATTACAAAATATGCAAACGTGGGTAACAGTATTCTAAAATTAGCTTTATTTGTAGGTCGTTAAAGTTGAATATGAAATGAAGGCAGACCTTTTACTGTACTTACATATTATTTGAGATATGAGTATCACCTACCTTTCAACTTAAATTCAGTAGGTACGAAATTTATTTATTTTCGAAATCATTTAATCATTAATATTATATTTAATAATTAAATTTTAATGGGTATCGGAAAACCGTGATTCCTATGTAATTTCCGTTCCCACGGGAATTCTGGGGCAATATATACAGGGTTATTTTTAATTCACTGACATCCTCTTAACCCTGAATTCCTATCACTCAAACAAATGTTTTTTGTTTTACGACTTTTTAAAATGAAGCACTTTTTTTCCCATACAAATACACAAAGTATCGTAAAAATAAGAGGAAATCTCAAATTTTCAAAACGTTATTACACCAAAAATATTAAGTTATGACAAAAGCCGTAAAACAAAAAACATTTGTTTAAGTGGTAGGAGTTTAGGGTTAAAAGGATGCTAGTGAATTACAAATAACCCTGTATTTTACCGGTTTCTTTTTATTGGACCGGAAGACGCAGTGTAGGTAGGCCTCCAACAAGACCGATCTGTTTGGCGAGCCTTGGGGGAGGCCTATGTTAAGCAGTGGACGACGTCTTTTGGCTGAAATGATGATGATGATGATGATATATTTTTACTAGAATTGCGTCTTTTATTTTTTTATGGTATCACAATCCCTATTTTAATATCCCTAATTAGCAATAATCCCTATATTAACAAAAAGTAGTCAGCAAAAAAAGAAAAAAACATGTTTTAACAAATATGTATCACTTCCTTATACTTAGAAGTACCCAACATAAAAAGGATGTCTAAAAAGTTTTGGAACCCAATTAGTTTGTAAATCAAGATGGAGGATAGCCCCTAATTACCACAGATAATTTAAAACTCGCAGAAAAAGAAAACATTTCGAAACAAAAAACCGGGCAAGTACGAGTGGAACTCGCACAGTGGGCTTTATACAACGCGCTGCGCCTGCTCCGTGGTCTGTGGAAGGCTATAGTGCGCGTCGGGACTTCGCTGATTGTAGGCAGTTAGCGCTGATACAAAGGAGTGTGTTGTTCGCTGAACTAGCGAGTTAAGAACTATAGGTGAAACACTTAAGGCCACCACAAACCGGGAGCGCGGGGCGGCGACGGAGCGTGCCCAGCGCGCTCTATAACACTGAATCAAATATACAGTGACACACACCGGCAGCGCGGCACACCGTATTTGATTCAGTGTTTTTGACCGCGCTGGGCACGCTCCGTCGGCGCCCCGTGCTCCCGGTTTGTTGTGGCCTTGAAGTAACTGACCTGCTGTATTTACCTAGTAGTACCTAACGTGTCCGCAAAAACAAATTGACGTTCCAAATTCGAACAATGACATAAGCTCCATATCAATTCTGTGCACAAGTCCTTTAAATAAGTTTTTCACCTGTAATAATGGTAGCGATTCTGACGGATCTTACAGAAGGTCCTACCCTCAAAACTTATTACGGTTCCTGTGTCTATCTACTCGAGTTACGGCTCGAAAAGGTACAGACAAGTAAGAGAGAGAGAAAGAGTTTGTGTGTCTGAGAGAGTCTTTTTTGTAACGGAACCCTTGAAAGGATATTTCAAAAACATACCCCAATTAGTTCATAAATGAAGATAGTCGGAGGGTCCCTAATTACCACAGATAACTAAGTATACACAGAAAAGGAAACATGTCGAAAGAAAAAGTTAAAAGTGCTATTTACCTTTTTAATTGACACAAAAAATAAAAAAAGGGTAAAAAGAAGGGGGTGATTTAAATAATTAATGTAACGTGCTCGTAGAAACATGTCCCCGAATGGGTAGAGTCGGGCCCATATCGGGTTGCATTTTTTTTAACGCACAATTCATCATTTGGCGTAAATACCATTTTTTTTTGGATTTCTTGCTATGGAGGAGCGGTGTCTCTTGACACAAGCATGCTTAATGCTTAATTGGACCAACCTCGTCTGTTCTAACGTGTAAAGTAAAGATACAAATAAACATTTTTCATTTTCAAAATTCATCATTTCGCATTTTAACTCTTATTTTCTCAGAAACCGAATTATTCAGATTTGTTATAAAATATACCTAACCTAACCTTTGAAGTCCTAGAGGACAACCATTTTGAAATTTCTGAAAAGTTTACAGTTTCAACGGGCAAAAAAGTGTGACTAACAAAAATTATGACCAAAAATTGTATACCACCAGATACGCTCTCGGAAGAGTCATATGAAAAAAATAGTTTAAAAAATCTATCCTACTGTAGGATTCAACTAAATAAACTGTAATACTTGCCTGTAAAACCAGCTTTTTCAAAGTATAGAAATTTACTAGTTGTCTAAATAAAAGAAGTGACAGTTAGGTACTACACGGTTACCAAATTGTTGTATTTATATTCGAATTATCCATCACAATAAAAAAACAACGTTCTTCCACATTGTTACCAAAAACCGCCTGAACACTGTAATCCATTCACATCTCTATTTACATACATGATATTGATAAACGTCTAGATGTTTAAGTTAGTATAGTCGACCAAGTAAGTCCTTAACCATTTTTTATGACAGTATAAGACAAGCCAAAGACAATTGAACAAGGCCAAGACATTTTGAAGGACACTAAGCATATAGGCGTCCAAATATATAGCTTAACAACTCTTAACTGAAAGTACTGCCCATCAATGTGTTACCCTTAAGGTTCAATGTTAGTTGCGTGGCTTAAATCATCAAAGGCTATTTTCACCTACAAGTCAATGGGACAATCAGCCTTATTGTTTTTATTTTGATGTAGGAAAAATGCTTAAGCACTTACTTGGTCGACTATTCTTTCTTACACCAGAAAAAAAAACAATAACACTGATTGCAGCATGGACTCGTATCTAAGTGAAAATAGCCTGTGATGTTTTAAGCTATACAACCTTAGGGTGGCAAAGTGATTTTTCGGTCCACAAATACTTAACTCGAAGGCCTTGTACATTACTAAAAATAGACGTAATATTTATTTAACCATTGTATTTGCATTTGTTTAATCATCTTTAGATAGTTTGCGTTACTGGTTAGGCAAAATAATGTTATGATTTTGATTCTGAAAAAAAAACTTCTAGTCAAGTTTTTGCAGCGTATCTTGGCAATGTTAGTTTTCGAAACCATTTACAAAATTAAATAAAAGGCTTGCAATGCCCTTTGCTCATTAACAGCATAAATATTATGATTGTAAAACTCACAACAACCACACAAAAACCAGAGGCCGATTTTCGTAACAACTGTGAAAATACACTCGAAACTAACAAATTGAACTGAATTTGAAATACAAGTAGAGTATAGAAAATTACACGTCTAACTGTCAACTAGGTATACGAAAATTTAATTTTTAGCCATATTTTAAAGAACACACGATAGCAATTTCGAATGATATTTTCACGTGATGTGTGAAAATCCGCACCCTGATTTTAGGAACACGTAAGTACAAAGATGTGATTATTATTTTCGAAATAACTCACCGACGAAAGCGGCGAAGAGCGCGAGTGCGAACGCGACCGGCGACATGTTGCCAGCGCGGCGGCCGGCCGCAGACTGAGTTCCCCCACTCCCCCCACTGCGGCAGTGCTGCGTTCTCTGCCCAGAACTCGGCCGGTGCAGTTGTTGGGAGGACTGTACCGTTTTCATAGCCCATTTACACTCGCGCGCGGGTACAAACGGATTGTCAACGACTGGGTACTTTCCGGCTTGACTCACTGTCCTTGTGGAGGAAGTTGCATACCTATGTATCTTATACTGCATTTATCATGGGGAGTGCTCTGAAGAGTTGCTCGATGTACTGGTGCTAAGTTTTTCCGTCGCACCGTTCGCAATCGACTTTTGTCCACTCTCACATAGCTGGCAGTCTACTACAGTTCGCTTCTTACGAAATCTTTTGACACGCACGGTGAAACTTTTGAATCAGCTTGCAGCGTCAGAATTTAGTTTAAAATGCCCCCTGCGGCATGATACTGAAGACGCTGGCAGCATTTTCTCGCTGGATTGGAAGACGGATGCGTTGAGCAAGGAAGCTGGCAGCGCTTTGGTCTCCAGTGGTATCTCTGAGTCTCATTGATAAGTCTTTGAAGAGACTCAGAGCGCCAGGGCTCCACGTACCAAGGGTCTCGACGTTTAAAGGTACATAATTATATCGAGACCATTGTATTTTCCTGACTTGGCAATTTTGCCGTTTCTGACAGATTATTAGGGATGTAGACACCACCAATCAACTGACGTACTTTTTATAAGCTGCCAAAACACAATTCTCTCATAGAGTTTGAATGGCAATAGCAACCTTATGACGTCACTTGTTCGCCAACTCACTGTGCAATCGGGTTGGGTCCTGGAGGCCTTACTTGCATTTAGCGTTGGCATTCAAAACGTCTCAGTAGTACACTGACCCTACTAGTAGTACCTATGCAAAATTACTGTTAATCTAATGCCATGATTACAAAATTGTCTAAGTTTCAAGAAGATTTTCTTAGCAAAACGTCTAGGACGAAATGCACAAGTAGGCAGAATGACTCAATATTGTATAAGATCTTTATTGTATTATATTGGTAATGATAATGAAGGTTATCCAGACCTTTTACCTACTGAAACATTCTGACATTAAGTCGTTTTACAGCCAAGTCATTCAGTCTACTATGTCTTATAGCAATGCGGGCGTTTTACAGACAATGACATTTTGCAACGCGGACAAATATACAACTAAGGTGCTCTGCTCGCCAAGGCTAAATGCAGGTAAGGCCTTCAGGACTCAACCCGAGCAATCAACTAACTATTTATTTGTTTTAAAGTAACAAAAAATCTAATTAAGTCTAAGTATTTCACAAAACTTCTTTGATTTTTTTATTGTCTCGGTGATTTCATTTTTCATTATTCAATTAAGTCCGCGCAGGGTTGTATACTTGGCAGGTGAGGTATAGTATTTACATATGTTTGAGTGATTATTCTTTGCTTTTTTATAATCTACAAATTATTTATTTACGCATGTAGTCTTATGTAGCTATTAGTGTGCAGTTTATTTATTTATTTATTTATTTATTTATCTATACTTACAGCGATCCGGGTGTCACCAACGATGCTGGCTGAAAATCAGCGCTGGGGTGCTATAAACGCCTCAGCATTATGCTGAGCCAGTGTCCGATTTGCAACCGCAATGACACATTCTATCTTTAGCTTTCGTGTTGTCTTTTGTTTTGTAAAATATTGATGACGTGTCTTGTGTTGTTGTAAATAAATGTATTTCTTTCTTTCTTTCTTTCTTTAATTTTGCAGCTAACCGAAAATCAATCTGATTTTCAGGACTAAGATATTGCGTTTGCAATCTAGCTAGGGTTTGCTCCGGTCCTGGATTTCCATACAAATACGGTACCGGGACCGGGAATTCCAGGTTCTCGCCATACAAACTCAGTACCGGGAGCAAGCCCTAAATCTAGCTTATTAAATAGTTGACTGTATATAAGTTGCTAGCATGCCGGGTCAAGCGATGTGCGTGCTGTGTTTTAATTACGCTGATTAGGTACAAACAATACCGGGCGTAAAGTAACTATATTTATACTAAGAAGGTGACCTTTGTGTTTTTCATTAAATCCAGCCATACTCAACCGTTTTTGTGTGGGCTACGAAATATATTGCAGCTATTATGCAGCAGGCTGAGAGGAATTTATATAAATAAATAAATATTAGGGGACAATATTACACAAATCGACCTAGTCCCAAACTAAGCAAAGCTTGTACTATATGGGTACTAGACGACGATAAACATACTTATATAGATAAATAAATACTTAAATACATAGAAATCATCCATAACTCAGGAACAAATATTCGTGCTCATCACACAAATAAATGCCCTAACCGGGATTTGAACCCAGGACCTCTTGCTTCGTAGGCAGGGTCACTACCAACTAGGCTAAAGCGGTCGTTAAATCGTTAAATATAGTTGTTCATATGTCAGTATGATTGCAAATTATTGAATATAATTTCACAGTACCTGGGCGACCGAGCTCTGCTCGGGCAGAAACTCGGTACTAAGCGTTTTCCCAGAGATAAGACCAAGCTAGATCAATTTTTCATCCCCGAAAACCCCCAAATACCAAATTTCATCGAAATCGTTGGAACCGTTTCCGAGATCCTGATTATATACACCGGAGGGGTGGGGGGGGGGGGGTTGAGAGGGGGGGGAGGGGATGCGGGGGAGGGAGCGCGGAGGTATTAAAGGGGGGATGAAAATTTAATTGATTTTGCCGTAGGATGCACCGTTTTCAAGATATTTGACAAAAACACCGGAGGGGGCGGGGGGGTGAGTCACGTTAAACTATCGTCCGTAAACCGACTTTACAGACAACCGGCTTTTCCTGTTCTGTGCTCCCAATAGGGAACGTGCACATAGACGGTGCTGCCAACTGGTGCCATAAGGGTGCCATCAATTTGAATGTTTTACCTTGATAAGTTTGTTTTACTGTCCGCATAGTGTCTCTTCTGTCGCATTAGTGCTGCCGCCTATAGTTACTGCACGTTCCCTATAATACTTTTTCTAACAAAAAAGTAACTTTTTCTCGCAAAAAATAACTTTTTCTCACAAAAAAGTAACTTTTTCTCACAAAAGAAGAAACTTGACGTTTTCTCATAAAAAATAAACTTAAAAAAAAAACTAAAAATCTTGAAAAAAAACGTAGTATCGAACCGAGGTCGGCTGGATCCGCGACCACCCGATTTCTAATGTGCCATTATGATCTGCTCGAAGTCGGCGAAATTTAGCTTTATATTCTAATGCAAAGAAAAATAGCCGGAAAACACGAGTAAAAGCGATTTTCTGAAAATGAAACATAGCTAGATCAGTTTTTCATCCCCGAAAACCCCCACATACCAAATTTCATCGAAATCGTTGGAGCCGTTTCCGAGATCCTGATTATATATATATATATATATATATATATATATATACATATATACAAGAATTGCTCGTTTAAAGGTATTAGATTTATAATATTAAGCATGGATTCAAGTGCTCGTCCCAACGTGTAGACGACCTAACGTTATTTTTGCCCTAGACCATGAAAGCCTAATATTAGTAAATCATATTTAGGTCCGACACTCGTTACAGCCCGACCGGCGAAGCGCGAGCTCGCTCTCGTCTGGGCCTGTTTTTAGATCTCTTTTTATACTAGAAGCTTTCCGTAACACATTTGATAATGTAAGGGCCATTACACACAGACTGCAATCCAACAGCAACGTAATGGTGATATCAGAAGGGTCATTTTTAGGGTTCCGTAGTCAACTAGACTACCAGACGACCAGACCAGACCAGACCAAAAAAAAATAAATGGAATACCTGTGTTGCTCCTCCGCTAAGTAGTGAGGCCAAGTCGTGCAAAACAGCTACGTTTGCGCTGAAAAATGCTTTTTCATGCAATTTAACCCACCCTCCCTCCGCATAAAAAACGTAAATCACCAACGCAAACGCAACTGAACCCACCACCAAGAGAACCACCACCACCATAAACCAAATCCCGGACACGTGTTTCGCTTCTCTCCGAAGCATCATCAGCGGTTGTTGACCCTACGACGGTTAGTCGAAGAATGAGCTCACTCAGAACGGTTGGCCGTATTTATGCCTTCCCTTTCACTTTGATTGCGTGTATTACTAGAAAATACCCTCAATAATGGCGATGACGCAAAATTTAATTGTTGCCCACCACCAGACCAGATGGCCTAGTGGTTAGAGAACCTGACTACGAAGCTTGAGGTCCCGGGTTCGATTCCCGTGTCGGGGCAGATATTTGTATGAAAAATACGAATGTTTGTTCTCGGGTCTTGGGTGTTTAATATGTATTTAAGTATGTATCTATCTATATAAGTATGTTTATCCGTTGCCTAGTACCCATAACACAAGCTTTGCTGAGCTTACTTTGGGACTGGGTCAATTGGTGTGAATTGTCCCGTGATATTTATTTTTATTTATTTTATTTTATAACTAGGAACCCTTATAGTTTCGCCATGTCTGTCCGTCCGTCTGTCTGTCTGTCTGTCTGTCCGCGGCTAAGCTCAGAGACTGCTAGTACTAGAAAACTGTAATTTGGCATGAATATATATATATTAGTCACGCCGACAAAGTGGTTAAATAAAAAAAAACTAAAAATATTTTTTCCCACACACATAAAGTGGGGGTGATTTTTTTTTTCTCGACTAACCCTATAGTGTGGGGTATCGTTGGATAAGTCTTTTAAAACCATTGGGGGGTTGCTTACATGATTTTTGTATTCAGTGATTTGTTTGCGAAATATTCAACTTTAAAGTGAAAATTTTCATTAAAATCGACCGTCCCCCCCCCCCCCCTCTAAAATCTAAACTGTTGGGTGGAAAAATTTAAAAAAATTCAAAATGGTAGTAAATATATTAAATTTACAAGGAAAATTATAGCGGCTAAGATTGCTTGGGAATTATTTGTAGTTTAAGAATAAATAGTAGCCTAAGGTATTAAACATACCGTCACTACTTTGAAAAACTCGTATCTCAAATCAGCATGTAAACAAAACTGAACCTAGATACGCGCGTAATAAAGTTCACTTTGCCAGATTAACGATTTTGAGATACGAGCTTTTTTCAAAGTATTGACGATACCTAACTTGGAAGATTCCGTACACATACGAAATCCTTAGAAAAATATTACTTGATTTTTTCGTAATGGCTACGGAACCCTATCTCGGGCGTGTCCGACACGCTCTTGGCCGGTTTTTTCTTTCATTTTCTTGTTTAATTTTGCATCTTTCACTCAAAATGACACGCCTGAATGCAAAGTGAAACAAAAATGCCGAATGAATTCATTAATGATGGCTCAAGAACTGAAAAAATTACTTTGCTCACCCGCGCCCTGACGATAATTACGTTTATGTAAGAAATGCGTGTTTATGCACTTCCTCCACCTCCACATTGTACGAACACACAAATCACACAAACCCGACTATCACCACCACCAAATCACACTGATGCGTTTCAAACTCAACCAGAGCTCATCTTCAGAGTAGGTACCACAACCTACAAACAAGAAAGTTAGGAGAGAAAAAGGGTAAAGACACGATATCAATTACTTAAGTCATATTTCGAGAGAACACGGGTCATTCCATTCCGTTCACGTTAATAAAAATAAACAGAAGTGGAAAAGAGACGGCACGATACAAACTTTGAATTTCGTAATACCCCCCTTGTGCTCTATGAATATCTTGACGACGCGCATTTATACCTTTGGGTGCTCTCAGGAAAGGTCAGTCGTAGAGGGTCTACGTGCTACGGTGCTACGAGAATGCTACGACGTAATCTCATAACTTGCTACGCACTGAACTCAAGTAGAACTACCACGTTCGCTAATAGAGCAAGGCGTCTATATGGCCAAAAAGCCAGATATATTATCTTCTCTATTATATAAAAATCTCGTGTCACGGTGTTTGTTATCGAACTCCTTCGAGACTGCTTGACCGATTTTTATGAAACTTTTTTGTCTGTATTTGGGAGGTCTGAGAATAGGTCGTAGGCTATTTTTCGTATAACTAACTAACGGAGTCACGGGCAACAGCTAGTCTAATATATTATAAAAATCTCGTGTCACGGTGTTTGTTGTCGAACTCCTCCGGAACGGCTTGACCGGTTTATATGAAACATTTTCTCTCTATTCGGTAGGTCTGAGAATAGGTCGTAGGCTATTTTTCGTATAACTAACTAACGGAGTCGCGGGCAACAGCTACTTCTAATATATAAAAATCTCGTGTCACGGTGTTTGTTATCGAACTCCCCCGAAACGGTTCGACCGATTTTTATGAAACCTTTTTCTTCGTATTCGGTAGGTCTGAGAATAGGTCGTAGGCTATTATGTATACCACTATTCTTCGCGGACGGAGTCCCGGGCAACAGCTAGTAATAAATAATATTCCAGCCACATTGTATCGGCCGGTATGAAACTTACTCGCCAAACTTTTAACGAAATATTATCTTATCTTACAAGTTCAGAAACTTAGCGCAACTTACTTATTTGTTATTGATACAAACAAATATCATGATAAACTTCGAAACAAGGTCGATTCGAAACATTTTACTATTTAGGGTATAGTAGACTGCTTTGGCGTTCTCTGGCTTCAAATAACGTATCTACTGTGTTAAAAAATGTGTTAAATACTTTAAACACTTACAAGTTAAATTAATGGATCGGATCCGGAACACCGACCTGCGCTCAGATCACTGATGCAGGTGTGTTTATTGTTTTTAATATTATCTGTGTGACATTTTATATTAAAATTAATGTATTTTTCATTTATGTTTTTCAAATTCTTTTGACGATCTTTTTGTGAATTCTTTATATGTGTGACATTTGGAATGCTGAATATAATTGTAATTTTCAATCTATCTATACATATAATAAATCTGTAACAAGTCGGTGTCTGTACATTGAAGATATTTGAGAAAAGCTGTTTAGTAGCATAATTGATGAAAAAGCAAATTGGATAAAAAAATAAGCTGCCCAAATTACTAATTCTACGCGGACGGAGTCGCGGGCAAAAGCTAGTCTGAAATAAATTAATCCAATCCAATCCAATTGAACGGCGTCTAAGCTGAAGTGGGACTGGGCTGGCCATGTTTGCCGCATGCCAGACGAGTTGCGAGCCAAGATAACCACCGAGTGGAAACCCAACAACTCGAAAAGGCGACCTGGCAGACCCAGACGGCGATGGCGGGATGAACTGGACTTCTTCTTGGAGGACTGGCCCTCGTACGCAGCGGACAGAGAGCAGTGGAAATGTTGGGGGGAGGCCTTTGCTCAGCAGTGGGACAGAATATTAGGGGATATTAATAAATATTAGGGGACAATCTTACACAAATCGACCTAGTGCCAAACTAAGCAAAGTTTGTACTATGGGTACTAGACGACGATAAACATACTTATATAGATAAATAAATACTTAAATACATAGAAAACATCCATAACTCAGGAACAAATATTCGTGCTCATCACACAAATAAATGCCCTTACCGGGTTTTGAACCCAGGACCTCTTGCTTCGTAGGCAGGGTCACTACCAACTAGGCTAAAGCGGTCGTTACTTAATAACATACAATTTATAGAATCAGGCGTCACTTTGCGGAGGTTTCAGTTCAATAACTTACGAGTAAATAAATGATCGCGTTGGATGCGGATAAAGCGGGACCGATCTGTTTGGCGAGCCTAGGGTGGCCTCCCAAGCAGCAAAAATTGGTTTTATAATTATCCTGGAACCACCGTTTTATCAGGACTATAACGGGATAGTAAGGTCTTATAACAACGGAAAAGGGCCCAATTTATAGGCATACTTTTTCTTCTAAGACACCCATAAGAGATTTGGTGGCTACCACTTAGACCACTAATATCCCTATAGTCGAACTACGCAGAACTAACTGCTCCCCGCGAAGTCAACTATTAGCGTCTTACAGAACCACACACGACTTTAACGTACTCCTTGCTTCTGTTACAAGCTCTTTCAAAAACAGTTGGGAATTATAAAGTAAACGTGGTCGTTGGAGCGCATATTGAAAAAAATATACAAATAAGTATTTGATATTTGATAAAAAGGAAAGTTATTTTTCCTTAATAATGTATTATCTACAGTATGGCATAATAGTAAACGTGTTACTTGTGTTTGTGTGGCAAACGAGTATTTTCGATGAAGTATATTATGTTTTATATCTAAATTTTTACTCGCTTCTTGAAATTAGTGTATATAATAAGTTGCATTTGAAAATAATATTCATTTTAATAAAGCATACAATGAAAAGTTGCCATTTTTTACAATTAGCCTTCCTAAGTTCATTACAGAACTTTTATAGACGTTCTTGGTTTTAAAATGGTTTGCATTAGAACCAAGCCATCGCCATACTGTTAGGAATTAGGGTTCCATAATTATTTTAAGGACCGAACGATTTTTTAAATGGGGGATTTTCGGCTACGATTTAAAAATAAAATAGCTCCTTAGTGATCGATAGATGGCATTTAAAAATAATGAAGGGGCCAAAGATGTATTAACGGTAGTGTTGTTATGAGGGTTTTTCGAGAGGCGAAACATCGCCAGACGGCGTTAGTATCGTGAGGTCTGTTTGACATTTGCGTCGCGCTCGTGACTGGTTAAATAACTAAATGAGCCAATCGCAAGCAAGACTGAACGTTAAATGGACCTCACGATGCTAAAGCCATCCAGCGACACTTCGCCTGTTGAAAAACCTTCAATAAGAAAATATGAAGTTTAAACATAAAATTGCACCGAAAATTACTTCAAAACGTGATAAATATTATTATGGTCATTAAGGAATTTTATTGATTCTTTTTCAAATAACTACCTATTTCTTTGTAATAAAAAACTCGAACTCGATAATGTACCTACTTAATTATTTATGAACGCCATCTGTTGCAGTCTTTTAGAACAATTTGTTTTTATTTAGAGCTGTGCACATATTTTGTATCAGGTTTAATATTTCGCC
This sequence comes from Archips xylosteana, assembly GCA_947563465.1. NCBI lineage: Eukaryota > Metazoa > Arthropoda > Insecta > Lepidoptera > Tortricidae > Archips > Archips xylosteana. The sequence goes on from OX387360.1 coordinate 2,107,414, forward strand.
ATGTGTAGATGGTGTTGGGTATGGGTTGTATTTTTAATATTTTTAGGTTTATGTGCAGTGATCGGAACTATGGGTGCAAAACCCTAACAAAACTTGCCAAGCGGGCATGAAACAGTGCTTACAGACATGAAAATATTAATAAACTACTGAAAATCTGAGATTTCGATATAGAATTAAATTGAACACTAATCTGCCAATAATATTCTTATTTTTCTTGGTTGTAAATTCTCCTTAATGTCAGCTTTACAAGCTTTGCCAAAGTTCTGCACCCAGAGTTCCGATCACTGTTTATGTGTCATCCTTTGAATCTATCATGGTAGTGCTTATAAACATCGATGTTGTTTTGTCCAGCACTATCAATATTAACATTTTGTGTACAATTTACAAATTTACTATTTTGTCCGGAACCCTCGCTAACTTCTACGATACCTTCTTTGCCTAAAATTTATAACCACGAGCCACGCACGACACAAAAAATAGCTGCGATGAGACTATAACAGTATTACTGCGACCACTAAAAGCAATTGTACACTTTTACTGGACTTCACGAAGACAATTTTGAATAGTAATTATATTACACGGAACTCTTATAATCGTGTTAAGATTATAACAGCGTTCGACATATCCACAATAGAACCAAGTATAATTACTCTTGGAATAAGCCGTTATAGAACTAATTTACTTATTATTGATCCACATTGTGAACTTATAAACCCTTATAAACTCAAGTAATAAGTGCAAATGGTTTCCAGTACATTTAGTTCTAATTGATACTCTTATAAGCATACTTTGCTTACAATGGACTTATAATTATTCTTGTAGGCAATTATAAGTATAGCTTACCAGAGTAAGTATACTCAAGCGTGTTTACACCTTCGCAGTACTTTTATAGGACATCTCAGCTTATACTGTGCTGTTAATTTGGGTCTATAAGCGGTAATAAATTAACTTATAAGGAAGGATGTCCTACAAGAATAAATAGACTCCGTGCATGCTATAATAAGCGGGGCAGCAAATTCTAGAACTAATAAGAGACCGCTATTAGTGCTGTAGGCCTATAAAGCGTGCACTATAGGATAATTTTGTTGCTTGGGCTATGTTCAGCAGTGGATGTCTTTCGGCTGAAATGATAATGAAGTAAATAAATACATTGTAGTGTTTGAAAAAAATATACCTTTTTGAATTTCTTTCCGGATTCTTCTCAACAGTGCTGTTTCGAACCGGTGGTAGATTCTTCGACATTCGTAGATAAGCTTGTTATTGCTAAATTGGATAAAGGTGTTTTGTTTGACTTTGACTTTGAAAAGAAAATGTACTTTTAACTCATCACTCTGGTCTCTACGCTCTATAATCAAAGTAAACCACAAGTTATTTATTTGCCATCTTGTCTTTGATCAATTATAACTGAAGATACACATTGCCGAACAAAATCCCCTTCAAAAAATGTCCGAACTTTTTTATTTGTTTGCATAACAATTAAAATCATCACCTACACAGAAATTTGAACCTAGTCTTTACTTCATTACTGTCGAATTTCGGTTGACACTTGACAGCTAAACTTGACATTTTCACGCAACGTACTGAGAAAAAAGAAGGCCACTTTTATCAAAGTGGCGCTCATTTGGCTCGGACATTTTCGGGCGCGCGACTGTGGATCTACAGTTATATTTGATCAAAGCATCTTGTCAAACCCGTTTGCAGCAATAAACCATTTTTCACTTCTCATGCTCTTAAAATGTTACTTTAGTCTCTGCATATCGGGACTAAAGCTCTTTTTTGATCTCAAGGGATTAAAGTAAAATTTTTTTAATTGACTATGGAAACCCCTAAACTGCCAATCACGGTGTTTGTGAATGGAGGATTATTGCCATTTTCAGTAACTGGGTATAGATCATTTTAAAGCTTTCCACAGACCGAAGCGCGCTGCGGACGCACTGTAGCGCCCTGCGCTTCGGTCTGTGGAAGCCTTTAGGGCGTGGAAATAACCTCAAAATGACAACTGAATAAATAATATTTAAAAAATAATAATTTCGTGAAACACATTGAATAATTACGAATATTAATCTATTTAATTATAAAATATTAAAGATGAATTCATTTTATTTTGCACGTAAAGAAAGATTTCCTTTAGCTTAGGTGTTTTTAATTTGTTTTTTTTTTAAAAACGCTGTCGGCAAAGCAGTTCCATGCTCTGTCGATAAAATAGCAATCCGCACTGTCGGCAAAGCAGTGCTGGAGTGTACGTAGATAGAGCAGTTTGAATGTTAATATGGCGTGACTTCAAAATAATGCGATGTCAGTTGCATTTAATAGTAAATAGAAAGTATAATTAGATATAATTTAACAAAGAATTGGCATATAGAAAATAAACTTAAAAAGTCGTTTCTTTATTCACGGGTAAGTGTTTCAGTTAACAATATATTTTGTATGTGAACTTAGATCAATTAGGTTAATTTATTTGCAGATTCTAATGAATGAACAATAATCATTCTTTCATGCATAGTCCAATTAGTTTTAACATAGTCTTTAAGTTAGAATCTGTTGGCTAATTATGCAAGCATTTAAAGCGTCACTTTACAAAAAAATATAAAAGAAAAGAAAAGACAGCGGTATTTTTTTTGCTATTTGAATTTTGAACAGATGTCCATTGCTCGTATTGAGCATACGTTGTAAAAAAGTAATTTTGTACGTCGTTTTTTTCCTCGCATTCAAAGTGAAAAGTAGAGTGTTTAACGCGGGACTAAACTACCATAATGACAACTCGAATTATAGCCTCCCTCGCTATCGCTCGGGTGGCTAAATATCTCGTGTCATTATGGCTTGTTTTAGTCCCTTGTTGAACAATCTACTATTACTTTACTTTCATCATCCCAGTCTCTATGCGTCGTACTGCAGGGCACAGGCCTCCTCTCAGAATGAGAGGGCTTGGCCCGTAGTTCCCACGCCAGCCCAGTACGGATTGGGCGCTCCACACACACCATTGAATTTCTTCACAGGTGTATACAGGTTTCCTTACAATGTTTTCCTTCACCGTAAAGCTCATGGTAAATTTCAAATGTAATTACGCACATAAATTCCGAAAAACTCAGAGGTGCGAGTCGGGATTTGATCCCACGACCCTCTGCTTGAGAGGCCATAAGTCAAACCGCTAGGCCACCACGGCTTCCTTTACTTTACTTTTATTGCCCCATAATTTCGTAGAAAAGCGATGAAATATTAATATCAGCTTCCCAAGTCGATTAAAATGTTTTCAAAGAGCGAAAACTGCCAATTCACTCGTTACAACCTTACCAACTTAGTTATGCGGATGGCTAACACCGAGTCTAACTTTCTCTGGTACGAATTTATAGGGCTTTGCAGAAATTGGCGCCATTTTGAACGGTTTGGCAAGTTTGCAGGAATGTGAGAATTTGAGACGCGGCCAAAGCGGGGTTATCACGTTACGAGTGAAATTATCTGAAATAGCAATACATTGCGGGTCTTATACTTCGTTTTTTTTACCATTAGAAATAAGGTAATAGTAGATTGATAAACAACGGTCGTAAGTGATCAATTAACACCCAAGATGTTTAGGCGCACGTGCGAGCAAAGCGAGCGAGGGTGCTTATAGTTCGCGGGTGTAATTGAATTGAACACTCTACTTTTCATCACAAATGCGAGGAAATAAAGAAAAACCGTTATGTTAAAAATGTATACGCAATTTGTAACAGAGCGGAAGAAAATTTATCGCGCCAAACCGTCTTTTGTTTTTTTTTTAATGGCCTCGCGCTCTTTGGCTTTGGCACATTCAGCCAGCACTGGCCAGCAGCATTATGCCAGCATGGAGGTTAGGAGGTAAGTATTACGCGAGTCGTTTTGAAAAGAAATATACACAATTAAGGGATTAATTAAAAACAAAATTGAATTACATAATTATTTTTGTGTAACGGAGTTACCCATATACTACTTTGTATGACTAACTTTTGTTACACAAAAATAGCGATCGTGATTTTTGTTTTGATTAAGCCGTTAACTATGTATAGTCGACCAAGTAAGTGCTTTACCATTTTTTGTGACAGTTCCTACATCAGAATAAAAACAATAAGGCTGATTGTCACATTGAATTGTAAGAGAAAATAGCCTTTGATGTCTTAAGTCATACAACTGACATTGAACTTTAGGGTGGTAAAGGAGTTTCTTGGTCGACTATACAATTTTTTTGAAAACGATCCACGCATTACAATCTCTTTGTTTACCAGTTCGTGAATACAAAGGAACACCATTCGATTTTTAAATTTACTTACATCCCTAAAGATGGATTTCAAGTTAAATGCAACCTACGTTCAGAGCTTAAGTGATGAAAATTACCATATTTCCTTTCAAATTGTTACATAATATTAGCTGTGACTTATTTTTAAAAAGTGTTTTTCAGTAAAAAGACACGTCAAGATTGCTTACCTTCTTTCTAATGTTAAAAAATTAAAACCGGCCAAGTGCGAGTCGGACTCGCGCACGAAGGGTTCCGTACAATTATCTATAAAAATCACGTTTGTTGTATGGGAGCCCCCCTTAAATATTTTTTAATTTTAATTTTATGATTTATTTTTAAAGTTAATATATAATTAAATATTCTGTGAATATTTCAAGTGTCTACCTCTTGCCGTTATCAATATCGAGCAATAACGATCAAAAAACCGGCCAAGTGCGAGTCGGACTCACGCACGAAGGGTTCCGTACAAATATCTATAAAAATCACGTTTGTTGTATGGGAGCCCCCTTAAATATTTATTTTATTCCATTTTTTAGTATTTGTTGTTATAGCGGCAACCGAAATACATCATCTGTGAAAATTTCAACTCTCTAGCTATCACGGTTCCCGAGATACAGCCTGGTGACAGACGGGCGGACGGGCAGACAGCGGAGCCTCAGCAATAGAGTTTCCGTTTTTACCCTTTGGGTACGGAACGGTAAAAAACGAAGTATAGATTCGCAGCGAATACGTTGCGCGTTCGCTCCGCTTCTAATTCCACCTAATACGTTCGCAAATCGCCAATAGCAAGGCTAAATACCACAGCTTATTAACACAAAACGTACAATTAATCATCATCTCAGCCTATATTCGTCCCACTGCAGGGCATAGGCCTCATATCAGAAGTAATTTCGCACATAAATTCCGAAAAACTCAGAGGAGCGAGCCGGGATTTGAACCCACGATTCTCTGATTGAGAGGCCATGGCTCAAACCACTAGGCCACCACGGCAATAGGCCACCATGGCTACAGTTAATATTCTTGTAAATTAAAGCAATACCGCACAAAAACCTCAGGTAATTCGACGTCACCGGAGTAAAGTTTTACGCCACAAATCAAATCGTTACGGGCACAATTACGCTCGCAATTAACGTAACGTTACGCCTCACCTCCGTGCCTTGCGTTTGACGGAATTACGCAGTTCGCAGCCTTTGTCGTATTCCAGGGCTTTCATTACGCTGGAGAAGGATTGTGATCCGAGGGAGAGCTAGGCTAGTGCTATAAGGGAATAGAAACATATAAACGTGGCGGTAAATGATGTAAGGGTCAAAGTCAAAGTCAAAGTCAAAATTCTTTATTCAATTTAGGCATCAAATTGATGCTCCTATGAACGTCGAAAAATCTACCACCGGTTCGGAAAAAACCCTGTTGAGAAGAAACCGGCAAGAAACTCGACAAGGTATATTTTATTCAATCAGATCTACATTGTTATTAAATGACATACATCTAAAGTATTTAATACAATTAAATTTTTTAACACAGTAGATACGCTATTTGAGACTAGGGATCGCCGATGCGGATCGGAATTATTTCCAAACATCCCTGTCCATGATATAGTCATTAATTTTATAGTACGCCTTAGATATTAATGTCTTCTTCACAATGGATTTGAATTTTGTATCAGTTTGTTCGGTTATTGTTTTCGGAATTTTATTATGAAAACGTATGCATCTTCCCAGAAACGACTTTTTAGTTTTAGCCAGTCTGTAAGATCGTCGTTATAAAACACACATTAAAGGTTTAATGGAAACAAAATCACGATGTGGCGAAAGTTAGTCACACAAACTTGGGAAACTTTCGTTGTATAAAGAAATCAATTAAGTTTTGTTTTAATTAAAGCCCTTAATAAGGTAAAAACAAAAATTAAAAACGATCCATTTAAACTGCTTGAAACCGTGCGATTAAGTTTGAAATGGGTTACAGTTTAAAAGATTTGTGCTCAATCGAATGTACTGAAAACTTTGCTTACTGTTTTAAACTTTCGTGATTTTCACGGGAGCCCCTTTTCTCCCATAATCTTTTTTATCCGAATTTTGAAAGTCAGAAATCGATGTCCATAATATTCTTGCTCATAAATATCGATGGTCATAATTTTTTTAAAGCATATCGCTTAATAGTTCTAACTGCAATGATCCATAATCCTATTGATCATAACTTTAAAAAGTCATAATATTGATATCAATAAAATTTAACGGAATATCGTTGATTATTCAGAAACATTGTAAGGCATATATCTTAAAGTGATAATTGTTTTCAGTCATAATTTTGCATTACCTAAAATGCACTAAGCATATACATCGAAATCTATAACATCTAAAGGAATATCGATAATTATTCAGAAAAATTGTAAGGCATATCGCTGGCAGCGAGCGAGCGAAGCGAGCGAGCAAGACCTTTCAGGGCAGAAGCGACTCGGACAGGTTAGGTCCAGAAGGCTAAGGCGGGAGCGAAGCGTAGCGTAGCTCCCGCCTTAGCCTTCGATGTTAGGTATTTTTTTTATGACAACACAGAAAAGGATTATTACCTTTAATATTATGAAATGTCATACAACCATGACACTGAATGTTATTACAAAGTAATATTATGCCTAAAAATAATTATGACCTGCGAAAAAAGACCATGCAATAATTATTATGAGTGACTTTATTACCTTTAACATTATGAAGAGTGATGCATTCATGATACTGAATGATATGACTTTACTTATTGTTCCTTACAATAATTATGACTTAAGAAAATCGTAACTCTAATTTATGTTGTTTAATATTATGACTTCCGATAATATGACGAAGAAAAATTATGACAGAAACCGTTATGGGTTTGAAAATTCGGAGCAAAAATTTTATGGGAGTCATTATAGACCCGATTTTCACTCATAATTACTTTGCTTACGTCGAGAATAGGCTAAAGGACTAAGAAACTGTTTAGTCCACCAGTTAGATTATTAAAAAACAATAATAATAATAATGTGTAATATTATACACGTATTTATTTATTCTTTTGTTTGACAAACAAAAAATGACGAGTAACAGTGCTTAGAAGTTTCTAGTGACAGCACTATATATGGTACAATTTTTACCTAGGAGTGACTTCACAAGCCCCCACTCCGGAAGTTTAATGATATAGATCATTAAACTTAGCATAGGCCTTTGTCGATTTTTAACCCCCGACACAAAAAGAGGGGTGTTATAAGTTTGACCGCGAGATTTTTTTGCGATGGTTCTTAGATATTATTCATCAAAATCGGTTTAGTCGTTTCAAAGTTATCAGCTCTTTTGTTAGCTGCAGAAGGGATATTAGACGCACAATGGGCATTTACTTTATGTTCAAACATACGTGTGACGTAATTGCGTTGGGGGTTTTTAAAATTTTTAATTTATAGTTATTAATAATTTGATAAACCAAAAAATATGTGTCCCATACTTTTCCATAATCTAACCGACGGACTAAATAAAGACATATTTTTAACCCAGTCGTCATCCCTATTGCCGGAGTGTCAAAGTGGAAATAATCTTATAGTATTTTATTTTTATTTTTGTTCAATATAGGGTTTACATAATACATATTTTACTAGCTAGTTACATAGCCTATAGCCTTCCTAGATAAATGGACTATTCAACACAAAAAAATTATAGGTACGCTAATCTCAGGAAATAATGCGGACCAGTATTTCCTCAGATTAGCGTGTTCAACCAAACAAGCAAAACTAAATTTTCATCTTTATAATATTAGACAAATATGTTGCAGTATAATTTGATTTGCACCGTAAAATTAGACCAACCTCGCAAATACCAAGAGGGAGGATTAGAAACCTAGATTCCTAGGATCGTATGTGGAAGCAATTTAACTAAGTGCAGCGGCATATTTTAAACAGTCATTGCATTTTCTTGTTGTTGAACAGTATAGTTGGAATTTTATAAGCTGAGGGTTTAGGACTGAAGAACTCATCTGGTAAAGATAGCATTGTTCTCGTTTGTTGAAGCCTACCGCTAATAACAAATCAGAACAAGTAACAAAAAATGCAAACAAATAGCTACCGTCTTCTCTAAGTTACAAGGTTGAAATTGCAAAAGCTTAACTCATTAAGAATGGCCTTTCGTCATTGTAAGAGATACTCAGGTGGATTGTCGGCGTTGTAGTGCGTCCATAATAGAACAAACGAGAACAATGTTATCTAAACGACCACCTTAGCCTAGTTAGTAGTGACCCTGCCTACGAAGCAAGAGGTCCTGGGTTCGAATCCCGGTAAGGGCATTTATTTGTGTGATGAGCACGAATATTTGTTCCTGAGTTATGGATGTTTTCTATGTATTTAAGTATTTATTTATCTATATAAGTATGTTTATCGTCGTCTAGTACCCATAGTACAAGCTTTGCTTAGTTTGGGACTAGGTCGATTTGTATAAGATTGTCCCCTAATATTATTTATTTATTTATTTATTAATCTTTACCAGATGAGGTTTGCAGTCCTAAACCCCCAGCTTATAAAATTCCAACTATAACTGGAAAATCACTGAAAAAAGAGACTTTTCATTGTTGGAAAACGACTTTTTACAATCATAGGTTCAAATCATTTCGTTTCCCATAGTTTTACTTGCTATATCGACGTTTGCCAAGAACCGTACTGTAAAAGGATTTTCAAAATTTCAAGTGTCTGGCTATTATAATGCCCTCCTGAGTCTCGGCCATTTCTAACCGATGTAGAACTTAAGACCTAGATAAGAATCATACGTTTTGTAATTTTCGAACCTATTTAAATGTCTTTGAAGTTCTTTATTCATTGAATAATTTGTACTTTATAAAGTACATTCGGCCGTTATTCTTACTGATGGTTTGTTCTTTATAAAGTACGCCAGGACTTAGGAGGATACGATTCAAGAAATAAAACCCTGTTTCCTTTGATTTATAACTGAAGATACACATTGCCGAACAAAATCCCCTTCAAAGAATGTCCGAACTTTTTTATTTGGTTGCGTAACAAATAAAATCATCACCTACACAGAAATTTGAACCTAGTCTTTACTTCATTACAGTCGAATTTCGGTAGCGGCAAAACTCCACTTGACAGCTAAACTTGACAATTTCACGCAACGTTCTGAGAAAAAAGTAGGCCACTTTTATCAAAGTGGCGCTCATTTGTCTCGGACATTTTCGGGCGCGCGACTGTGGATCTACAGTTATAATTGATCAAACCCTGTTTCAGATGGACGGGCAGACAGCCTAAAAAGGATTACATTTCATTAGTAAGTACCATGTTCTACTACAACCTCATCATCATCATTTCAGCCGAGACGTCCACTGCTGAACATAGGCCTCCCCGAAGGCTCGCCAAACAGACCGGTCCCGTGCCATCCGCATCCAACGCATCCGCGACCTCAACCAGGTCGTCGCTCTATCCCGTTGGAAGCCTACTTACACTGCGTCTTCCGGTCCGTGGACGCCACTCGAGAACCTTTCGGCTCCATCGGCCGCCAATGTACTAAAACCTATGAAAAGGAAAACAATATGCTCGTTGACAGCGAAAAACTAACGTTATCGATTGTAGAAATTACACGCGGTAGCATTAACTATGTTTCGCTTATGCTAGCTATAGCTACACACGTAACGATAAATCGTAACGATTAATCTGTGCAAACCGATTTGCGCAAACTTATCGGACGTGTGTATGACAATAATCTGCAATGATTTGTCATACACACGATCGATAAATCTGCGCAAATTGGTCTGCACAGATTAATCGTTACGATTTATCGTTACGTGTGTAGCTAGCATTATTATTCTGTGATGGACTGATACATATACTTTCATCATCATCATCATCCCAGCCTATATACGTCCCACTGCAGGGCACAGGCTTCCTCACAAAATGAGAGGGCTTAGGCCTTAGTTCCCACGCGAGCTCACTGCGGATTAGAAACTTCACACACACCATTGAATTTCTTCTCAGTTGTATGCAGGTTTCCTCACGATGTTTCCCTTCACCGTAAAGCTCATCGTAAAATTCAAATACAATTTCGCACATAAATTCCGAAAAACTCAGAGGAGCGAGCCGGGATTTGAACCCACGACCCACTGCTTTAGAGGCTATAGGTCTAACCACTAGCCCACCACGGCATATGTATACTTTACAAAACATTTAAAAACATACAAGGGCAAAATTCCCTCCTAGGCGAACTCACGCAGACGAGGGTTAGCAACATAACTCAGAGTTAACTAGAAACCATTCATTCATTCATTCATTCAAACCCTGTGTTAAATAAGTATTGTCAAGATGTATGGAACTATCACCCTTAATCCAGGGTTAACAATGAAATATAAGCTTAGTCCCTACAAATAGCCCCAAGTCGAAAAATAAAAAATCAATGTAAAAGTCAAAATAATATTATCTATTTAATTTACTGAATCAGGCGTTACTTTGCGGAGGTCCATATTAATGAACTAAAACAATTATTTTGCTCACCCGCGACCTTACAATAGTTACGTTTATGCAAGAAATGTGTGTTCATGCAGTTCCTCCACCTCCACACTGTACGAACACACACAAATCACATAAACACAACTATCACCACCACCAAGCTACACTGACGCGTTTCGAACTCAACCAGAGCTCATCTTCGGAGTTACCACAACCGTATGCTATGCTACCAAATGTTAAACTAACAAACCAAAACAAATGTTTTAACTTGTCACTGTAACTTCACAAGTACCCACTTTATTTTTCTTATTCTCAAACTACCCCACAAAAATTAACTTTTATTGACATATTATAAAACTACCTTGAATTTTTGTTTATTTATTTATAAGGCATATTTTATTAATACTAACTGTTCAAATTAGACCCAAGCCGCAGTAAAGGAGAAGATACTAAATTTACCTGTTCATTAATAATAGACCCCATGGACGGACAGCGGAGCCTCAGTAATAGGGTCCCTTTGGGTACGAAACCCTAAAAAATACAGATACAGGATTTACCTTGTTGAGTTTCTTGCTGGAGTTGCTGGATTTTTCCCAACAGGGTTTTTTAGAATCGGTGGTAAATTTTTCGACTTTCATTAATGCTTGTAGCCCAAATTGAACATAAATAGATAATGAACTAAACAAAAACTAAACAATGAATGATTTGAACATTTTTGTTAGATTCAGATTCTTATGAAGTGTTACATTATTGCGGCAAGGGGTTGCGTCTGGATGCTGCACTATAGTGTTGTACCTAATTATTTCCATGCATTCCAGAGCATCCAGACGCAACCCCTTGCCGCAATAATGTAACACTTCATAAGAATCTGAATCTAACAAAAATGTTCAAATCATTCATTGTTTAGTTTTTGTTTAGTTCATTATCTATTTATGTTCAATTTGGGCTACAAGCATTAATGAAAGTCGAAAAATTTACCACCGATTCTAAAAAACCCTGTTGGGAAAAATCCAGCAACTCCAGCAAGAAACTCAACAAGGTAAATCCTGTATCTGTATTTTTTAGGGTTTCGTACCCAAAGGGACCCTATTACTGAGGCTCCGCTGTCCGTCCGTCTGTCCGTCTGTCACCAGGCTGTATCTCAGGGACCGTCATAGCTAGACAGTTGAAATTTTCACACATGATGTATTTCGGTTGCGGCTATAACAAAAAATACTAAAAAATAGAATAAAATAAATATTTAGGGGGGCTCCCATACAACAAACGTGATTTTTTTGCTCGTTTGTGCTCGATATTGATAACGGCAACAAGTAGACACTTGAAATATTCACAGAATATTTAATTATGTATTCACTTTAAAAATAAATAATTAAATTAAAATAAAACAAATATTTAAGGGGGGCTCTCATACAACAAACGTGTTTTTTTTTGCCGTTTTATAGATAATGGTACGGAACCCTTCGTGCGCGATCCGTCTCGCACTTGGCCGGTTTTTTGTATAAAAAAGACAACAGTTACTGACTGATCTATCAACGCGCAGCTCAAACCACTGAACGATTGTGCTGAAATTTGGAACACAGATAGCTATTATGACGTAAGCATCCGCTAAGAAGGGATTTTTCGAAATTCTCACGGGATAAGGAATAAATGGTATTTATATTTCTGATTAAAAGTGACCCTATCTCCGTAACTATATTTATTTGAGACATCAAACTTGGCATGCATACAGGCCATTATAACAGTAAATAAATGATTTAAGGATTTATTGAATCAGGCGTTACTTTGCGGAGGTCCATATTAATGAACTAAAACAATTACTTTGCTCACCCGCGACCTTACAATAGTTACGTAAAGTAAAGTAAATTTTTATTAACCATATGAAACATATACAAAAAGAAATACCAATGACTCCACACTAACTAAACTAAACTAAACTAAACTAAACTAAACTCTTATGTTACCAAATGTTTAACATTTGGTAGCATAGCATACGGTTGTGGTAACTCTGAAGATGAGCTCTGGTTGAGTTCGAAACGCGTCAGTGTAGCTTGGTGGTGGTGATGGTTGTGTTTATGTGATTTGTGTGTGTTCGTACAGTGTGGAGGTGGAGGAACTGCATGAAGACACATTTCTTGCATAAACGTAACTATTGTAAGGTCGCGGGTGAGCAAAGTAATTGTTTTAGTTGATTTAAGGATTTTCAGAAAATCCCACGGGATAAAGATAAAACGGGATTTCTATATTAACTAACTGATAGCGATGATATTAGAGGGCAATGGAGAGGGCTAAGCTCGGAGTATCTCTGCGGGATCGTATTAGAAATGATGAAATCCGCGCAAGAACCTAAGGCTTGATTTCCTCCTACGCTGACGTCGGTCGCGCGTACGAATAAACACAATACTCTATGGGCCACTGCACAGCAACGCTGACGTCCGCGGCTGATAGGGCCCTTTGCTACGCGCCGCTGATGGCGCGCGTCGGTCTCGCTCGTCCGCGCCGCGCGCGTCAGTGCGCTGACGGCGCTGACGCGCTATATACCACTATCGCGCGCTCAGTGCGAAGCTGACCGCTGACGTCGGTCGCGCGTACGAATAAACACAATATTCTATGAGGCACCGCACAGCGACGCTGATGGCCGCGCGTTTGTCATACGCGACCGATGGTACGCTCGACCGACGTCAGCGTAGGAGGAAATCAAGCCTTAAGTCACCGATATATAGCTCGAAGAATCGCCAGACTCAAGTGGCAGTGGGCTGGGTACATCGATCTTAGAACTGATGGCCGATCGATGGGGCAAAAAGGTTCTCGAGTGGCGTCCACGGACCGGAAGACGCAGTGTAGGTAGGCCTCCAACAAGATGGAACGACGACCTGGTTAAGGTTGCGGGATCGCGTTGGATGCGAATGGCGATGGAATGGAGGCCTATGTTCAGCAGTGGACGTCTTTCGGCTGAAATGATGATCGATGATATGACGATGGATTTAAGAATTTTTGCTTAATTCAATGACATAGATGAAGAAGCTTTACTACATATTTGAATTCTACGCGGACGATGTCGCGAGTAAAAAGCAGTCTCTAAATAGAAGTCTTCCAGCTAAGTCACCAGTGGCCAAAGGACGCCAGCCCTAAAGCCTCTTGGCGCGGCTCCACACTATAATTAAAAAGGCCCGCCATAGCCGAGTCATCATTTGACATCTGAGCTGAATTACTTACTGGCAGGTTTATTCACCGACGAAGTGTTTGCCGGGTGTATTCGTATGTTTGAACAGGATTCTCTTAATTAAAATTAATTGAAGATTTAATGTTAAAATATCTTTAATTCAATTTAAGCTCGGGAAAAGCCTGTTGACAGAATCCGGCAAGAATGTCAATACGGCTATAGATGCGAAGCCGGTTATTAACGATTTTAACCAAGCGGTTAAAAATGCATTTTTCGTTATTAACGGTTCTTTAACCGCATTTTATTACGGTTAAATACTCGCACAGAGTGGTATGGACAACCAAAAAATAATCAGTCATTATAATAATATGTCGCTTTAAATATGATTTATAAAATCAAAAATGAAATCTCTATCTTTCGGATACCGATTTTTCGCTTCACCTAAGAGTTGACTACACAATAAAAAAACAAAGTCGTTAGTAAGCGCTGAGATTATGTCTATGTGTTAGTAATCAAAGACAGACATACATACTAAACTACTGACTCGATACTTTTTAACCTTAATGAAACACTAACCTAAACATAAGAACATAAATATTATACAAACAATACCGTGCTATATTCATAAATAACTTAAATGCCTAAACTAGGATGCTAGTAGCCTGTTTCTTAGGCAAATAAGTATTTTGAGTGCTAAAAGATAAATAACATAACTAATTAACTTATACCAAGTTAGCTATGTTATGAAGTATCTTTTTGTATTTATTTTTTCAACTTCATTTCTTATTACTTTTACGGTCATCCAGTGAAATCATATATTTCATACTAAATACAAACTGAAATATAGATGCACAGAAAAAACCCCAAAAATACAAAAATATACTTCATAACATAGCTAACTTGGTTAAAGTTGCACAGTAGCGCCATCTCTTGTCCAGGTGAGCAGTTAGTTCCGAAGGAGTGTTGAAATCTCTCGATAGAGGGTGTAACATAGACGTGCGCTTGTCACTGCATAAAGTGATAATTTAGCAGACTGAAATGTATGATGTATAGGAAAGATTCGTGCCTAATCTCTAGACCAGTGGTGGTGTAGGGGTTTAGCACACAGCACGGAATGCTGAGGACCTGGGTTCGATTCCCAGCATTGGTCTTTTTTCTGGGGTTTTTTCTGTGCATCTATATTTCAGTTTGTATTTAGTATGAAATATAATTAACTTATTACTTCGTTTTTCGCAGATAAAAGGTAGAGATTAAATTACACAACTATCATAAGCAGGTAATAACGGTAGCTAACGGGTTTTTTACAACTATAAACACGGTATTATTGTTTTCAAAACAGACCTACAATTTTATCAGTTCATGTCATGGCGTCTTTTTCACACTTTTGTTCGATACTATCAGCGTGAACGGAACGGCACGATACGAAGTTCGAAAATCGAAATTCGTAGTATGTATAAGGCCAGTAATCTTGAGTGCAAAAATGAAACGGTTTTCACAATATGGCGGCGTCCCGAACGGTTCGCGCGGCAATAAAACACAGACGTAGGCTCCGCGTCGTCTGAATACGAATGTCCGCTTAGCACTTTACGGTGACCACTTTATGTCAACCAGGGTTAAGGGATTGAGGGTTCTGTGGGCTAATTTGTAGTGATATTCGGCAACTCCAACTGTTTGAAACGGTATGACTTCGTTTCCCATAATTTCATTTGCTTCATGATTTCAGTTGCTTTGCTATATTTTTTTTTTACGTTAGATAGGCCAGACAAACGAACTAGTGGGTCACCTGATGTTAAATGAACACCACTGTCCATAGACACCCGCAGCGCTTTACACGATGCCAGTGCGTTATCGGCCCTAAAGGAGAGGGAATAGGGGAAGGGGGAGAGGGAAGGGGTGAGGTATTGGGCCCCCGGCACTCTCACTGACCGTACGAAACGCAAGCAGGATTACTGATGCTTCACGCCGGTGTTCTGTGAGAGGGTGGTACTGCCCCGGACGAGCCGGCCCATTCGTGATGCAGCGGCTAGCTACAACATGGCTCTACCACTACAAAATGTATAAAAAACTCGATGTTGGCACAAAAATTAGCCTACGACCTATTCTCAGACCTGTCGAATACGAGGACAAAATTTCACAAAAAATCAGTCCAGCTGTTTCGGAGGTGTTCGATAACAAACACCGTGACACGAGAATTTTATATATTAGAAGAAGAAGATAATATATTTTTACAACATATCTACACTAGTATTTAATTATGGTCATGTCGATGAAACAACCCTTACGGTTGCTAGGACACTAAAATCCGCGCCCCTAGCAACCACTCTTTGTTGTGACGTGGTTGTGCCTCAGTCAAAACGATTACAACAACAAAACTGTTTATTAATTATTATAATTTAATTGGTTAAATAAGATGTCAGGAGTAATTAACAGGCCGATGAGCCAGATGAGGAAAATGGAGACTGTGAGTACAAAACATTCAAAATGTTTCTGATTTAACAACACAGCTTCACCAAAACACGTGTGTGCCAATTTTTATTTTGTTGTACTTTTTTTTTAATGAACTGAAACAATTACTTCGCTCACCAATGAGTGTTCGTGCAGTTCCTCCACCTCCACACTGTACGAACACACAAATCACACAAACCCAACTATCACCACCACCAAACTACACTGACGCGTTAGCTCATCTTCAGAGCGTACGCTATGCTACTACTTGGCCTCTGGCTCAGTACCAGGAAAACCAGTATGCACTTGTTCTACTCATTGTAGTATATCAGATTGATCCTGATTGACAACTTTCCTGTGATGTTTACGCAGAAAGAATCCCTGTTCAGAGCGAGGAAGCGTATCCTACGGTACCTGGTCCACAGTTTCCTGAGGACCGAGGGGCTGTTCCACTCGGCGGAAACCCTGGCGGAGGAGGCGGCGCTGACGGGGGAGTACGAAGTGTGCGATAACATCGACCTGGATATCATCATGCAGGTTAGATTAATAATAAATCAATGGTTTAATTGACACCAATTGACCTAGTTCCAAACTATAAGCAAAGCTTGTACGGTCAAGTGCAAAAATAAGTACCTATCGATATATACCTATCCCATCGTTATATACCTATACCTTGATTCGACGACATAAGAGCTATGGTGATGAAGAACTATGGGACATATTTATGAGCAAGTTGTGTGAACCCATATTTTTACACTTGACTGTACTATGGGTACTAGATGACGGATAGACATACTTTATAAATAAATACATACTTAAAATACATATTAAACATCCAAGACTCGAGCACAAACATTCGTATTTTTAGGGTTCCTTACCCAAAGGGTAAAAAGGGGACCGATATGATACGCCATAAATATATACAGGGTGTTTGGTAGCTACGTGCAAAGCTTTAAGGGGGTGATAGCCGAGGTATTTTTGAACATTTTTAGCCATATATGTCTCAGCCGAAATTTGTTTTTTTTTTTTTAAATTGATGACTTAGAAATTTTAGGAAAAAGTCCAGAATTTGATAGTCACGAGTCAATATTGCCCCAATGAGTGTTAATTTGGAAAATTTAAATATGGCACAGAAAAATGACGTAGACTTGTCTTTTTCATATGTTATTTACTAGTAAAATTTCAAGACTAGTGCATTCTTAGCGAGTGCTCCCTGAGTTTGGTTTTTACTTTTTATCTCAGCAATGTAACCTTAAAAGAAAGAACAGTAAACAGGCATGTTTCTAAAAATGTTTGAACATGTCAAGGATTTTTTTTTATTTTTTTTTATGGCACAGAAAAATGACTCTGTTCCAACCTAAGACATTTTTAGTAATTTCGAATGCCTCTATTTTGTTTTTGTGGCAAGAAAGACACTTAAAAAATATTTAATTTGGTCCAATACACATTAAACTATTCGAAACAAAAGATTTGGTTTCCAAATAAACGCTCATTGGGGCAATATTGACTCGTGACTATCAAATTCTGGGTATTTTCCTAAAATTTCGAAGTCATCAATTTAAAAAAAAAAAAACTTATTTCGGCTAAGATATATATGGCTAAAAATGTTCAAAAATACCTCGGCTATCACCCCCTTAAAGCTTTGCACGTAGCTACCAAACACCCTGTATACTAGTTTGTGCACTGCACGTAATTTTACCGTCCGACATTTTACTTTTCTGCATTCCGGCCCGTTGTTTTCCGCTCCGAGGTGTCAACAAAGAAAACTTATAGTACCTATAGCAAAACATCATAAATAAAATAAATAAGTAGCTGTAAGCAATAGACATCCAATAGTACTTAGTTAGAAAATAAACTTTCATCCTGCCTCAATTTATTTTGGTTTATGTAGTATGACCCATCAAGTACCTTTCACTTCTAAGGGGATGAACCCAAAATTCTTTTTGTCTTCGCACGTAGTGTAATAAAGCAAACAACTGAACTGCCGACGCTCCGAGATGCTCATTGTTCCTAGCGTAATTACGCGTGTGTACTAAAGTTTTTAAAGAGGCGCACTCCGAGAAAAGACGGACAAGAACACAAACCAATCATTAATTTTTTTCATGCCACATTGGACCGTGAAAAATCGGACTGCCGGACAGTAAAACTCCTAAGTAAAGCACCCAATGTGATGTAATATCGGCAACGTTTTGCTAGTAATTGAATCAGCATTTCACGCGAAATCACGCCGAAATTCGGTCGGGTATCTTCGGCATTGTGTGTAGATGTTCAAGAAGATGTTCGGTAATAAACTTGTTGCGGCTCGATGCGTTGCCCGCGTGACCGGTGATCTACTTTACCTACATACACAATGTGCTTGATGAACTGCGACTCCAACTGAATGGGACTGCCAATAAATTGACATACCTACATCCTCGACAATAAACCCTCTGCTTGGCGAAACTAAGAAGAACTAAGCTAAGAAGTAATTAAAATGAAATGAATGAAAATGAGCTGTGGTTGAGTTCGAAACGCGTCAGTGTAGTTTGGTGGTGGTGATGGTTTTTCATTAATATGGACTTCCGCAAAGTAACGCCTGATTCAATAAATTATTTAAGCTAAGAATCTTACTAATACTATTTTTTATAATATGAGAGGGAGGAAAACGAGCAAGTGGGTAATCTGATTGAAAATGATCACCACCGGCCATAAATATCAACAATTCAAAGAAAATCACTGATCTGTTGCCGGTGGCTTGACCTATGGCCTCTCAAGTAGAGGATCGTAGGTTCAAACCCGGGCCCGCACCTCGTGAGTTTTATAGAATTTATGCACGATATTGCATTTGAACGTTTTTTTGGACCTTTTGTAGTTGATTAATTTAGATTTAATTATGTTGGTCCTTTTGTCTGAAACACAGGGTATTCTTGTTCTGGCACTTGTTATATTTCTCTCGCAGTAATTTTTAGTTAGTTATTACTGTTGTAATGTGAGTTTATGAGTGAATTACTATAATATTATTGTTGTTTATCACGATCTTTTCGGTGAACTTACGTAGGTAAGTAAAATGTATAATATTTTATTATAGAAAACAAAAACTTTCTCTTTTACAATAAAACCAGCGACGCTTTGAAACTAAATATAAATATGCTGTCAATTACGTAAAAATGTATTTTGTTCTCTTAGAAAGAAACACGTTATTTTCAACAATTTATAGGTTTAAAAAGAAGACTATTGTCACGGGCGGTCGGAATTGAAACTTGTCAATTAGTCAGAAAAATATGGAGTTGCCGCTTCTAAATAATTTATAAAGACAACTAGCTGTTGCCCGCGACTCCGTCTGCGGAGATAAGAAATAGCCTACGACCTATTCTCAGACCTACCGAATTTAGAGAAAAAAAAACATTAAAATCTGTCAAGCCGTTTCGGAGGAATTCGATAACAAACACCGTGACACAAGATTTTTATATGTCGGCCATTCTCAGAATTGCAAACATTTGCGTGTCCGAGCTATTAAGTAGCTCTAAATATAATCAAATACGAGCGAAAATATTTTTTTCAAATAGTTTTTAACTTTATCTAAAGGTTTTAGAAGGAATTAGCTTTAAATTGTTTATTTATCACACTTATTTTATTTTTCAAACCCTTGTTCTTCGATTACCGTAGCCTGTCCGCACGCTATCTGTGTCTTGAAACTTGATTCTCATTTTAGTTAGGAGTGGATTACACATTATGTCATTTAAAATCCTGGTAGATAAAATACAGTTTGTTTGACTACATTAAAGTACAATTCGATAAAACCTGCTTTTTCAAATATATAACCAAATATCTGCCTGTCCAGCCTTAACACCTGAGTACCATCGCCCTTCAATTTCAAAGTGATCATGATCATCAACGATGTATTTGCACATCACTATTGCGTCACTCGCGAGCTGTTAGTCGTACTGCAGCACACAAACAGTGTGGACGTGGTAGTGTCGAAATATATAGCTACGACGCACATAAGTTTCTAATCACCGTAACTTTGGTTTTCATTTTTTCTAATTCCCGTTCCTCTATTTATAAATTTTGTTTGTAAGGTAAATGAGCTAATGTTTATAAAAATAATAGAGCTGTGTGGGCTCTGGAAACTACCATTTTCCAGTATTTTCTATTACTTCCAGTTTTTTTTTTTAGAAAAATGTCTTGTGGTTCAGACCGCAGCTCAGGCACCATAGCGTTAATTACCGTATCTTTCTAAGTACCGTAGCATGAAAATAGTAACAATTTTTTATATATATTTATAATTTTTGATGACCGGATAGCCAAAGTGGTTAGAGAACCTGACTATGAAGCTTACCTTTATGACAATGATATAGACTTTCTAAAAGTAAATATCCTCTTTCTAAGTACCGTACCCATCTACAATTCAATTTTGTAATTACCGTATCCGTAAAAAAAATAACCTCGATAAATCAGAAACTATTTTGTTTATTCTAACGCCGTTTTGAAATATTAATAGTTTAGCTCATAATAGTCCATATTTTATATAACGAAAAAAAAATGACTACGGTAATTAGATGAAAATCGTCAAGAAGTGAGAATGGCCGATGTATTAGATTTTATAACCGAGAAAATGGCACTTCGGATCAAATCTCGCAAGTTAGTAGGATCACTAATAGTTTTGTGATCGTATTGACCCCAAATTGGCACTAAAATGTAATGCAAGTAGGTACAGTCGGTCAAAAATATGGTCTACCACCCTACGGATGAAGTTTATTTGCACGTCATGATATAACAAGGTCGATTTTCCCTTGCAATAATATGAAGACAGTGATTAATAACTTCACTGAGAAAAGTCAACCTAAGCGTAATTTAGATCTCACAGAAACTTTTGTCGAAACTGGCAGACCATCTTCTTGGCCGACCGTACAATTGGATGCTGATAATTAATAACGTGTCAATCCACAAAAACTCGAAAATTGAGATTTTCTCCTCTACATTTCATAAAAACGAGTTAGATATGGGACTTAACACCATCACAATTTCATGGGGACTTTGTAATTGCCACCAGTTAGAAATGTATATTTTTTCAAAAACCTTATATATTCTTTATATATCAGAACGCTCGGCTAGAATAGCAATTGCTGGCTTCGTATAGTTAAACGGAGTCGCAAGCTCGTCCGTTTAATACTCATACCTACTTAGCCAGCAATTGCCTACTTCCAGGCCACGACAATAATGTACTATTGTTTGTTTCTTATAAAAAAAGATGACCAGAACATAGTTTCGCGATGATCTCGTTTTGTGAACACCAAAATTGTAAAGTTCTAACGTGTAAAATCAAGTGATTATTTAGTTTCATCGGTGTCTCTAGGTGCGCCAGTAAACTAGCTAATAAATAACTCCGCCGTCATTTTCACAAGTATCCTAAACGTCACAACTTCATAGCGCTCCAAATGAACGTCATTTACACTGACATATTTACGAGTTCTCATCCGGATTTAAAGCGACCATGCGTTCCATTTTAAACGGAACTATATTTCGCTTATATCGTTGTAGGTATGTAGAAAATCGTTCATTACTTTCGTTAAAATTTCGCAGAGATGTATATAACATTATTTAGAAACATTATAGGTAAAAATAAAAAACCGGCCAAGAGCGTGTCAGACAGGCCCAGGATAAGGTTCCGTAGCTGTTACGAAAAAATCCTTGCATACCTAGGTACCTATATTGCGCACCGTCATCGTCTTCACCAAGCGCCGCACACTCCAATGTGTTGTTATTTGAACGTTACCTTCGTTCATGATCAGTGATCGGAATTTTGGGAGCTAAACTTTAACAAAACTTGTAAAGCTGACATTAAGGAGAATTTACAACCAAGAAAAATAAGAATATTATTGGCAGATTAGTGTTCAATTTAACTCTATACAGGGTTATTTGTAATTCACTGACATCCTCTTAACCCTGAATTCCTATCACTCAAACAAATGTTTTCTGTTTTACAACTTTTTAAAATGAAGTACTTTTTTCCCATACAAATACACAGAGTATCGTAAAAATAAGAGGAAATCTCAAATTTTCAAAACGTTATTACACCAAAAATATTAAGTTATGACAAAAGCCGTAAAACAAAAAACGTTTGTTTAAGTGGTTGGAGTTTAGGGTTAAAAGGATGCTAGTGAATTACAAATAACCCTGTATATCGAAATCTAATCTCAGATTTTCAGTAGTTTATTAATATTTTCATGTCTGTAAGCACTGTTTCATGTCCGCTTGGTAAGTTTTGTTAAAGTTTAGCTCCCAAAATTCCGATCACTGTTGATGATAAAAACTAAACTAGTAATATTTTTCTAAGGATTCTGTATTTTGTACGGAATTTCCCAAGTAGGTAAGTAGGTAGGTAGGTAGAGGTAACGCCACCAGAGTTGAGGCCACGCACACAACCACATCTCATGTAATGACAGCGGGATTTTGACGTTGTGTTGTCGTTAAACGTCAACACAACGTCAAAAACCCGCTGTCATTACATGAGATGTGGTTGTGTGCGTGGCCTCAACTCTGGTGGCGTTACCAATAGGTGTAGTTGTAACTTTCTCTCTGTGTACCTGTTTTCTGTATTGCTTACTATTCCTGGTGTACAATAAAGAGTCATTGTCTTGTATTGTATTGTATTGTAGGTACATATTTTACAAGTTAGACTGCTACTTACCTACTCTTAAACTACTAATAATTCTCAAGCAAAATTAGCCGTTACAGTTTTCCTTGTTAATTTGATACTTTTAACATCAGTCCTATTTTTAGTAAACAACTTTATAACCTCAAAATGCATCATTTTTAGTAAACAACTTTCTAACCTCAAACTGCATCATTTTTAGTAAACAACTTTCTAACCTCAAAATGCATCATTTTTAGCTAAAACAGCTGCTTTCTCGTAAATAAAGCTACATAGGTATAGTCGGGGTAAAAAAAGGTTCGTCACTTTTCGACCTTAATTCGTCGACATAGAGTCGAAAAGTGACGAACCTTTTCTTACCCCGACTATACCTAGTCACAATTTGGATACCATGTTAATATTCTGTCTGGAATTGCTTTATTTATTTTGGCTAAAGAAAGTGCATTCAGAGGTTATAAACTTGTTTAAGTACTACTTAAATAGAATGAATGCAATATAGGGGGCGATATGGTCACCCTAGTCTTCCTCGTATGGCGGTGGCACTTGGCTTTCGCCCCAATGGGTCGACTTATCTAACTGAATTTAATATACGTATACTATTAATGACCTACATATAATCTACATTGTAACTTCTAGACGTTTTTGAGCGTTTTTAGGGTTCTGTACCCAAAGGGTAAAAACGGAAACCCTATTACTGAGGCTCCGCTGTCCGTCCGTCCGTCCGTCTGTCACCAGGCTGTATCTCGGGAACCGTGATAGCTAGAGAGTTGAAATTTTCACAGATGATGTATTTCGGTTGCCGCTATAACAAAAAATACTAAAAAATGGAATAAAATAAATATTTAAGGGGGCTCCCATACAACAAACATGATTTTTTTGCTCGATATTGATAACGGTAACAGGTAGACACTTGAAATATTCACAGAATATTTAATTATATATTGACTTTAAAAAATAAATCATTAAATTAAAATAAAAAAGTATTTAAGGGGGGCTCCCATACAACAAACGTGATTTTTATAGATAATTGTACGGAATCCTTCGTGCGCGAGTCCGACTCGCACTTGGCCGGTTTTTTATTCAATCTACTTATTATTATTAATTCTTATTATTAATATCTTTATAATGCCAATTATGTGGGAATACTTGATCGGCACAGTGACAAGTATATTTTTATTAATCAAGTATACTTTATACTTTCTTATTAAGTAAGCTGTCCTACTTTCTACAGAATATCCGCGAGCTAAAGTAGATTTCCCTGTTTCCGGTCTCAAAAGAATCCCGGATAACTTCAACTTTTCGCTCATAATACTTTTTATCCGTGAAGTTAACTCGGGAACGTTGTGAGGAACAATGTTTTTTTTTGTAGACTAATCGGACTTCAGCTGCTTTTTCCGCTGATAAATAAAGAGGGCCAACTTCAAACCAGTGGCTTGGCAGAGTACATCATCATTTCAGCCAAAAGACGTCCACTGCTGAACACAGGCCTCCCCCAAGGCTCGCCAAACAGCTCGGTCCCGTGCCATCCGCATCCAACGCGATCCCGCAACCTTACCGAGCGTGCGTGCGTGGGTGCCGAACCGGCGCAGAAATTGAGAAATTGGATTGAGTCGCCTCACTTAGAAACGTGGGTAGTGGCACCCGTCTCCAGCGTTTGAGTCTTACAAATCAACGGTGCGCCAACCAGGCTTCCGCATGCTACGCGCTTTATCAAGCAAGTTTTTTATTTTCAATCATATTAAGTATTATTATGCCGCCTGAAACTGCCGCTTTGGGTTTGTATCCCGGCATTTGTCCAGGGCCGAATTAAACAAGCTGAAGTAGACTCGAGCCCCCCTCTTCAGCCGTTTGAAGATCATCAGCTCCGTTCAAGTTCAATCAAATGAACTGGCAGCATGCGTCGAAAAAAAGAAATAATAATGAGCACGAATATTTGTTCCTGAGTTATGGATGTTTTCTATGTATTTAAGTATTTATTTATCTATATAAGTACGTTTATCGTCGTCTAGTACCCATAGTACAAGCTTTGCTTAGTTTGGGACTAGGTCGATTTGTGTAAGATTGTCCCCTAATATTTATTTATTTATTTATTTAATACATATTATCACAAAGGGTACTAATTTTCACTCTAAGAAATATTTTGTGCGCGCGGGGGATCTCATTCTAAATCCCTAACATCGTTTGTCCTAACACTTTTTTTCTCGGAAACCGTGATTTTTTCAGGAACTTTTTTGTGATTATCCTCTAGAACTCTATAGGTTAGGTTAGGTTTGTTTTATTAAAATCCAGAACAATTAATAGATTTTTAATAAAAAGAGTTAGGAGAAACGATCATTAGGACAAACATTACATTAGGACAAATAATCATTAGGGATTTAGATATAGAGCCGCGCGCGGGGCCCCTAGGAAGTTGCCTACACACCCTAATGGTAAATCCGGCCCTGCATTTCACCTGCGAACTCCAGTCTTCCAGCTGATGCTGATCATTCAACCTCCCCCAGGACTATACCAGCTACTATCTCTCGCGGTTCAACAAGCCGCCGCAGTTCCTCCGGCCGGCGGCGCCCGCGCCGCGCCGTCCGCCGACCCGGCACGCCCGGCCCAAAGCCGATCCGGCGCCGGCGAAGGAGGCGCTGGAACTGGAGTTACCGGACACGTTCACTATCACGCAGCTGGTGAAGCAGGTAAAATGATGCTTTAGGCTTAAAACCACTAAATTTCTGTGGCGTGTTGCCACAACAGAAAACTCTGCGTCCACGCTCACCCATTGGGGCGCGTTTTGTAGCGACAGCCAATGAGAGGCCGCGTGCCCCACAGAGGAAAAAATGGCGATTCTATTAAACCGTATTAAGTTACTCTGCGCGTTTTATTCAATAAATCTCTCCATAAATAGTGTCCCAACATTTCTAATACCTTATTCACTAATACCCCCTAATTTTCAAATTACCATGGGCTCATAATACCATCATCATCATCCCAGCCTATACACGTCCCAATCAGTGGCGTAGCTACCGTAGGGCGAGCGGGGCAGTGCACCGGGGCCTCCAAGCTCAGGGGGCCCCTCGGACTCTGATTTACAAACTATAAACGCGGACCTATGAGAAACGCGGCTATAAAACGCTACTAGTGAATTTACAAGCGCGCGAGTCTAGTGAATTTAAAGTGCATTCATCCTTACTCGTCTTATCATGTAGGTAAACAAACACGGGTTGGGGCCCTAGTTTATTTTTTGCCCCAAGGCCTTTGGTTAACTAGCTACGCCACTGGTCCCAATGCATGCTTGGGCCGTAGTTCCCATAATACAATACAATACAATACCAAAAATTTAAAATTGTCTCGTTCTTAAAATTTGAAATTTTAGGTATTATGGCAGTGATCGGAACTCTGGGTGCAAAACTTTAACAAAACTTGTCAAGCGGGCATGAAACAGTGCTTACAGACATGAAAATATTAATAAACTACTGAAAATCTGAGATTTCGATATAGAGTTAAATTTAACACTAATCTGCCAATAATATTCTTCTTTTTCCTGGTAGTAAATTCTCCATGTTGAGAACAGCGCCATCTATGTCCTTTCACTAGGACTAGATGACTTAATCGAACACCTGTCAGTTAGAGCGAAGGCAGTCTAGTTAGCTCCTAGATATGCTAACAGGTGGCGCTGTAATGAAACTGTCCATAATATTAGTTATAAATTTAATTTGTTACTCTTTGAATATATTCCGATGAAGACACACGGCTCTGCTTTCCATCTCCCGCATCTGTCCTACCTATATCCACGAAGAAACACTCCTTAATGACAGCTTTACAAGTTTTGTTAAAGTTTTGCACCCACAGTTCCGATCACTGATTACGAGTCCATGGTAATTTGAAAATTAGGGGTATTAGTGAATAAGGTATTATGAAATTTAGTGGTTTTAAGCCCAAAGCAAATGATCGTGCTAAGCCGGAAATTGACGGCTGACTGACTGCTGGACGCTAAAGTAGAGCTTGTCTAGTTTGAAATAACGCGCCCCACCACCGCACTCACGCACAGGATTCGAAACTCAATTCGAGCTACAATAGACTCTATTGTAGCTCAAATTGAGCTCCAAAACCCCTGCGCAAACGCGGTGGTGGGGCGCGTCATTTCAAACTAGACAAGCTCTACCTATCTAATTTATTGAATCAGGCGTTACTTTGCGGAGGTCCATATTAATGAACTGAAACAATTACTTTGCTCACCCGCGACCTTACGATAGCTACGTTTATGTAAAATGCGTGTTCATGCAGTTTCTCCACCTCCACACTGTATGAACACACACAAACCCACTATCACCACCACCAAACTACACTGACGCTGACTGGCTGTTCGAAACGCATCAATTCTGGTCAATTTAAGACAATTATTATAAAATTACAATAACATCGGTTTTAGGGTTCCGTACCCAAAGGGTGTTGTGGGCGTGGGTTCAAATCCCGGCTCACACCTCTAAGTTTATCGGAATTTATGTGCAAAATTACATTTGTAATTTACCATGAGCTTTGCGGTGAAGGACAAAATCGCGAGGAAACCTGCATACACCTGCGAAGAAATTTAAATGTGTGTGAAGTTCCCAATCCGCGCTGGGCCCGCGTGTAAACTACGGCCCAAGCCCTCCCATTCGGAGAGGAGGCCTGTGCCCAGCAGTGGGACGTATATAGGCTGGGATGATGACGACGGAGATACGGAACCTTCCATGTACCTGGGCCAATCAACTTTTAAACCGACTATAATCTGTCCGCGACATTTTTCAAACAATTGCAGATTTTTGTAAGTAAACATGTTTTTTCTGTAATTTAATATATGAATAGCATGAATACATGCCGTCCTACGTAAGTTTAACCTATTAAACCGTGAAATATCTTGTTGGAAGTACGATTTTTTGGTAACGCAGGAGATGCCAAAACGTCGGTTTAAAAGTTGATTGGCCCACCTACGAGTCCTATTCGCACTTCGGTTTTTAAAATAAATAAATAATAAATAATTAGACGACCAGATGGCCTAGTGGTTAGAGACCCTGACTATGAAGCTTGAGGTCCCGGGTTCGATTCCCGTGTCGGGGCAGATATTTGTATGAAAAATACGAATGTTTGTTCTCGGGTCTTGGGTGTTTAATATGTATTTAAGTATGTATCTATCTATATAAGTATTTTTATCCGTTGCCTAGTACCCATAACACAAGCTTTGCTAAGCTTACTTTGGGACTAGGTCAATTGGTGTGAAATGTCCCGTGATATTTATTTATTTATTTATTTATATTAGGAGACAATCTTACACAAATCGACCTAGTCCCAAACTAAGCAAAGCTTGTACTATGGGTACTAGACGACGATAAACATACTTATATACTTTGATCAATTATAACTGTAGATCCACAGTGCGCGCCCGAAAATGTCCGAGCCAAATGAGCGCCACTTTGATAAAAGTGGCCTTCTTTTTTCTCAGTACGTTGCGTGAAATTGTCAAGTTTAGCTGTCAAGTGTCAACCGAAATTCGACTGTAATGAAGTAAAGACTAGGTTCAAATTTCTGTGTAAGTGATGATTTTAATTGTTATGCAAACAAATAAAAAAGTTCGGACATTTTTTGAAAGGGATTTTGGTCGGCAATGTGTATCTTCAGTTATAATTGATCAAAGCTTATATAGAATTTTATATTTTGTTTAAAGGACTCTGAAACAATCCCAGAATCCATCCCAGCTATAGAGCGCAAGCCGCTGTCAGCTTTCTTAGGCAAAGCGTCTCCTGAGAAGAAGGCGTTCGTGGAGGCTCTCTACCAGGACATCATCAGGCCCTCGGGAGTCAGCTGGGACGACATCAAGGGGCTGGAGGCTGCTAAGAGCCTGCTCATGGAGTCCGTTGTGTATCCTGTGAGGTTAGTCTGAGAAAGATTTGTAGTAAATGTGTTCCTCCAGATAATTGTATGATGACGATAAAAAGCCGTGGTGGCCTAGGTACTGATTGAAAAAAATAAAAAATAAAAAAATATATTAGGGGACAATCTTACACAAATCGACCTAGTCCCAAACTAAGCAAAGCTTGTACTATGGGTACTAGACGACGATAAACATACTTATATAGATAAATAAATACTTAAATACATAGAAAACATCCATAACTCAGGAACAAATATTCGTGCTCATCACACAAATAAATGCCCTTACCGGGATTTGAACCCAGGACCTCTTGCTTCGTAGGCAGGGTCACTACCAACTAGGCTAAAGCGGTCGTTAGATTTGACTTAATGGCCCCTCAAGCTTTCGAGCTTGAAGAGATTTTCGGAATTTACGTGCGAAATTACATTTGAAATTTACCATGAGCTTTTTACGGTGAAGGAAACCATTGCCAATCCGCACTGGGCCGCGTAGGACCTGCGGCCCTTGCCATCTCATTCTGAGAGGAGGCCTGTGCCCTGGAGTGGGGCGTATGTAGGCTGGGATGATGATGATGATGATGATGATGACGTCCTGTAGGAGAGCGGTGGGATTGTTGTAACCCCTAGGATCCTTGAGTACCTAATACGTCTGGTTAATATTAACCCTTTCAACGCCAACGACACATATAGGTGTCACAAAGTACAGTGTCAAAGTGATCTTGACACAATGACATAAGATTCAAAGCAGGTTTACGTTTTGTCGAGGCGTGGCTTGAAAGGGTTAAGCCTCTAACTGGTTTAAGTCATGCCATATACCTAATGACGGAAGTTGATAGAATAAACTGGCTGTTCCATTACCCACTAATTGTAAACCTTTATCTTTGGCGTGTTGGACAGACTGTGTCAAAAGCAACAGCACTCATGACATACCATGGCTATATCGAGTCAATTTTAAGATACGGCATCCTCCTGTGGGGTAGCTCTGTTCAAGCAGATCGAGCTTTTGTGGCCCAAAAAAAATGTTTAAGAGCCATAAGTGGAAAACGTAAACGAGAGTCGTGTCGACCTGTGTTCACTGAACATAATTTGTTAACACTGCCAAGTCTATATATATATGAGGCAGCTGTATTTATTAAACAAAATATAGAACTATTCCCTCCTGTAAAAAAATTAACTAATAGATCGCTGCGACAATATAAGATAACGGTACCACCCTACAATTTAAAAATGAGGAAAAAGAGTGCATACCACATGTGCATTCAAATATATAATAAAATTCCAGCGGCATATAAGACCCTATCAAATTCTGAATTTAAGTGTAAACTGAAAAATATATTAATTAAAAATTGTTTCTATAGTATCGATGATTTTTTAAAGCATGCGTTCTAGTTATTTTAATTTGTTTTTACATTATATTGCTTTCACAAAATTAAATTGATATTAATGAATTGATAAATGATGATGACATAATTTAAATGAATTTCAAATTTTTATTTAGTATTGTATAAATTGACATAAGTGAGATTGCTTTTAGATTTTTATATTAAAATAAATTTATAAATAAATCTTTATTCAAAAATACTTTTACAATATAACATCTATAGTCTAAACATACAAAAGGTAAGAAACACTTATGCCTGAACTAGGATGTTCCTGTGTTTCAGGCGAAAAGGACTTATAAACTATCTTAAATTAACACTTGCAAAAAAAACAGTAGTTCTTAATAACTTTGCTAAACTTTGTTTTTTGTAATTTATTACAAAACACTATAAATAACAAAATATGAAATATAAATATTAATTGAAATATGAATTATTAATTATTATGTATTAATTGAATAATATATATTTATTAAAATATGAATATTAATTGTGACCAGTAGCTATATTTGTGATTTTTTTTTTAATTTTTATTTGCATACATCAATATTGTGACAATTTAAAGCTACTATTATTGAGTAAGATTAACAATTATTATTATTAATCATGAAAATTTTCACATGCCGTGTAGGCCGAACATATGATAGCTCTAATGTGTTTTTGTAACATCTTTTATACCGTATGTTCTGTGAATAAACATTTCATTTCATTTCATTTCATTCCACGTATTCTGGCAAATAAAGCATTTTCGTTCATTATCGTGATCTAATAAAAGTCGTGATTGGATCGAGTCGTGAATGGATTGGATATGACTCTTGGATGTTCAAGCTTACTACATGTAATCCTGCAGATACCCAGAAGTGTTCACGGGTCTCCTGGAGCCCTGGCGCGGGGTGCTCCTCCACGGGCCGCCAGGCACCGGCAAGACATTGCTGGCGCGTGCAGTTGCCGCCGAGAGCCGCTGTACTTTCTTCAACGTCGCCCCCAGCACCATCGTCACTAAGTGGCGTGGGGACTCCGAGAGAATTGTCAAGGTAATTCATAGAACACCTGTCCTGCATCTGCAGCTAGTTTAGGTATCTACCTAAACGTGTTCACGAACCTCCTGGACCAGGTCGTCGCCGCCGAGAGACCACCTTACTTCAACGTCGCCCTTATCACCATCGTCACCAAGTGGATGGGCGCTCTGAGAGAATTGACAAGGTATTTTATTGATGGCCACTCCTGCAGATACCTATTCACGGGGCCCCTGGAGCCTTAGCGGGAATCGTCGCCGCCGAGAGATGCACACTTTTTTCAACACCATCGTCAGAAAGTCGAAGAAGTGAAAGAGTCGTCAAGGTATTTTATGAATCCTATAGATACTCAGAGGTATTTACGGGTCTCCTGTGCGGGGTGCTACTGCGCAGACAAGACGCTTCTGCTGCGCATCTTGGCGGCAGAAAACCGCTGCACCTCTTTCAACGTCGCTCCCAGTAGCATCGTCACCAAGTAGCGGGGTGAAATGTGGATTTCAACTAATAAGATTGGTCGATTGCACTAACTCATCCAAATTTTTGTAGGTGCTCTTCGAAATGGCGTCTTACTACGCTCCCTCGATAATCTTCGTGGATGAAGTAGAGACCTTGGCTTCCGAGCGAGGGGGTGCCGGGGAGCATGAGGCCTCGCGCCGGCTGAAGGCTCAACTCCTGACCGAGCTGGACGGGGTCAGCGGGCATGGTGGCATCGTCTTCCTACTGGCCAACTCTAACATGCCTTGGTAAGAATGGGACCACTTCAACTGTGATGGAGTCGAATAACGCAGATATTGTAGAGCCATGAATTTAAATAAATTTTCACAAACAAATGCATTTACGGTGACAGCTTAATTATTTGTAACTTAAGTAAGTAAAACTTGTAGGTATGTTCGTCACACTCCCGGGTGGAGAAAGCTGGGAAGGTTTCTTTCTTCTAAGTAGATATTCTATGGCTGCGAACGCGCCCACGATCAATCTGGTATATGATTGGCTATGAATTAAAGCTGATCAATGGCCGTAAGACCGTTGCCATGAATGAAGGTGTAAGAGACATGAGGGGTGGGGTGCGGCGTTTGCATGCATAAGCCTAACGGATTGCCGATCTATGCCCAAGCGACTGCCGCTATCAGCTCTTTGAAGTATACCTGCCGTTCTGTGGACTTTTTCTGGTTTTACCATCCACCAACTGCTACTCCCCTGTTTCACTAAATACTGTGCCCCACAGGGATATCGATCCAGCAATGCTCCGACGCCTAGAGAAGCGCATACATATCCCTCTCCCGGACCACAAGACTCGCGCTGAGCTCTTCACCCTCTACTTGAGTGGCGGAGTGGGGGCCCACGTGTCGGAGCTGGCCACCAGGACAGAAGGGTACTCCGGTAGCGATATCAAGCTGGTCTGCAAGGAAGCACTTATGTCCGGCGTGAGGAAGATGCTGCCTAACATGGGGAGAGGTAGCTACTTTAAAACTAGAGTCAGTTCTCGTAGTTGATAAATATCAAACTCTAATAATGTCCACAATAAATGGCATGGAGATATGATCCTTAATTTCATCATTATAAGGATTCCATACAAACTCGATTCGTCGTTATGATGTTCATGATTGCACGGGTTTTTGTTGCGATTTCCGATATCGTCGTCGATCAAGTAAATGATTGACAATATTGACATAGGTACACTATCGATCGGTTTGTAACGACGGATTGTAAAGATGAATCTTACTGTGTATGGAGCCCTTTAGGTATGCTTGCTCGAAACAATATGCCTGATTCCGTAGACACAGTGTTGTTACTTTTTCAGGAGCTCCAAATCAACGCAAAGACCGTCTCGACCTATCCGCCATCTTGACAGCAATCGAGAAGACCAAGCCAGTCTCCAAGAACCTGGCCAAGAGGCACGAAGAATGGCAGAACGAAACCGGCTGTTCGTAGTGAACAATACAGTCTGAACTCCCCATTCTTAAATGCATTCGGGTAGCATTGGACATAATTATTTGATTTGTGCATGCTAGAATTGTACCTACGAGTATTTAAGACTTCAATATTCTGGGCTACATTCAATACAGGGGTGCGGTTAATATACATCCTAATAAGTACTGCCTCGGAATGTGTGACTTTAATGCATCTCTCCATCATATTTAATTCGTATAAGTACTAAGTACACTGCACGAATTATCATGGCGTGCTTTTATTGGTCATACATTCTGGGACGCAGAATAACCGCACCCCAATCCAGCCAGTTAAGACTATCTAAGTATCTACTTAAATATTGACTAGAATAACTTTTTTAATCAGAACCATTAACAAAATTTATGAAAAAATCATTTCACAATTGAAGCAGATGTCGGTGAACAGTGAATACTTTAAAAATGTATGTGGGCGTTTTTAAAAAAAAGTGTCTTTACCCTTTCTTTTTTTTAATTTATCAATAGCGCAATCGATTCCGATAGTTTAAAAAAATGTCCCCAAAAAAATGACAGTTTTGCGACGTTTTTTTCAGACATTTTTTTCATACATTTAGTAGGTATCGGCGTGGCAAAACTGACTCATAAAATTTTTTATGAAAAAATGGGGACATTTTTTTAAATGATCTGAATCGATTGTGCTCTTGATTATGAGTAGGAAAAACCATATTTTTCCAAAATTTCAAGTAAAACGAAGGGGTACATTTTTTTTTTGAAAACGCCCATATGCATACGAACATAGATCCTCCTTTTTACAGTCTGTTTAAAACGGGAACTTCTATTGATGGGTATTGTGGATTAGACGACCAGATGGCCTAGTGGTTAGAGAACCTGACTAGTGACTATGAAGCTTGAGGTCCCGGGTTCGATTCCCGTGTCGGGGCAGATATTGGTATAAAAATACGAATGTTTGTTCTCGGGTCTTGGGTGTTTAATATGTATTTAAGTATGTATCTATTCTATATAAGTATGTTTATCCATTGCCTGGTACCCATAACACAAGCTTGCCTAGCTTACTTTGGGACTAGGTCAATTGGTGTGAATTGTCCCATGATATTTATTTATTTATTTTATTTATTTCAACTTCTTTTGGCGGATCATTACGTCTTCGCTTCGCTTCATAGAAATAAAATAACGCCTATAATAGCACGCTCATTTTAAATAAGTACATCTTGTGCTGAACACTCAAAATGGACTCTATTGATTGATTGATTATGATTAGATAATCACAATGTACCTATTCTAGGACTCAAGTATGTTAAATAAAACACAAAATAAATTACATTTGTTTATTACGACATCTAACGCCTCCTCTATACAAAATACTCTTTTAAAACACATCTTAGCCTAAATTTAGGATAGCGCTCAATTCCCTTCAAACTAATGCGGCAATTACACTACTTCGTTCACCTAATGCGGTCGCCGAACTTGTTTCAAACTAAGTACTTCGGCGAGCGAACAACGTCGTCTTCACGTTAGTCTATCCGTCTAATGCGGTGGCCATAATTTGGCGCTGGCAGCTGTCGCTCGCCGAATGCGGCCGACTACCGCGCTCTTCCCACTGTTGCGGTCACCGCACGTTGCATGCGGCGATCGACTTAATGTAATTGCCGCATAACCGGACACTTTCGTGAAATTTCTTGTATGATTCCAAATTCGTTCTTTCTTAAACAGTTTTCCACATTCATAATCCCCTGCACATTAAAAAGTGAACATTGAAGATACTAAGTAGGTTTGTTAGGTAGCTTGAGATGTCGTTGAGAAATAGGAGACCCGCTGAGCGGGGCTCTATCGACTTTGTGGACTAAGAGTTTAATGTGGAAAAAGATGAGTTTCCCGAATAGTTTGTTTGTCGGGCCTAGTGCTTTACCATTTTCACGACAGTTACTACATCAGAATAAAAGAATAAAGGTTGTTTATCATTCTCACATTAACTTGGAAGTAAAAATAACTTTTGGCGTTTAGAACCACACAACTGCTTTCATGACCTATCCGTAGTCACACCAATTTGCTACTCTGGTGTGACTATGGTTCATGTTATTTATCCGTAGTCACACCACTATAGACCAACTCACCCTTGACTAAATATAAATATTTAATTTAATCCAATACGACGGAGCCCCGCGATGCGGGGCTCCTATTTCTGGGCGGTTTGCCCTCCGGGCAGAAGAAACTACCTGACTAACCTAACTTACCTATTTTCTGGACTGAATTATGGTTGGGGGGTACATTGGTGTGACCATGGGTCGGGTAAAATAAACGATAGTCACACCAGTGTGACTACGGATAAATAAAATGAACCATAGTCACACCAGTAGTGTAGTAAATTGGTGTGACTACGTATCGGTCGCTACTGCTTTGAATGTTAGGATTAGGTATATATTTATATTTACAGGTCGATCGAGCTGGCACGAATGGATTGAACGAAAGTACAACTCGACGCACGTAAGAAGAGTTCCGGGCATGTACCTGCGCAGTGAGCGAAATACATATAGTCTG
Source organism: Archips xylosteana (assembly GCA_947563465.1). Lineage (NCBI taxonomy): Eukaryota > Metazoa > Arthropoda > Insecta > Lepidoptera > Tortricidae > Archips > Archips xylosteana. Next base: position 2,143,109 of record OX387360.1, read on the forward strand.
CGTGTATTTTTCTCACTGCGCAGGTACATGCCAGGAGGTCTTCTTACGTGCGTCGAGGTATAATAAATAGCACTTCGACATTTTTGTAGGAAAATGACTGATGCATGTCATTTTCACATTTTTGTGAAGTGTATTCAATTGGGTAACAGTAGGACACTGTAGGTACAGCCGACAAAAGCGAGGCCTGCCCAGTTTCAAAACAAATTTGCTTGCAGCCGTTGAAGTTCATTGGTATGGATTGGTATAGACAGATGTTGGACAGATGTCCAGCCACTGCAAGAAAAATGGACATTTAAGGTGTCAAGGCGACCTTTTTGTCGATGGTACTCACCTACACTAAAAAAATGTTTTATCTTAATTTTATTTTACCATTTTGTCGGGATAGTTGCTAGATATATCCATGCAAAATAACAGCTTTCCAGCACTAATAGTCTCTAAGCAAAGCCGCGGACGGACAGACAGACATGGCGAAACTATAAGGGTTCCGTTTTGCTATTTTGGCTCGAGAACTCTGAAAAGCAGGATTTTGTCTCATTTTTACTCTTTGGGGGCACAACTTGAGAGAAGGGGCAGAATACAAATGATATACGATACCTATTACCTACTTTGTTACTACTTTGTTAGTTATTTTTTACAAGCTTTTAATTGACTTGCAACCTTTTATGGTGGCACTTCACTTGGCGTTGCGTGTTCGCGTTGCGCTATTGCCATCTCCGTCTTTCACGCTAGAATCGGCATAGTGCTCCTCTCTCGCACACGCAACTATTTCGTCAAATACGCCAAGTGAAGTGCCAGCATTAAATCAAATCTGTCGAATGTGATCATTTCCCAGTGGTCGAATTGTCTTGAAATATTTTACAGTTAGTAAAACAAAGCTTGTATTAGAATAGCATAGAAATGATTTATTTGTTAGAATATGGTAGGTACAGATGCTACAATTTATAATCCGCATAAAATCACTATATGCGGCCAGTTTTGACGTAGAAATATTTAAATGAAAACTGAATTAGAAACATTATTAAACATTGTGCAGAGTTGCCATGACTACAGGAGAGACGCGGACAAAATAAAATGTGTATGACCCAATTTGATTAACCCTTTTCCAGGCATAATGCATATAGTAACCACATAAATCCACACAAAGATTCGACTTTGCTCCCTTTATAATACGGTAGAAAATCAATTGAATTTGTTTCAAATATGCTTTGCTTTTGAATTAATCCGGCATAGATAAACAATATAACACAGTGATTAATTTTGTAGTAGCGCACCAGCGCACCTAAATAGACCACTCTGGAAAAGGGTTAAGTGGACATTTATAAAGCCTATCATTTATAAGATCACTGAGTAAAATAATTTACTTTCTTAAATTAAACACAGAAATAAGTGTGATGTTATTTACAGGTTAAATAGGGCCCCCAATATATAAGGGTTTTATACGATAATTATATAGTTATTAATTTATTTATTGACGCATTTGTAAACAAAATAAATTTATTTCATTACAGCATTGAGTCGAGACGTTTTGTGAACTGTTTCAGTGTCCACAAATCATAGAAAACAATTCATATTATTATCTATAACGTTTATTTCACATATGAGCTGTTCAAAATAGATTTTTGTGACATAAAGTAACGTAGGTATATAAAGGAAAAGTTATTTTTAAATTTTTGTTTTTGTTTTCACATTTTTTACGTTATTTTTTTTTCTAAATTAAAACGAAACGGTGTCGATACCTAGTGAACTGGCGTTGGACGTATCGGGGTCAATTAACTTTTTTACCCACACTAAGACTAGTGTGGGTAAAAAAGCCGCGACATTTTATCAAACAATTGCAGATGTTTGTAAGTAAAAATGGTTTTTCTCTAATTTAATTGATGGTGTACATTTATACCCGTCATCTTACATAAGTTAAGCCTATTAAGCCGTGAAATATCTTATTGGAAATACGATTTTTTGGTAACGTCAGAGACAATTTTGGTAACGCCGGAGACACCCAAAGTGTGGGTAAAATAGTTGGTTGACCCATCGGAGAGTGATGAACTGGTTTCGATTACCAGCCTTCTTATTTTTCCATGTTCTAGCTTCGGTTTAATATAGATTTTTTTTTAATAATGCTAGAAATTTAATTCTAAAATGGAAGCTCTAAGTATTCTGTTTTCATGACTTTGCTATACGACAGCTCAAATGTGAAATAACTCTGAAGGGGTAAGATCACATTTTTAAATCAGTTTAGGTTGTTAATTCAAAATTGAAGCGAAAAAACGACAGTAAGGAGTATTGTGACAGTTACGAAGACATTATCATCTTCAGAGATTGGCATCCTCATGTTTATCCTCCTTACTGTCGGACTCCATAAAGTGTGATCATACCTTATTCATACAATTAGTTAACTACTTATGCTAAGAATTTAACTTCAAATCTTAGAAGCCAAACATATCCCAATGAATATACAGGGTGGAAAAATAAGTCGGGAACTACCTTAAATCCTTTAGTTAGTTCATAAAGTTAATGTTGGATTTTACGATCATTTTTATTTTTAAGACCAAATGTTTGTTAGAGAAATTTTACTCTGAATAATAAACCTATCGATAAGTATCGATAGGATTATTATTCAGGGTCGAGTGTTTGTTTTTTAATTTTAGTTGGTTCGAGTCCCGGGCGAGGCAAGCGAGTTTTGGAAAATCTTTGAATGTAGTTTTGTTTCTTTTTAAAAATAAAGGAATGTCTCCTTTAAGTAAAATGAGCCAACATAAGGATTTAAGGTAGTTTTTCTCCAGGGCCCGACTTATTTTTCCACCCTGTATATAAATAAAAATTGCAGAAAGCCTACGCCACTGGCATTAGTCTACCTACTGGCATAGGAGTATGGATTCATTTGACACGCATGCGTGTCACTGGCAATGAACACGTTATTGTTGTGTTAGTAACTATTGAGATTAGGATTGTATTGAAAGGTTTTTTTTGGGTACGTATCAAAATATCTAAAGTTTAAAATTAATAATGGACGAAATACATAATGGTCATTTGATATAATGCAATTTTCTTGGAAATCCTCAACTTTACAGGATTTTCATAAAATAAACCTAACCTAACCTAAACCAATCTGTAGATTACATGATTAAAAAAGTTCGTTTTATCAATAGTTTCATAGAAAATTTTAGTATGTATTATGACCATTATGTATTTCGTCCATTATTCGTTTTAAACTTTATATATTTTGATACGTTCCCGTTTTTTTTTAATTTTAGTATACCCGTACGAAGCCGGAGCGGACAGGTAATAAGTCTTTAACCATGTATCGGACGAACGAATTTTTCGTAAACTACTTAGGATTATTTTTGTGACACGTTTTTCTTTTTTTTTTCAAAAGACAGTCATTCTTTTTTTTAATCTGATTGCGTATATTATTAGTTACGCTGACTTTTAAAACATAAAACGCCTCTGATATGTGTATATAAGATCACTGTTATAGAGGAACTATAAATTTATTTTAACCGTTCAGAAGCGCGGATCGAGATCGATTCAGTCATTGCAAGAAAAAAAATTAGATGCGGGTTTCAAATCCCAGTTAGCACGTAAAGTAAATAGGATTTGTGAGTATTTATTGAATTTTCTTTTTTAAATTTTAAAAAGAATAATGAACGGTGGTATGTTTTTGTTAATTTTTATACATCTATTAATAACTATAATGGCCTAAGATCTGCTGAAGCTATTTCCAAAATTGGAAAATGGCAGTTCATATCACACGGTCTCGCTCACTTCCATGTTAAATAACATTAGTGTGAGCAGGACGGCACGATACGACGTCAAAATTCTTCGCAGTAAAAGGCCTATTTTGTTCATGATTGTGGAGATACCCGCAGATACGAAGCTCATAGTCACAACACTATCAAGATAAGAAACTAAATATTTACAAAAATAAATTAGAGTAGGTTTCAAGGCGTTACTAAAGTGACGCATAACTGGCGTCACTGTGTTATATAAACAGGTGAGGTCGATCCTTTAAATATTACTCGTTGCTATAATTTTAAGTTGGTGACGTCCAATTGTTTCTACTAGAATGTTCTACGGTTCACATCTGATGACTCAATCACGTGCAAAATAGTTAAAAGATAAAGAGAATGAAACGATAAAAGTGAAATAGTACACTAAAATGATAAAAATCATTTCAAATTAATTATTTAGGTTAATTCTGGCCTCGGCTCATTCACCTCAAAGGCTAGGGATATCGCAAAGGCGTAATGCGGCCAGCGTTTGGGACGAACTATTGTGAATAGCCTTTGATCAATTATAACTGTAGATCCACAGTCGCGCGCCCGAAAATGTCCGAGCCAAATGAGCGCCACTTTGATAAAAGTGGCCTTCTTTTTTCTCAGTACGTTGCGTGAAATTGTCAAGTTTAGCTTGTAAAGACTAGGTTCAAATTTCTGTGTAGGTGATGATTTTAATTGTTATGCAAACAAATAAAAAAGTTCGGACATTCTTTGAATGGGATTTTGTTCGGCAATGTGTATCTTCAGTTATAATTGATCAAAGTGAATAGCCAAAACTGTATCTTGAGAAAGCCCGTTAATAGCATTAATCCCTCGGGAAGTGAAAAAAGTGCATTCTAGTCTCAGTTGTTTCATATAAATTCAGTTATTCAGATGTTGGGCACGGATCCGTGTCTTAAGCATATGAGGGATTTAGCACCTTATGGCAAGTAATATTTATGAGGTTTTGTAAAAAACCGTATTCCAAAACACAGTGTTTCGGCTTGTCGCGATAGCTGTGCATATGACCTTTATAAGTTTGCCTTGTAGGAGGGTTGTTTACTTTATTTTAAATAGGGATGACGACTGGGTTAAAAATTGGTCATTCTAATTAGTCCGTCATTTAGATTATGGGAAAATATGGGACACGTATTTTTTGGTTTATCAAATTATTAAAAAACGACAAAGATATAGATCATCAAACTTCCGGAGTGGGGGCTTGTGACGTCACCCTTAGGTAAAAATTGTACCATATAGTGACGTCACTCGAAACTTCTAAGCACTGTATCCTCCTCATTTTTTGTTTGTCAAACAAAAGAAAAAATACGTGTACAATATTTTTTAATAATCTAACTGACGGACTAAACAGTTTTTTTTAGTCGTCTAGCCTATTATGGCGATCAAAGTTTTTTGTTTAAATATAATCAGGTATTTTCCTTGTATTTCAGAGTGGATCTTTGCTATATTAAATTCGTGATTGAGTGTCACCTATTTGCCTAACCTTTAGTGTTGCCAGCGTACAGATCGTTATATATAGAATATGATGGCGGGTATCTGTCCGTCTTCGACCGAGGTGCCGTTGTTGTTGCCTGCTGCGTATGAGAACTGGAATACCACTTTTTCGCCGTTGTTGCAGTCCACGGTTACACGGCGGAGGCCTTTGGTGCCGTAGTAGGAATCCGTGCCCTGAAAGCGTGAAGGTTTTTGGTAAGTTAAAGTAAGCAGCAGCAAGGATGATATAGACTGGATTGGCAGTCGCCATAGTACGGATCGGCCGCGGTTTTTGTAGTTCGATTATTAAATCTAGATGGCGCTGAAATATAGCCAGAGGCTTTGAAGGCAAAACAATAAGACTACAGATGTTTCATATTACTACAAATGTATTATTTTTCAAAAATATTGCATAATAATACATTAGCAGTGATATGAAATATCTGTAGTCTGATTGTTTTGCCTTTTAAGCCTCTGGCTATATTTCAGCGCCATCTAGATTTAATAATCGAACTACAAAAACCGGGGCCGATCCGTACTATGGCGACTGCCAATCCAGTCTATATCATCCTTGGTAGCAGTAGCGTAGCGTAGGGGGAGCGATGGGGGCGACCCTCCCTGGGGGCACGTTTAGGGGGCAGCAATAGTTATTTGTTATACAAGGGGGGAAAGTTGTATTTTACCTGCGAGTGTCCATTTGAAACACAAGCTATCGAAAGGATTCTATGATTGACCACGAGCGAAGCGAGTGGTTCAAAAATAGAATCCTTTCGATAGCGAGTGTTTCAACACACGAGACGTAAAATAACTTTTCACCCGTGTATAACACAAAACTTTTCACCTCACTACAGCGAGGAAAATGAGAAAAAGGGTTTGTACTATCAATTATTATTTATTTATTCACTCAAAATAATTAATTGAAAAGTTTTAACTTAAGTTTTTTTTTATTATTTCGGATGCGTTTTGTTCGCACATCGACTTACTTGGACTGTCAGAACATTTTATCCGTTTTTGCAACAAGAATGAAGGTTAATGTTGAATGCTGATATTTATGAATTAAAATAAAGTTGTAAGACTGTATTTAGTGTTTTTTACTCGATGCAATTCATTAATTGTGATGTTAAAAATTCAGCACTTTTAACGTTTTACGTTTTGTTAGCTGTCAAATATCACGTAAGCTGCCTTCAAATGTCAAAACTCTTTCTTCACATGTGGATAAAAAGCGATTTTCTCAATAGATGTCAAACAAACAAAAAGGGCTTTCCGAGCTAGTGAGGTGAAAAATATTTTTCATTTCTCCTGTTTGGAAAGTTAAATTTTCATGGGTAGATAGCCGGGTGGAAAAATGCGTTTTCATCTCTAGGGTGGAAAGTAAATTTTTTTTAATTTTTACGATCAGCCTTGGAGTCGAAGATAATTCAGTTACGTCAGTGACACTTTTTTTCACGTCTCGTCATGGCCGCCTAGATGCAAACGAGTCTGGCAAACGAGTCGGGGTTTTGGTAAACCACCCTGCTTATACTGTACACTTGTACTTGTACATTTGGGTTCGGTACCAAAGGCCTGAGGTGCATTTAGTCTTGACATTCAAAACGTCTTAGTAGTACACTGACCAAGTGTACAAAATGACTTTTTTGTATAATACCATGGTTACAAAATTCTCTTAGGTTCAGAAAGACTTACGAAGCAAAACGTCTGGGTCGTGAAAACATCCAATAAGCAGAATGACTTATAATATTGGCCGCAAAGATTATCTCGACGATTTACCTGAGAAAACATTATGACTTAAAGTCGTTTTACAGCCAAGTCATTCCATTTACTAAGGCTTATAGCAATGTGGGTGATTTACAGACCAAGACATTTTGCTACCTAGGCAATTTACAACCTTAGATGTTTTGAATGCCAAGACTAAATGCACCTCAGGCCTTTGGTACCGAACCCGTACATTTTACGTTTGGCGATTGAGCATTTTGCTTTTGTCACATTTTGCGTTATGTGCTTTCAGCGTAAGTAAATACATTTTGCGTACGTACATTTCGTGTACTGTACGTTTGTCATGATGTAGATTTTGCGTATGTGCATTTAACTGTTTGCACATTTTGCGTGTAGTGTACATTTTGCGTATTGTTTATTATCAGCCGAAGCGTTCTTTAACATACCTTTAGCTTGGCACTGGCTATGTAGGACGTGTTGGGAAGTATCTCTACGGGCTCCTTGAACATGGCGCGGAAGGTGTCGTCTGTGCCGTCACAGCAGAATGTCGTGGTGTTCGACCCACACACTTTCTTTGTAGCCAAGTGGATTATCTGTAAGAGTAATAAATAAATAAATATCATGGGATAATTGACAACAATGGACCTAGTGATAAGATGAACTAAGCAAAGCTGATACTGATACTATGGGTACGTAAGATAGGATGGCTGAAGCGATTGTCCTTTCGTTTGAGCAAGGTTTACTAATGTCTAACCTAAAAATTATTAAAAGCACTATTATTGTTCTACAAGAAACGATTCATCAAATTGAATCGGCAAACATGTTATTGGGCCAATCAACAATTAAACCGACGTTTTTGGCGTCTCCTGCGTTACCAAAATTGTCTCTGGCGTTACCAAAAAATCGTACTTCCAACAAGATATTTCACGGTTTAATAGGTTAAACTTACGTAGGATGGCATGTATTCATGCTATTCACCTATTAAATTACAGAAAAAACATGTTTACTTACAAAAATCTGCAATTGTTTGAAAAATGTTGCGGACAGATTAGTGTCGGTTTAAAAGTTGATTGGCCCTATTGAGCAAATCTATCATTTTACTCAGTTGTAATACTCAACACACACTTATACATTAATTTTGAAAAAAGGCATTAAGAACAAGGGAGGTTGAGCTTTAGTTTAACTATATTTGTCTTATACCATCTAACTAGAGGGTGAACAGAGAAATAAGATAAGTACTAAGTGCTTGTTGTTTGATGAGTAAAGATACTAATAGTCAAATTGCCTTTGAAATGCGTTAAGTAGGTATTGTTATGTTTGCCATATATTTTAACTATTAGTTTGATTAACCATTGATCAAACAACGGGCTCTTAATGAAGTTAAGGATATTGTAAAAACACGAACCTGCAAATGAACTTCATACTCCGACGGTCCAAAATAAGACCCGTACAATCCAAAACCAACGACGAAAATCCTCTGATCCACTGTAAACCTGATCCTATCCGTGGTGCCACTGTATCCCCAACGGGACTCCGTCTGAGGGAATCTATTGACCGTCAATTCCTTCCCAGTCATACAACACCTGGGTGTGTCTAGGAAGCCTACGTTGGGTTTAGGATTAACGGTGAAGTATAGGAACAGTTGGACTATTTCTCGGTCATCTAGCAGTCCGCTCTGAGCTGGACCCATTGCAAATTCTTCTACGGACATGAGAGGGAATCTGATTGCGTTGAAAGCGCGTCCGAGGGCTGTGCGTTGATTGGTCGGGGTGACAGGGAGCTGTCTCCGGATGCATTCGGCTTCTGACCAGCGGAGGACTGCAGAGAAGATTTTCGCTTCGCGGATGCGGAGGGTGTCTCTGGAATTATAATGACGCGTATGTTAGCATCTATCACGTAAAATTTTTTTTTGTTATTTACATTATTTGTTGACATAGGTTGGCACAAAAGATCTTATAGCTATTTGAATGTTATTAAAATTTTTAAACCAAACAGTCTCCTCATATTGGCCATATCATGTCTTTACTTCGACATTGGGAAAATATGCCTTCCTTAGGGCCCGTTATTTGATCAATAGTTAAATAAACTAATAGCTAAAATCAAATCAAACAACGGGCCGTAACACAGACAGCAGCAAATGTGAAGGCCAAAGATAGAATTATTTCATTTTTAAATAATACTATATCTCAAACACATTGAAACACCAGAAAAGAATAAGCTGGGGCCAGGGATAGAACCCGGGTCTTCATCAATCTGGAACGCTGTGTTAGACCACTACACCACCAACCTATGTATGTGAAAATGTGACATACATTTTCACATACATAGGTTGGTGGTGTATGACACAACCTACACACTTCTATAGAGCATATTGAACATTTCCTCCCCATTTACTTCCAATTTTTGCCATGTTGTGCGCTGCAATCGTTTTCTGTACCCCACCACCCGCTTCACACTTAGCCAATACTACTCACCCAAAACACTTATACATTACTCTTATGCTATTGCTTAGTTTATGGTTGTAAGCTATGTGTATGGTGTTATATTTATGCAGAAAACTCAGCACTATTTCATAAATAAGTTTTTATAGTGTTTGTTTATGAATGGACAATACGAGCTAAGGAATATTTATATTTAAGTATAATAGACAATCACAAATCAATAATAACTTTTTAAAACAGAAAAATTTCATCATCATCATCATCTTGCTCTATGTTATGTCCCACTGCTGGGTACAGGCCTCTTTTCAGAATGAGAGGGCTTGGGCTGTGGTTCCCACACGGGCCCGCTGCAGGATGGGAACTTCACACACACCATTCAATTTCTTTACAGGGGTTTGCATGTTTATTCACAATGTTTTCCTTCACCGCAAAGATCATGGTAGATTTCAAATGTAATTTTGAAGATAAATTCCAAAAAACTTACGAGGTGCAAGTCCAGGGTCAATCCCACGACCCTCTGCTTGAGAGGCCATAGTCAAACCATTAGGCTACTACAACTTTTTTAACATAACCAACTTCCAACTTAAAAAAGTTTTTGTAAGAATTACATTTTTAAACTAGCTTTATTATTGACCGTACTTAATGTTTTTATTCCATACTGAATTTGAACTAAATCAAAAAACTAGAAATGAAATTGAATTCTCAAGATCATAGAGGCATTGAGTCTCCAAATGAGGCTGGCATAGTCACACAGGTGCACTTAAGCCTTGAAAAAAAAAAGAGGAAAAAAAAAAAAAAAATTCTCAAGACTTCATCTTACCAAACACACAAACAAGCAAAGTTAAATCAAAGCTTAAAAAAAAATTAGAAATACAGCTAAAATATATTTCGTAACATTTTTAGAAATTGATTTTAAGAAAACAAACAGATTCTAAAAACAATTAAGAAGTAAAGTAGCAAAGTACCTTTCAAGGACAGCATTTAAGGTATCCTGGTCTATATCTGTGAAACCTTCAGCGTTTAATGCATCAGCTGTGTTCTTGTCTATCATTTCGAGACACAAAGCAGCCAGCTGGGGCTCATCGAAGAGTCGGGCCTGCGTCAAAAGCAGAAACGCATTGTCCGTTCCCAAGTTACTCTTAAGGAAATCCACACAATGCTCCTCCAAAGCCGCCACAGCATATTTCTTCGCCGTATAAAGGGTAGTCATAACACTTTCAGGTCCAATACGGACCTCATCAGAGTATAGGAACTTTAGTAAATGTAGAAATGCTGCCGGTTCCACATCAGGTAGCTCGACTTCATCAGACTTAGTGGCCAACACTCCATTAAACATGACGTCGAAGACAGCACTGCCGACGGACAAGACAAACTTGTGCGCGGGTATTACTTGCTGAGTTGCTTCTTTTCCAACAATAAAATGGACGTCGCAAAGTATTTCGTTGTTGAATAGGAAGGATAGACGCTCTTTTACGGTCGTTTTAGTCGCTTGCCAGTTGTGCAATCGGCCGCCGCTGCTGTTGGAAGGCTGGAGGTTCTCAATCGCGGACGACGACGCGACGGGCTCGTTCGTAGATACATTATCTTCGTCCGGAGCGTTCCCTTGCCGCGCCTGCTGGTTCGAAGGCAGCATATTCTGAGGCGGGAGCTCGTCCCCTCTACCTCCATCTTCCAGCCTCACGTTAAGCAATCTGTTGACTATATTATTTTCATTTTTAAACACAGGTGCCATATTAATTTCGTTCGACGCACATATCAATCGAAAACGCCGGCAGACGGTACTAATTTACGAAGTAAGGCGTGAATTAGTACACAGACGGTCGGTTACGTGATTATTAGAATAAATTGGTGTCAATTCGAGTTTTAATGACTATCAGTTTTGTTTATTTATGTACAGGAACGTCTCGATATTTTTTTTACTTTTTGACAGGAGTGACAGTTCACGTTCCGTTTTTTTCTCTTTATGTGACTATGGGTGTCGAATCATTCAGCCACCATATTATCAAAAAATTATTTTATTAATTACTATTGAGCAGTTATTTTAATTGTTTACACTAAAATAATTTAAAACAAATATTAAAAAGCGGATGAGAGTGATCTGATAGAGTGAAAACAGTGAGTAGAGACTAGTGGTATTGGCACTGTAAAACGGGCACCAAATTCAAAAAAACTGCTGTAAGAAACCACTGACCACATTAATACCTAATCTTGTTAAAGAAATTTTATATTATTTTACCGTTTTATGCAAAGTTCATCAGCTACTTTAACAGTTAATTAAGTATTATTATAATGTTTTTTAATGCGATACGATTATAATTTCGATAAGTGATAACAGTCCGATTCAGAAGATATTTTAAAAGTACCTAGAAGATGACTTCAATACTAGAACCTACCTACCTGCCTAACTACCTAATTTTTTTTTATTTGGCTTGGTTGTTTACTGCATTTTGAGTAACCTGATACATTAAAAAAAATGAAAGTAAATCCGATTTAAACGTTCCTTGATTTGGAAGCTGCTTCAAACACACCAGTAAAATTAACACTTCATTCTATAGCCACAAAACCCCATTCTAAAACGCAAACGTTTTTGTTTACAGAAAAACATAGAATTGACTCGTTTATTGACAAAACCCAATTACCAAAACGGTCCAAAGTAATTTGCCCGAAGCAATTAAAAATACGTAGCGATACGGTCTCGCTTTAAAAATGTATGGGGTGGCAGGAGGGAGTACGGTGCGTGTAAATAATATCTAGATGACTTCACACGGTGCGACCTAATTGTCCTTGTAGCGTTCCATTTCTGGGCTGGAGAGCTAACGGGTTCGAAGTTGTTAGCCGAGAGCCGTAATGTACGGCGGCAGTATGATATTCCCACACCGTGTAAACTGAACATAGAGATATGCCGCGCGTAGTATTCGCTCGCTCGGATACTGCGTCTCGCTGACCAGGCGTGGAGTTACGAAATATTATTGTAAGTAAAGGTTTTATAAATCAAAATCAAAAATAAAAACGTATATTACGTATATTTTGTGCATATACCTGGGTGGAAATTAAATGGTGTGTGTGAAGTTTCCAATCCAATGGGCTCGCGTGGGAACTACGGCCCAAGCCCTCTCATTCTGAGAGGAGGCCTGTGCCCTGGAGTGGGACGTATATAGACTGGGATGATGATGATTCTGTAAGTCCATAAAATGGCACTTTTACATGCCAGTCTTCTTAAACTACCAGTGCTTCTGGAAAAAGTAATTAGGTAAATTAAAGTATTTTTTTTAAACAAAAATTACATGATTACTATTCACATAACTCTTGATACAAGAAAACCTAAAATAAAACAAAAATACATAGTATTCGATAGACAAAAATTATACATATTAAAAATGTATGCGAAAGTGTGTCTGTTCGGTGGTTTCAGCGTGAAGAGGTAACTGACAGACAGATAGACAGACACACTTCCGCATTTATAATATTAGTATGGATATGGATTTTAAAATAGTATACGAAGATTAGGTTATGGGCCCAGTTGAAGTTTTGGCATGTAGACAGCTGGATGTCTGGAATTACATATAAAGAAAGAAAGAAAACATTTACGAGTATTCGTGACATTTTTATAAAAACAAAGAAACGAAAACTGAGACAAATATTGTCACGAAATGGTCCCAACTCAGTATGATGTCAACCTTACAGCCGACGCTGGTCGTCCGTTGGAACCATTTTAACCACAGTTTAATAAAGAACGACAACAATGAACTCTATAACTAAAATTTGTATAATGTTATACAATATTATATAATGGGTCTATAATGACTCCCATAAAATTTTTGTTCCGAATTTTCAAACCCATAACGTTTTCTGTCATAATTTTTCTTCGTCATATTATCGGAAGTCATAATATTAAACAACATAAATTAGAGTTACGATTTTCTTAAGTCATAATTATTGTAAGGAACAATAAGTAGGTAAAGTCTTATCATTCAGTGTCATGAATGCATCACTCTTCATAATGTTAAAGGTAATAAAGTCACTCATAATAATTATTGCATGGTCTTTTTTCGCAGGTCATAATTATTTTTAGGCATAATATTACTTTGTAATAACATTCAGTGTCATGGTTGTATGAAATTTCATAATATTAAAGGTAATAATCCTTTTCTGTGCTGTCATAAAAAAAATACTTAAGTTAACACCGAAGGCTAAGGCGGGAGCTACGCTACGCTCCGCTCCCGCCTTAGCCTTCTGAACCTAACCTGTCCGAGTCGCTTCTGCCCTGAAAGGTCTTGCTCGCTCGCTTCGCTCGCTCGCTGCCAGCGATATGCCTTACAATGTTTCTGAATAATTATCGATATTCCTTTAGATGTTATAGATTTCGATGTATATGCTTAGTGCATTTTAGGTAATGCAAAATTATGACTGAAAACAATTATCACTTTAAGATATTGAAATAATGAGAAAACCTGTAGTATTCAGGTTTTAATAAACATAAAATTGTACGATATATAACATAATATACGGAGAGATCTTGACTGACAATGTCATAGCAAACAGTAGTAAAGTTATGGTAAAGTAAGGAAGGAGGTTGCAACTCTTAAGCAAATAGATCATATCACGTCATTCTCCCACACTGTAGTCTTCAAGATATCGAGGTGGGTTTCGAGTTCTGCTCGATCTTCTGAGAACTGGAGGAGAAGCTTCTACGCGTGGTGGAGTAGTGCTTGAAGCTGGGATCTCTTGCGTAGTAGCTGGAGCTTGTGCAGGAGAGTGAGAGTGTGTTGTTTGAGACTGCACAGGTGGACTAGAGGGGGCAGAGTTCGTTTGTACTTCTGCACGAATCGGTGAGCTTGGTGGGGTCATATATTCTTCGTCTATCATGGGCTCCGTCTCTAGGATTTCAAGTCTTTCGCCGGTATTCTCTCCCATAGGGGCGAGGTGTCGATTTGATCAGAATCAGAATCAGAATCAGAAATATTTATTTGTAAAACATAGGTAGAAGTTACAGTTGGAAAAAGAAGGTACAATGTGTATCACTATGTTTTGCCTGTTGGCATACAAATATGAAATGTCATGTAATAATAATTTCATTCAAAATAACAAGCGATTTAAACGTGGAAAAAAATCAGTAATATCAACCAATAAAAAAAATTAATAATAAAAAACAAATCAAAAATTGCAAATGAACTAATAAATATTAAATAGTAACAAATCATCATTTTATATATGTACATATTTCAATAAATGCAGTTCATCAGTAATAATCTAATAATAATAATAATACAGTTATAAATCAGTGTCATTTAAAAAATCTTTCGTAGAATAATAGCATTTTTCAATTAATAATTTCGTCAGGTTTTTCTTAAATGGTATAATGTCCAATGCTCTTAAGCGTACCGGAATTTTATTATAAATTCGAGGTGCCATTCCTTGTACGCTTTTCCGCACTAGCGCAGTATTGCACTTTATGTTTCGCACCATATGCTGGTACTGTGGACGAGCAGGCTGCCTGTGTGTGTATGTAGCTTTAGGAAACAATGCTGGATTACATTTAACAAATATTGAAATTTCCAAAATGTACAGACACGGCAGGGTAAGAATCCTGAGTGATTTAAAATAAGAGGAGCAACTATCGGTTCTTCTCAGGCTACACATTGCTCTTAAACACCGTTTTTGGGCTTTGAAGGCTGTTTCTTTATCAGTAGAATTACCCCAAAATATGACACCGTATCTCAATATTGAAGCAACAAGACCATGGTAGGCAACAAGAAGAGTATGGTTGTCTACTATTTTTGATAGCTTGCGCAGTGCAAAAGCTGACTTACTAAGCTTTTTACTTACTTCATTTACATGAAATTTCCACGTCAGCTGACTGTCAACATTGAGGCCCAAGAACTTTGTTACTGGTACGGTTTCTATTTTACTTCCTTCATAATTTATATTCATGGCATTATGTTGTATTCGCTGATAGAAATGCATTATGTTAGTCTTAGTCAAATTAATTCTTAAATTATTATTCTTTAACCATTGTATTATGTCAGACAATGTACTATTTATATCATTTTCATACATAACTGGATTATAACATCTTACAACAGATGTGCTGTCATCGGCAAACAAGATCATGGGATGGCAGACAGCTTTAGGAAGGTCATTGATGTAGATCAAAAAAAGCAGAGGGCCAAGTACACTTCCTTGGGGCACGCCAAACGTTACACAACTTGCATCCGATAAGAATTTGTTTTCGGTTTTGGATTTTTGGCATATCCTTGTAATTTCAGTGTACTGCTTGCGGTTAGTCAAATAGGATTCAACTAGTTTTAGTGGTTTACCTCGAATGCCATAATGATCAAGTTTGCGTAACAATATCTTGTAATCTACATAGTCAAAGGCCTTAGTCATATCAGTATAGATAGCACTAATTTGGATGCGTTTGTCGACACTTTGTAATACATTATTTATCAAATCGTATATAGCCATATTTACGCTGACATTTTTTCTAAACCCTTTTTGTTCCTTACAAAATAAGTTATATTTCTCAAAGTAATTACACAGACAATTATACATGAACTTTTCAAAAATTTTTGAGAATATTGGAATGAGAGATATAGGTCGGTAGTCCTGAGGATTTTCTTTATTCCCCTTTTTAAACAAAGGTCTGACAATAGATATCTTCAAACTGTCTGGGTAAATACCTTCACCAATACATAGATTTATCAAGTAGCTCAAATGTTTGGCTATAGTATCGTTAACATACTTTATCACAACAGTTGATATGTCATCAACACCCACACTACTAGTATTCTTTAAGGACCTTATTATCAACCACACATCACGAGCTGTTGCTGGCTCCATAAACATTGAATTAGCACTGTTATTGTTAATTTTCCATTTGAAGTCTTTATAATTTTTTGACAAATTACATTCACGCTGTGTAAAGTAATCGTTAAATACATCAGCTATGGCTTTAGGGTCTGTTATGATTCCATTATTTGATTTTATCCTCAGAACTTGCTCCTTGGGTTCATTGGATTTAGCGGAGTTGATTATCCGCCAAGTGGCTTTAGTCTTATTCTGAGCAGTTTTGATTGCGTGATTATTTTGTGCTTTCTGAGTTAATTTGATAATTTTTTTATATCTTTTTGAGTAATTTTTAAATAGTTGTTTATTGGCTGCTGTAGGTGTATGTCTAAGTTGCCAGAGTAGTTGTCTCTGTCTTTTGCTACATGCCTTTATGCCTTTTGTCATCCACTTTACTTTTTTATTTGATTTTATTGTAACCAATTTTACAGGAAAACATAAATCGTGAAGAAAACTAAAATTTTCTAGAAATATATCGTAAGCAGTGTTTGGATCTGAAGTATTGTACATATCAGCAAAAGACAGACACTCCAGATGTCGTTTAAACATTTTTAAATTTTCAAGAGAATACTCACGTCTTTTTACGCGCCAAAAATTGTTGCTATATGTCTTATTAACAGGGAATGACAGAATTTGACTAGTATGATCTGATAGACCAGAGTCTAGCACTTTACTACTATGACCTTTTTTTAAGTTGTGCCCAAAATTATCTATACATGTGCTCTTCGCTAGTCGTGTGGGCTCTTTAATTTGTAGATTTAAGTTATAACTAGATAGAATATATTCAAATTGCAAAGATATGTGGTTTCTTTTCAAAATATTAATATTAAAGTCTCCACAGAGGATAATTTTCTTGTTACTGTTATTAGATATATTTTTTAATATTATGTCTAGTTTCTCAAAAAATATGCTTAAATTAGTAAGATTAGGAGTTCTATACATGCACATAACTATTACCTTGTGCAGGGTTAATTCGATCGCACAGCATTCAACCACTCCACTCACTGAATGCTTTGCAATGTCGGGTAATTCCTTGTACTGATGCCGTTACCGTTGATACCGTTGTCTCTCGTCCATCTTGTAATCGGACAAACGAGTAGTCAGGGTTTGACTGTATTAGTTCGACCTCCTCTACCAAGGGTTGGTATTTGTTTTTACGATCAAATCTTTTCATTAGCACTTGACCTGAACTAGTGAGCCATGTTGGTATCGTATTTCCATTAGGCGATCGGCGAGTGTGCATGAACATTCTTTCGTGCGGAGTACAGTTCGTTGCAGTACACAGCAAAGAGCGAATCGAGTGCAGGGCCACTGACAAGTATTGTTCCCAGTGTTCAATCGGTGCATTATGAGTTCCACAAGCTAATTGTACTGCTTTCCATACGGTCGAATTCAATTTTTCGACCTGACCGTTACATTGTGGGTTGTATGCAGTGGTGTTGCTCGTAGCTACCCCTTTAGAATGGAGGTAATCTCTAAGATCAGCTGACAGAAATTGCGTGCCTCGGTCTGAATGAATGTATGCGGGCATGCCAAAGATCATGAACAGGCTGTTTAGATGCTTGATCACAGTTTTAGCACTCATGTCGCTGCACGGAAAGGCGAAAGGAAATCTTGAGTATTCGTCAATAACCGTGAGAATATATTTGTTGTTAGACTTTGATGGGAGAGGGCCTTTGAAATCTACGCTTAAGCGTTCAAATGCTGATGTCGCCTTTATAAGTTTGGGCGAGGGAGTTGGGTTGTTGAAATACCTCGGTTTGATCTCAGCGCACAGACGGCAATTGCGAGTCATCGTCCTGACTTCGTCGATGGAGTAGGGGAGATTCTTACTCTTCAGCCAGTGGTACATTCTTGCCACTCCTGGATGGCAAAGTGATGCGTGAAGAGATTGGAGTTTAGATGTGGTATTCGTCGTGCAAGCACATATGCGCGATAGAGCATCAGCAGCTTTATTGTCCTTCCCGGGTCTGTATACTATGTCATAATTGTATGGCGCTAACTCGAGCCGCCACCTTTGGATTTTTTCGTTTTTGATTTTACTAGCGTGTTTGGCATTGAGCATAAATGAAACCGATCTTTGATCCGTTATAAGAGTAAAATGTTTCCCGATAAGGAAATGTCTCCACTTTTTCAGCGATTCTACGATGGCATACGCTTCTTTTTCGACGGATGAATGATTGAGTTCACTGTGATTTAAGGTTCTTGAAAAGAAGGCCACAGGTCGTGAATCTTGGGCTAGTGTAGCAGCAATTGAGTGTTCGGATGCATCTGTTTCTACGGTGAAGGGCATATTATCATCAATAGCATGAACAGAAGACCTGGCGATTGTGGATTTTAAGCCTTCGAAGCAATCTTTAGCTTCTTCAGTCAGGGGGAAAGAGTCAGCATGAGCCAGAATATGGATTCTTTCGGAGAAGTTAGGGATCCATTTGGAGTAGTGGGCGAACATGCCTAATATTCTCCTCAGGGACGCTAGATCATTTGGCGGTGACATTTTAAGAAGGGGCTGTAGTCGATCACTATCGGGCTTGATGACGTGGTCTTGTATTGTATATCCAAGTAAATTGATGGTGCCTTGGCTGAATTTGCTTTTAGTCTTGTTGAGCGTCAGACCATATTTGTCAGCCGCCCGTAAAAATCGATCCAAATTCATGTCGTGTTCTTGTTGGGTGTTGCCACAAACAGTTATATCATCGAGGTAAGCATATGTACCGGAGAGATCTTCTTTTCTGATAAGCCAATCAACGGTTCTTTGGAAACTGGCCACCCCGTTAGTTACGCCAAATGGAATACGGCGAAATTGGTACAAATTACCGCAAGCTTCAAAAGCTGTGAAAGATTTCTCGTGGGTGAGGATGGGGACTTGATGATAGGCGCTTTGGAGATCGATGGTACTGAAGACCGCATACTTAGAGACCTTAGTTACCATTTCTTCAATGTTGGGTAGAGGGTATGCGTCTAGTTGAGTGTACTTATTGATGGTTTGGGAGTAGTCAATTACTAAACGCTTTTTGTGATTTGCGTTTTTAGTCACAAGAACTTGTGCCCTCCAGGGAGATTGGCTCTCTTCGATGATGCCGTCTTGTAGCAGTTTATTTACTTCATCCACAATGAATGCCTGGTCCTCAGGGCTGTGTCTACGGGATCGAATTGCTATGGGCTTGCAGTCAGGAGAGATATTGGCGAAGAGTGGTACAGCAGGTACTGAGGCCCCTCCAACGCTGCACACTTTGAACGCGTCTTTAGGGCCACCAAAGGCGAACTCCAGGGTTGAATGGAGCGCCAGCACATCATGGCCTATAATCAGGTCAGCGCAAAGGTTCTTGACTATCAATAAATTGATCGTTTCGTAACAGTGATCACCTAATTGTACGTTCTGACAGGTTGAACCACTGACTTGCGAAGTATGAGATAGGGAAGCCATCGAGACTGTCTGAGTACAAGGGCTTCGCTTCAGACGGCAAAGGTTGGCAAAGTCTTCATTGATGAAGCTAATTGAGCTCCCAGTATCAACTAGAGCTTGAGCTTTGATGCCTTTAATAACGGCAGGAATCATTGCCTTTCGGAGAGAGGCCGGCGCAGCAGCTATGATGGCAGAGCAATGTTCACATTCTTCTGGTGAGGTAATTGATGCACTAGTGTTGGGCTTTGATCGGCATACCTTGCTGAAGTGACCTTTCTTGTTACAGAATTTGCAGACCGTGTCTTTTGCCGGGCAGTTCCTTCTAGCATGCAGTGATCCACCACAGTACCAGCATTTGCGAGCGGAGGAATAGTCAGTGACATTTGGTGACGTAGCGGCAGTTGTAGCAGCAGTCTCAGTAGTAGCGGCATTGTTTCGCGTTACAGACGTTAAAGGCACGGCATTGATAATAGGGTTGATAAAGGTTTGCGAATTTGTTTCTGCCATTTCCATAGACAGGGCTGTATTGTAAGTTTGGTCCAGTGTTAATGATAAGCTCTCTAAAAGTCTCGAGCGTATTTTGCCGGAAGTCATGCCTGCGATAAATGCGCCGCGAATGGTGTCGTTTTTATTAGTTTCAGCATCAACGCTGGTGAAATCGCAGTCTTTTGCGAGTAGTTTGAGGGATTGCATGTATAAATCTATAGTCTCACCAGCCTGCTGTTTTCTCGTCGTTAGTAAGTGTCTGGCATAGATGATATTATTGGGCTTGACGTATAGTTTATCAAGTGCAGCAATCGCGGAGTCATACGTTTCGTACTCACTAACATGGGCGTAAACCTGCGGCGAGATGTGGTTGATCAAAAGCTGGAGTTTAATTTGAGGCCATTTTGCGGCAGCATCTTTATCCGCAGCAGATGGTTCTGACTGAGCCAAGAAGTTGATGAATGTCTTTTTCCAATGTAGCCATTCTTTTGCAGTTTTACTGGACGGGTCTTCGTTGAACCGTTCTGGTCTTAGGTACTTGTCCATTATGTTTATTAAATTGAAATAATGAGAAAACCTGTAGTATTCAGGTTTTAATAAACATAAAATTGTACGATATATAACATAATATACGGAGAGATCTTGACTGACAATGTCATAGCAAACAGTAGTAAAGTTATGGTAAAGTAAGGAAGGAGGTTGCAACTCTTAAGCAAATAGATCATATCACGTCAGATATATACCTTACAATGTTTCTGAATAATCAACGATATTCCGTTAAATTTTATTGATATCAATATTATGACTTTTTAAAGTTATGATCAATAGGATTATGGATCATTGCAGTTAGAACTATTAAGCGATATGCTTTAAAAAAATTATGACCATCGATATTTATGAGCAAGAATATTATGGACATCGATTTCTGACTTTCAAAATTCGGATAAAAAAGATTATGGGAGAAAAGGGGCTCCCTTATATAATATTTGGTGCAATGGCTGTAAAGATTTTATGCCTTCGACTGTGCGACTTTGTCGAACAACCTCTATGTGTGTCCTTGTTGTGTGGCTACTAGCATTTGGGCTGCACGATCATCACGATTTTCCTCTATCAGAGAATTCTTCTTCATAAAAAAAGGATTAGCGAGTGAAGGAGTTGTATGCCCTCTCCACCCCAGCTAGGCTCCTGGACAAACGTTCGTACGTCATCAAGGGCACGCACGCGCGCAACGGTCGATTAAGCTACAGGTGCCCGGTGCCGGGCTCGACAGTCGCTCCAAACGCGTCGGGCAGACCAGCAAACGCGACCCAACCCCTACCAAATCAAACACAGCGCCTGCAAAAAAATATTAGCAACATAAAAGTTCGTGACTTGTTGCGCATATAAAATCAACAGGCGCTCACTCTGTGCTTATGACTAGTTTTAATAATCGTCTTGTTTCTTGTTGAAATTAAGCGTTGTCTATTTTAAATGTTTAGTGTATGAGTGAATCTGAGATGAGACTGTTGAATCTTCGTAAGGATGTTGTTGCTGTTGAGAGATTTTAATGAACTTTATCAAAATTAAACATGAATTCGTCGATAAAATAATAGTAAGTATATTTTGATACTAATTATGTTATTATATCTTTAGGATATTTATACGAAGAAATTAGGCTAATTTTAAAGGTGTAATATTCAAGGTCAATGCCAAGTTTAATGCAGAGATCAAAGCGCGATTCTGTATGAGATATAAGTTAAGTTTCTAATTATCTTTCAGTTAATGTGTTTGAATTAAAAAAAGTTGGTTTATTATTTCTAGTAATGAAGTAACTAAAAAAGTAAGTATGTCTTTACTTACTTCTCTGTCAAGTTTAACTGAAGTATGTAAGTAAGTAAATGAAATTCAGTAGCTGAACCAGCAGAGAGGAATTTGTTTTCTTGAATAGAAATATTATTATGAATACAGTAACAATATAAAAAGATCAAGGTAGAATAAAGAATTTACTTGTTCAACAGTACCAACTAAATGATACCGTGTTCGAAAGAAAACCTTTCTAAACTTTGCTCGTAAAAAGCTGGAAAAGCTTTGAATGTTGGAAAGTACTTTGGTTTTATGTTTTTCGTTCGATGTTTGGATTTATATTTGGTGCCGGGTTGTACTGCGGCAGGAATTTAAAACAATCTAAGTGTGCCTTTTGATAGAATATATACAGACGAAATGATACACAGGGTAATTTATTTTTAGTCCACAACAAATATTTGTCACTTTGATATAAATATTACAGATTTTTTTACGTTTAGAACTAATTTCAGTCAAATATGGCACCATGTCCTTGTAAGGCACATGACTTTGAAGTCGGAGTCCCACAAGGTACAATACTGGGGATAGCTTTATTTATTACTTGTAACAGCGTTTATAAATTGCAACAAACTTAAGAGTCAACTGGACCAAAAGCGTCTGGTATCAAAAATCAAATATCAAATATCACGGGACAATTCACAAACTAAGCAAAGCTTGTACTATGGGTACTAGACAACGGATAAACAGATACTTATATAGATAGATACATACTTAAATACATATTAAACACCCAAGACTCGAGCACAAACATTTGTATTATTCACACAAATGTCTGCCCCGACCGGGAATCGAACCCGGGACCTCAAGCTTCGTAGTCAGGTTCTCTAATAACTAAGCTAGCTAGATACATACTTAAATACATATTAAACACCCAAGACTTGAGCACAAACATTTGTATTATTCACACAAATGTCTGCCCCGACCGGGAATCGAACCCGGGACCTCAAGCTTCGTAGTCAGGTTCTCTAACAACTAAGCTATCCGGTCGTCTATGGTATGGATCTGATAATTTGCGAATTTTGCGATAATATGATGATGATCGTTGACAGGTGCGTCAGAATGCTGAGCCCGAAGATCCAGCGCTCCATCCGCGTCAATGACGGCCAGCTCATCGCGCTATCCGAGCGCGCGCAGTATGACCACCTGCAGGCAAGTAAAGCGTTGAAAATATCTGTGCACCTCTCTTGCTGCAGTACGATACCCTTCTCACTCATTAATGAGAACCAGGGGAACCTATCGATGTTTAGAAACTCCTTTACTCGAATTTCATTTATCCGAAAACGGTTCACCGACTTTTTGAAATCCATATGTTTTGTTTTTCCACAACTTCACAATGCCACAGATTCATTTAATCACAGTGTTATTTGCCAACAAATTTAAAATCCCGAAAAACAATATCCATTTTCTCTATTTGCCAACTTAATCAGTTGCCATCTTTTCATAATGTAAATGTTACGAAAAGCCGAAAGTATGTTTTTTTTACCTACCTAACCTAACATTAGAGTAAGACAACATTGCCTAATTTACAGCGAGCGAGCGAAGCAAGCGAGCAAGACGGTACGGAGCGGAAGCGACTCGGATAGATTAGGTTCAAAGGCTAATGCGGGAGCGTAGCAGAGCGAAGCTCCCGCATTAGCCTTTGGTGTTAGTTATTTTTTTATAACTGCTAAATCAAAGACGTGTTATCCGTACAATATTTATTGCAAGACAAAATCTACCCGCTAATTACAAATATGAAGTTATTGTTTATCTACCCGAATATATATCACCTCCACCCTTATTAACTAATTACGCTTAAATATTTTAAACAAACATGTTCAATAAAAATAAAATAATAATTTTCTTAAGTACCTAAACAACCTGTTAATCTCAGTCTATGTTCAAGATCAATAGTAACACAATTTTGCTACTAAGTAATATAAATATCATGACAAGTAGGTAATTATTTAGGTAATAAATAAATTGACGACGACATTATTGGTATTCCTCGAATCCAAATCTTACAGGGGGTTTACGAACTCTCTTGCTACTGAGGTTGGTACTAAGTTCCGAAGTTACAATTTGATTATCCTCATAATCTGTCACCCCGCCAGAAAAGCCATGAGGTTGGTTCACTGACACATCGGGTCGGGTCAGTTCTGCCCGGCCAGCACCTGTTTCACCCGACGCCATTAAGTCGGGTTCGTCTCTAATACTCTCCGACTGGGACCCGTCTCCTAAAGGTAAATCTAACGAGCTGCGGGATTGCCGATTTGTTTTTACAGACGGTATACGTACGTCCGCTGTCTCCTCAGAAACCCTACGCTTCAACTGATCTATGTGTCGGTGTACTTCGGTTCCAGAATTAGTCGCTATTTTATAATCGGTCCTACCTATTCTATTAGTGACTTGGCCTGCGAGCCACTTGTCGTCAGAGCGGTAATCCCGGTACCACACCGCCTCTCCCTGGGCCAGTTCGCGCTGCGCGCCGCGCCCGCGCGCCGCCGCCAGCGCCTGGCGCTCGCGAACCCGCGCTTCCCGCTCGGGTTTCAGTTGGTCCAGGCGCATTCGTAAACTTCTACCTTGTAATATCCTAGCCGGAGTTTCCCCTGTAGCGTAGTGTTCAGTGTTTCTATATGTCAGAAGGTACCTACTGAGGGCTATATCGGTATCTAGCTTTTGCTTTTGGGCCTTTCTGATTACGCGCTTGCAAACTTTGACTGCGTTCTCCGCAGCCCCGTTCGACGAAGGATGATACGGTGAAGAGAAAACGTGTTCAACACCATTGTTTTTAAGAAAAGTCTCAAATTCGACACTAGTAAAAGGAGGGCCATTGTCACTGATCAACTGTTTCGGCAAGCCGAATCTAGACCACATTTCGCGTATTACCGAAATTACTGCATGAGCAGTAGTAGTTTTCATTTTTACCGCCTCTATCCATTTTGAACAAGAGTCAACCGTGATCAAATACGTGGACCCTGCTATGGGTCCCAAAAAATCAACGTGCAGTCTCGACCACGGACGATCCGACCACGGCCAAGCACAGGGCGTGTGTGCTGGTGGTGCGTCGGCCACGCTGGCACACACGGCGCAGGCGCGGCATGCCGCCTCCAGCGCCTCGTCCACCCCGGGCCACCATACATAGCTTCTGGCCAACGCTTTTGTTTTTACGATGCCCATATGAGAGTCGTGCAATTCGTTGATAACCCGTTTCCTACAGGATGACGGAATCACTACCCGATGACCCCAAAGAATACACCCAAGTTCAATATATAGTTCATTGCGCCGATTAAAGAATGGTTTAATTTCGCTAATTTCGATGTCTGAAGGCCAACCATCCAATAGATAACTAATAACTCTACTTAGAATTGGGTCAGCAGCGGTTTCCCGTTTTAAGACCTTATAATCCAAGAGTAACGCTTCTGTAGCAAAATGCAAGTACGTTTGCTCAGGCAACTGGTCTTCTTCGGCGCCTACCTCTTCTTTGTGTGTTTTAATTAACCGCGAAAGCACGTCAGCTGTGTTTTTATCAGTACGTACATATTCTATCTCAAAATCATAAGCTGAAAGTTTGATGGCCCATCGTTGTAACCGACTCGCTGCTGTAGTGGGCACTCCAGCGTTAGGACCGAAAATGGTGACTAGGGGTTTGTGGTCAGTACGAAGCGTAAATTTCCTTCCATATAAGTACTGATGGAATTTATCTATAGCAAAAATAATCGCTAAAGCCTCTTTGTGTATCTGGCTGTAATGTTTTTCGTGCGGGGTGAGCGCGCGCGACGCGTACGCCACCACGCGCTCGCCGCCGGCCGCGCGCTGCGCCAGCACGGCGCCGACGCCGTGCGCGCTGGCGTCGCACGTCACTATCGTGGGTCGCGCCATGTCGTAATGTGCCAGTACATCTACACTACATAGCAATTTTTTGACTTTTATGAAGGCATCATTGTGCTTCTTACCCCAGTTAAATAGTCTTCCTTTCTTTAGTAAATCGTAAAGTGGCATGAGGTAAGTAGATAAATTATTTATAAACTTACCATAAAAGTTCACCATTCCTAGGAACGATTTTAATTCTGTCGTATTCGAAGGATGGGGCATGTCTACTATAGGTTTTATTTTTTCCGGGTTAACCCTAACGCCGTGCTTATCTATAATAAAACCTAAATACTGCACACTTTCAGACAGAAAATCGCACTTTTTCTTTTTAAGTTTTAAGCCGTTACTCTGCAAAGTTGTAAATACTTGTTCAATAGTATTAATATGACTTTGTAAATCCTTACTTTTAATTAAAATATCGTCATAGAATATTACAACATCACGTATATTTTTAAACAGATTAACCATAAACTTCTGGAATATCCCTGGGCTAGAGGATAAACCGAATACCAATCGGTTATATTTGAAGAGGCCTCGATGGGTATTGATCACCGTATAAGTCCTAGACTCGTCATCCAAGACGAGTTGATTGTAGGCCTGGGAAAGGTCCAACTTAGTGAAATAATTATTATTTCCTAAACCGCTAAATAAATCATCTAATTTTGGAACCGGGTACCTATCGATCTGTAAAACGCGGTTAAGGGTTACCTTGTAATCAGCACAAATACGTATACCGCCGTCAGCTTTTGTCGCTATTACGAGTGGGGTCGCCCAGTCGGAGTGGTCAACCGGCTCAATGACGCCGGCACGCAGCATGGCGTCGAGCTCGGCGTCGACGCGCGTGCGCATGGCGTAGGGCAGCGGCCGCGCGCGGCAGAACACCGGCTTCGCGCCCGAGCGCACGCACAGCTTCACAGGCGCGCCGACGTACCGACCCAAAGTGTCATCGAACAATGAATCATGCCTGGAAATAAGTTGATTTACTATTTCATTTTTGTTCAATTTACTTTGCGATTTTTGAGTGATATTATTGAAATTAATTTTAGGTATCTGAATACCTAACTCAAACAACCATTGGCGACCTAATAAATTGGTAGTTCCGTTGTCTATGACGTATAAATCCAATTTTTTCTTAATATTTTTATGAATCACTTCGACCTCCAAGTATCCCATTGGTCGAATAATCGAACCATCATAGAACTTTAATTTCAAACAGCAAGGTCTCAATGCTATATCGTTATAACGTTGTTCATAAATATTTCGACTTATACAAGACAAAGCTGACCCCGTATCGACTTCCATACATAGTGGCCTACCATTAACTAAAAGTGTCATACACACCGGTCTATAGTTCGTCAAAGACATCTGATATATCGGTTCTTCATCGTCGTACTTATCGTCGGCGTCCGTATCGGTATCCTCCGATCGTTCAGGTGCTCCGCCTTCACTGTCAGGCTCCTGCAACCAGTACGAGCCAACAGCCCTGCGCCCGCGCCAGCTCCGCGCCGCCCGGGCGCCGCCGCGCCCGCGCCCGCCGCGCCCACTGTGCCCCGCGAAGGCGCCGCTGCCTCCGCTACCCACGCCCGTCCCGCGTGATTCACTCCCGGCTCGTCCCGCCGTATCATACCGTCTTTGTCTTGCTATCCCGTTTTCCGGACACATCCTTCTCAAATGGCCGATTCTCTTGCAGTAACTACAATCAAAATCTTTAAATTTGCAATTTTCCGTTTTGTGTTGGGTGTCGCCACATGCCATACATCTGAATATGATGTGAACTTTATTCATATCGACTAACGGCTCATTATGGTTGCTCTGGACCGCACTAGCATTTAATTCCGCCGCTTCAAGTGTGGTTGCAGTTCTCACTGCTTTTTTGTAAGTCAACCCGTCGTCCTCTGCAAATAATCTCTGCCGCGTAGTTTCACTTCTTATACCACACACAAACTGATCCCTTAAGTTTTCTTCCAAAGAGATTTTAAATTCACATTTCCTGGACATCTTCTTTAAAAATGCCACATAATCTGCTATTGATTCGCCTTCTAACTGCCGCCGCTGCCTGAACTTGTAACGTTCGGCGAGAACGGACGGTTTAGGTTGCAAATGATCTTGTAATACCAGTATAGCTTCCTTATAGGTTAAATCCGACGGCTTCTTAGGACTTGCCAAAGTCGATAAAAGTTCATACGCTTCTTCACCCATCAAGGAGATTAACGTCGGCAACTTAACGGTTTCTTCCACCTTATTCGCAAGAAAATAC
This sequence comes from Archips xylosteana, assembly GCA_947563465.1. Lineage (NCBI taxonomy): Eukaryota > Metazoa > Arthropoda > Insecta > Lepidoptera > Tortricidae > Archips > Archips xylosteana. Next base: position 2,171,198 of record OX387360.1, read on the forward strand.
ATTTCTAAACGCTCACAATACACTGTCCAGTTCCCGTCTTTCATGTCAAACTCGCGTAATTGTCCCACCGACATCTTCGACACACCAGTTCGTGTAAATATGCACAATTTAAACCAATTTAATTCCTCGATCGCCACTGCTAAATCAAAGACGTGTTATCCGTACAATATTTATTGCAAGACAAAATCTACCCGCTAATTACAAATATGAAGTTATTGTTTATCTACCCGAATATATATCAATAACCACCTAGAAAACCTCTCTACCCACATAGCAAATTCAATAAAATATTTGGGAAATACCTAGGCTGCCACGAAAGTTTTTAGCTGTATGAAAACTATAAATATTTTATTCCTAAATTGCATGATAAATTAAAGATAATTTATCTATTAACCTCTTTGTATAGTGACATTGCATACTGGCCAGTAACATTTACTTTTTTAATTTTTTTTGTTGACATTGTCAGTCCAGTTTTGTTTTTTGCAATGGAGCTCTCGCGAGAAGCATTTCGTGCTATGATATTCTATGACTATAAAAGAAACTTAACATTCAAGGAATCTCACAAAAATTTAAACGTTGCATTTGGGACGTCCGTTCCATCGTTAGCCACAGTTTCGTATTGGTACCGCGAGTTTAAACAGGGTCGAGAGTGCATCAAAGATGAGCCGAGACCAGGTCGGCCGTCAAGTGCAGTAACGCCAGAAAACGTGATCAGAGCCGAGTGGTTGATTAAGGAACGAAGGAATATTACACTTCGGGAAATTGAACAAGAACTAGGCATTGGATCACCCGCAGTTTTAAGCATTTTACATGATCATCTTCGTGTCAGGAAGGTCGCGTCGCGTTGGATACCACATTTGCTGACCGAAGAGCAAAAAACCCAGCGTGTAGATTGGTGTCAGTTTATGCTCAGCAAATTTGACGGAGGCAATTCCCAGCAGGTTTCTAACATCCTTACTACTGACGAGTCTTGGATATACTGCTATGACTCCCTGACAAAGCAGCAATCTATGCAGTGGGTGTTTGAAGAAGACGGGCCCCTTTGAAAATTGCTCGAGGCCGAAGTGTCAACAAAAAAATGATCGCCGTTTTCTTTCGTCGCAGTGGGCTAGTGGCTGTAATTCCACTTGAAGATCAAAGAACAGTTACTAGCCAGTGGTACACCGAAGTTTGTCTACCCCAAGCGTACGAAAAACTGGACGAGGAACGCCCAAAGAGCGGCATTCGGGGAATTTTTTTCCACCAATATAATGCACCTGCACACACTGCAGCAAAAACAATGGACATTTTGAACAGCACAGGCGTTCAGATGGTGTCGCATCCACCCTACAGCCCTGACCTGGCCCCGTGTGACTTTTTCTTATTCCCCACTGTAAAGAAAATGATGCGTGGCCGGACTTTCATGAATTCGGACGAGGCAGTACAAGAATTTGAGCGGCTTTTCTTCGACCTACCGCAGAACGCGTTTTTTAAGTGTTTTGAGGATTGGTTTTTGAGAATGAGGCGATGTGTAGACCTTGGAGGGGTATATATTGAAAAATATTAAAGTAATTTAAAAAAAAAACTATTTGGTTTTGATACAGCTAAAGACTTTCGTAGCAACCCTCGTATTAAACAACAAAATGAATATTACGCTTCACACATAATTGTATGGTGGCCTTTTGTACCCTTGCCCTTTGCGGGATAATGATTTTGCGGAGTAAATTAGCCTTTGGTGTTAGTTATTTTTTTTATAACCACCTAGAAAACCTCTCTACCCACATAGCAAATTCAATAAAATATTTGGGAAATATTAAACAACAAAATGAATATTACGCTTAACACATAATTGTATGGTGGCCTTTTGTACCCCTGCCCTTTGCGGGATAATGATTTTGCGGAGTAAATAAATATATGGCAAATGATCCTACGGAATTTAATAAAGTTGGATTTTGAATCATTTGTCAAATAAAAAAATGGATTTTAAAACATTCGGCAAAAGAAAATATGGTAAATAAAATTTCTGACAAACAATAATTTGGAAAATGAAAAAAAGGAGTTTCGTTTTCGGAATTTTAATATTCGGAAATGAGCTTTTCGAGAATATGATAGGTAACCGAGAACCAGCCATAAAAAACCAGGGGGCAACATTTTACATGACATATTAGGGGGTTCCTATACCGATAAACTTAACTATCAATGCTTATTCTAAATACTATGATCACTCCTTTTGCTTGTAAAAATAAGTTTTTATTAAAAGTGTAAATATTAAACAAAATAGTTTCGAAAAAAAGAAGAAGAGAGAATCGCGTTATTAGTTTCGTAGTAAAAATAGAAAAAGATAGTCTTCAATTTGGTGTAAGTAGTAACCGTAACCGTTACTGGCTGGCGGATCTATCAACGTACACTTAGCACAAACCACTGAACCGACTGCATCGATATTTGACACTACTATGACGTAGGCATTTAGAAAGGATTTCCCAAAATGTACCCCAAAGGAGACAAAACGGAGGTCTAACTTTTGTACGGAGAAACAACAAAAAGAAAAGCAGCACAAACAGCAAAAGAGCCTACTCCTACCTAAAAGGCCAGCAACGCACTTGTGACTCTTCTGGTGTCGCAGGTGTCCATGGGTGACGGTAATCGTTTACCATCAGGCGATCCGTATGCTCGTTTGCCCCCTATACCATAAAAAAAAACATCCAGTGGACTTTTTTAGTTAGACTTCTTTACTCAAAATTTTACAGAAATACACAGAGTTCTATAAATAGATTACTAAATACGTGCAGTGGTGATGCAGGACCTATATTTTGAGTGGCCTAGATATATTTTGAGAGGCCCTATGATGGCGCACCACCTGAACGCACCACACATTAAATGACGTATTTTTGGGCATTTTTATTTTTTCTTGTACCTTTTGACTTTTTTTTTTAATTCGGAAAGTTTTAAGTGATTTCTGCTCAGAATCACGAGCTCTTTCGATCCTAGGTACTAGGAGAAAAAAAGTGTCCAAAGTTTTTTTTCCCATTCCGTTAACGTTTTTCATAGACTTTATATGACGGTGTAGGTGAACCAATGTAGGAGATGGTGGTATATGTCACTACAAATGATAATTCACAATGATATTCTTAGATTGACTCCATTTATTAAGTTAGCACACGTTGTTACATAGAGGTGGGCGAGAGACGACTGAATCTTGTCCAAAGAGTATTGTAATATTATATGAACAAGAGTGGCAACTCTATGGTCAAATATGCATGTATGGAAGGTGCTGCCGCCCTACGACTGCTCAAGAACTAATGTGACGTTTCTATAGATGTATACCTATCTATATGTACATGTTTGTAGTGATGTACAACTATAGATACGCGTACCTATAGCAATGTATAGTCAAGGATTTTAATTGATAGGCTAATTGCCACTATTCGTATTTTAACCGTCTAATTCAAATCAGCATATACGAAGTATAAGCGGCTAAACCCGATTTGCATTATACGGCTAAAATACGAACATTGGCAAGTGGCCTATCAATTAAAGTCATTGACCGTACAATTTGGTACGCCATGGCCATGGCCGATGAATGACAACTGACAAGTTTGACAAGTCAACCAAGATGGCCGCTAATTTAGTTCTTCGGCAAACACCAGAGATCGCTGTAGTCACATGAAAAGTGATGATATATGTAAGTGTGCCACCCCTGGAGACGACTGAATCTTGTCCCTGCGGCCCGAGGGAGTGTTGGCTAAGCTGACTAGACGCATTGTAGTATTTGTAGTACGGCCATAAAGAAAGCCGCACTTGAATATGAGCCGCTTCAGCACTCTGTTACAATGTGGCTACAATGTGTCCCTACAACGGTAACGGAATGGAGGAATCGAAAATTGTATGAAAGTTTTGGGACACTTTTTTTCTCCTAGTAGCATCGAAAAAGCTCGTGATTCTGAGCAGAAATCACATAAAACATTCCGAATTTAAAGAAAAGTCAAAAGATACAAGAAAAAATAAAAATGCCCTTTTAACTGTGCTAAACCGGGCACTTCGCTCACACCTCGCTATATCGCCTATGAATTCGTGTACCAGCTTTTACAAAATTTAACGCGAGCATGAGCTAGTAAGCCGTGGTGGCCTAGTGGTTCGACCTATGGTCTCTCAAGCAGAGGGTCGTGGGTTCGAGTCCGGGCTCGCACCTCTGTGTTTTTCGGAATTTATGTGCGAAATTACATTTGTAATTTACCATGAGCTTTACGGTGAAGGAAAACATCGTGAGGAAACCTGCGTACACTTGCGAAGAAATTCAATGGTGTGTGTGAAGTTGCCAATCCGCACTGGGCCCGCGTGGGAACTACGGCCCAAGCCCTCTCATTCTGAGAGGAGGCCTGTGCCCTGCAGTGGGACGTATATAGGCTGGCGTGATGATGAGCTAGTAAGCTATAAAGTGTGAATCTAACTTTTGACTGTTTTTGCAGGCGGGGTACCTCCACAAGAGGAGCTCTGATAACACAAAATGGCAGCTACGATGGTTCGTGCTGTACCAGGTGAGTCACGACTCATCAACTTAACTTCGGCAGTTAATATTTGAAATGTACCATGAGCTTTACGGTGAAGGAAGAAACTCAAAACGACGTGCGAAAACCGACTTAAGACGACTTGCATAACCTTATTCCACCTGCTGCTATCTTCCACAGATCGACCAGAAGTAGACGGGGTCTACATCCTTACGTTGTCAGTATTCCCAAAATCCGCACATAGCGTTTTCGCTCTTCCTTCATCAACCGCAAATTAAGCTAAGAAGTGGAATTCCCTGCCTGCGACTGTGTTCCCTGAACACTACAATTTGGCCGCTTTCAAGTCTAGGGTGAATGAGCATTTACTAGGCAAGCGTGCTCCATCGTAGGCCTCATCTTCGCTTTCCATCACGCGTGATTGTGGTCAAACGCAAGCCTATACCTAGGGACTTATTGTATAAAAAAAAAGAAAAAAAACAATGGTGGGCGTATTCCTTGCTATTGCTCAAGCCCTCTCATCCTGAGACCAGCTGGCTAATTGTCTAACGCTTCTGACGCTTGCTATCGCAATCACTATTTCTTTCTGTCAAACGGTATAAGATGGTGACAGAAAGAGATGGTAAAGAAAGCGTCAGAAGCGTTAGACAATACGGCCTCTGGGACCCTTTGTCTAACGCGCGGACGGTTGCTATTGCATTCACTAGGTATTTATTTCTGTCAAACGGTATAAATAGACAACGGATAAACATACTTAAATAGATAAATAAGAAAGAAAAGAAAGAAAAATATTTATTTGTGACAATCTTAAAGTTAAAGGTGAAAAAACGGTAACAGATACAACATTATCACAAAATGGTCCCAACTAAGCATGATGTTAGCTATGCAGCTGACGCTGGTCTTCCGTTGGAACCATTTTACCCACAATTCAAACGTTAACTGATCAGTGAAACCGACAGCTAAAATTTTATCACTAAGCAATCCAAAAAATAAAAAGAAAATACATAAAACACAAAAGGCATCTATAATAAGCATACAAGAAAACAATACCAGAATGGTGTCTGCACAGATCGAATACCTTTGCCCTTGCCATTTAATATATCCAAAACGAAAACATGGAAACATAGACTAATTTAGTTAGGTTAGGTTAAACAATACATATAAATAAATACATATTAAATACATATTAAACATCCGAGACTCGAGCACACTCTTTCGTATCTTTCACACAAATATCTGCCCCGACCGGGAATCGAACCCAGGGTCAAGCTTCGTAGTCAAGTTCTCTAACCACTGGACTATCCGGTCGTTAGGTAGCTCCAACTTTGTTAAACAAACACATTCATTTACGAACAAACAAACCTTTGCTCCGGGAAATAACCTACTTGTTATTCTGTTTACGCATAAACAAAAGAGGGCCACTGACAATTTTCCCTTTGCTTTCAATCCTCAGTGAAAGCCAACAATACGAAAGCCTCGCGCGGAGAAGCTACAGTCAACCTATTTGTTTCATAGCTAATAGCTACTATACATATAACCTTGTCGCATTAACTTCTAGATAATTACAACGTTAGTGCGGGTCAAAGAATTATTATTATTATTAGGTATCATCAGCCTATGTTCGTGCTCAGCTCTTGCCAACCGCCTTGCGAAGATCATCGCTCCACCGAGTCTGAGGACGTCCCACGCTACGTTTGCCCATCCGTGGTCTCCACTCAAGAACTCGTCTACTCTACCCCAATGGTTATCGGTTCTTCGGGTTATATGGCCTGCCCATTGCCAGTTCAGCGTGCTAATGCGGTGGGCTATGTCGATAACTTTGGTTTTCTGTCGGATCACTTCGTTACGAATTCGATATTTTGCTCTATGATAATGAAAAGAAAAAGAAGTTTTGACAGACGGGCAGTGAAAATTCAAGTAAATTTAAGTTAAATTTACAAGCAAACTCCTTTCCTATTCATTAGTTCCTAGTCATCGTGACATATATCACGCAATAATCACCGTCATGTCACATTATGACATAGTTTTATAGTGCCTAGGAATCAAATTGGTTGACTGTACTTACTCTTTGTGGTCGCGGCGAGTTCGAAGTAGCTCTCAGCTTTACGCTATTGCTATAAAAGCCGTCCACATACAGCTGGAATTTTGGTTCAAAATAACGATTTAGGATTTCGAACGCAATGTAATATAACCTTTTTTTTTTTGTTGGTGTGGAAAATGCACCTTATGCATCGTCTCCGTTCGGGGAAACAGAGGTATGTGGGGCTCGCCCCAAGGGGCCTACCCACTAAAACCACACGGATTCCCTCGTTGCCATTGTGAACGCCACGGGAGCAAAATGTGTCACCGCAACGCCCACCGGCCGCCCCGGGATGGGGCTTCTCTGTCGACACCGTGCAATGCGGGCTCGGCACTCCCCAGCCTCCCCCACTGGTGAAGGATTGTTTAAAGAGGTTTACTCCTCGTGGCTTCCGAAGATGCCCACGTTCCCGGCAAGCCGGGGTTACGTGCGCTCATGTTAGCTCCCGCGCCCTCATGTCCTGCTCTGAAAGCAGAGCGGTACCGAGGGTACGGTCGCTTCCGCCCACCAGGCTCCCCCTCGCCTTTCCCTGTCCGCCGTGGCAGAGCAGGTACTCAGATCGGGTTCGCCTCCGTCAAAGGCGTCCGCCCAAGGGCGAGACGCCGTCCTCACTTGGCTCGGATCCCCCGCAACTAGTTGCGGGTTCACCTCACCACCCCTACCCCCCCAGTATGTCAGTCAATTGCTACAGGTCATGGACCCATCCGCTACTCTTCTCCCCCTTAACCACCAGGGTTAACAGGGGAGAATCGTAACGGTCGTGCAGCCCAGACGGCAGAGTGGATGCTCCCCACCGCCCGGGCACATGTGGAGATTGCTGACCCCCCCCCCCCCCTAGTCGGATATTAGCCACCGGTAAGATAATGTACAAATACATTAGCTTACCGTTGTTGCCCAGGGTGCACCGTCCCAGGTGTTACCCTTCCCCACCCCATGAGGCCTACGCCTCGGATAGAAGGGAGTGGTAACGCCCGGGCACTCGAGGAGGTTTCCGACATCGCACCCCAATGTAATGTAACCTACATACAGTAGTTTTACGTTTGAAGTTTTCTCAGTTTCGAATTTTCGCATGATTTAAGTAGGTAACTATTTACGCGCACAATATCCGATGTTGAACATTGAATTGCAACCGTGGAAGGTTACTATGGCCGCTACAACAACAAATAATAAAAATGTTATTGCATTAATCATTAAGGGGGGTCCCGACTAACCATAATAAATGATCACACACTGCGCACATTGTGCATAAAAGCAGGGCTACAAACCAAACTGACCGCGCCCGCTCCAAGCTCTGCCTTCTACCAAGCTGTATCTCATGAACTGTGATAGATAGACAGTTGAAATTTTCACAGATTATGTATTTCTGTTGCCGCTGTAACAAAAATACTAAAAAACAGAATAAATTAAATATAACAGCCCCATACATAACAGACATGTTTTTTTGCCATTTTATAGATAATGTTATGGAACCCTTCGTGCGCGAGTCCGACTCGCACTTGGCCGGTTTTTTAATCACTCGTGAGCTACACAATACATCTCTAGGTCAATAGGACCAGCGTCAACGCGGAGGCAACGTTAGTGGCTCCACCTATCGGTTACGGTTTTTACGGCACATTCGCGTGTCTGTCCCGTGTTGCCAGGTCGTAATTATAAATTTAACTACTTACCCTCTGGCAAACGGGAGGGTTCACAGACTTTACTACTGAATACACTACTCTATCGACTCTATCAATACAATACAATGACTCTTTATTGTACACCAGGAATAGTAAGCAATACAGAAAACAGGTACACAGAGAGAAAGATACAAGGTAAGCAATAGGCGGCCTTATCGCTTAAGAGCGATCTCTTCCAGGCAACCCTTTACCAGAAAGAAGGAAGGACTAGTTTACAGCAGGTGGTGCATCAACAGTGGATCAGAAAATTAAAACGCAACAAAAATAGTACATCTACTCATGCATATATAGTACTTACATTATAATAGGTACACGTCTAAAACAAATATAAGCAGTGGGATAAACAGACACATATAAATAAATAAATAAACTATAACAAAGCTAATTATTACAAGATGACAGATAGTACACCTTAAGCATAGATTTAAAGATTGACAGAGATTTTGCCCGTCGTAAGTCAATCAGTAAGGCATTCCACAACCGAATAGCCTGGACAGTATAAGAATAGACATAAAATTTGGAGTTAGAGAGAGGCACGGTAAGGAGAAAGTTCTGAGAGCATCGAATAGAAGTTACGTAGCTAAACCGCTCTTTAAGGTAGCGAGGAGTTGCAGGAGGTAGCGAGGAGTTGCAGCTCTATCCTACTGTGTCTTAAAAATATTGTATTATACAGGGTGTAATCGTTAAGTGTGGCCAGGCCATAATTCCGTAAATATAACAGATATCAGAAAACTTCCAACTGATATCGAAGGTGCGTTACCCAATGAGTAAAATTACATTAATAACTTTTTTTAAATAAAAGCAGAAATATCCCAAATATTAACTTCAAACCCTTTTCCATACATTTAGTAGGACGTCACATCGAGCAACTGTTGTAAATAAAATAATTTTTCATTTAAAAATAAATGTTCGATTGATGATGATGATGTCTTCCTATAACTCCCAGGTGGAGCTAAGGGCCGCTGATGTCCGTCTCCACGCCTCCCTATCCTGCGCCGCCTCCCTCACGTGATCCCACGTGGACCCCACACGCCTCAGCTCAGCCTCCACGGATCGCCTCCAAATATGCGTGGACCGCCCCGGCCTTCTACCACCGGGCCGCCATTCAAAAGCAACTTGTGCGGCGTCGCCTTCCTGCCTTCTCATGGTGTGGCCAATCCATCGCCAGCGCCGCACAGCAATCTCTTTGCTTATTGGGACTTGGTGACACTTTTCCCAGAGGTCCACGTTGGATATTGTGTTATAGGCCAATGGATACGGAGTATGGACCTGAGGCATTTGTTGACAGCCACCTGGAGTCTGCTGATGAGCGTTTTGGTGATCCTCCAAGTTTCGCAGCCATACAACAGGACAGACTTCACATTGCTCTCAAAGACAGACAGCTTCAGACGCCGCGGCAGTATGCCAGACTTCCAGGCAGGTGTCACAATGTTCGATTAATTATTTCATAAACGGTAGTTTTATTGTTTTATTACAATGTATTCGTACAAATAACGAATCTCAAACAGTTTTATCTCTTACGATTACGACACCCGACAGAGGCTGTAAGTCGTCATAAGGCCGGCGCCCACTGGCACGGCGTGGCATTTTATTACTATCAAGTTATTTCGAATCTTATTTCAATGAGTTTAGAATTCATGTTTCTTTATTTCGATACCACGATGCCGCGACGTGCCGAGGGATGACGCAACGCATAACCAATAAAGTAACATGAATTCTAAACTCATTGAAATAAGATTCAAAATAACTTGATAGTAATAAAATGCCACGCCGTGCCATGCCGTCAGTGGGCGCCGGCCCTTACTAAATGTATGGGAGTGTTTTAACGTAGTATTTTTAATATTACTTCATCTATTTAAAATTTAAAAAGTTTTTAATGTAATTTTACTCATTGGGTAACGCACTTTCGATATCAGTTGGAAGTATTCTGATATCTGTTATATTTACGGAATTATGGACTGGCCACACTTAAAGATTACACCCGCTTCGCCCGCGACGCGATAAATTAATTTTTCCGTAGGAAATAGTTATTTGTGATACAAGGTTGGTAAGTATGGTTTTACAAATGAGTTGATGAGTGATAAGTAAACCCGAGCCACACGGCGAGGGTTTTCATCGTCACGAGTTTGTAAAACCTTGCCAACCGTGTACCACACGACGTTTTACAATACATTTGTGAGAAAATAGGCAATTAAAAAAAAATTCTCGAGATACTTATACCAATAAGTATTGCTACCAAGCAAAAGATTATTTTGCGCGGTTTGCGCCTTACTTTAAATATCGGGCGGAATTAATTCCATGTTATTGTCGACTTCTTCACTTGAACATCACTCATTTTGTTTGGTTTTTGTACATATACTATAATCAACAACTCAAAACAACGCAAAGTTTTCAAAAATGGCGCGTCCGTAATGCGCATGCGTAAGTTTTGTTTTTAATTAGGTTAACTAAAATTATCAGGCAAAGGTTCGACGCGTTCAGCCACTGCATTTTTTTCGAATAAATAAAAGGTGGAAATCATTAAAATCTGCGGTAATTAAATTACAGTTTATAATAATAACAATCAATTTTGCAAATTCATTACTTAGTTTTGTATATTTATACATTTTTCTACGTATAAATCGATATTTTTTTATTTTTGTCACTTAATACTTTTTGCTTATAAACTTTTAAAATGGAGAATTAAAAAAACTGTAATAAAATCGCACTTGTGCGGTAAAATGAACTTACGAGCCATGTATACATCCATTGAAAGTGAATTTTTCGAGCAAATGTATTGTCACTCAGTGATAATGTAGCTCTCTAACGGCAAAATAATTTTTGAAATCGGTCCTGTACTTTCGGAGCTTATTCAATGCAAACAAACAAACAATCAAATCTTTTCTCTTTATAATATTAGTATAGATAACCATTGTAATTCATTCCGGGTCGACAATAACAGGTCTTGTCTTACCTACCCCGTGGGACACGATACGCACTGGATCGGTTTATTAAACCTCTCTGTTTTCTCCAAACACAACTCAGTGGCAAATTCTCCCAAACGTCTAATTATTATCCATTTTCACGGTTCAGAATACGTTATTAGGAAATTTGCATTGTCGCGTGACTGGTGTACCTATTAAGCACTTTATTTGGTAGGAAAATTATTTGATAATACCGAGCGAGCGAACTTTTAAAAACGCTGGCTAAGTGCGAGTAAAAATAAAAAAAAAACTGTTTCAGCCTAGTGGTTTGGTTGGACTAAGCTTCTCAAGCAGAGGGGCTACTACGAAATACGATTTTCGAAGTTCGTATCGTGCCATCCCTTACACTCTTATGTTTAGTACTATTAGCGTGAACGGAACGGCACGATACGAAGTTCGAAAAACGGATTTCGTAGTATAAGGCCAGAGAGTCGTGCGTGGGCTCGAACCGGTCTTGCACCTCTGAGTTTTTCAATAATGTGCGACTTTAAAAAAAATCAAACGTTTATTATTTTTTTGTAATTTTTCTTAATTTTTTATTATTATGTTTTGAAACTAACCTTAAGCTTTATAGTGAACATCGATTGCTCTCTTCGAACCATGACGCTACTGTGTAACTAGCCCTAACACAGACTTCGGTCTTTTTGGGCTGTTAAGTACCTACTGCACACTAGTCTTTAGGCGCTTATCTGACTACTAGTGGAATATTAGCTGTATGAGTGTTGTTAAATAAATACCTAAATCCGTAGGACGCAAAATGCTCTTTTATTTACAAGTTAGTTTTTTTTAAAACTACCAGCGCTTTTGGATGGAACAATTCGCAATTCGCTAAGAAGAATTCGCAGCATGAAACAAAAAATTACAATATAAAATTAAAGAGAAAATTAGGTAGGTACAGGTCGATCCACAAGAGTTGGCACGGATGGATTGAACGAAAGCAATGTCATTTTGACAATTTTGTAGGTAAATGACTGCTGCATGTCATATTCAAATCTGTGTGAAGTGTATTCAAATAGGTAACACATAAATACTTTCATTCGCTCATTCGATCCATTCGTGCCAACTTTTGTGAATCGATCATACATTTGAAATCGATTGATTATGTTGAAGAAAAACATAATAATGAGGAAGCCTGGAACATCTGCGAAGAAGTTGAATGGTGCGTGTGAAGTTCCTAATACGCAGTGGGAGCGCATGTGAACTACAGCTCAAGACCTCATTCTGAGGCCTATGCCCTGCAGTGAGACGTATATAGGATGCGATGATGAAGTCCTACTGTCACCATAAGTCAGGATCTGATTAGTAGATCCTGGATAATTCGAGGGTATCTTCGAATATCGTATGGACACCTATAAATTAGCGATTTGGGGATATGTGACGTGAAAGTTTTCCTGATGCGTTACCTACGGTTCCAACGCGTATTTTTACTTATTTATGGGACAAGGATCGCGTAAAGGTTCTGCGACACGCGATTCATTTGTTATTCACGCTACGTGGGACCCGATCATAGGCCTGCGACAGGCAAATACGTAATGCGGAGATACGAGGGAATGGACGTTTTGCAGTATTTTTAACCCCCGACCCAAAAAGAGGGGTGTTATAAGTTTGACCGCTATGTGTGTGTGTCTGTATGTGGCACCATAACTCTAAAACGGGTGAACCGATTCGGAATGGAAGCGGAAACGAAAAGAGGGTAGCGCTAGGAGACAAGCGCAAAAAAGCACACAGCATGCCAAAAACCACCAGGCATAAAGGGTAGCCCCACCCAAAAGATGGCATCCAAAGCCACACAATGGGTCCAAAAGATCTCCGACCCACCCTTCCATCGCAGGGCAAAAGAAAGGAAGCCCGTAGTTATAGATAAATGCATATGACAGGAAATCCCACCAACCCAACCAATAGTACTAAGTAATTGTACAGAAACGGGCGAGGGTCGGTCAAGGAAGTAACCAACGGGTAAAAACATAAAAGACCGACCTAAGCACCCCTAGTGCCCAGCGGGAGAATGCATGCTCCTCTCCCGGCCTTCCAGCAAATGGCTGAGGCAGGACACTGTGGGTAGATTAAGTCCCCTCCCTACCCTTCCCCTCCTCAAAATTTAAAGCACACGTTTTTGTTTTGATAACCAATAGAGAAGGGGACTTGTGACCGGGTTTTTTAGTCCGTGCAAGTCGGACACTGTCTGGGCCCTCCATTCCCAGTTCGTCCGAAGGGATTTTTCCCGAGCACAAGTCACCCTTCCAATCCTTAAAGTAAAAAACAGCAAAGACTTCGCGTCTTTGGCCCCTCTGGCGAATCATTAAAAAAAAAAAAAAACCGATTCGGAAGCGTTTTTTTTTTAATTTGAAAGCTGGTTTCTTGGCGATGGTTCTTAGACATGTTTCATCAAAATCGGTTTAGCCGTTTCAAAGTTATAAGCTCTTTTGTCAGCTGCGGAAGGGATCTTAGACGCATAATGGGCATAAATTTATCTTCAAACATAAATAGAATAAGTATTTATTCTCTCTTCTTAGCCGTGCACTCTTGACAGAGTGGTCGTGGTCGGTCATGCTTCGGTCGATCGACTCCTGCCCCACCGTTGCTCTCGCGATGCGTCGCCAAGTAGTCCGATGTCTGGCAGAGTGGGAGCAATCGTTTATGTTAGAGTGCGTCACAGTTTTGATGAGGTCTGTCCACCGTGTTGGGGAGCGCCCGCGAGATCTTTTGCTCTCGACTTTCCCCTGCACCACAAGCCGTTCCACGGAGTCCTCATTACGGGTGACATGTCCAAAGAACTTGAGGATTCGTATTTGCACAGTTGACGATAATCTCTCTTGAATGTTAAGTTCTTTACTTATTATGTGCAAACAAATTGCGTTGGGGGTTTTTAAAATTTTTAATTTATAGTATTACAAGCTATCAATTAACTTGCATGCCTGCTTTTGTTTCTGGTGTCCTGTAAGTCGTTCAAATGTTAATTGGAAGAGATCCCTTTAAGGCCCAACCGAGCTTTTGGCGCATTTATTACATTCATTTAATCCCTTGCTGTATCATCACTAGCAAAGCTTTAGTTATGAAATTCATGAGTGAGATGTGTAATGACCAGTGATTTTCGAAACACGATTACTTGTAGTTTGAACAATAGAAAAAAATCTAAAGTCGTCTCTAAAAAATAAAATAAATCCTTAGTACGGCGTAAATACTGCACGGCAGGTCATGACTTTTTGAATGTTAGATAATAATAAAACAAGATCTTTTCTAGGGCCTTGCGATGCTACATTTTTTAAAATATAATAATTAATAATATAATATATATATTAGGGGACAATCTTACACAAATCGACCTAGTCCCAAACTAAGCAAAGCTTGTACTATGGGTACTAGACGACGATAAACATACTTATATAGTTTATTGAATCAGGCGTTACTTTGCGGAGGTCCATATTAATGAACTAAAACAATTACTTTGCTCACCCGCGACCTTAAGGTGAGCAAAGTAATTGTTTTAGTTCATTTTTATTTCATACTTATATAGATAAATAAATACTTAAATACATAGAAAACATCCATAACTCAGGAACAAATATTCGTGCTCAACACACAAATAAATGCCCATACCGGGATTTGAACCCAGGACCTCTTGCTTCGTAGGCAGAGTCACTACCAACTAGGCTAAAGCGGTCGTTAGTATATGAAAATAAATCCATGTCAATTAGTCAAGCCATAATAGAGTCACATAATAAGTAGTATTTTATGCAACTGTATCGTAATGGGGCCCTTAAAACACGAGTGTGGTTTCATGAAACGAGGCGTAGCCGAGTTTCATAAAGGGTCACATGAGTGTTTTAAGGCCTAATTACGTACAGTTGCATACAATATTTTATCTACATCCATCCATCCTATATCATGCGTTCAAGAACCAACCATGAACCATGTTCATGACCTGCATTAACGAGGTATAGTATGTCTGCCCCACGACCTGCGCCCGGTGCGCGCCCGACGACCTGCGCGACGTGATTACGCGCTCCTCCTGCACCGGTACTGTAATTATAATGATGTATGAAATCTCATTATGTTACAGTTTTCTGTATCATAATGACCATTACGATACTGCCGTTTCCATAATAGAATCCAATGTCGTAATGCTGGTCATTATCTATGGTTTTTGAATGCATAATGGAGGATTTACTATATGGGTGTAGATAAAATACTATTTTGCATTGCCGTTGAAGGATTAGATTGTATAATTATGTACATACATTTGTACATACATTAGTTAGACGACCGGATAGCCTAGTTGTTAGAGAACCTGACTACGAAGCTTGAGGTCCCGGGTTCGATTCCCGGTCGGGACAGACATTTGTGTGAATAATACGAATGTTTGTACTCGAGTCTTGGGTGTTTAATATGTATTTAAGTATGCATCTATCTATATAAGTATATTTATCCATTGTCTAGTACCCATAGTACAAGCTTTGCTTAGTTTGGGACTAGGTCAATTGGTGTGAATTGTCCTGTGTTTTTTTTTTTTATCTAAGAACATGTTTCGAGTTTGAGTATGTACAATACTCGCACACACACATGCACACATTACACGCGTAAACCAGCCAACATAATTAATCCTAATTGAGCCCTTCCACGTGTGCTGGCATTGGCAATCCTCCGGGAGCCAGCCCTATTTCCAGCTCCCTGGGGCATCGGCCCTTCAGCCTGGATGAGGTTTTATGCTTATTAACTTAAGCTGGGATATTATACTCGTATTAACCTTTTCAACGCTCTGTCAAATACAACAGCCCTCACTCATACGCCATGGCATCGGAATGTCAAACGCGAAGTTGAACCCTATAGAAATGCATGTAGGTAGATATCGCTCTGCACACCGTGACTGATACGTATATCAGTCGTTGGCGTAGAACCTGTGGTGCTGATATAATGTGTCGTTGGCGTCGAAATGGTTAAGTAGTAGATAAACCTTCGTAGCCTAAAGATTTTACGGGAATTTATCAAAATATATAAAGTTTAAAACAAATAATGGACGAAATACATAATGGTCATAATATATACTAAAATTTTCTATGAAACTATTGATAAAACGAACTTTTTTAATCGTGTACCTAATCTACAGATTGGTTTAGGTTAGGTTAGGTTTATTTTATGAAAATCCTGTAAAGTTGAGAATTTCCAAGAAAATTGTTTTATATCAAATGACCATTATGTTTTTCGTCCATTATTAATTTTAAACTTTATATATTTTAATACGTACCCAGATTTTACCTATGGCCTCTCAAGGTGAGAATCGTGGGTTTGAGCAGGCTTCCTCCCTCTCAGAATGATATGACCAAATGTTAGTCACTTTGTTAGTCTAACATTATGGTAGCATAGCGTACGGTTGTGGTACCTACTCTGAAAATGAGCTCTGGTTGAGTCCGCGACACGCGTCAGTCAGTGTAGTTTGGTGGTGGTGATAAGTAGTTGGGTTTGTGTGATTAGTGTGTGTTCGTACAGTGTGGAGGTGGAGGAACTGCATGAACACGCATTTCTTTACATAAACGTAACTATCGTAAGGTCGCGGGTGAGCAAAGTAATTGTTTCAGTTCATTTCCTGAATTAATTAAATTCCTGGTTTCTGAGAAAAAATGATTATGCGTAGAAATTTTATGCCACCAGACTGGATCCCGATTCCAGCCTTAAATTACGAGTGAAAATTGTGAAGGTTTAAAACATTACAAAGTTTCTTTTTGTCCACAGAACCTGCTGTTTTATTACGAGTCGGAGAACAACACCCGGCCGACGGGCGTCCTCCTACTGGAGGGATCCTACTGCGAGCGGCTCAGCAAACCACTCGAGCGCACCGCTTCGGTAGGAGTACGTTAAAGTTTCATTATGTGTACTTCAACATTCAAGGAGTTGTGAATTAAGGCACCTCGTGCACTAAACGGCCACGTCCACGACCATTGGCCACTAAGAAACCAAGCGTGACCAAGTGCGCGACGTCCATAATGGCTTCTTTAAAATATGGTCGTTGTGGCTACTAGTCGTGGTTGTAGCCACGTGTGCGTGACGGCACCAATCGTGGACATGTTAAGCACAGTAGTACCCAGTAAGTAATGTACGGTCAAGTGCAAAAATAAGTATCGATTTAATCGTCCCATCGTTATATACCTTGTCAGAGTAGAGCAGGTGAGACCCTAGGGGTTTAGATTGAGTAAAACAAAATGCAGGTTTAAGACGTATATTTAGCCCCAAGGGCTTAACTGACAGAAAAATAGATCTCGAGGGTCGCGGATTCGAGAGTTGAGTGGGAAAGCGTTTCTTGGCAAAGCTTCCCTGGATTAGTATCCGAAGCGTAGACTGCCGGTGCTGGACGAAGGCTGGAGACAGGTAGTGGCCCCAGGGTCAGCAAGCGGCAGGAGTAGGTCTTGCCGTAGGAGCAAGGAGAGGTCTTCGGTTCCAGGCAGCCAGCCGTAGAAAGAGCGCAAGAGGAGATGTGCGGATGTTGGAGTGGAACCCAGATTCCAATCCGTACTGTGCCGCCCAAATTTTTGGGCAGAGTGACACTGAATTTATTTTATTTAAAATATTAAATAAAGAAAGTAGAAAAATTGGAGTCGTTCCTTTTTTATGAGCGTATGATGATTTGCAGAATCCGAATTTTGACCGTGCGCAGCTTTTTATGCCAATTTTTAGCGTATTATTAAATATCAGCTGTTCAAGTAAAACACCGTCAAAATTCGACAAATCCACTCACATACCCTCTAGTAAAAAAAATCACTCATAAACAATGTAGAATTTGTCTATGGCAAAGTTATACGGATCAGATTTCTATTGTAAATAATTTGTTATTCTTAAAATGCTCATTCAAAACGCAACAGTTTATCTCAACTAATTAAATTAAGAAACATAAAATGTTTTTAATATAATGCACCACTAGCGCCATCTAGCAATCATTAGGGAAAATAATCTATTATTTAAAACAGCGCCATCTAGAGGCGTAAGGGAACACTGCATTGTGACAACCTATACCTTAATTCAACGACATAAGAGCTATGGGACATATTTATGAGCCAGTTGTGTGCACCCATATTTTGCACTTGACTGTACACCAAAGATTCAATGCCTTATAGCCCACCATTCATGGACTTTACTAGTCATGACCATCAGTTACCTCAGCATAGTGTTGATAGTTTAGGTAAACAAGTTTTTGTTAAAAATTTCATTTTCAATGCAAGCTTTTTCGCTGAACGTACATTTTGTTGACTGTACTTACATTGTCATCCATCTTACATAAAGTATACCAAATTTCAAGTTGACCCGACAACTGGAAGTGGGTCAAACTCAACTACCAAGATTTGACCCGTACATACATTTGTACATACATTGCAAGTTAATAAAAAGCTTTTAAAATGTAGTGTGCCCGTTTCTTAATATTTAGTTTTACGGAAAAAAAAATCCATAGTTGGTTCTTGTCCATTATTGGTGCGGTGCTGTCACCCTAGTCACGCGAGATTAAAATTGGCGTTTTTTCGAAGTCCTCATCCCATCCCCCCAGTATGCTTATTTAACCGTATTTTAGTAGACAAATATGTTTGCTCAATCAAACCACAACGCCATGGGAGTTGAGGTCACGCACACAACAACACGTCATGTAATTACAGAGGGATTTTGACATTTATTCGTACCGATAGCAAGTTCAACAGACTCAACAGTGAAAATTACAAGTTTAACTAAAAATTTATCCAATCTACTTATTTCATAAAGAACTATTTAGGAAAATACATCCTAGTTCAAACAAAACTGAAAATAAAATATTTTGATCTATTTTATTTAAATCAGATAAGCATATTTTTCGCTATTTATAAAACACCGATTTTTTGTTACGAATATTTCTTATCAGTTTCAAATTCTTTTTTTTTTCAAAAACAGTAATAGTAAATAAAGAAAAAATATAATATGCATAGTATTGCGTAGGTATTTCATCATAAGATCGTATTTATAACTCACATTTTCATTCACTCATTCATTTCATTCTATCACTACTTTTTTTGCAATCAGTACTTATTATTATTATTTATTTATTAAGTCATGTACATATAGAAACAAGGTGTTATAATATTTAAGTCAGTCCATGACACCCTGTAAGGGCACATAATAATAATAATTATAACCAAACTTAAGATTAGCAGTTAGAAATTATATAAAATTACATTATTACTACAATCATGCATTCAATATTAATTGTCATTATAAGTATTTTATGTCAATTAGTTATTGAAAAAAATGTCATTTTTAAATAATATGCGAATCAAATTAAAATTATAATTACTCAAATTGTCAATATTTATTAAAATAATAATTTTCCTAACTTATATCAATAAAAATTAAATTGCAGTTTCGTCATTCAAGAACTCATTAACAGAGTAATAACATTTATTAATTAAAAATGTCTTGAATTTATTTTTGAAGATATTGTTACGGGTCTCTTGTCTAATGGATTCTGGGATTTTATTGGTTATTTGAATACATACTTTATGTAGCTGTGTGTGTAATCATTCGCCACAACTCTCGTGGAGTTACCTATAGCCTTGTGTCTGATGGCCCGGCCACGACTTCGCGCGACTGGCGATGCGGCGAGCTTTTTTTCTGTTCATTGCGTGGATAAAACGCTCGCTCATGGTGGCTACCTGGCGACATACGCAATGAACTGATAAAACGCTCGCCGCGCCGCCGGTCGCGCAAAGTCGTGACCGAGCCATGAAGGGCCTTACATTACAGCCCGGCCACGACTTCGCGTGTTTGACGGCGCGGCAAGCGTTTTATCAGTTCATTGCGTGTGCCGCCAGGTAACCACTGTACGGCGAGCGTCTCGGCCGCGCAATGAACACAGAAAACGCTTGCCGCGCCGCCAAAGTCGTGGCCGGGCGGTTAGTGCCAACACGACAGCCCGAATAAATGCCGCATTGTTTAAGCCGTGGTGGCCTAGTGGTTTTATCTATGGCCTCTCAATCAGGGGGTCGTGGATTCAAATCCCGGCTCGTACCTCTGAGCTTTTCGGAATATATGTGCGAAATTACATTTGAAATTTACCATGAGCTTTACGGTGAAAGGAAACATCGTGAGACCTGCATACACCTGCGAAGAAATTCAATGGTGTGTGTGAAGTTCCGAATCCGCACTGGGCCTGCGTGGGAACTACGCACCTCTCACTCTTAGAGGAGGCCTGTGCCCTGCAGTGGGACCTATATAGGCAGGGATGATGATGATGATGATGTTTCAGTTCTGCTTCACGATCTCATACCGGCGCGAGAGTCAGCGGCAATATGAGCTGCGTGCCGCCTCTGAAGTGGACTGCGTGCACTGGGTCGACGCCATCAGAGAGGCCAGGTCAGTCTAGCAATTAACATCTAAATAAATAAATAAGGTGCAGTACTTCCGTTTGGCAAATTATTTTTCCCAAACTGATTCATTTGGCAAATGTTTCATTTCCTAAATGTTTATTTTTTGAAACTGTAAACTATTCAGGATATATTTCAGGGGGTGTGTTTTAAAATACCGAAGTACGAAAGACCGAATGTATTAAAACATCGAATGGGTCAAAAGACCGACACGATTTTTTTCTGAAACCGTAAACTTTTCAGAATTTATTAAAACGGCATCATACAGAACCCATTAGGTTAGGTTAGGTTTGTTTTATAACAATCTTAAAAAGTTAACGGTTTCAGAAAAAAATCGTGTCGGTCTTTTGACCCATTCGATGTTTTAATACATTCGGTCTTTCGTACTTCGGTATTGTAATACATACCCATTTCAGGACTATTCTGTAGGTTAGGTTAAAGGTTTGTTTTAATAACAATCCTGAAAAGTTTACAGTTTCAGAAACAATAAACAGTTGGGAAATGGAACATTTGCCAAATGAATCAGTTTGGGAAAAATAATTTGTGAAACATTAGTAAACCTAAGTAGACAACGGATAAACATACTTAAATATATAGATAAATACGTACTTTGGGACTAGGTCATTTGGAGTGAATTGTCCCTTGAGACCTATTTATGATTTATGGTTTAAGATTTTTATTTTCTCAAAAGGGTACAAACATTCACTAACAGAGAAAAAACTAATTCTAAAATATTTCGAAAAACAGTGCGTATATTTAGTGTAGGTATATAACAACTTTTATTGAATAAATAAATAAACCTAACTAACTAATAAAAGTAAACATAGTTACTGATCACCTCAACTTTTTGACGAAAATTTACAGCTTACTGAAAACTGACACTGCTTTGTTTTACATAATAGGGGGCATTATCGAATGGATAATCACGTTGCGTTGAAAGGGGTAGCTAATACACGTAAACTGTGCCCCGCACGCGATATTGACATTTGTGGCATCCCGGCCAGTAGACGGCGTTGGTGACACTTCACGTTTGGACGATTAGAGACAAACATTCCGTTTTATTCCATCACTAGCTTTTACTCGCGGTTACACGGTTGGTTTATCAAAATTCCTGCAAGCTTATTGTCTAACGCTTCTGACGCTTGCCATCGCTTCAACCATCTCTTTCTGTCATCATCTTATACCGTTTGACACTTTGATCAATTATAACTGTAGATCCACAGTCGCGCGCCCGAAAATGTCCGAGCCAAATGAGCGCCACTTTGATAAAAGTGGCCTTCTTTTTTCTCAGTACGTTGCGTGAAATTGTCAAGTTTAGCTGTCAAGTGTCAACCGAAATTCGACTGTAATGAAGTAAAGACTAGGTTCTAATTTCTGTGTAGGTGATGATACGCAAATGTTACACAAACAAATAAAAAAGTTCGGACATTCTTTGAAGGAGATTTTGTTCGGCAATGTGTATCTTCAGTTATAATTGATCAAAGGTTTGACAGAAAGAAATAGTGATTGGAAGCAAAATGTGCGCAGTGTGGGATCATTGTAGATTGGTTACTGATATAGACAGACAGACAAAAAAAATTATGCATTTCGCAATTTTTCATTTATCTGTGCTATAAGACCTTGCTTCGTACCAAATTTCAAGGTTCTGAGTTCACGGGAAGTACCCTGTAGGTTTTGATTCCCTTGCGAGTATCGAAAATATGCGGAAATTTGCGTCATAAACGGCTGTATCTTTTGATTGCGTTGGCTTAGAAGTTTGATTTTTTCACAGCTCCAAGGGACAGTAGACTTGAGTATTTGATATAAATTTCAGCTTGATACCTCCACGCGTTCCTGAGAAAAAGGGTCTTGACAGACAGACGGACGGACGGACAACATAGTGATCCTATAAATAAGGGTTCCGTTTTTTCCTTTTGAGGTACGGAACCCTAAAAAGACAAATAAAAAATAAACTCATGGTCACCCTTCGACTCGTCGCCGTGATACTCGACAGTTGAAAAGAAATCAGGTATTTACATACACATAGCCTAGAATATCTATTCAGGTTCAATAAAAAGGTATCGATTTTCATAGCTGCGGCCTATCTCAAAACCCTGTAGTACTTTTCAAAACATTTCGAGCTGTCAACAGCGTTTTTGTTTATCGCGACAAAGTTCATCTACTTTTGAGCTTGGCTGTACATTAACTTTATCTTCACATACAGATACCTACATTTAGAAAAAGAAAATAAAACTAAAACATTATGAAAAGCAGTTCCCTTAGGCGCGAGCCACACAGAAGAAACGTAGGACTGGGGTGCGTCGTAGTCGCTGTGTCCTTTGAGTCAGTTTTCATACTAAATGTGTTCATTAAAACCTTCGATATATAGTGACTGTCACCAAGGCCGTGGTTATTCGTTTCTACGCAGCATTAAAACTAAACAACAATTTATGAACCACAAACCTCAAGGAAGCCGACTTCGATAAGCGCTCGCTTAGCCCGTCCGTAGAGCCGCAAAGTCCGCACCGCCACTTGCTATTACATATTACACTAAATAATGTCCGTTATTTATCATTAGTACTAGATAACACTATTTACAATGTTTTTTATTTACACAGCACAATTCACAATATAATATACGTCCGCCGATAAATTTAAGAAGTGCCGCCCTGACAGCTCCTTTCTTTTTTTGCCGCGGTGCATGGCATGGGCTTAGCGCCAATCAGCCACCGACAGCCAAAGAGGATGATAATCCAAAAAATTGTTGCCTATTTAAAATACTTGCACAAAATGTATAGAAGCGTCGCGATCCAAAGCAGGCAGAAGAGACGGGGCGGAGACGCGGCCGGCGAACAAACGACGCGAACTGCGACGCGCCCCCGTCCCCGTCTTTTTTAGAAGGCTAGCTGCTGCCCGCGACTCCGTCTGCGAAGAATAGGAGTATAAATAATAGCTAACGACCTATTCTGAGTTAAACATGAAACTGCCGTGAGACTAACTCATAATGAAAATAAACGGATCACTCACGTCTTATGTCTAATTAAACTCGTTTTAAGACGTGAGTGATTCGTTTATTTTTACTATTCTGAGTTCCCAATCCGCACTGGGCCCGCGTGGGAACTACGGCCCAACCCCTCTCATTCTGAGAGGAGGCCTGTGCCCTGCAGTGGGACGTATAGGCTGGGATGACCTATATTGAGACCTACCAAATGTTGAGAAATAATTGCATAAAGATCGGTCAAGCCGTTTCGAAGGAGTTCGATAACACACACCGTGAAACGAGATATATATCGACGGTAAAAAGCAATCTTGCTGTAAACCACACCATTTACAATTTTTTTTAATTTCAAATTTAGAATCAGAAAAAATTCTGCGTCGAATGGTCCTATTCTCGTGGCTCTACGACCTCTAGAAGTTTTTGTACAGCATTGGAGTTTACCCTATTTTTTCAAAAAGACAACTGAATACTTGCTGTAAATAGCATGAAAAACAGCACTTTTCTACCATTTGGAATTAACACCAATTTCCCTTTTGCAAATAATATGATCTTTGTAGTTACAGCGCTATTACATTATTATAGATTCTAGGAAAGTGCACATTGACTTCTCGTCTCAAATAATGTTTTGTGTAGAGAGCTACGAGCTACGAAGCTAAGTGCATTGCTACGGCCCACGCCGCTGCTCGTAGCATCCTAATTGAATTGCATTGTGAATATGAAATTGCAATTTCGTTGGTTAAATTGACCCATTTTCAAATTTTTGGTAATCATGAGATGGCAATCTATTTTGGCCGTAAAAATGCAATGAAAAGTTTCAAAGAGTTTTTAACCGACTTCATTCTCTGTCTTACATTAAAATATACTTAATCAACAATAAATCAATCACACATAAATAATAAATAAATATCACAGGACACTTTACATCAATTGACCAAGTCCCAAACTAGCAAAGCTATGGGTACTAGACAAGGGATAAACATAGGTAATTATAATTAAACACCGTTTTTAGGGTTCCGTAGTCAACTAGGAACCCTTATAGTTTCGCCATGTCTGTCCGTCTGTCTGTCTGTCTGTCCGTCCGCGGCTAAGCTCAGAGACTGTTAGTATTAGAAAGCTGTAATTTGGCATGAATATATATATCAGTCACGCCGACAAATTGATTATGTAAAAAAAACTAAAAAAATTTTTTGTAGGGTACCTCCCATAGACGTAAAGTGGGGGTGATTTTTTTTTCTCGACTAACCCCATAGTGTGGGGTATCGTTGGATAGGTCTTTTAAAACCATTGGGGGGTTGCTAACATGATTTTTGTATTCAGTGATTTTTTTGCGAAATATTCAACTTTAAAGTGAAAATTTTCATTAAAATCGACCGTCCCCGCCTCTAAAATCTAAACTGTTGGGTGGAAAATTTTGGAAAAATTCAAAATGGTAGTAAATATATTAAATTTACGAGGAAAATTATAGCGGCTAAGATTGTTTGGGAATTATTTGTAGTTTAAGAGTAAACAGTAGCCTAAGGTATAAAACATACCATCACTACTTTGAAAAACTCGTATCTCAAATCAGCATGTAAACAAAACTGAACCTTGATACGCGCGTAATAAAGTTCACTTTGCCAGATTATTTTTATTTCCGTTAACTTTAAGGGAAGATTATTTAGGTCAAATAAAATTAATTTACACTTAAACCAGAATGCCGCAATTTAATATTTTAATTCGATTTTAACAAAAATCAATATAAGTAGGTAGTTAGGTAGGTAGTTTCTGTTAATTTACCCGAGCAACCTGTCAAATTTAAAGGAAGTCAAAAAACACGGTGTGTAGATAAATACATATTAAATACCAAGACTCGAGCACAAAACAAACATTTGTATTTTTTACACAATTATCTGCCACGACCGGGGATTGAACCCGGGACCTCAAGCTTCGTGGTCTCTAACCACGGGGCTATCTGGTCGTCAAATATAGTGGTAACGAATAATAGTTGACCAATACCTACTTAATATTGAATATCCGGCCCATTTTAATACGGAACCCTTTACAGCACGTGGCCCGACACACTCTTAGCTGGTTTTATATGCGTCCCACTGTAGGGCATAGGCCTCCTCTCAGATTAAGAGAGCTTACCTTAGTTCCCACGCGGGCCCAGTGCGGATTGGGAACTTCACACACCATTGAATTTCTTCTCAGGCATATTCACGATGTTTTACTTGTCCGTGAAGCTCATGGTTAACAAAATGTAATTTTGCAGATAAATTCGGAAAGACTCAAGAGTGCGAGCCCGAGGATTTTTATTTCATAGCAACACGCCATTTTGTTTGCTTAGTTAAGGAAAATTGACTGCGAAAAAGGGAAATCCCGAGATCTTTGAAGTAGAATTTCCGCTTATATGATTTTCTGGAGGCTTCCGGAAAATGCGTAATTCTATTGATGCTTTGAGAGGGAATGTATAACAGGGAAAGTCTCGGAATGAGTGTAATTCCTTCGTTAGCCTATTAATTAATATAAGGTATAGGGCAGAGTATATAGGGTGTCTTAAAATTATTCCAGAATATTCCAGCAGACTTTGATCATAAATCATTATCAATATCACACATAAATAACAAATAATCACATCATGTTATTAAACATAATCTAATACCTTTAAACAAGCAATTCTTGTATATATATATATATATATATAATCAGAATCTCAGAAACGGCTAAAACAATTTCGATGAAATTTAGTATGTGGGGGTTTTCAGGGATGAAAAATTGATCTAGCTTGGTCTTATCTCTGGGAAAACGGTTGGTACCGAGTTTCAGCCCGAGCGGAGCTCGGTCGCCCAGGTATGGGTATTTAAACGCTAAAGATTTACCTCCCTGTACATTAAGAAAAAAAGGAAGAAAAATTTATTCGTGGCAACAAAATCAAATTAGGACAAAAAAAAACAGTAAAAAGTGCGAAAATCACGAAATGGTCTTTAATCAGCGGAAAAGCCAGTCTTGCGTCAGCGCTGATCTTCTTTTGGGAACATAATTTAGTAGGAGTACCTACCTGCAAATGATTTGACACCATTTTGTGACATTAGCATTTTTTATTTCATTCTTGTTTTATTTTGTTTTTTAACCCTGGACACAAAAAGAGGGGTGTTATAAGTTTGACTGCTATGTGTGTGTGCACATGTCTGTCTATGGCATCATAGCTCTTAACCGGGTGAACCGATTTAGATGCGGTTTTTTTTATAGAAAGCAAGTTTTTCTTAGATAGGATTCATTAAAATCGGTTCAGCCATTCCAAAGTTATCAGCTCTTTTGTTAGCTGCGGAAGGGATCTTAGACGCATAATGGGCATTTACTTTATGTTCAAACATACGTGTGACGTAATTGCGTTGGGGGTTTTTAAAAATTTTTATTTATAGTTATCTCCATGTTGTCACAATGTTTTCTTTCTGTCTTCTCACGGTTAGTACGACAGGGTTCCGCGCCGGTTCATGTTTCTGTCTCGCTCCCGCTGCACCGGGTCAGGGCTGCGACCCTAATCCCGCGTCTCCATGGCAGCCCTGCCATCGATTGGAGCCCGGATTATACCTAGGCAATGATTAAAATTCATTTCAATGACCTTGTTACTGTTTTGGGTTCTGAAGTCAAAGTGGCAAAATGAACTCTTACAGTTCTGCCATGTTTCGTCGGTCTGTCCGTGGCTGATCGCTGAGACTCTTAATAGGTACTATGTAATTGTTGACGACAGGAGAATCTGGCCTCACCGGTACTACGAAATCCGATTTTTAAGGTTCCGTACTCAAAGGGTAAAAACGGGACCCATTACTGAGACTTCGCTGTCTGTCTGTCCATCCGTCCGTCTGTCTTTCACCAGGTTTTATCTCATGATGATGGTTTTAGCTAGACAGTTGCCGCTATAACAACAAATACTAAAAAAACAGAATTAAATAAATATTTAGAAATAAGTAAACTAAAATAAAACAAATATTTAAGGTGGACTCCCATACAACGAACGTGATTTTTTTGCCGTTTTTTATAGATAATGGTATGACTCGCACTTGACTCCAGAGTCCAGAAATTGGATAAAGTAAATTAAAATGGTATAGTACTATTTTGAGGTAATCTAGGAGTGCGACTAATACGTATTTAAATATGTCGCACTCCTAGATCAAACATATATAACTCAACACAATCAGCCATTTTCGTTTAGACCTTCCCGAAAGTAAATAAAGTCTAAATTAAAACGGGGTATCGTACTATTGTTCTAGGATTGCGATGTATCTATCTATCCTAATAAGCTTTGCTTACCTACTTTGGGACTAAGTCAATTAGTATTTCATTTGTATCATACTAAATACAAACTGAAACATGGATGCACAGAAAAACCCAGAAAAAAGACTAGCGCTGGGAATCGAACCCAGGTCCTCAGCATTCCGTGCTGCGTGCTAAACCCCTACACCACCACTGGTCGGGACTTTTTTATATGTATTTCACGGGATGACCATAAAAAGTAAAAAATTTGCAGTTGAAAAAATAAAAATAAAAAATACAAAAATACTCCAAAAAACAATCTTCATGATAATTTATTATAATTTGACTTATATACTTCCTACCGCTGGGGACAGGCCTCCTCTAAAAAAGAGAGGGCTAGGGCTGTAGTTCCCACGTGGACCCAGTGTGGATTCGAAACTTCACACACATCTCCACTGCTACAAATGTTATGTACGTACAGGATTAGCAAGCCTTGAGCGTTGCATTTGCGGCGCATGCGCTGTAGCCCAAGGTGAACCTCTGTTTACTCAACCAGCTACAAACGAAAATGAAGGTTATGCATAAAACATTTAAGACAGAAGATGGTAGCGCGCTTTCCCCATTTTCTAAAAAGTTTGATAGGATTGACTGGGGGATCCGCGCAAGAACTAAAGTCACCGACAAGCTCGATGAATCGCCAGACTAAAGTGGCTGTAGGCAGGGCATGGCACATCGCTCATAGAACTGATGGCCAATGGGGCAAAAAGGTTCTCAAGTGGCGTCCACGGACCGGAAGAAGCAGTGTAGTTAGGGCTCCAACAAGATGGAGCGACGATCTGGTTTAGGTTGCGGGATCGCGATGGATGTAGATGGCACGGGATCGATTTGATTGGCGAGTCTTTCGGCTAAAGTGATGAAAAATGATGACTGACTCTTAATTGGGTACAGATTGACACTGACTGGGCTAAAGATCTTCTAACCTCTAGCACAGAATATATAATAGTACTGACGTACAGAATGGAAACGGTCCGCCCCGCACCGATTCGAGTTACCCCACCCCTCAAGGCGCAGATAGCCGGAAACCGCCAGAAACCAGAAGAGTGCGCGCGCGATGTATGTAGGCGTACGCGTGTACAGACGTCGTCGTGCTTATGTAGATTCAAGAACGCGTATTTGTACGTCGTGTCCGCCGCGTGCCTCTAGTTAACCCTTAAGTATATTGTGTCATACTCGTACATGATTTTTTTTCCAAAATAAGGCAAATAGATTTTTTAAAATAACTAACTATTTTCATAACTAATTAGAGCGAAATTACATTTGTAATTTACCATGAGCTTTACGGTGAAGGAAAACATCGTGAGGAAAGCTGCATACTCCTGCCAAGAAATTAAATGGTGTGTGTGAAGTTCCCACTCCGCACTGGGCCCGCGTGGGAACTACGACCCAAACCTTCTCATTCTGAGTGGAGGCTTGTGCCCTGCAGTGGGACGTATACGTGGGGCATACTGAAAGTTTCTGGAACTGGCCACTTATAAAAAGAAAATTAAAAAAAAGCAATAATAGGATTTGAAAAAATAACTCTTTGGCAGTATATTACTTTTTAATTTACGAGACTGTCATTTGTTTTTTCATCGTGGTGTTGGATTGAAATTTGTGTGTCGCTGTTGCAATGAATTTAAGTCGTGAAAATTTTCGATCCATGATTTTTTATGATTTGCGATGTGGATTAAGTCAGCAAGAGAGTTGTCAAAGACTTCTATTAGCATTTGGTGATGAAGCCCCATGTCGTAGCTCTGTCTATTCGTGGTTTAGTGAGTTTAGACGAGGACGTGACCATCTCCATGACGATGTACGTGAAGGTCGGCCAGCAACTGCGGTTACCGATATTAATATTAATTCTGTAGGTACGACAACTAATTGAAACTGACAAAAAAATTACATGTCAGCAAATTCGTACTACCTTAGGAATTGGAATGAGCCAGGTCCAAAAGATATTTCATTTGCATCTGAAGGTTCGGAAACTTTGCACCCGATGGATACCCCATGATTTATCGGAAGACCAGAAACGACTGCGTGTAGAGTGGTGCCGCAAAATGATAAAAAAAATTGACGGAGGACAATCAATGGCTGTATATAACATCGTGACAGGTGACGAAACATGGGTATACTACTTTGAACCGGAAAGAAAAAGTCAATCGGCTGAATGGGTCTTTCCTTTTGAAGACTTGCCGACGAAAGTAAAAAAGAGTCGAAACACAGGTAAGAAAATGGTTGCTTCGTTTTTCGGCAAATCGGGGCATTACACCACTGTGTCACTTGAAAACCAAAAGACAGTAACTGCAGATTGGTATGTGAACACGTGCTTGCCCAAAGTGTTTGAAAAAATTCGTGAAAAGCGTCCCCGTAGCAAAATAGTCCTTCATCACGACAACGCGTCGGCACATTCCGCTAAAGCAACGAATGCGTATTTGGAGGCCTCAAATGTAGAATTAATGACTCATCCGCCATACAGCCCTGATCTTGCACCATGCGATTTCTTTTTGTTCCCAAAGATTAAAGATAAAGTTAGAAGTCTGGAAATGGCAGTGAATGCTTTCCACGAGGCCATCGAAGAAGTCCCTAAGGAAGACTGGACCCACTGCTTTTCACAATGGTTCCAGCGAATGCAAAAGTGTGTAAATACGGAGGGTATATACTTTGAAAAACAATAAATGTGTCAT
Organism: Archips xylosteana; assembly: GCA_947563465.1. Lineage (NCBI taxonomy): Eukaryota > Metazoa > Arthropoda > Insecta > Lepidoptera > Tortricidae > Archips > Archips xylosteana. The sequence continues at coordinate 2,201,699 of OX387360.1, forward strand.
AACGATAATGCGTAGTCTTATTTTTTAGAATCCAGAAACTTTCAGTATGACCTAAGTATAGGCTTCGCCAGTCGGGAAAAAAAATATCACGGGACAATTCACACCAATTGACCTAATCCCAAAGTAAGTAAAGATTGTGTTATGGGTATTAGGCAACCGATAAACATACGTATATAGATTGTTAAATGCTTAATTACATAATATAAAACACCTAAGGCTCGAGAGCAAACATTCGAATTTTTCATACAAATACCTATCTGCCCCGACGCGGGAATCGAACCCGGCACCTCATGCTTCGTATTCAGGTTCTCTAACAATTAGGCCATTTGGTCGTAAAAATTAAGGCCTCCTCTTCAATAATAAGGGTATATGCAAACGCTCGGCATACCGCGCATTCCTCGTGATGTAATGAGATCGCGAACATGACACGCAGTTTTCTTTTATGCGAACATTTTTCTTTATTACCTACACTCGTACCTCTAGCTATAGGTAGAACAAGCGACGCCCTTCTTGCATAGGGCATTATGGGACAAAAAAGATTGCAAATGACCTCCCCCGTAACCCCTTAACGGGAATAGGTCGACTTACCAATAACCCTGTATAGGTACATCCATCCATACAAACTTTTGCGCAAATCCTGATTCCGTTGGAATACACGTAGGTATAGAGATAAAGTTACTTATGTTATTATAGAGATCCAGATTCTAGCCGGACATACAAAATTTCAGACATATCTGTCCAGCCGTTTAGGCGTTACAGACAAACACACACATCACACTTTCGCATTTCTAATATTAGTAACAATTAATTTTTTGAATCAGGCGTTACTTTGCGGAGGTCCATATTAATGAACTGAATCAATTACTTTGCTCACCCGCGACATTACGATAGCTACCTACTTTCCTCCGCCTTCACACTGTTTGTTCATCACAAACAAACATTTGTTTTTTGATAATTTATTGAATCTGGCGTTACTTTGCGGAGGTCCATATTAATGAACTGAAACAATTACTTTGTTCACCCGCGACCTTACGATAGTTACGTTTATGTAAGAAATGCGTGTTCATGCAGTTCCTCCACCTCCACACTGTACGAACACACACAGATCACATAAACCCAACTCCTGAGGTAATGTAAGAGAATTAATTACGTTTTAAGTAAAAAGATTATGGGCGTTTAAACGGCAGGAAGCGTTTGCGTGGCCATGGTGCCGCCGCGAAATGTCAAGGTGACTCGTAGCCGGGATACCGCTCCCGTTTCGCTCCCTCACTCCCTCGGCAGTTTGCAAAAATATATTACGAGTATTTTAACCGTGGTGGCCTAGTGGTGTGACCTCTCAAGCAGAGGGACGTGGGTTCGAACCAGCAGGCTTATTATGAGTTGAAATCGGGTTTTGTTCCGCGTACCTTGATTTCAGAGAAGCCCGATATTTCGGCACAGTTGCATGCGCCATGTCGTCTCGTGATCATGGCGCATGCAACTGTGCCGAAATATCGGGCTTCTCTCAAATCAAGGTACGCGGAACAAAACCCGATTTCAACTCATAATTTTAGTAATGACCGCGATAGTCTAAAATATTCAGCAGGCTTATAGTCTAACCTTTCTGACGCTTGCTTTTGCAATCATATTTATTTCTGTCAAACGGAGCAGATGATGAGAGAAAGAGACCGTTTTTCGGAATTTATGTGCGAATGAGCTTGACACTGAAGGAAAACATCGTGATGAAACCAGCCTAATACACCTGAGAAGAAATTCAATGATTGATTTAGTTTGTGTAATGTAAATTATGTCTAGATCACCTGTTCCATGTTGGTGTTTGCGTAGAGTTCAATGAAGTGCCATATTTTAAGTATACATACATACACAGGCATAACAAGATGATTAAAGGAATAGGAATGATACCGTTTATCTTCTAATCTATTAAATAAAAATCTCGTGTCTCGGTGTTTGTTATCGAATTCCTCCGAAACGATTTGACCGATTTTTATGAAACTTTTTTCTCTATATTCCGTAGGTCTGAGAATAGATCGTAATAGGCTATTTTTATACCCCTATTCATCCCAGACGAAGTCGCGGGCAACAGCTAGTCTAATATATAAAAATCTCGTGTCACGGTGTTTGTTATCGAACTCCTCCGAAATGGCTCGACCGATTTTTATGAAACTTTTTTCTCTATATTCGGTAGGTCTGAGAATAGGTCGTAGGCTATTTTGTATCCTCGCAGACTGAGTCACGGGCAACAGCTAGTATCTTTCTAATATATAGAAATGTCGTGCCTGAGCCCGCGTTGGAACTACGACCAGTGGCGTAGCTACCGTAGGGCAAGCGGGGCAGTGCACCGGGGCCTCCAAGCTCAGGGGGCCCCTCGGACTCTGACTTACAAACTATAAACGCGGACCTATGAGAAACGCGGCTATAAAACGCTACTAAGTAGTGAATTTACAAGCGCGCGAGTCTAGTGAATTTAAAGTGCATTCATCCTTACTTGTCTTATGTAAACAAACACGGGTTGGGGCCCTAGTTTATTTTTTGCCCCAGGGCCTTTGGTTAACTAGCTAAGCCACTGACTACGACCCAAGCAATTTCACTCTGAGAGGAGGCCTGTGCCCTGTAGTTGGACGTGGCTGGCCTGGGATGATGATTATGAACTTTGTTGCCCTTCCCTGCGAACGTATCCCGAGCATTATCATGTAAATACCTTCCATTTAAATATAAACATATTGCGGACAGGGTTATTTCTAGCCACCGATCGACCCTTGCTTGGGTTATGGGCTTTTACTCTCGTGATTGACTCGCGCGTGAACAGATAGATCAGAACCAGGCATGAAGCTCTCATTACGAGAATTGGGCCATTCTACTTTTCGTTGACCAGTAATTTTTTGTACTGTGCTCTTCAAATATTTTTTTACAAAAACGGTAAAGTACTCGGTTTAAATCATTTAAGATTTAAATAGGCACATAATTAAGCTTACATTTAAAATTATCACTACGTATAAAAAGTAATCATTATTATCTATAAAGTAGGTAACGTAGTGGACATGCATGTCCCCGCCATTTGTATGGAAATTGATGTATTTTCCGCTGAGTTACCAATTTTTTCCACAAAATTTCTTTGAATTTAAAGTTTTATTGCTTTAAAACATTAAATTTAGGTGTTTCAGTTTGTATATAAGTTATTTACACTTGAAAAAAATGACCAGGTATGCCTTATATTTCACAAAAGATTAATGGTTACTTAAAAGTAGAATGGCCCAATTGCCTTTATGAGTGAGTAGGTTCTTTCGACCTTTTTTTGACGCTCTACGAGGCTAGGGAGGGGGTTAGATGATGCAAGTCCCCTTCCCCCAAAAGCATCCGAGTTCATCCGTGACTGTTTTGTGTTGTTTTAAGGCTGCACCGAGCTTCTTGGTATTCTATGCACTCGTGTATGTGTGCGTGAGAGCGGCGAGAATCAAAGCCGTGCGTAAACGCAAGCGACAAAAGTTCCCCGTCCGATGGCCGAAGGAGAACTAACGCAACTAACTATGCGGATATAGGGGAAGCACGACGGCTCAAGATAGGTTGGTTTGATCGCGCGTGTATTTAGGTATTTTCATCGTATTACTAAAACAAAATATTATAAAAATGTAGCAATACTAGGCCCTAGAAAACAACATTCAAAAAGTCATGCAGTATTTAGTACGCTGTACTAAGGATTTATTTTATTTTTAGAAACGACTTTGATTTTTTTTTCTATCGAACAAACTACAAGTATGTAATCGTATTTCGAAAAAAACTGGTTACTAGAGTGAATCCTCAAATATCTTACACATGAATTTCAGAACTTAAGACGCTATCAACACTAACGTCGGCGCACACTGTCTATTTGTATCGGAGTAAACGAGATGCCGCTATTACTGGGCAGCCGGGTATATTGAAATTTATCGGGCAAATATTTAATTAAAAAAAAACTGTGGATTATTTGTGAAATATGACTCGTTAGCGGTTTAGGTATGAATATGTTGACTTCATGTTTTTAATTGCAGACGCATACGCCAAAAAAATAAAGACATAGAACCGTTTAATGATGATTTTAAGACCTATCTTTGCAATTATTTTCTATCGAGCCGATTTCGTCCAATTATGTATCGAGTCTGTCCACGGTCTTTGAAATATGATGAATATTAACATATAATTTTTTTGATGTGCTAGAAAAAGCAGTTTTTCTTAAAAAACTGTTTAAATGACATCAATTACAACAAAATTAGGTGTTGTCAGCCTCTTAAGCTTTGCTAGTACCTAATTATACAGCAAAGAATTAGGTAAATGCATGCAATAAATGCGCCAAAAGCTCAGCAGAATCATAAAAAGCATATTCAATTATTCACCTCCTGTCGTGAGGTACTCTGAGAAGTGAAACGAAATTCGATCATGGATTTAATAGGGACTTCGCATCGCTCTCAGGGGAAGACCGAGCTATTTCAAGAACCTTAATAAATGCAATATGCGACGAAATGTAAACCCAGCGCCTAGCGAGGTGTATATCATGATATCGTGTTAGAAACGTAGTGAGGCGTTATGGCCCGTTGGGGTCAGGTTTGCCGTCTATGTAAATATGTAATGTTTTATGATTTAGGTATCTAAAGAAGTTAAAGTTTTGCGCTAGACGACCGATAGCTTATAGTAGTTCCAATCATTTATTTTCTCGATGAGAGCTCCCATAGAATGTAACTGCGTTTAGTTACGTAAAAATTAACTTTTAAATGCGAGGTATAAAAAATACGACAATTGCCTAATTTTGTTCCTTGATCCCATATAAGATTCATTTAAGACACATCGAGTCCATATAATGCAGTAATTTTTTTTAAAGTACGATAAATAATAAACGTTTGTAAAGTGACATTCTATGGCAATACAAATGTCATGTTATTGAATCATAACACCGAACCGAACCGAACGACCGCTTTAGCCTAGTTGGTAGTGACCCTGCCTACGAAGCAAGAGGTCCTGAGTTCAAATCCCGGTAAGGGCATTTATTTGTGTGATGAGCACGAATATTTGTTCCTGAGTTATGGATGTTTTCTATGTATTTAAGTATTTATTTATCCATATAAGTATGTCTATCGTCGTCTGGTATCTATAGTACAAGCTTTGCTTAGTTTGGGACTAGGTCGATTTGTGTGAGATTGTCCCCTAATATTATTTTATTTATTTATTTATTATTTATCGTACTTTAAAAAAAAAACTACTGCATATATGGACTCTATTTATTTTGTCTTAGATGAATATTATATAGGATCAAGGAACAAAATTAGGCAGTTGTCGTATTTTTTATACCTCGTAGAAAAGTTAATTTTTGCGTAACTAAACAAAGTTACATTCTACGGGTGCTGTCAACGAGAAAATAAATGATTAGAAATACTATAGTGATTTGAGAACTTGATCACGAAGGGTACGTATCAAAATATCTAAAATTTAAAATTAATAATGGACGAAATACATAATGGTCATTTGATATAATGCAATTTTCTTGGAAATTCTCAACTTTACAGGATTTTCATAATAAAATAAACCTAACCTAATCTAAACGAATCTGTAGATTACATGATTAAAAAAGTTCGTTTTATCAATAGTTTCATAGAAAATTTTAGTATGTATTATGACCATTATGTATTTCGTCCATTATTCGTTTTAAACTTTATATATTTTGATACGTTCCCGATCACGAAGCTTGAGGTCCCAGATTCGACTCACGGTTGGGGCAGATATTTGTGTGAAAAATACGAATGTTTGTGCTCGAGTCTTAGATGTTTAATATGTAAATATTTATCTATATAAGTATGTTTAATCCGTTGTCTAGTACCCATAGTACAAGCTTTGCTTAGTTTCGGACTAGGTCAAATGGTGTCAATTATTATTTATAGTGTTGTCTTTGGGTACGCTAGTACTATTAGTTATTCTGCGATTTACTGAGCTGTGTAGGCAGTGATGAATTTACCAGCTGAGTAGGGTGCTTAGGGCTACTTTGGCTTGATTTTTTTTGCCGTAAGAAAACTTTTTTTTTTTCGGGGATAAAATAAATTATAATATTTTAGTACTAGTCGGAAGCCGTGGTGGCCTGGCGGTTTGACCAATGGCTCCTCAAACAGAGGGTCGTGGGTTCAAATCCCTGCTCGCACTTCTGAGTTTTTCGGATTTTATGTGCGAAATTAGTACATTTGAAATTTACCATAAGCTTTTACGGTGAAGGAAAGCGTCGCGAGGACCTGCATACACCTGCGAAGAAATTCAATGGTGTGTGTGAAGTTCCCAATCCGCAGTGGGCCCGCGTGGGAACTACGGCCCAACCCCTCTCATTCTGATAGGAGGCCTGTGCCCTGCAGTGGGAAGTGTATGATAATGAGTAGGTACTTAGTCAATAGTTACATACCGTATATTATTATGACCATTTCTCAATCACTTTGTACATTTAATTTCGGACTCCAAATTGCATAGAAATTTAGGTAGGTACAGGTATAAGTAGCGTGAAAGCAATTGAGCCTAACACGGCCTCAAAATGTCTTGATTCAAAATCTGGGGGCACGGCCGTGCCCCCGCCAAGTCGAGCAAAACAAAGGCACGGCCGTACCATCCTTTTCTCGATCCCATTTTATATGTACGGAAATTTCCTTTTTTGTCCATCACGAACCACATGTATGTGTATGTATGTCGCTTGACATTTGCCAGTTGTTATGCCACTGACAAAGTGTCACGTTAGTGAAATAGAGGCCTGATTCTATTCCCTGGATGAACCCAATCACGTCTCCACATAACCTATTTATACAATACAAACATACATCTTAGATCTAGAAGAAAGCACCGTTTTCCATGTGTCTATTTCCATCTTATTATTCCACAAAGAAGCCTTAGAAGTGGTAAAACGTAAGCGGCAAGCTGGGCCCGATTGTCTGCCGAAAATAGATATTTGATGGCCCACTACACTATCGCGCCAATCAGGCACAGCATTTTCATCATCATCATCATCCCAGCCTAGTCCCACAGCAGGACACAGGCGTCCTCTCAGAATTTTATAGCATTTTGAAAGAACAAAATAAAGTTAAACATTAAGGATGTCTTCTCATACGTTTATTGCTATCATGCTTATTTGAACAATTTCTGTAGGTATTTAAACTAAGTAACATGTTTTTTTACACCACTACGGCAAAGCCAAAGGAAGTGTAATGATTTTTAGCGGTCTATGTTTGTATTTACGGATGTTCCACCGTAGCGTCGAGACTATATTAATAAAATATAAGGTGTCAATCGCTTTGTTATTATGCTCCGGGTGACATAAAATTATAAAGTTACTGTTTTATTTACTTAATTTATAGTGCTTTAATAAAATACTATTATTAATTTTATTGTAAAAGTCTTAATCAAATAAAAAGATATTGTATTGACTATAGGAGTCATGGCGGACTGTACAGTACGGTGGTGGGGTAAAATTCGTTAGAACAAGGAAAGATTGATCCGAGAGTTAGTAGCAGTTTAACCGTGTACCGAGTGCTCAAAAATAAACCAGTGTCCGAGCATAGCTGAGTTTCATTTCACAAGAGTGTGTAAGGCCATTACAAACGGCTCTTTAGATGTGCCATTTTTATAGGCTGTTGGATCATCGGGGTACTGTTGTCAAGCGTGTAATGTAATAGCGACAAAGCTTGCAAATGGTTATGGTACAAACATTTAGGTAGCGTTGCATTGCTGGCTTGTAAAGCTTATGACTTAGAACTGATCAATGAAACGCCGCAATGCAATACTTGCATTAAGATTCTCATCACATTCCAGCCTATTTAAGTCCCTCTCTCAAAGTGAGAGGGCTTGTGCAGTGGTTCCCACGCGGGCCCAGTGCTGATTGGGAAATTCACACACACCATTGACTTTCCTTTTTTGTTCACCGTTAAGCTCATGGTATTACAAATGTAATTTCGCACATAAATTCCGAAAAACTCAAACACGAGCCTTGGCTTGAACCCATGGCCCTCTGTTTGAAAGACCATAGGTCAAACCACTAGGTTAACACGAATTTTTATTTGTTTTTTTTTATAATTTGAATGATTTGTTCTATCATTTAAGTAAGTAGGTCTACATAGTTTGTTCGCTTTCTACTAAAATCATTAATCATACTAGTGCGTGTAAAAGGTTTATTAGCCAAAACGGAGCCAGTGACAATTTTAAGGTTAAAAGAAACTTACGGTAGTTTATGTTTTATGTTACAATTCATACTCGTCAGTGGCGTAGCGTGCCTTAGCGGGGCTCCGTATAAAAATTTGTTTGGGGGCCCCTTATGACGGGTAAAGATGTCTCACAAAAGAAAAAAAATGTTTGCATAAAATTAAAAGAAATATTAAATACGAGTGTCTCGGCGCCCAGTACGAGTTCGTCGCATTCGGTGTCGAGACACTCGGTTCGTGGGGCAAGGGCGCACGAGGGCTCCACGGAGCTATAAGCAAGCGCCTGAGAGAGGCAACAGGTGACCCTCGCGCAGGCAGCTTTCTCGCACAAAGACTTGCTAATAGCAATTCAACGTGGGAATGCTGCCTGCGTGATGGGCACCCTACCTAAGGGGCCAAATTTAGATTGTAATTTTTAGTTTTAATTTTTGTTTAGTATTTTAAGTTAGTTTTATTTATGTTAATTTTAATATTAGTCTCTGTTTTTGTACCTACTTTTATTGTTTAATAAAGTATTAAATAAGTTTAAAGAAATATTTATTCTTCATAATTATCTATCTGACACTTTTGCTTTTTTTTTACTTTTGTCATTTCTGAAATAAATAAAAAATTTGGGAAGTTTTTAAGGATTAATTTTTGCTTAAGCACGTCGGGGGGCCCCCGTAGCCCGGGGGCCCCGTATAATTGATACGGCTACGCCCCTGATACTCGTAGAGAGACATCCTCGTAAAAATAAAAATAAATGCTAATTTACATGTAAAAAAAAAATGTAAAATAAAATGTAAAATGCTAAATACATGTAGGTATGTAGTTTTTAGAAGAGCGAGACCTTCTGACACATTTTTTTAACTTAATAGGAGGTCTCAGCCTTGTTGTAGGTATGTTAAGTATTTTTATTAAAGGAAAATAAACTATTATTAATTTATTATCATTAAAGGGTGAGGCCGTGAAGCGTTTTAATCGCCGTGTCCCGTGTGTCCGTGTGTTACCAAAATCGTCTAATAGTACATCAGTCAGCTAAAAATCCTAGTGAGCACCACCATGAGTGGTGTGATGTGTGGTCGCGGAATTGCAATAGCTTTTAGTTCATGGACTTTAACCTTAGATTTCGGTAACACACGGGACACGGCGGTTGAAACGCTTCACGGTCTTACCCTAAAAGGAGAAGCTTTTGCTCACTGGAATAATAATTTAAATTAGGCAACAAAAAAGTACCCACCTTTCTCGCTTTCAGAAAGTCAATCAAAACGTCAAGAAAAAAGTAACTCACAAAGTTAAAACTTTAAAAAAATTCTATTAATTAGGTACTAGCTGTTGCCCGCGACTCAAATAAATTAAATTATAAATATCAAATGTAATTACGCACACATTCCGAAAAACTCAGAGGTACGAGACCGGATTCGAACCCACGCCACGACTCTGCTTGAGACGCAAAAGGGCAAATCACTAACTTTTTCTATAAAAACCGTGGTGACCTAGGTAGTGATTTTGAAGTAACAGGTATTTATCTGAACCCTGTTGAAAGCCAACTTTTGTCCCCAGTTTCAACAAGCTGCTCCTCCAAAAGGAGGAGTTGGAGCAGAAGCAGCTCCACTTGCTCCAAGTGGTGGAGAGCGAGCGGACCTCGCGCTGGCAGTACGCCCAGCAGTGCGATGAACTCAGCAGCGAAGTCAAGAAGCTCAGGACCGAGGTCAGTAACTTGTCATCATACCATAGAACATAATTATTTAGAGCATACTGCATCAACTTCTACATGAGCAGCATATGAAATTCGGGCAAACGATAAAGCCCAATAAACTGAATTCGAGTACAAAATTATAAAACCTAGACGGGTTCGGTAAATTCGGTAGACACCGATGAAATAAGTGATCACTTTTGTACCTTGCCGCTTTCAGTCGTTACATAATTTTGTATGACTTATCAAACATGACGTTAAAGTGACAAGGTTCAAAAGTGATCACTTATTTATGACGTTGACCCTACCACAAGCAGCGAGTCTTCGAGATGGATATAATAAGACGGTACATTACATATTACCATGTACCGAAGTATTCTAATGGTATGCAAGCAGAAGATCATGGTTCCAAACCCAGACACACCTCAGAGATTTTCAGAATTTCTTTGAATTTGAAATTTACCACGAGTTTTACTGTGAAGGAAGGCATCGCGAGGATACCTGGGAAGGAATTCTGTGGTGTGTTAGAAAGCTCAACCTGCACTAGGGCCGCGTGGGAACTACAATCTAAGCCTCAATTTGAGAGGAGGTCTCTGCCTCAATGAGACATAGGCCAGAGATGATGTCTGTAACCTCAATAGAGACTAGGTGTGCTTGCAGCTATGCACGTTCAAGAAAGAGCACGAGCCGTCGGCGAGGGCCGAGTCTACTGGCAGCTCCTCGCCCAGCCATTCGCCGGATATCGACCCTGCGGAACTCCGCAAGATCAAGAAGGTTCAGGTGGGTACGCGCATTCTTAGCCAACCACCGATGATCAGAATCAATAGTGGCTAGTGGAGCTAGAGGTCCCAGGTTTTCATACAGGGGAAGATATTTATTTGTATGATGAATTATGTCTGTAAAGTCAAACCAAGCTAACTCTGCAGAGAATAATAATGGTAACACTGTATATTAACGTCAGACCACGTACATAATGTGCGTAGATTTACAGTGTTACCATTATTATTCTCTGCAGAATTAGCTTGGTTTGACTCTATATCTGTATGTTATGTGAAATATCGTATGGAGATAGTTTAAGATCCTGGAATGGACATACGATAGTTTTAATCCCGGAAAATTGCATAGTTAATAGATATCAAAGTCAAAATAAGTATCTTTATTCAATTTTATTAAGGCTATATAATAACAAGCCGGGTACCGGAGCAGGGGCAGACCAAAACGGAGATGGCGGGATGACTTGGACCGTTTTGACCCATTTTGGCGGGATTTTGCGAGGGAAAGAGACGGGTGGAAAGAAAATGGGGAGGCCTTTGCCCAGCAGTGGGACATCCATTAGGCTAATTAAAAAAAAAAAAAATAACAAGCACTTGCAAGTCGAAGAATCTACCACTGGTTCGAATACCTAAGCCCTGTTGAGAAGAATCGGACAAGAAAACTCAATAAGGTATATTTTAAGAAGAGATCTATAATGTTAAATTAGATACATCTAACTAAACTATTTTACACAACTACATTTTTTAAAAAGTTTTTAATGATTTGTGTGAAGTTCTCAATCTGCACTACAAATACAGCCCATGCCCCTTCATTCTGAGAGGAGTCCGAGGAGAGGATTCTTTTAATGAACGTGTGCTATTTCTTATGTACAGAGCTTCTTCCGAGGATGGTTATGCCGCCGGCGATGGAAGCAGATCGTAGACCAGTACATCAAGAGCCCTCACGCAGAGAGCATGCGCAAGAGAAACAGGTACGATTATAATGGTTCTTAAATTCTGGGTGTTTATGTTACATGAAGCCGTATTGTCTAACTCTTGGGCACTCAAAATCGCATTCGACATTTCTCTCTACCCTCATTTTAAACCGTCTGAGGGAAAGGAATGGTGAAAACAATTGTGTTTTAAAGATCGTGAGACAATAAAGCTCTGATTTTAACGTTCCTGTTGTTTGCAGCCTGGTCTTCAAAATGGTTGAAGCTGAAGAAGAATATCTTGAGCAAATGGAGATTTTGGTAAGTCTCTTTATTACAAACAATGAGTTTAAGTAACTTGAGAACGAAAAACACATTCTTGCAAATTAATCGACGACCTGGTAAAGGCAGCACAGGACCAAACGTTGTGGACCTCTGAGGCCTTTTTCCAGCAGTCCACTGCTGAACATAGGCCTCCCCCAAGGCTCACCAAACAGCTCGAACCCGCGCATCCGCATCCAACGCGTTCGCGCAACTTAAACCTGGTCGCGGCTCCGTTCTTGTTGGAGGCCTACCTACACTGCGTCTTTCGGTCCGTGGACGCCACTCGAGAACCTTTTGGCCCAATCGGCAATCAGTTCTATGAACGATGTGCCCTGCCCACTGCCACTTGAGTCAAAACTTCATACCATTACCTACATTTATAACAACTCTTCTTTCAGGTAACCTGCTTTCTACGGCCTTTCAAAATGGCTGCCAGCTCCAAAAAGCCTCCCTGTACCCACGAAGACGTCAACTCAATCTTTCTGAACAGCGAGACGGTACTGTTCTTGCATCAGATCTTCTTCAAGGGCCTGACTTCCCGCATGGAGTCCTGGCCTACCCTCGTATTAGGTGAGATGCCGTGGACTCAGGCAGCACGGTTATCACAACTTACGAGCTTTCCTGCGGTTTCACATTACGTCCTTGTTCTTCTCGTAAAGCTAGACAAGGATGGTGGTGAAGACGTGGTTGGAGACGTGGTAAGTTGTGATAGCCGTGTATTAGATGCATGGTCTTGACACTTCCAATGACAGTGGTGTGTGGTCAACAAATTTGAGGCATAGCCTGCTGCTAATCGTGAGAAATACCATGATGATTAGCAAATTGCTGTATTTCGATTTGTTTAACCCTTAATAAGGTCCTATTTATTGGAGCATACCACAAAATCAAAAGCAGCAATCGAATACATACCTGACAAAGGATATTTTTAAAGCTAGTTGTATTTTCAATAATTACAATGGAAATTGTGACGTATTGTGAAGTCAATATGGTTGAATTTCCAACTCAATGCATGTGGTCGCTAAATTGTCTCTACCTTATTAAGGATTAACGTAACTTAACTACTGAAATAATTAAGTTAAAACGATACCTCCTACGTATACTGGTATATCTGCATAATGGTGATTTTACAGTAAAGACCATAATAGTTTAACGATTAGACCACTAGCTAATCAATGGTATAATTTGAGCTAATTACATACCACTCATTCATTTTTTGTGTCAGACAATACCAAAGTACGATTCACAGCAGTAGCATTATCCTAAAGTTTTTGATTTGATGCTGTGACAGTATACAAAATAATACATATAATATTTTAAAAATATTTGTCTATAACAGCGTAATCGTTAACTTTAATAATAGTTCTACGAAAGAGGCGTGTCAAAAAAATTTAACATTTGGATTTTCAAGACAAAGAGTTCTATGGAATTAATGATCTTTTGATGTACCTATGTTTGACAAATAAATTTATCGTTATCATTTTTATCATTATCAGGTTAAACTATCTGACTGATCCAAGAAAATTGGCAATATAGAGAAAAAAAAACATACGATACAAAATCTTGATGTCGCAACAGCCCCATGTGTTCTTTGTTAGTGAATCGTACTCAAGTTGCTGTTCCTTAATTTTGTAGTAACAATTCTAAACTGTTGTGCGCACACGTGTGCGCACAGGACGCTCGACGGGTTAATACCAAGCATGGTGTCCCTTTTCAACTTCATACACAAGAAGGGGATAACAAGCTTCGATTCGCCATTATACTTGGTGGAACAGTAGCTTTGTTAGCGAGTAGATGAATAATTTATTAGTTACTATTAAATTATTTTGCCTAGCGAGTATTGCAAGGTAAATTTAGACTTTGCTGTTAAAAGTCCTCATAAAGGTCTTGATGCTTTTAAACATCGAAACTTAGGTATTTCAGTTCAAAAAAGCTCCTAAAATCATTTCTATGTAATGTGCTTCTAACATGTGAATTGTTTACGGCCAGCGGAATTTCGCCTTCAGAGTCTGTGTGTCTCTTTCTTGCTATAGTAGCATGAAAGAGACTGTGTGACAGACGCGACACAATTGCGTGGTCTTGATGGTACAAAGCGGGTATTATTATGTATAATTAAAGTATAATTTCCTGCCTGATGTAGCACATTCAATAGAAGACATAGGATCCATGTATAATTTTAATTTGAAACGAAGGTAATAAAGCGCATAGGCTATGCTTTTTCTAGCGAGTTTTGTAGATAGGTAATGTTTTTAATTTGGATTATAACTTTTGTAGAATAGCAACTTGTATAGGAATACTAGCAACAGAATTCACATGCATCTGAAAAAAATATTTGTTCATTTTAAGTGCGTTCAGGTACTGTAAACATAGAAGATCAAAAGTTTTTGATGTCAGTATTGTCAGATGCAGATGAAATAATAAAAAATGTAGCATAGATGAATCTAGAAAGATGTAGGTAGTTGATAGAACAATAGATGATATATGCTAGAATAGAGCAGCATGGCATCACTAACATCAGCCCTAGAGTCATGGACTTAATGACAAATGTTGTATTTGTTACTAATGCGTTCCTATTCCAGATTGAAGCGGAATGTGCCCCTTCCACGAGGATTCTTTTAGTAAGACTGTGTAGTAAATGAGTACTTTTATCCAACGAGTGGTTATAGGCAAATATCTGAAAATGTTCTCCACATCTTTATGATTTGCTTAAAAAGTGTGTTATTTGTACATGACTGACTGTACTAATGGATCGACGTACGGATGTACGAATGGATCGGCTATAGTCTTTTCAAAATCAATGAGTGGTTTTCTGACAGGTGCAATATCGCTACATGCTGATAATATCGTGAGGGACATTCGAAGTTACAGTCCTACTACTTGCAAACCTATCTCAAAAGTGCCGAAAATGTCAAAGTTGTCAATCGGATCTCACGAGCGAGCGATAGTGAGCCATCTAGCATGTCCCAGATACCCTCATTTTGCATAGATCTTGGACGACCTCGGTAGAAATCGATGTGTCATTATGAGATGTGTTACACAAAGGGTTCGCCATAACACACGATTCATTTCTTGAGTCGTACTTCACGGATCAATAAGCCCAATACCATATCACTGCCCAAAATTACCGGTGGTATGACCTTGTGCGAGTTCCATTCTGATCACTAACACTACACGTGTTTCGGCGTGGAGAGTGAGACAACTAGTGAAATTACTGGCACAAGAAGTATTTCGTATTAACTTTCTCGGCTGGTAACTCATCTGAAAACTTGTGATATTAGGTATAAGGTTGTCCATGACGTGACCCATTTGTTCATTTGCCTTGTCATAAAAACCATAAGCCGTAAACCTACTCGTTTGATGAAAGCGCTTCCCAACAACCAAAACCTCAAGATACCTGAAGACCGAAACCCCAACTAACAACTAACGTAGTACCATGAACCCGGCAACCAACAACCAGCAACCGTAGCATCCATAGCTCGCATGGCATTCGGTGTCGTCGTAGCTCCGAGCTCTTATGAACTGTCAACCAAACAATCAGACTGTAGGCGTGTCCACAGGGGACCTGTTCGACATGCTGCTTCCCATGCTGACGATATACCAGGAGTACGTGAGGAACCATCACTACTCGCTGCAAGTGCTCACGGAGTGCAAGCAGAGCCAACCATTTGCGCAGCTGTTGGCGCGGCTGGAGAGCAAGCCCGCTTGTCAGGGACGCTCGCTGGAGACGTTTCTTACGTATCCTATGCATCAGGTTTGTTCTCAGTTTTTTTATTATTTAAAACTTAATAGCGATTGACTTACTGATGGACTCACTGGTTCAGTAACAGTCTATTCACTTTGGCCTTGAATAGTCCTAAATTGTTCTTATCTGGGAAAACATTGAGAAGGAAGTGAGTTCTATTCTTTAGCTGCTTAGCAATCTGCATTTGGTAGGTCCAAACTGATTGAATTATTTTGACTGAAGACATTGTGTGTTTTTGTGTAGATCCCTCGCTACATCATCACGCTGCACGAGCTCTTAGCGCACACTCCTCACGACCATGTCGAGCGGCGCAGCCTGCAGCATGCGCGCGCGCAGCTTGAAGAACTCTCGCGACAAATGCACGACGAGGTGATCACTCTGCACTGAAAATAAATAAAATACACCTTTATTGACACCAATTGACTTAGTCCCAAACAAATTATGTTTTCAAAGTATGACTTTGCACTACAAAAAATTCTAAATTCTATTCTTTGTATTGAAGCTTAGGCTGATAAAGACATTTCAAAGTCTTCTATAATATTATATTTCTAACCACTACAATTTTTTAGGTGAGTGAGACAGAAAATTTACGGAAGAATCTAGCAGTGGAGCGTATGATCATCGAAGGTTGTGATATTCTGCTGGACGTCAACCAAGTTTTTATTAGACAAGGTAAATTTCCACTTACTTAGTTTATCTTTCAGTAGTTCTGGCATTCAAAACAGTACTTGTACTTAGCCTGTCCATAGACGGACTGCTTAGAGCAGTCATTGTCAATAGTTTCAAGCGGTTGACCGCTTGAAGCTGTTGTCTGAATAAAATTTCAGTCAAATAGCGTAACTATTTCCCTAACAGATGCCATTATTGCAATGTTTTCAATTCTTCTTCCAGGAACGATATCCCAAGTGGTGGGTAAAGGCCGTAGAGCGTCCCTCCAGGCCCGCCAAGCATTCCTCTTCAGCAACCACCTTCTCCTCAGCACCAGGGCAACGGGAGGTCGGCTCCATCTCCCTCCGACGGGAAGACTTCCACTGCATGATGCGTTGCTGGTCGAGGATCCTAGCAGCCATGATGATGATGGTGAGAATGGAAGTGATTCAATATCCTCAAAGTCGCTACCTGCTGACGGACTCTGGATTCCACAGGACAGTGTTGGAATTCGTATTTCATTGAGAATAAAGAGTGCTGCTGTCTACTCGCATATATGACTGAATTAATATAAAACATAAAAGACGGGCTGCAAAAATGCTGAAGAAAGAATCCTTTCTCACGAAAAACTCTTCTTGCACGTGCATTTATACAAGTATCTTTACCTATCTTAGTTAACTATGCAATAAAACCACATATCAAAAGTATTTTTTTTACTGTAAGTAACTTCTTTTTATCATGCAATGCCATGTCACTAAGATATTTTTTGTGAAAACTTGAAAAGGAAGGATTCATTAGATATTTTTGTTACAAGTCAAGTTCAAAGTCGATATTCAGTTTAGGCTAGTGTAAGAATCACTTATGAACGTCGAATCACCGGTTTGGAAAAACCCTGTTGAGAAGAATCGGCAAGAAACCACTATCTATACCACCTCAATCGCTATTTTCTCATTATACTAAACTCACACCGTTTTCAGAATCTGCGTCCGTCTGCTCTTCTCCAGGAGGTGACATCTATCAGGGGAAGGACTTCAAAATCCTGGTCGAGGTCAAGGGAGAACAAATATGTGCTCATCTAGGTAAATTGTCGTATTCTAAATCTTTACTTTCCTTTTCGAAATACATATACCGTGACGATCCCAGCTAGTAACTCGTCGTATGCTCAATAGTCTTATTGGTACCCAATCTTCTAACAAATGTCTCTCAATCTCTGATTTTTTGCTACAGACATTAATTTCTTACGACACTTAAACAAACTAAAATTACTAACCCGAATTTTCGTCTAGTCATAATTTAAAGACGTTGTTTCATTTTTATCCGACTTCAAGAAAAGAGAAGTAACTCGTGCATTTGATTTTGTAAATTGTCATTTAGTGAAAGGGAACTGATGAGGAAGGCCAAAACTAGCCACTGGGAATACTCAATAATAAGTATTTTTGCTTGTCTCAATTCATAATAGTGAAGTGGAACTGATGGTGAAGCACCAAGAACACTTCTCAATAATCAAAATATCTGAATTGGAAAAAGCAACATTTTGTAAACGATGTCGAGCAGTTGACGAACCGGAAGACTCAGTGTAGGTAGGCCACTAACAAGATGGACGACCTGGTTAAGGTTGCGGGAATGGGAATAGATGCGGATGCGGCAGGACCGATCTGATTAGTGAATCTTGGGGGAGGCCTAGTTTAGCTTTCATCTTACGGCTGAAATTATGATGATGGTTTTAAGTGTCTTATATTAGGGTTTTATCTTGAAATTATCAATACACAAGAGATGTGCTTTTTAAGTTGCTACGGATGCGTTTGATATCCACCAATCATATTCATTGGTCCACATCGCGTTGCACTGGTGGAAGGAAACGAGTTAGGCGACTAATGTATTTATTGAAAAATGACGAGGTATAAAAATGACGACATGAAAAAATTACTAAGTTTTTTCCCAACACAGAAACATAGGTAGGTTTAGGTTATGTTAAGTTTGCATCGGCCCGAGCTGCGCGCCAGCGGAGCTCGGTCGACACTGTTTCTGAGTCGATTAAAGTTAGAAAAAAACTTAGTAATTTTTTCATGTCGTCATTTATATAAACTTAGTCATGTTTCCTTTTAGACCTTAGTCGACAAAAGGGTGGAAATGGGTTGAACTAAGTTGTATTTTTTATATGAAACCATGTATGCTCAGTATACGTGCTGTGGATACGTGCTCTGAATCGTCCTCGAACGCTACATAGCTTAGCATTAGTGAAAACGGTCACATAATTTCGTATGGTAGTTCTCACATCAACATCAGCATCCTTAAAGTTTTCAATATTGTACAACAGTGGCAGCGACCATCGAAGAGAAAGCCGCCTGGACCTCTGAACTGGCTCAGTGCATGGAGAGCGCCGCGCTGACGGAACTCCTCAGGGCTTGTGGCTCCTGCGGCGCCGCGTCAGCGTCTCTGCCGGCCTGCCGCTCCGACCGCGCGCTGTTCACCGACGATGTCGATATACGATTCAGCAGGTAATCATCATTCATCACTAAGGTCATCGACATAGCTCAGAGAATTAGCAAGTTGAAGTGGCAGTGGGCTGGTCATATATGTCGAAGAACCGACAACCGCTGGAGTAAACGAGTTCTGGAGTGGAGACCGCGTCTTGGCAAACGTAGTGTAGGACGCCCTCCGGCCAGGTAGAGTGACGATCTGCGAAAGGCTGCTGGTGGAAGCTGGATGCGTCTAGCTGAGGACAGGGCGCAATGGCGCTCATTGGGGGAGGCCTATGTCCAGCAGTGGACTGCTATAGGCTGATGATGATGATGACGATGATGATGATGATGATGAGGTAATCATCCCAGCCTATATACGTTCAGTGGTGTGCAGTGGCAGGGCACAGGTTTCCTCTCATGAGAGGGCTTGGGGCCGTAGTTCCCACGCGGGTCCAGTGCGGTTTGGGAACTTCACATAAACCATTGAATTTCTTCTCAGGTTCACCGTAAAGCTCATGGTAAATTACAAATGTAATTTTGCACATAAATTCTGAAAAACTCACAGGTGCGAGCCCGGACTCGAACCCACGACTCTCTGTCTGAGAGACCATAGGTCAAACCACTAGGCCACCACGGCTTCTTAGAGCAGAAGCAGGTAATACCTATTCACAATCATATTCATGATGATTTATTTTGCAGATGATCGGAATTGTCAATTTTCCAGGAATGGGAAATGATATACTCTCTAAAGGATATGATATGACCAAATGACGCAGGATGTTAAAATGGGGAATCCATTTTATCATTTGCCTGATCTCTGTTTAGTGAAATGACAAAATCAGCCCAATAAATCCAATAATGCATTAATTAGCTGATTTTGTTGCCACTAAATTTTTCATTTCATCAGATTTGTTTAGCGATTTGATAAAATCTCTTAACACGTCAGAGACTTGACGAAACGAACTCGCAAAGTCTAGATATCTATGGCCTCGACTATAAAGTCAATGACTATAAATGACCATGACCAAACTTCTACGTCTTTTCCAGAACGCTAAATTCATGCAAGGTGCCACAAATTAGATCAGCTACTCCGCAACGGCTGCTGCAAAGGCTTACTGGTAAGTAGTAATAACAATCCGAGTCAACACATAATTTCGTAGTGGCTATACATGTAGATATAAATTAAAGCTGTCTCTGCAATTTCTTTACTCCACATTGACTTTCAGATCTCCGCTTCCTATCCGTGGATTTCCTCAACACATTCCTGTTAACGTACCGAGTGTTCACGGACGGGGTTACCGTCCTGGAGGCGCTGAAACAGGTGTTCTACGAGCAGTCACAACAGGAGTTGGAGCTGGCGCCACCACCAGACGTGACCAGGAAGACTAGCGCAGCGAGCTCCGTCTCCGGTAGGTCGATGTTCCATTGACTGTCAATGTTATTCATTCTCTGTACAATCGGCCCAGACGCCCGCTTGACACCTTAAAGGCCCAATTTGCGTGCAGTGGCTAAACATCTGTCCATACCAATCCATACCAATGAACTTCAACGGCTGCAAGCAAATTTGTTTTGAAACTGGCAAGCCGGCGCTTGGGCCGATAGTACGTTTCAACAGGACCCACATTCGTTAGTGGCTAAAAGCGCCAGAATACTATAAGACGGTTCTGGTCACAAAATATAATAGTGTGCTTAGGTGTCATACAGTTTTTTGCAAAATCTTAAGGCATCAAAAAAAGTGGCCGGCTGAAGCAAATCAGGAGACCTAATTTGCTTCAGAGTAGATTCGAGCTCAATATTGTCACAATTTAGTGTCATCTAAAAAGTAAAGATTATAGAGACGCTGGTACCAAATGTTTTTAAATTGTTAGAGCTGTTCAAGTACAGTGTCTTATCCGCTTCTATTTTCAGGATATGGATCAGAATTAAGTGACAGGGACTGGCAATCACGCTTTTGGAAGGCTTCTAGGAAAAGTGAGTTATGGATGTAACCTATTAGTTTTTTAAAATAGCATATTAAAACTATTGTCTATATTGTTACAGGCGAAGACGACGAAAAACTATCACCTTATTTAACGGCTCCTTCTCGAAGAACATCGTCAATCAGCGTATGCAAGGTATGAGAGTTTTGGCACGGCTTAATGTTTATTTAAAGACATAATGAAGAAATGCAGCATTGGGTTCTCTCGTTGGGAAACACTGGCAAAGAACAGGTTTGAATGGCGCAGATTACAACAAGTACAAGGTTTCATCGATTTGAAAATTAGAGAAGTGAAGGAACTAAAAGCTAACTACCCGCTAAAATACATTACTTTTATGTGGGCGCACGAAAGCCAAATTGTATACATTAGCCATATTAAAACACTATAGGTACACGTGGCTATACTACGTATGTTAACATACCTTTTAAATATTTATCACAAACCGTTTTTTCTTAATCTATAAGGATATCTTCAACAATATATAAGAAACAATCTAGATTCACTTACAATGCGAGACTACCTTACGTCACAAGAAAAATCATTAGAATGGGCGCGCCCCGCCGTTAACTGTCAGTTTTAAACACACCAAAAAGGCGGGACGGGCTCGACGCTGATTGGTCAGATTATTTAGTTCGAGAGGTTGGCAACTGGTGGCGCGGCCGTTCTTTGTGACGTTTCGTTTGACAGATGTCATCCCGGAAGCACCACAACGCTCGCAGATGGCGCTAGTTAGAAGATTGCCAACACGTATCTTTTTGTATTAAAATTAATACAAAAGTAACACACCCAGTGGCGGACTAGAAACTAGAAGTTACATAATTATCGTCGATTCTCCTGGCTATTTCTGTCTTTCTAATACTCTTCTGGTACTTTCGGCTGTTAGGCGTCATACAATTAAGAAGACTTAATTTTTCTGTCTGTTGATTACTGTTTCTCATGATCCCATTTGCACATTCATGCCTACTAAAGGAGGAAGAGAAAGAAGAGAAAGACAACAGCCATTTGACCATCCCAAAAATTATGGCTACGTCATCTAGCAATGAGACTTTGAAAGGTTAGTACCTATTATTTAACACTGTAAATTAAATGGGTTCAGAAATTATAATACTGATACCCAAAGGAGCGAAGATGGCTGGATAGATGTACCTAACTGCTACTGTGGAACAGTTTTGAATGAAATTAAACTCACAGATTGTTTAGAACCTAGATTAACATGTAGAGTACTTTTTATCTGGGAAAATTGCATAGTTCCTGCAGGGTAGCTACGAAACGAATTCTTCGCACATGAAACACAGGAACAGCTAGTAGTTAATATAGTTTACTCTTGGTATAATGCGTAACCAATCATTGAAACTAAATTCTCTAAAAGAGAACAATGCGTATTTCATAAAAATGTATTCTTGAACACAAACGGTACTAAAGCCTAAATAAAAATGCATAAGTAACTCTGATACAGATTCATGAATATCTAATTTAATTTACATTCTTCAGGATTGTCCGTACTCTTCAGAATAATGTATGTTTTTTTTAAATTTAGGTAACACAATAATGTCGATTATATTTATATACCAATCATTAATAACCAAGGTACATCTCCATCGTCTCCTGGTGGCGTGAGCTCGGTAACTCTAGTAGGCACTCCAAAGAAATCCAGCCCAGAAGCAACTGACTCTAAGATCGAGAGCAAATCGCCTCCAAAAGACAATGATGCTGCTGCAGCTATCATGAAGGTAGAAAGCATAGAGCTGGTTGATCAGAGCGATGAGGATATCAAGTACAAAGAAGAGGAACCAGAAAAGACTAAAAAGGATGAAAAGTTCAAAATATCGCAAAGGTTTTCCGAGGTTAGTGGGTTTATTGAAGTCGTTGAATAAAACAAAGCGCAAGGGGCTACCAAGCTAAACTTTAAAGTAAACTAAAACTTTGTGGTTTCTTTTAAAAATGCTTTATTAATTATTAAGTATACACATATTCAAAGCTTTACTTTTTATTTTGCTAGAAAAAGATGATTGAAATAAAATTCGGTATACCACAGGGTTCAGTTCTAAGCCATACGTTGTTTATCACGAGGTATATCTGCTGCCGAAACTTAAGTGGGCTACGATATGAGAATGGTGCGGGGTGGTCTGTCCACAGCGTGTGCGAACCATGTCGCAAAGCCCGCGGCGACTCCTACCAGCTGCCGTGTCGGCTTCCGAAGCCCGGCGTCGCTCGGAGGGAGCGCGCGAGGCAGCTGCAGCCGCGGCCGCGACGGAAGAGAGTCGCCGCGCCTCTGATACTGGTCGCTACACGCCGCGGAGGTCTGTGAGGTAGGTGTCACTGAAAGTTTTTTTTCGGCTACATTAAAGAAAAGGAAGTTTATTGATTTTGATAACACATTATAATTTGACAAAATGAGGTTTCGTTGGAATGAATAACCGCGCAACCTCGTGCATCGTATCATCTTAATGAAGCTTAAGTAATGAAGATGAATAATGTTCTAATGTTCTTCCACCAGTGAGCGTCGCTTCACCAATTCGTCGATCAACAGCGAGCGGCGCCGCTACTGGGGAGGCTCCGAGCCCCGCTCCTCTGTCACCTCCCAGGTTTCACAAGTCCAGGTAGATAACTCTCAGATGTTCATGTTGTAAAAATATCTGGGTATTTATTGACACCTATAACGGAGTGCATGGCTTAAGGCGCCGAAGCTAGGGACTATAAATTGGATAGATTGAAATGGGATAAATCTAGTATACTTATACAATTTCTGTTTGGCAAACTGTCCGCTGAGAATTGGTGAAGATGCATAATAGCTGTACCTGAATTGTTTTTTTTTAGAATTATCGTCGTGAAACTAGCCAGTCTAAAGCTGGTGTGGTAATCACATCGTTCCGCCAGTCCCACAGGAGGTAAGACAATCTCAATAACGTTACGTCTCTTTATCAATATCATCACCTCTCTATCCACAACTTTATCGATTTACTAATTAATGTTTAGCACAAATTGAGAGCTTATTAAAATCTCAATGTTGTGGCATGTAAACTTTGTTCTAAGATTTTTATAGTGACGCTCTTGCACGCCAGTTAGAGGTACATGACGGGTATCTAGACGTGACCGTAGAGTAGTCACGTAACAAAATTGATCGGATTTTTCCAAAATGCTCAATAATAATTGGTATTCGTTTAACAGCTTCGGAAAAGACCCGTTGTGGTGAGTGGTTGAGAGGTAACTCGTAGAAAGCAGGCTGCTAGAGCTGCCGTAGAGGACGATTTTGGATTCGCTTTTCCTAGAGTTTTTTAGACTTTTGCCCTTTTTGAGATATCTGTGTATGGTCCTCGATTGATGTAGACAAGGGCACACCGAGCCACACTTTGAACAAGACTCACCACACGTTTTACTCTGATCTTGAATTCTTGTACTTCAGTCACACCACGTCCGAAGCAACTGAGATTTCCTCACTGTCATCTGCTCTTGCCACTTCTGAATCACTGTACATTAACTCTTCTACATGGTCATTGGTCACTGTCATCACTACTATACCATCCACGATTTCTTCTAAATCAGAAAACAACGACAAACTCTACTAAACTTTCAACTCTAGTATGTAAAAATATGAATTTTTAATTGGTAGAAATTGGGTAATGTATCTAAATTTTATATTTTTGGTCGATGCAAATGCCTTAAAGCAATAATCCTTTACGATGTTCGCATCTTGGCCTCACCAAAGTTATTAATATATGTAAATTAATGAATTGTCTATTTATTCCAATGTTTTTGATAATAATTGTAATGTTTTTATAAATCTTTGAAAGTTTAATAATTAAAGCATGCACATTAATCTAACTTGTATATAATTTCACTTTTCTCTCTATTCGTCTTTATCTCTATGCATGCTAGTTAGTTCACGATTTGTGTCGTTACAAATTTTAATTTTATTTAATCAACTTTACTTTCTCAATCTCTTGTATCAACCCATCTAAAACTATTATTATAAAACTACTAAAGCTACTATTATTCACCACGTCTTTTGTATCTTCCATAAACCAAATTATATCTGTACATACCGCATTTTCATCTTGGTCTATATATCTATTATCATACAAAACAAACTAAAGGAGTCGGCAAAAATGACTGCAATGTAAAGTGCACAGTTTGAATGGTACACGTCAAAAATATAAAAGCGCATTTTTATTTAGACAACTCTGACAAAACTTTCATCTAAGCCCCATTCCTTCACGGACAGTGAATGTTTAGCAACTGGGATGCGACACGCCAATCCTATCGAAGGAGGTTATGATATAAAAAATAAGTAGAATGGTTTCCAGCCGCTCATCATTCACTAACCCTGACTGTACTTAAATACTAAAGTCTATTAATGACCACAATAACAATGCACTACCATTTTCGTTGTGTGCCGTTCATTTGTTCTATACACAACTTCCTTGTCAATTACTCCGGTCTCATTTCGCACCAGTCATTTAGCCTCCCTAAATCTCTTTCTTCACCAGAGTCATCTTAATCTGGTTCCTCTATATCTAGGAGCAGTACCTCGACTGCAGCTGTTGCGTTTGCGGTGGCAACTTCAGCGTCTTCGAACCCTCGGTCACCTCCCACTACGTCACCGCCGCAGACCAGACGTGATTCTGTCATATCTACTGCTGCTACTATGAGGGTGCTTAACGTATTAAGGTAAGAATGTCCTTGTCCTTCTTATAAAATAGCTAACTAAGCGTCTAATAGATCTAATTTAATTGCATCAAGTGCACAAATATATCTAGCCTTAGTATGAAACTACACCACCGCAAACTGGTGTGAGTTACCTACTAGTCTAGTACCTAATTTAAAACGTATTATGTTTATATCGTTTTTATTATAATTGGGGAAACTTCTATATTAGAAATATCTCATTTCTACGTCTAAATAGGTTTTACTGCACCAATCCTTTAGCATCCACATATAGACTCCACCTATTAAATGGCGACACGTTTTTAAATTATGACCATCGCTATAGGCATTGGATCTCCAAGCACTCTTCCGACTTCTGGTCCGACGAGCGTCTCCGTGGCCTGACCATGGACTTCCTGAAGGAGATCGAGGGGAGTCCAGGGTTGCTGCCAGCAGAACACAAAGCCGCAGCTCAGCTGCTGCGACTTCTGGAGCGCTCGCCCGATAGAGCTGTGGACTTGAAGGCACTCTTTGCTCCTCCGCCGGTAAGTCACCATTATAGTCATACCATTAACCAGCAACTTCAAGATTCTCTGGAAAGTAGAATTCAAGTAATTATAAAATTGTATTTTTAGTTCTTTTAATTAAATAAATAGGTTAGTCAATTGCATAGCCAACAAAAGTAAAATCACAGCTGGCTATTGCCATATAACATTTATGTGAAAACGCGTGTTGACAGATTATTTATTGATTGGTTTGGTGCCAGTAAATTCACCGGCTGTCTAGCTCTCCACGTGGAAACACAGCAGCGCAAGTACTGCTGCTTGGCAGCATGTTTAAAGAATAAAATTGAGGTAGCAATCCGATTGGATTGTGCCATAAAGCTTACCTAGCTTTATTAGTATTGAGGCCAGTTAAGTACAAGTAATAGTCAAGATTGACCTAACAGAGCTTGGTCACTTGGCTACCTACCAAAGCTCTGCAAGTTAAATACCTATTCAATTGTAAGAGAAGTGCATGATAATATACTTAACGGGCTAGAGAAATTAATGAATAGTTTCGATTGGTTCCAGATACCAACCAAAGAGAGCGTGGAGACACTGTCGGCTCTAGAAATTGCTGAGCAGATGACGTACCTTGACTACCAGATCTTCAGTTCCATCCACAGCGAGTACGCTAATCGTCTCAATATACTAATAAAAGCAGCATATTTGATATCATAAAAACGTTTAGTAACAACCATAATATATTGTCAGTGAGGGACTTATTGAGCATTAGGCGCAAGACAAACAGGAGAGACGTGGGACGGGGGCGCTTCACAGGCGCGGCGTCTCTTGAATCTGTTTTCATACAAATGTATAGAAGCGTCGAGATCCAAAGCAGACAAAAGAGACGGGGCGGAGACGCGTCCTGCGGATAAACGTCGCGAACTGCGACGCGCTCCCGTCCCAAGTCTCTTCTGTATGGCTTGCACCTTAGCTAACCTTAAAGCCTTTGGCAAGTAGCATAGCGATCCTTCAGCTGATGAGGCCAGGGTGAACGGCCAGTCTTAAGCCTACGAGTACGTAGGTTTTCTCGTGGAATACGGGGGCTTGTGCTCATTACGTGAACCCAGTGCGGTTAAGAAACTCTACACACCATTGAGCTGTTGAACAGCCGTGGCAATCTAGGCGGCATGACATATGGCCTTCCAAGCAAAGGGTCATCTGTAGGTTTTGTATTTTTCGGGAGCATTTTTTTGAAGAAAGCATCATAAGAAAATATATCACAACTACGAATCAGTTCAATGATGTGTAGAGTTATTGATCTTTTTAATACCTTCCTAAAAAACTAAAGTTTGGTTTTTTAGGGAGGTATTAGAAAGATCAATAAGAATAAATATCATTAATCAGGGAGTTCCTCGGCCAGGCGTGGACAAAGGCTGACAAGGCGGACCGGGCTCCCCACATCCTCCTCATGACGTCACACTTCAACCACATCTCCAATCTCGTCATCTCGGAGATCCTCAAGAAATACACCCTAGCAGGTACGTCCTGGTCATCTATAATATATTTTCCCGAATCCCATTTACAAATTCGTTTTAGGTCTATGGGTCTCTATCAGTAGTGAAAAATTCCCCTGGAAGCTTGATGGGCGTGCCGTATACCATTTCTGTTGCACTGAATCCGGTATCATCACGAATAGCGACCGCTTTAGCCTAGTTGGTAGTGACCCTGCCTACGAAGCAAGAGGTCCTGGGTTCAAATCCCGGTAAGGGCATTTATTTGTGTGATGAGCACGAATATTTGTTCCTGAGTTATGGATGTTTTCTATGTATTTAAGTATTTATTTATCTATATAAGTATGTCTATCGTCGTCTGGTACCCATAGTACAAGCTTTGCTTAGTTTGGGACTAGGTCGATTTGTGTGAGATTGTCCCCTAATATTATTTATATTATTTATTGCACTTCTTGCACCCATTAATACAGTGGGTAATTCTCGGACCCAATTCCGAGAACCCTTTGCCATCATGGATGCCTTGAGAACCCTGTGAAAACGCTCGATCTTGCCGTTAGCTTGGAAATGATAAGCACAAGTCCTGATCCTTAACACTCCAAGTAACTAAAATATAAATAAATAAATAAATATTAGGGGACAATCTTACACAAATCGACCTAGTCCCAAACTAAGCAAAGCTTGTACTATGGGTACTAGACGACGATATACATACTTATATAGATAAATAAATACTTAAATACATAGAAAACATCCATAACTCAGGAAAAAATATTCGTGCTCATCACACAAATAAATGCCCTTACCGGGATTCGAACCCAGGACCTCTTGCTTCGTAGGCAGGGTCACTACCAACTAGGCTAATGAGGTCGTTCGCGAGACATTCGAATGTCTTTGACTCGAACTGACGACCTTGACCAGTGGTTCTACGGAGGGGACACCCGAACCTCACTATCCATACTTCGTCGTGGCTTATCGGAATCAATGCGCGTGAGATTGATATCTTTGCCTCCAAACCCTATCGGCACGATCCCGATAAGCTCACGCGTCGGCACAGTCTTCAACCGAGGACAGATGTTGTAGGCATTCTTAAGTACTCGTACTAGCATAGAACGTTTAACTGACATTTTATGCTTCAACCTATTTTGGTTAAATATTTATGGACTAAAATAATTATGGAAAAGGGGAAATTATTAATGAGAAAGACAACGAGATCTCAAAATCTTGTCTTGGATAACAAAGCGCATACAACACATAGCGATGACGAAGGACTTCACGACCATATTAAATGCCTAAAAGCTATAAGTGATAAAGATAATTTAATATTAAAGTTAAAGAATGAATTGCAAAGAATACAAGAAGAGTACAAACAAGCACAAGATTCTAAGTTATTAAAATTAAATGATGAAAATGAATCCCTTAAAACACTCCTTCGAGAAAAGGATGAGGCGTGTGATATACTTAAAGCACAAATAAACAAAATTACTCTGGAAAACAGTGACTTCACCACTCAAATCAGACACATAGATACTGACAACATGGAAATTCTTACACCCTTAAAGTCAAAAATACTAAAAACTGAACAAATAAACAGGAACTTAGCCAATAGAGTAGAGGAATTGGAGGAAGAAAACCGTGAACTGATAAAAACATTAAAAAATTCTTCGGAAAGTCCCTCAAACAACAGTCATTTTAAAAAAATTGAAGAGATAAATAAGACTTTAAAAAGACGAACTGAAATATTGCTACGACGCCTTAAAAATATAACTCGTGGTTATTTTAAACTACAGAAGGAAATAGAAGTACTAAAATATAATGAAAATAAAATGAGACAAGTGCAGCGATCTTTAAAAATGCTTCATAGTAATTTGAGAAAAATAGACGATAAGCTGAGCAATGATAAACAAAAAGATGATCTTATTCAAAATGTTGATATAACGATCCCAGGAAAACCAGAAGAAAATAACTCGAAAACTGGAAATGGTGACGTGCAACCAAAGCCCAAGCTTTTAATTTTATCAGACTTACATGGCACAGAATTATCTTACAATTTATCTAGTATAAGGAAAAATGATTATGATATCTACACGGACGTCATATGCAACGGGACAACTGATCGTGTACTGATGGATATTGCACATAAAACTAAGGACTTTACAAAGAAGGACTGCGTAGTTCTAATGTGCGGTGGCAGTGACTTCGGTGTTAATAATGTGACTACTGTTCTGAGTCATCTTAGTCAGGCCGTCTATGCGCTTACTCATTGTAACATTATAATTTGCACTATACCAATGATTGTTAAAGCGAATGCGATCCAATTTAATAAATTTGCACAAGAAATAAACAATAATATTTTTAAACTTGTAAGCAAAATTAATAATCTATACATGGCTAATATTGGTAATCGATTGACACAAGTGGATTATAAACCTGACTGTTGTAAACTGAATATGAAGGGGAAATATAAGGTTGTACTTTGCATTAACGCATGTCTTAAAATTATAAACGAAAATTTCTACAACAGCCTTACTTTTTTATGATTAAGAACAAGTCTTAAGTGCATCAAATAGAATGCGACAGGTCTGTTGCTGTAATGCATTTAAACATTAATAGATTACGAAATAAACTCCTTAGTCTAGAAGCATACCTAGAATGTGAAGTTAGCCCTATCCCAAGTGTCATTGCAATTACTGAGACTTGGTTGGAGCCCAATGAGTTTAAATCTATTAACTTGCCCGGATATGGCATTGCGGCTGAAACCTCTCGCAGCGGGAGTAGAGGTGGAGGCACACTTTTATTTGTTAAAAATGAAATAATGCAAAATTGTGAAACACTAGATTTATCTCCCTATAACATTGAAAAAATTTGTGAAATGAGTGGTATCCGTATCAACGTCGATAAAAGTAAGCTATTATACATAATTGCTATTTACAGATGCCCACAAGCCAGTATTGATTCCTTTCTTGATAATTTGGACAGATTTTTGTGTAACTTTCAAAAACAGAACATTGTGCTATGTGGTGATTTTAATATTAAGTACCTGGGCGACCGAGCTCTGCTCGGGCAGAAACTCGGTACCAAGCGTTTTCCCAGAGATAAGACCAAGCTAGATCAATTTTTCATCCCCGAAAACCCCCAAATACCAAATTTCATCGAAATCGTTGGAACCGTTTCCGAGATCCTGATTATATACACCGGAGGGGTGGTGGGGGTTGAGAGGGGGGGAGGGGATGCGGGGGAGGGAGCGCGGGGGAGGGAGCGCGGGGGTATTAAAGGGGGGATGAAAATTTCATTGATTTTGCCGTAGGATGCACCGTTTTCAAGATATTTGACAAAAACACCGGAGGGGGTGGGGGGGGGGGGGTGAGTCACGTTAAACTATCGTCCGTAAACCGACTTTACAGACAACCGGCTTTTCCTGTTCTGTGTGCTCCCAATAGGGAACGTGCACATAGACGGTGCTGCCAACTGGTGCCATAAGGGTGCCATCAATTTGAATGTTTTACCTCGATAAGTTTGTTTTACTGTCCGCATAGTGTCTCTTCTGTCGCATTAGTGCTGCCGCCTATAGTTACTGCACGTTCCCTATAATACTTTTTCTAACAAAAAAGTAACTTTTTCTCACAAAAAAGTAACTTTTTCTCACAAAAGAAGAAACTTGACGTTTTCTCATGAAAAATAAACTTAAAAAAAAAACAAAAATCTTGAAAAAAAACGTGGAATCGAACCGAGGTCGGCTGGATCCGCGACCACCCGATTTCTAATGTGCCATTATGATCTGCTCGAAGTCGGCGAAATTTAGCTTCATATTCTAATGCAAACAAAAATAGCCGGAAAACATGAGTAAAAGCGATTTTCTGAAAATGAAACATAGCTAGATCAGTTTTTCATCCCCGAAAACCCCCACATACCAAATTTCATCGAAATCGTTGGAGCCGTTTCCGAGATCCTGATTATATATCGACGGTGGAAAGCATAAACGCTGTAACCCACAATGTATAAACTTTACACCAGAGCCAAAAAACTTTTTAAAATTTACTAAAAAAATCAGAACTCATGATCCTTTTTGCGTAAAGTAACAATTCTTTGGGAAATTATGTAAATTTGGCTGGGCTATTAACCGCTTAGTAAAAATCTTGTCTAAAGTAGTCTGCAAAGAAGTTTTGGTGGGTTACAGCATTTGAATTTTTTTTTTCACTCCGCGAAAACGCTGTAACGTCAATATACTAATGTATGAAATAGAAGAAAGTGATTTTTTTTTGGGAAAGCATAAATGTCGTAATTTGACAATTTACAATATTTTTAAACATACAAAGTGTTGTAAGCTTGTTTAGGTTCTTAAAATGAAAAATTAAATTGAAGTAACAGCTTACATCAATCCAATCCATGAAAAATAAATTAGCGTAATCAGCAACTGATAAAAATATTAAGGGACTTTAAAATGTCAAACAATTATTTTATTTAGAATTATTTTTATTAATCATAAAAACCGGCCAAGTGCGAGTTGGACTCGCGCACGAAGCTGCTCTATAAAAACGCCAAAAAAATCATGTCTGTTGTATGGGAGCTCCCTTAAATATTTATTTTATTCTGTTCTTTAGCATTTGTTGTTATAGCGGCAACAGAAATATATCAACCTAGCTCAGAGGGAAAATCTTTATTTAACATCATTTGAATCTCATCCTCTTCCTCTAAAAAATCAAGATAGCTTTTGTTGACAGCTGCTTTTCACTTCGATTTCCTTTTACTTCTTTAAAATTCCCATTGTAATCGTTTTTAGCTAAAATCAATCTTTCTATTATATAAAAATCTCGTGTCACGGTGTTTGCTATCGAACTCCTCAGAAATGGCTTCACCGATATTTATGAAATTTTTTCTCTGTATTCGGTAGGTCTGAGAAATAGGTCTTGGGCTATTTTTTATACCCCTATTCTTCGCACGACGACGACGACGTCGGTGTCGCGGGAAACAGCTAGTTATAATATAAAATGTAGTAAAACGTCAAAGCATAATAATTATTATTAAATAATTTTGTAACTACTGCTATTAACTTAATACAATGAAATCAACTTCTTCAGGCAATAGTTCGATTCCATCTCCAATAAAATTATGATGAACTACTGTTTGATCTTGAGCTGATATGTTTCTATCATTCTCTTCCTTAAAATTTTTTATCGCTCTTCGACTGTAAACCTTTACACATACCTCTTTTTCATCGTCACTATCAATTTCTGGCTTTAAAATCGGCTCAAAATCAGACTTTACACTGCTACCAACTTTGCTGTCTAAAAAAAAAGAGTAAAGAGTAAGTAAGAATGAAAGATATAGCTTATAAAATTGAGATTATAAACAACCGTAAGATATGTGAGGATCTTTTTTTGTCCCACTATCAACAGCTTATATTGTTAGTAAAATCAAGCTTTCTCTTCGATTTTAGTTTTTTCTTTTTTTGACGACCGGATAGCCTAGTTGTTAGAGAACCTGACTACGAAGCTTGAGGTCCCGGGTTCGATTCCCGGGCGGGGCAGACATTTGTGTGAATAATACGAATGTTAATGCTCGAGTCTTGGGTGTTTAATATGTATTTAAGTATGTATTTATCTATATAAGTGTGTTTATCCGTTGTCTAGTACCCATAGTACAAGCTTTGCTTAGTTTGGGACTAGGTCAATTGGTGTGAATGGTCCCGTGATATTTATTTATTTTATTTATTTATTTAATTTCAGGAGTAACTTCGATAAAGTACGGATCTTAATCACTTATTCTTCTTGACTCTTTCTTTGAACTGCCGAGATCGCTCAAAGTAGAATCAATTTCCAAAACCTTGGATTCTTTAAGGCTTGTGTCTATCAAAGGATACTTTGTAGAGATTGGTCCGTAGAGTTTATTGTATTTTCTGAATTATCAGTATAATTTGAACTTATAGTGGCGAGATTTTGTCAAGTATTAGTTTTGTATCACCCAAAAAGTGATCTGGCTTTCTGAAAATTGGAGTGATATTCTCGGCATCCTATTATCTCGCCTCATTCGTTTTTCGTTTAATCTTATTTCGTCTTTTTCTGTATTCGTCACTCAATCTTTATTCGTCTTATTCGCTAACCGTCATTATCTTATTTAGTCAAAATCTGTACTTGTCTCTATCTTAATAAGTCTTATTCGTTTTTCGTCACGGTTTTCCTAGGGCTCATTCGTCGTTTTTCCCTTTCGTTTTTTGTCTCATTTATTTAAGAACATTTATTTACCAGCACCGAACGTATCGAAAAAATTTTGGCCAATAAGTACATGAGACAAAAACGAAAGGAAAGAACGACGAATGAGTCCAAGGAAAATCGTGACGAAAAACGAATAAGACGTATTAGACAAGTTTCAGAATTTGACCAAAAAAGATAGTGACAGAAAGCGAACAAGACGCGGGTATGCTTTGAAGTCACAGTCTCTTAGTTACATACTTAAAAAAATGATGTAAACTTATTGCTAACAATATTATCATAAATTTTCAAATGCTGTAACGTCATGATTCTTATGTTAAAACTTTGATAGAAAGCTATAACCCTAAGTAACTACTTATTTTGATTACGAGTGAATGCTTTAACACTCACCTGCAATATATTCTTGATCAGCTTAAATGCTGTAACCCACGTAATGATATTATTTTTCATTCCGCGTAAACGCTGTAAGTGACATCGGGCGGCTGAATATTGTTCCGCGTGTATGAAGTAAGATAAAGAACTCTATTTTCTTTGTTTTTTATGTCGGTTACAGCTTTTTATGTATCATAAACAGCCAAAAATCATAAAAATTACTACGCTGTCCAGAAACTTCTAATTGTCGTAGAGCAACGTGGGTTACAGCATTCGACGCAGAAAAAAAAACTGAATCTAAATATGCAATAAAAAATTTTTGGTCAAGGTGTGGGTTACAGCGTTTATGCTTTCCACCGTCGATATATACATATATATATACATATATACAAGAATTGCTCGTTTAAAGGTATTAGATATATTAATATATCAGATAGTAACTCACAGAAAACTAAAAAAATGCTACAAATTCTACTTGAACATAATCTAAAACCTACGATTCTTCAACCCACTAGAAGTACATGTACAACCAAAACGACAATAGATAATATTTTTACTGACAACAAAAATTATACTAAGGCATTGGTTCTGCCTTGTTCGTTCTCTGATCATGACGCTCAGATTATTTCATTATTATCAAATCGTCCTGGTAGTATGCGACAAGTTATAAAAAAAAGACAGTATTCCCAAAAAAACAATGAACAATTTAGAAATGCCCTAATGGAAATAGATTGGCAAGAACTTTTCAGTGACAAGGCACACGACGAACAACTAAAATCTTTCTATAACGTTATGTATAAACTGATCAATGATTATTTCCCGATTAAAACTATGAAAGTTAATGTAAAAACAAAAAAGTGGATAACCAGAGGAATAAAAAAGAGTTGTAGGAAAAAAAGGAAAATGTTTATTGATCTCAGGAAAAAGTTTGATGTTGAATTGGGGAACTACTTCAAATTGTATCAATGCGTACTCAAAAAGACACTTGTAACAGCAAAAAAGCTATATATTACAAATACCTTAAAAAGAGCGAAATGCAAGTCAAGGGCAGTGTGGCAATTGGTCAAAGAAAATACTGGAAATAATACATTTAAGCGTAAAACCGTAAAATGGAACATTAAGTATGGTAATGACATAATAAGCGATCCAAAGTTGATTTCCAATCTCTTTAATAAGCATTTTCTTGAAGTTGGTGGGAAACTAAAATCAGATAGGAGCGACTTAAACTATAAAAAACTTCTTTTAAATAAACACATAAATAATAGTAATTCCATGTTCATGAAACCCATTACAGAGCAAGAAATTATTAGCATTGTTAGAAATTTTAAAAATAGTAACTCTTGCGGTCCGGATGATATTCACACTTCTGTTCTAAAATTAAATGTAGACATTCTCTGTGTCCCGCTGTGCCATATTTTTAATGAACATATTAAAGCAGGAATTTTTCCTGACATTCTCAAGCATGCAAAGGTAGTTCCGCTGCATAAAAAGGGCAGTATTGCAGACATAAACAACTATAGGCCGATTTCATTACTGTCTGTCATTGCTAAAATATTTGAAAAGTGCTTAGCAAATCGTATAGAAACCCATTTAAACGATAATGGATATTTATCGGAAAAGCAATATGGTTTTCGCAAAAGTAGGGACACGACCACAGCAATAACTGAACTCGTGTCAGAAATTATGAACAACCTTAATAAGAATTTAAAATGTGCTGGTGTTTTTTGTGACTTAAGCAAGGCCTTTGACTGTGTGGATCATGGAATACTGCTGAGTAAACTGGAATATTATGGCATCCGAGGGTCTGTTTTAAGCCTAATTTCATCATATCTCAGTAACCGTAAACAGTTTGTTGAAGTCAAGTATACGGATGGTTTGGGAAACATAAAGACCAGTAAATCTGATGAGTGCATTATTAGGCGAGGTGTTCCGCAAGGCTCTGTTCTGGGACCACTATTGTTTATAGTTTTTATCAATGATTTGCCCGATAATATATCCTGCGGAATTCCATACTTATATGCAGACGATACTAGCTTAATTTTTAAAGCCCATAGTTGTGAAAGGCTGTCAGAAATGGCGTCCATTAGTTGGAAAAACCTTTCTGAATGGTTTGATGCCAATGGGCTTATGCTAAACTGCGATAAGAGTTTTTATATGGTTTTTAAACGTGCTGTAAATTCTACGGACTGCACGCTGGATATTCCTATCGGTCGATTGGAATCAATACGTTTCTTAGGAATTGACCTGGATCCCTATCTTAGATTCCATGATCACGTAGACAGTGTCGCAGGGAAACTAGCAAGTGCATGTTATTCTTTAAAGACTATGGCGAAGGTTGCTGATGAGCACACCTTGAAGACCGTGTATTATGCTAACGTCGAAAGTATAATTCGTTATGGAGTCGAGGTGTGGGGTAATAGTACCTCGATTAATAAAGTTCTCTTAATACAGAAAAAGTGTATAAGGTTGATCGAGGGGTACTTTCCTGAAACTCATAGACCTTTATTCATAAAAAATGGCATCTACACAGTAACTTCCTTATACATATACCAACTTTGTCTTTACGTGTTTAAAAACTTAAGCTCATTTAAATCAGTAAACGATTCCCGAAGATACCCGTCACGGCGCAATCTGGATCTCGTACTACCTGAGTCGTACTTTTTACAATATAAAAAAAGCATAGGTTATGTAGCAATAAAGGTTTATAATCACCTTGATGTCGACATAAGAAAATCACAAAACTTGAGGGAATTCTCTAATAAGTTGAAATCTTATCTAAAGTTAAGACCATTTTATACCCTTAACGAATATTTTGCTAAAGTATTTGACTGATTCATGCTAAATGTTTGCTTCGTCTACTCCACATGCACTTGGCTCATCCAGGATTAATATTGTGTAAAATTTATTGTATTTGATTTAACTTTTAATTGCATACCTTATTGTATTTCTATTAGGCCAAAGATTTTGTAAATTACAATTGTATCTCCTTTGACATTATTAATAATATTTAAGAGAATAGAATGGAATAGATTTAATATTATTATTATTCTTATTATTTTTTTTTTTTTTTTTTTATTCTTCAAACTTTGCATTAGTGTAGGTAATTCTCTAAGATGAATTGAACTATATTGTATTGCATGGAATTCTTTAAAGCAATAAATGACTGAATACTGAATACTGAATACTGTAGTTAAGTAAATTGAGAATTAAAATCTGTTAATAATATACGATATTTTACTGTGGATTAATTTTTATATTTATAGCTATCATACACAATACCAAAACATTCATCTTTTAAGGATCTCTTTCAGTGGATGAGAAGAGGTGGAGTTTTTTTTGTATTTGACATTTTGGATGTGAAACACAGGTCGCGTAGCAGCTATAGAGAAGTGGGCAGCGGTCGCGGACATAGCCAGGTGTCTCCATAACTTCAACGGGGTGTTACAAGTGTGCGCAGCCCTGTCCAACACCTCGGTGTACCGGCTCAAGAAGACCTGGGAAAAAGTGTCCAAAACTGTAAGATCATCATCATCGTCATCATTATTTCCAAACTTCTTCTTCTCTATAGTAATAATAATAATATTTATTGTACAAACCAAAATAAGCAAATTACATTGTAACACGTGAGGACTTAATAGGTATGTACTGATAAGTCACGAAAAACGTCGAAGATTCAACCCCGGGTTTCTCTACTTCAGTTCAGACGCAAGCGTCCGAAAGACTGTAAGTTCATCATTATCATCATCATTTTAAGCCAATTTCCTACTGATGGGACGTCTGTTTAGTTCAAATGGGATTCTGCACATTCCTAAATTCTGCAAAATACAGAGATAAAACCCCGGGTTAGAATCCACGGTCTAGTTATCAAACCATTAGGCTACTATGACTTTTCTAAGTTCATAATTAACAGCACTCATTTTAATTTCATCTAACAAAGGTCACGAATACAATTTATTTTTCAGAGTAAGCAAACTATGGAGAAGATGCAGACGATAATATCGTCTGAGTGCCGCTTCCGGATTCTGAGAGATGCTCTACACAGGTCTGTCTTTTCTTTTCAAGATCTTATTTACTAGGCAAAATCACAGAAAAAGAAACTAAGGAACGTTTTTAGAATTAACACCTCTTTCTCCGCTCTAGTAAATTATCAGACAACCCATAATAGCCTAAGAATACGGCGTAAATATTATATACCTGCAGATGACGCGGGTATACGCAGTTCAAACGAGATTCAGTCATTTATGTACTTGCTTTTTGAGAATTCACGGCGACGTAGTAATAGCACGTTCACAATATTAAATATCGCTCAAGTAATACGCCGTTTACGTAGGCCCCAAATTTGGCAATGAAATTCGAATCTTAATTAGTCACTGAGACGTTTCAATTTCAGATGCGACCCACCCTGTATCCCATACCTGGGCATGTACCTCTCGGACCTCTCTTTCATCGACGAGGGCACCTCCAACTACACACCTGATGGCCTCCTCAACTTCTCCAAGATGCGAATGGTAGGTTATTTCAAAAATCCATCAACGCAGTATTTATTATTTTGAAAAATAAAGGAAGTCTTATTTCCTATGCTTAAAGTTGTTGGCCTCCTTGTGGCGTTCGTTTTTTTCACCCTGTATATGATTTTTATTCGGGCGAAAGTTATCCTCCATTGGTTCAAACTACCACGACTTTACGGTAGCTCAATAAACCATATGTATGTCTTTATCTAACATTATTAGTAACATGTAGTTATATTATTTTCTATGATTTGTAGATCGCTCACGTGATTCGAGAAATACGGAATTTCCAGCAGACACCGTACAAGATAGACCACATTCCAAAGGTATGTATGGTGAGAACTGTGGTTTTAGACTTTATTTCACAAACCTGAGAATTACTATTAATTACAGTTTTGTTAGAAACACGTAGTCGCTTACAATGGGCCTCATAACAAAACACAAACTCACTCAAAGAGCGATGGAGCGAGTTATGATCGAAGTTTCCCAGCGTGATCGAATCAGAAATGAGTAGATGCGCAGGAGAACAAAACTTACTGACATAAATGTCGCTAGACTTAAGTGGCAATGGGCATCCATACTAATATTAAAAATGCGAAAGTGTGCCTGGGCCATTCTACTTTTCGATGACCATAAAGATGTCTTCGTACAAAATAATAACAAAAAAAAGTAAAATGCTACATAATGGAAAAATAACAACTCGTTATATTATCACAATAAACAGTTTATTAATGTGAATATATAACTATTAGGACATATCTTATATTTTTTTAATAAATAAGGTAACTCCGTTGTCTATTTTGGTAACGCCGATGATTTCCATATAAAGATAATGTGTCCCCAGGTACATGTCCCATGACGTATTTCAAAATTACCAATATTATTTCCATGGACCGATAAAAGTTTAAGTTCTATATAGCTTTATTGATAAAACACCTAGCAAATGACATTTGCTTATAAATTTTCATTCTAACATTTAAGTAACTTTTTATTTATCTTTCGTCTGTCCCCTCTGGCGGATATTATTAGCACTACTTCGAGTTACCGAACCTAATTTATCAAAAATAGACTGTATTGTATCTACATAGGGTCTCATTATAATGGGGAAACGGTCCTTGAATTACGGCTGGGGTACAGTGCCGCGGGGAGGAAACAGGTTAGAACCAGTTGCGAACGGGCTGCCGTGCGGAGTGAATGTGTTTTTTGTGTATCGCCTGAGTTACCGCTAAAACTCGGTAAGTTTATGTCCTTTTTGCTATTTTTTTGTAATAATTCTATAATCATTCGTAACACCTACTGAATTGTAATAATTATAGCAGTAAAATATCAATTAGTGCTTACGTATAAGGTGGATTAGGTAAATTCTACAACTGCGTTACTCATACATTGCGTTACCGGCTCATGGTAACGCAGTTGTTCCTACAGTAACGCAGATGTCGAAATAGTCGTTCACATTGATGTTGTGTTAAATTGAGTTTAAATATCGATTTTATATTGACAGGCGAATAACCAGAGCAACATGGCATTAACACCTGCTGAGAAACAACGGCGGTACAGAGCCAAATTAAAAGAAGATCCCGCTCGTGAAGCTGAGTCAAAGAGGAAACATCGTGTGAGGTATCATGCAACAAAAAAGTCAGTACGAGATATGACAGAAAGAGAACATCGAGCTGTAAAGAAGCGATGGAGAATCGCTAATAAGAAAAGACGCGAACGTGAAAAAACCCTCCAAAATGTAATTTTAGAGACTCCAGAATCTTCACCGCCACCGCCACCACAAGAGTCTGCTAAACAAAGAGGAAGAAAACGGGTAAGAAGAGATAGAACCGCAGTCTACAGACAAAATATCAAACTGCAAGACGAATTAAATGAGGTGAAAAAAAAGCTAAACAAATATAAAAAAAGATTGCAGAGGGCAGTAAAACCCAAAAAAAAAACCATCGATTCACTTTCAGTTTCATCCAATAACACTTCTGATAAATACATGGTGTTATCCAATTCCATAAAAGAGCGATTCTCCAAAATTAAATCCGTGAAAGAACGGTTACGCGCCCAACATTTATTAAATGCTGATAGATTGAAGGCTTCTAGGATGAAGGCTACAATTTTGAAAGACTGTTTAGGAATTCAACGCCCGAGAAACAAAATACGAGTCCCAAGAAATAACCCTCTAGTTAAGACAATCCGCTCATTTTTTGAAAGAGACGATGTTTCAAGGGCCACTGCAGGGAAGCGAGAAACGGTTACATACAGAAAAAATAAAATGCAAAAACGATATCTCCTGGAATCCATGAAACAACTATTCAATGCCTTTAAAAGGGAAAATCCAGGGTTGAAATGTTCGTACAGCTATTTTGTTAAATATAGGCCATTTTACGTGAAACCGCTATCCATTGATGCAAGAGAGACCTGCTTGTGTAGATTGCATACCAATGCACAATATTTATTGGACGCTTTACACAATAAGAAAGTAACTTCAGAAAAAAGTTTAAGTAGAATCATAGAACAAACGGTATGTAAAACAGATTCTAAAACTTGTATGACCAACACCTGTGATGTTTGCAAAACGAAGACAATTGACTTTAACAAAGAGAACGACCAGAAACTATTAAAGTGGGAAGAATGGGTCAGAAAGTCGGAAATTATTGACAAATCAGGGAAGAAAGTTAAAGTGACGAAAAACGTTAAGGAAACCATTGAAGGAACGGTTCTTGAACTAAAAAATAAACTAGAAAACACATTAAAGCAACTGAAAAGACATGTCTACAATATTAAGATTCAGTACAGAGCCTACCGAGCTGCCATCGATGATTTAAAAAACGATGAAGTAGTATTACACATCGACTTTAGCGAAAACTACGCTTGCAAATATTTCAAAGAGATACAGTCTCATCATTTTGGCGGCTCGCGAAACCAAGTGACACTACACACTGGAGTTATGTACCGCAAACCAGATATGAACGAAGATTTAAAACCTGTAGTTGTTGACTCTTTTTGTACTGTTTCCAGCAGTAACTTGCATAATCCGGCAGCTATTTGGGCACACCTCCATCCAATACTCCTACAAATAACAGATTTTTCTCATATAACAAAAGTACACATATTTTCTGATGGCCCAGCGACCCAGTATCGCCAAAAACAAAACTTCTATCTGTTTTGCTCAAGGTTGTTCAGCAAATATAACATTTCTAGAGCCACCTGGAACTTTTTTGAGGCTGGGCACGGCAAGGGAGCAGCAGACGGGGTTGGTGGCTTCCTTAAACGAGCTGCTGATAGAAAAGTCGCTGCCGGAAAAGACATCAGTGATGCTGAAACCTTTTATACAGAGTTAAAAGACTCAAGTAAAATTGAAATGTGTTTTATAACAGATGATGAGATCCAAAACGTCGCAAATTGTCTTCCTGAAAACATAAAGCCGCTGCAAGGAACTATGCAAGTGCATCAGATTTTTACCGACTGTTCTGGAACTCTGCAGTATCGTGATCTGAGTTGCTTCTGCCAGAGAGGTTTCTGTTCATGCGGAAATCCTAAAACCTATCAACCAATACCAGAGATCGATTTAGTTAGTGATGAGGAAATTTTGACAGATTTGACTAAAATTGCACAGAAAACCGGAAGGCAAATTTATAACGCTGTATATAATTCTTCTTCAGAATCAGACGACGAACCTCTTGTCTCATTGAAAAAGTCGTCTGTTAATGTGGACCCGCTTCCTAGCACATCGTTAGCACATGAACTGAATGATAAAGAAAATTTACATCCCACAAAGTTAGTAGATGGAGTGTACGTACTGGTAAAAATTTGTAGTGACAAAAATAAGACCTATACATACCTTGGTGAAGCAAAGAGTGATTTAGAAGAAGACGGCGAAATCAAAATAATGTTTTATAAAACATTAGATAATAGCGGGAAAAGATTTAAAGCAGTACATAGAGATATATCGTATGTATCTTATGATAATATCCTACAAATTGTACCTGGTCCAAAGAAGATGTTTAAAGGTAAACGCGTATTTTTCGAATTTGGTAACCCTTTACCAGTTTTTGAAAAATAAAAAGATTTTATTGGTAATCGAGTAAAATGCAACGTCCTTATTTGATTATTTACTTTATTTTTGATCTCATTTTGTATTTTAATTCTAAGACCATTTGCTCGATCCAAAACTATGCATGACGGTATTATTTTATAGTCTGATTAAAACGTCCCAAGTGATTTGTATGACAATGTTATTTTGTGTTCAGAGTAAGACTGATTTTAGTTACATTTATAAGCATAAGAATTATAGTTAACTGTTGAATATGTTACTCAACAAACAATTATTAGAGCCTAAACACCACAGTGTTACTTTCAAACCACTGCGTTACTTTTGTGTCCTTCTTTCACCGTTGCCTTAAGAGCTAATATATTATTTATTGTATTAAAAATTATAAATATTTTGATACCAGATTGTTTATTTCGAATTTGTCAAGCTTTAGGATAAATATTAATTTATGTGAGCATACTAAAAGCTTTTATTGGAACAAATTTAGGATTGTAGTCTTTAAAATAATAACGCAGTGGTTTTTGTTATTTTAAAAGTTGATTGTTAACATATATATAATATTATAAAGCCTGTGCTGTGATTTCTAGAGGGCCAAAGTTTATTAATGTTAATTACTTAAAACAAAACTAGAACAAGTTTTATAATTAAAAAATAATATTTCAAGTAACGCAGTTGTTTAATTTGCTGACCTTTCGTGACACAAATACCCTAATTTATGATAAAGTGCCCCTTGAACATCGCTGTTCGATTTAATTTTGCAAAGAATAGATCTGTATACTTAAAAAAAAGCAAGTAAATTAAAAATATTAATGACTTAATTTTTATTTTCTTTTACTTAAAATCACGACGAAAATGTACAACGAAAAGTAGAATGGCCCGCCTGTCTGTCTAGCTAGCTAACTAGCTGTTTTTAAAGTTTTTGATAAGTTTTGTTTCGTTTTTTTTTATTTTATGATTGTTCACATTTCATATTACTGTTTAATTAAGTGTGTTTAACACTTTCTACTGTTAAGCGAAATGTGTAATATTAAATGAACGATGTCTACAACGACGAAAACTTTTATTTTTCGCGTTTTCCCATTATAACCCCAATTAATGTTATGTCAAGACACTATCCTGTAAAAAATACGAGTCCCGGAAACCCAGGTCTTATCCGTATTAAGTATAATGTTTAAGATCATCCAACGGAAATTGCATTACCTATTCCGATCACTGATCATCTCACCAGCTAAACTCCAACTTCAGGTCTGTGACTTCCTCCTGGACCGCAACCTGGTGATCCCTGAAGAGCGGCAGTACACGCTGTCTCTTGAGCTGGAGCCCCGAGTAGCACGGGGCTCCACTGCCGGTCTTCACTCGCACTCCGCTGCGCCCGCGTCGCCGGCCTCCTAGCGGCGGCGACGCGCGT
The DNA here is from genome assembly GCA_947563465.1 of Archips xylosteana. Classification (NCBI taxonomy): domain Eukaryota; kingdom Metazoa; phylum Arthropoda; class Insecta; order Lepidoptera; family Tortricidae; genus Archips; species Archips xylosteana. Next base: position 2,245,578 of record OX387360.1, read on the forward strand.
CTCTCGCCGCGCTGGCGCCCCTCCGGCCAGAGCGTTAAGACGCGCGTCTATACCTACAAGGTCATCGGCCGAGACTTACTCAGAGCCCGTGGATAAACAATGTGGTTGCTTAAAGTCAAGGTCATTCACCTCAATGTACGCAGAAGTACGTAATGCTAAAGGTAATTAATTACGTGTGGCTCAAAGTCAAGGTCATTCATATCAATGTGTACACAGAAGTAATGCTAGTGAGTAAATCAAGGTCATCGGCAGAGACTTTACAGAGCTTGGGGGTGAAGAAATATGTGTTGTTCAAAGTCAAGGTCATTCATTCCAAGGTACGCAGAGAAAAATGCTCGTGAGCAGATCAAGGTCGAGGCCATTCACCTCGATGTATAGTCAAACTCATAAATAGATGTAAGTTACCTGGTCATCAAAAACATCTCTACACCTTTATGATTTTAACAATAAAGTCGGAGGACACTATACCGATATTAATGACCTTGACTTTATGCAGAACTAAGCAACGCTCGTGAGTATATCAAGGTTGACCTTGACAGTCTTAACTTACACAGAACCTATGGGAATAAAATTTACAGTAGTCTGTAATGTTAGTTCAAGATCAAGGTCTTTCACTTTGATGTACCCAAAAGCACTGCTTGTAAGTAGGTCAAGGTCATCGGTCTTGTCTTGGACTACACAGAACAATACGCGTTAGTAAATTGAAGTACGCCAGTGAAGCTAAAGACTTTATAAAATCACTATAATAGCTTTGAGCAATATAGGGCAAGACTCACGATTGATCAAAGCCATTGGTGATGGACTATGGAGAGGCAAATGTCATAGGTTGATTGAGGTCATAGAATGGAATGTAACCTCAAATGGGTAAATCACGAGTGACGAGTAACATCGTTTAAAGTAAGAGTGATCTCATTGCGCTAAGCGTTTTTAGGCAGTCTTTAAAGATTTGAAAAGACAGTATTTATTTTTGGGTTGTGTGTAGCGTTGAGATAGTAAAAATTTATGGAAACTATTATGAGGTTGCTTTGGCATCCTTAAAGAAAGCAAGTGCTTAACCGAATACGTTACGTCAGTATACATCATGTTAGTATGTACAGTCACGGAACGAAAAGGTTCGTCAGTTTTCAAATGCTTCAATTTAACCCTTTGCAAATACATGTTACCTTTCCAAACTATACACATAATGTATAACACACCCAACTGTTGCATAGAAAATTATGTTTAACTGTTTGACAACAGGTATTTAGTCGAACTAATGTTTCTTAACTATGGCTAGTTGAGCTCAAACCTTTTTATTAGTTTATTCAGCTAAACTCTGATAAACCAAAAGAAAACATATTCGCTTACGATGATTAGAACTAAATGCAAACAGCTTCTGTCAATTATCATTGAATTTTCGTGTTATACAACTTCAAAGTGGAAGCACACCTTGGACGTGTGACTTTGTCAAATCATTTTGTATCGGTGTTTGTGTCATAAAAACTAATTTTTCTTAAAATTGTTACTGGCCATCAATAATGGCATATAATATTTATTGAATAAATAAAAACATTCTTCTTCTGTCATAATCATAAGGAAGTAATCTTGGTTTAATTAAAATAAATATACAGGGTAATTTTTTAATCAGTGCACAAATTTTGATACTTGATTCAGTATCGTTAACAGATCACGATTATCTGTTCAAGATTATTTTTTTACATTTTGAAATTTGGGTTGTTCATAGTAATTCATCCAATAAATTGATCGAGTTACTATGAATAATAAAAAAATAAGTGATAAAAACTATAACGAAAAATACTGAAATTGTTTATTTTAACGACACTGTATCACATATTAAAATTTGTGCACTTATTAAAAAATTACCCTGTATATTGATGTTATAAACTATGGGGACAGTGAACAAGTTAAGATGACGAACTTTTTCATTCCGAAACTGTATATTCGTAATTGTGTTTAGTGCAAGGTGTTGGTGGAACCAAGTTAGTAATGACAGTTAAAAATATCGAGAGTAAGTCAAAAAGAGGGAAGGTTCTTAAAAAGCGAAAACAGGAAGAATTTAATCGTTGATTACAACCATTGCTCTAATTTAAGCGGTTCAAAATAAAATAGTATAAGTAACTATACCTTTAACGATCAAATCGCATAATATTATATATCTGAAAATAATTGACACATCATGTTGCCTCCATTAAGTTTTTATAAAATCCTAACTTCTAGCTAACTTTTGCTAATCAATCAATTTTTAAATTTAAGCACAGATTTTTATGAGATAAATGTTTAATGAAATAAAATTTGTAAATGGAATGTAAATATATAAATAGTAAAAATTAAATTAGAATTCTAAAGCTACTCACAAATGAAATGACTGCACGTTATAAGAGTTATATTTAGCTTAGAAAACAGTTCTTTACCTTGTGGTCTCTATTTTTGTACAAAGCTTCATTGTCAATTAGTTTTATCTTTGAACGACATATCAAAGCATCATTTAAATTTTATAAAACATCAATGACGTAATTTTTCCCAAACTGAAATTAGCCGTAAGCATTAGATCTCCGTTATATCTAGGCATAAGATAATTTTTAAAGAAATATTGCAAACCAGATTCTAAAAAAATATTAAAATATAAACTGAGATTAATAAGACAAAAATATAGGAAAGTACGTAATTGTTTTAGTAGTGTTCATATCTCATTTCAGAATCTTTATAGTGAGCTTATGTGGGCTGACCGATGAGTTTGCCAAGCGATGTTGTGAAGGTCATTGGTCAGTTTTAAAAAGCCCCTCAAGGTCATCGGTCATTACGCGATGGACGCTATTATAGTAATGTATTGTGATCGTGGTTGTCGTTAGTCTGTTACGTGTTACTCATGGTTGTTATTGTAGGTGTACCTACGTTTTAATGCCATATCGACTGCTTATTATACAAACTTGTCGTGTTCTCGTTATTCTGTCATGAGTGAGGGAGGACTAACTTGAAAAATTATTCATGTTATTGTCATGATATTGTTATGACTTGGTTATGACCGTAACTGTTCGTTCGTTTGTTTTTCAAATAATTTTATTGAGTTTGTCTTCGGCTTTATCTACTAAAATATGTTGATTTAAGAGATATAACTTTCAGATAATTAACTAAGTACATGATTATTTTTATGACCTCTAAAGTAGAGGGTCGTGGGTTCTAGCCCGAGTTTGCACCTCTAATTGCGAAGTTACATTTGAAATTTACCACGAGCATTACGGTCGAGGAAAACATCGCGAGGAATCCTGGCCATATCTGCGAAGCAATTTGATGGTGTGTGGGAAATTCCCAATCCGCATTGCCACGTGGGAATTACGACCCAAGCCCTCTCATTTTGAGAGGCATGTGTCCTGAAGTGGGACGTAGGGTAAGTCGCCAATAACTGGCCACCGTTCAATAACTGGCCAGCTCATACTAAGAATGAACTCTATTCACTCATAATAGAATTCATTTTTAGTATAAGGTACTACTAAAAATTAATACTGGCCACCCTTTAATAACTGGCCACGTTATACTAAATTGAATTCTGTTTGTAGGCACAGAGTTCATTTTCAGTATGTGGGGGCCAGTTATTGAAGGGTGGGCAGTTATTGGCGATTTACCCTATATAGGCTGGCATGACGTGAAATTGAAATTTACAGAATTCTTAATAATGTCATTTGAAAAAACTCATCCTAATATTATGTCAAGTTGGTATGTTGTGCGTATTATTTCCACGCCAAACTTTATATCTGTAAAACAAAGGGTCATTAGCGAATGGAAGTTAACGATGAAACTTAAAGTGATTTCAAGTGAGAGTAGATACGTCTTTAAGTCTTTTTCTACAACCTTTTCTATGTCATTTAATGTTAGTGTTAAAATTGTATAGGTAAGCGGCAGTAGTAAGATCGTTGGTCACATCCACTCCAAAATTAAGCAACATACTTTAAAAAAATCGTTTTTGAAACGTGTTTTCTATTTTTACTTCGAGCGCAGCTCCTTCGTCCAAGTAGGTACAGTCTGAGAAACTGAATCACGTATAGGTAGTACGGATTTTTTGAGGTGTCCCGATCTCGTTAAGAGCCTACCTTTCAAACAAAGCCATTGTATTCTATTGTGTCTGTTGTGTCAATATCAGTTCACAGTTTTTTGATATCGGTAATAGTTACGGAATAATCGCCTAGACACACTTAACGTTTACACCCTGTATAAGGCAAGCAATGCAATGAAATATGTACACCAGGTAGAAAACAATTACAGAAAACAAGTACATGGGTTAGCAATAGCCTTATTGCTTCGGATAAGATTTTTTTATATGAAATCTGAACGTGACTCTAGTTCATACAATACATTTTATTTTAAAATATTATAATATTTATGTTATATACTACCTTTTAAAATTGTTAGGTATACTGTAAGCGTACTGTTAGTGAATTCGTTTTTTTATTGACTCTTGTGCTCATAATTTTGGAGTAGACTGGACCATTCGTTCCTCGCCATTTCCTGTACATACAGCTAGGAAAACTTATAAGAAAGATGCAACGCAGCAGAATAGAATATGATCTTGATTATTAAATAAGAAATTGTTGTAGTTACTTCTAGATTTAAATTGATATGGCTGTTTATCCGATTGTAATTTTTAGGTACCACACACGGTTCTTTCGTACTGTATAAATTTGGGACATTTTCGGATGTTGCGTATTTAGAGGGTATTGCATAGTATATATTTTATACAAATTTGAGCAATAATTTTATTCAATCTATCAGGCTTTGAAAACAATGTTATAGAGCAGATAGTTCGTACAAGTGATGAAAGAGTCTTTTAAACCTTTATAGGAAAATTCGACTCTTTTTTAACACCTCGCAGTTACGAAACAGAGTCTAGTCGTTTAACCCTTTAATCTTGAGTCACACGACCAAAATTGGCGACTAATTTAAGTCGAAGTCTTTTAGATGAAAGCTTAGCTAACTCCTTACTTAAATGTTTTAATTTAAACGACTAAAATAACTAGCTTATTCGGTTCGGGGCAATATGCACATTGACGCGCAGAATCATGAGAAATTAGCGCTTGTTAAGTAAAACATCTGTCGCTTATAAGTACGCTCGGAAAAAAAATGGTACGAACTAATTTTGCTAATTATATCTATCAATGGTTTAATTTGAGGATAGTACACACCTCAAATGGAGTTGGAAAGGGCCGGTGTGGTGGCTACTATGGGGATGATGTGGCTGATGCTGCATCTCCACGTCGCTGCAGCGTCTGCACAATTTTAAAGTATTTAAAACACATTCTAAGGCTGTCACCATATCCTCTGTAAGTATTATAAACTCTATAATAACATAAGATTTCTTCGTGTGTTTCTTTAAAAACATTGTCTTCCCTTGTAATTTTAATTCCTTTTATCCTTTATTATAGCATTAATTAACATAGTACTTAAGTAGTTGTAATTCTGAAGAGTATTTTTTGTTAAACAAATTATAAAGTTTATTATCTTTTAGGTAAAACTTATGATTATTAAATTAAAAATGGACTACGCTTCGATTTTATATCTCTTATGAATAACCAATAAGGTCTTTTGATAACGTAATTTTGAAAATATAACTCTTGATCTACCTCCTCACATAACTTCTAAATGTTATCGAATTGTTTTGTCATTTTATAAATGCGCTCAACATTTCGTTAATGCGTTAAATATTACTGTTATTAGATATACTTGACTCTCTAGACACACTAGTTCATTTGTTAGCGGTATCTTTATGGCGTATAATAATTTACCTAATTGTAGTTTAATCAGAATAAGTTTAGTTATCAATATTATATTTTGTATAATTAAAATTATAAAAATGTAAAAGGACGTAGGTGCTCGCAGAGTAAAGAGGAATATTTTTTGTAAGTAAAAATATAAGGGATCCTTTGATGTTACAATAAGTAAGCGTGTTTGTTTTAGGTGGTTAAAGCATGTTTAAAGATGTTTATTTAGCGTTTCTGTTAGACATCCTGTAGGTCTCCGGTTATCTCGACTTTTATATTAGTTTAGCTGAAACACATAGTAACCTCACGTGATATTTCGTACGTAGAATTATGAAACCTGTCGTTAAAAACTTGAACAAAAATTTCTTTGATTTAAGCTTCATTTTTCATCGATTTTGATCATTTTCGCTTAGTAAGAGCACCATGAAACAAAAGACAAAAAACAGATATCGCCACTATTTTGAGAAAAGCTCGTATATCTGAATGAATAATCTTTCCAAGTGAACTTTACTAAGTACCTATACATCAAGGTTTAGTTTAGTTTCATATTGTTTTGAGATACGAACTTTTCTTAAAGTAGAGACGAAATAGAAATGACCATATCATCCTTACTAATCCATAGTTAATCTTACTACTATTATAAACGCGAAAGTTTGTTTGGATGTGTAGATTGGATTGTGTGGAAGATTCTGGTGAAATTTGGTACAAAGATGGTTTGGTTAAATAACCTGGATGAACATATAGGATACTTTTTATCCCGGAAAATTGCATAGTTCCCGCGGGATAGCGATTATCGATTTTTTTGCAGATGGAGTCGCTGGCAACAGCTAGTAGATTATATATTAACATCATTGCCTCATTACAACAATAAGTCGACATATTTATTTATTTATAGAGTATAATCAAGGTGCATGCAATAAAAATCTCAGATTTTGTGTTAGAATTGTACTTAAGACGTTTCGCGACTCTATGCATCTGTTATTTCATGTGACAGATATTATTAATGATGCCATCTCTGTTTGTTTCGTTCGAAAAAATAAAGATGGCGTTATAGCTATTTGTTGCGTAACAGGAACTTAACAGAAGGTGGTGACACAGGCCCCTAAGGTTAGTTTCAAGGTGAACATGGGTCAGTCAACTTTTAAGTGTTGTTGTTTCCGTGACACAGGAGACAACAGTGATACATACATTCTCATAATCACATACTTTTGGTGGATTTGGACTTCATAACATCATATTTTTAAAGAGTGACTCAGGAGATGTTACCATGGCAACGAGCTACACATAAAAGTTGATTGACCCAAATACTATTCACAGAATCCTATCATAAAACTAGTAGATTTTATCATAAATTATTTTTCGCAGAAAACGCAATTATACACTGTTAACAATGAAGATAAATGTTAGTGATATTGACAATACTTATTTTCAGCGTTGTATTCAAAATAAGTTACGCTTCCAAAAGAACTCATTGCTAAATAAAATTACTTATCAATGTTGTTTTTTTCTAGGCGTCAAAGTTAATTTTTCTGGAACAGAAAATATTTCTGAATATATTTGATCAAACGTACCTACAAAGAATTTTTTAAAAGATAAATCATCATTTCAGCCGAAAGACGTCCACTGCTGAACATAAAGCCTCCCCAAGGCTCGCGAAACAGATCGGTCCCCTGCCGTCCGCATCCAACGCGTTCCTGCAACCTTAACCAGGTCGTCGCTCCATCTTGATGGAGGCCTACCTACACTGCGTCTTCCGGTCCGTGGATGCCACTCGGGAACCTTTTTGCCCCATCGGCCATCAGTTCTATGAGCGATGTGCCCTGCCCACTGCCACTTGAGTCTGACGATTCTTCGAGCTATGTCGGTGACTTTAGTTGTTTTGACCTGGATAAGGTTGCGGGAACGCGTTGGACGCGGATGGTCGGGACCGATCTGTTTGGCGAGCCTTGGAGGAGGCCTATGTCCAGAAGTGGACGTCTTTCGGCTGAAATGATGATAATGACACATAATACGGACGATTAATTTCATTTATAATGAATAATGTATTGGTAGACCTTAAATAAGTATGTGATAATGAGCTCTTTTCGAACAATAACTTAAATTTTTCTGGACATATTTCATATTTATTATGTACGATGTTGATATATCAAATGTTATATTACCTCAATACAACTGTACACTGTGAAACATAATTTATAATTCGTTATAACATGTAATAACTTTATGAGAGCCGGCGAATTATGAAAATTAAACTGAGAATGTTAAATAATGTATTTTGGTCGAAGGAATAATAAATGTTACAATCCATAATAGTCAAACTTGTTCACACTCTTTATTAAAAAAAATAGCATAAACTTTATAGTTGTTATTTGAATAACTTAAAATACCATTCGAATCTCTGAAATTAGACTAAGCATTTTAAAGTATTTGGATTCCTTTTCTAAATAAATAAATAATAAATGGCTTCCCTATCGTTATTTATACGATTTTTGTTTGTTATTTAATTTGTGGACCGAGCTTACCTACTCGTATGTAGTTGGGCCAACCAAAATGGTGAAAAAATGTTTTACTACATACGAAATTGGCTAAGTAAAGTTTTTTTAAGAGGTGCTAATTATATTTTTTTTCGACAGTCGGCGTTCTGAAGGTCGAGAAACTGCAGCTGTTTTAATAATAAATAATAAATAAATATTAGGGGACAATCTTACACAAATCGACCTAGTCCCAAACTAAGCAAAGCTTGTACTATGGGTACTAGACGACGATAAACATACTTATATAGATAAATAAATACTTAAATACATAGAAAACATCCATAACTCAGGAACAAATATTCGTGCTCATCACACAAATAAATGCCCTTACCGGGATTTGAACCCAGGACCTCTTGCTTCGTAGGCAGGGTCACTACCAACTAGGCTAAAGCGGTCGTTAAAACGTCGTCGTTTCATTTTTATCTCCTATTGTTTACTGGAAATATTTTTTTAAGTGTTCGAGTTGACATTTGTGAGATTTAATGGCTGACAAGCGGTTCGTGCTCAGTACTTAGTAGAAACAGAAAAAAAACTAAGTCATCTGTCACTTTTGTCCATGTCAAACCGTTTGCGTTTCGTTTGCTTTGCGTTTTGGTGTGACTTCGTTTTTTTTTCTATTTCTGCTAAGTACTGAGCACAAACCGCTTGTCAGCCATTAAATCTCACAAATGTCATCTCGAACACTTAAAAAAATATTTCCAGTAAACAATAGGAGATAAAAATAAAACAGCTGCAGTTTCTCGGTCTAGAAGAAGACTACTGTCGAAAAAATATATATTTAGCACCTCTTCAAAAAACTTTACTTAGCAAATTGCCTAGCTGTAGGTATTTTAAATTCTAGTATAACAGACACTCCAAATTATGAAATTGAATCATTCAATAATGTCTAAAAACAATTGAATACCATTAAAATGTGTCAAGAGTGCAGCTAATAGTTCCTCATTATTGCTATTCACTAGCTAGGCAATTGGATACTGTTCCATTAATATGTTATTATCTGGTAAATTACATTATTTCCCTGTTAGCTAATGTTAAGTATTGTCCGGTCAAACTGCATTATTTCCCTGTGTGTTATTGCCCGGTCAATAAAATGATTTCCCCAACATATGTATATTAAGTATTGTCCAGTCAACTAGATTATTTCCCCGTTAGCTATGTTATTGCTATGTTATTGCCCCGGCAACCCCTGTTGTGTTAGCCAGCTCAATGTGTCCTGTTGTTGTTGTTGACTCGATCTATCGTATTGTTGTTCCCTTCAATAAAGTTGTCATGGCATAAGGTTACGAGAAGTTTTATTGCTTACTTTCCTTCTTCCCCAGATTTATGAATAAAATTATACAACGTGTCCAACTGTCCAATCATAGAGGTAAACCAAGATTACATTGTAAGAATTGGAACGTTCAGCTAAAATATCCATTTGGATTAATCTGTAAAAACCCCATGATAGACCAGTTTGACTTATACCCTTTCAAACAGAGGTTTGTAGTGTGGTTTTTTTTTGTTACGAGAGGGAGGCAAACGAGCAAGCAGGTCACCTGATGGAAAATGATCACCACCGCCCATAAATAGCAACAACTCAAACCCATATATTGCACTTCTGAGTTTTTAGGGCCAGACTCTTCGTCACACTACTTCACTTATCCTTTCGCTTTCGTAGGAAATACGTCAAAAATACCTACCTAATAATAATAATAAATCTATTTATTCAGATTACTCTGATCCATTATTCGTTAGTTACAATGGGGCTTAATAACTATGTTAGTAGAAACTACAAAATAAAAGAATAAAATAGTGTCTATTTGTGAATCACCTCTGCGCAATTCCATTCGCAATCGCACAGCAGTGATTCACAATAGTCAAGCCTATTCGGAATCATCTTTAAAATTTAATAATTTTTATTCCGCAAAAGTAGGCAGGTTAGGTTCATTAGGTAAATGTCGAAAGAAATAGGAGCCCTGCCGCAGGCAATGGCAATGGTGTGACAACCTGGTGGGACGACATGTCTGGCCCCGAGTTTTTCAGTGGACGAAATTGGGCCCTCGCCCACAGACTCGCGGTGAGGAGCCTGCTTCGAAAGGTACTCGTTTTTTTGCTCAGTTAAAAATCCTTCATAAAATGTGTGGTGCACTATCTTAGGCCCATACTACACGGGCGGTTTCCCGCCGCGGGAAACCGCTCGACGGAGCTGCGCAGTGTAGTTTGCACCATACAACTTCCATATAAAATTGTTTAGTGGCGGTTCAGAAGCGGTTTCCCGCGGCGGGAGAACCTCCCGTGTAGTATGGGCCATAGGGACTCGTATAATATTCTGGCTTACACAAAATTTAGGTCCTGCCCCATCGCTGCTTAGGGAGATCAGCACACACCTGCTTAGCAATTTAATGGTGTGTCTGAAGTTCTCAAGCCACACTGGGGTCGCGCTCTCTCAATCTGAAACACTTTTGCCTAGAAGTGGGACGTGTTGGTATTATAGGCCGAAAATAGAGATGAAGATAGGATAGCACTTTTAATAGTTGCGCCTTCAGTAATGACCGTGCTAAAAGTAAGCAAATGTAGGTGAGATATAGTAGCGGAATGAAAAGGTTCGTCTCTTTTTGACCTTAACTCTTTGACATACTGTGTATAATATAAATTCCGTAAAATCTCTTTTAATAACATTGCAATAAAATGACGACAACTAAGTTAATCCTTGCAAATATGATAAATACTTAAATTAAGTAACATTAGGTGTGTAAATAATAATAGTAGTTTAAAATAGGTTCGGTAAACATTGCTGAGGAAAATAACTGGTGACGTGAGTTTGTGAAGATTGTTGAGAAAACTGATAAAGAGATCATGATAATATTGACTGTATTGTAGCCACCAAAATTTAGTACCTAAGGCCCCTTTGCCACCAGTGCTGTGTTAATTAACGTATGCTTCCGGCGGCCGGTCTCGAGACTTCTTCAGGTGCCAGAGACGCACATGTGCGTTCAAATTACTGCCAAATTACGGCAGCGGCACTAGGTGCAAGTCACGAGAACCGGTTCCCTGCAATGTAGGGTCAACGTTATAAATAAGTGATCACTTTTGCATCTTTTCATTTTAGGGTGAGGCCACACGAGTGTAATTTTGTGAGTTGTGCCATACATTGTCACGTGATGGCCCGCAATTATATGGCGCGAACCGAAATTCTGCCGCTCACGACTGACAAAATTACGCTCGTGTGGCCTCACCCTTAACGTCACGTTTCAAAAACCATACGATATTAAATAACGGCTCAAAGCGACAAGGTAAAAAACTGATAACTTATTTATGACGTTTACTGTACGAGTATGGGTCAAGCTAAGCTATGAAAATAAAAGATCAAAATCAAAACGTTTATTAATTTGTAAATACCTCTCCCCGTCCCCCTTCCCTATTCCCTCTCCTTTTTAAAGGCCGGCAACAGATCAGTGTCTCTTTGAGTTGTTGATATTTATGGGCGGCGGTGATCATTTTCCATAAGATGACCCGTTTGCTCGTTTGCATCCCTCTCAAAAAAATAAAAAAAAATAGGCTGCGAAGGGCTCTTTTACCCGTCACGTTTTTCATAATCTGGTAGTACCTATTATAAGTCTGGTAGGTGGGAACTTCAAACACACCATCGAATTACTTCGCAAGTTGCAAGTTTCCTCCGTGATGTTTCTCTTCACTGTAAAGCACGTGTTAAATTTCAAATCTAATTTCGAACATGAATTTCGAATAACTCTGAGAGGCGAACCCGGAATTGAACCCATGATCCTCTGCTTAAGAGGCCATAGGTCAAACCTACCTACCTACTATTTATTTAGTGTACCTAATGCTTGGTTCAGACAATTTACCTTTCTTGTTATTTCGTAATGATTATCAAAAAACTTCTACAATACGTTTACTTTTAGTTTACCACTGACAGATGGCTTGCCTTCATTTCATTTCCAACTTTAACACCATAGAAATAAAGTAGCTATTACAAAATCTGCAAACGTGGATAACAGTATTCTAAAATCGGCTTTATTTGTAGGTCGTTAAAGTTGAATATGAAATGAAGGGAAACCATCTGTCAGTGGTAAACTTTATGTAATTTTACTGTACTAACGTGTTAGGAGTCGTTTGCGAATGGATGTTAAGTGATTCGGGTAAAATAGTCATTTTGCACATTTACTGTCGCGCGTTTCGCGAAATGTAAATATTTGTACATAGCAACACTAACGTTTCCCGCCATGTTTCCTACAGTCTATGGTGAGTTGAATACCATTCTTGCCGTAACTTTCAATCGAGTAAAAGTCTTAATTTATTAGTGATCTGAAAATTGTGTTAATGTGCTGCTGCAACTCCTCTGCTGCTTGAAAGCTAAGTGGTTTAAGCCTATGAGGTTAAATGATTACACTCGCTAGTCTTAGTGGTGTTTACTAGACCAGTCACTCACATACCAAATATGAAAAGGGTTCAATTCCTGTCTGAAAGTAAAGATACCGTCCGGTCGAGTTCGGTATGGTACCGTCCCGTCGTGTTCGGTACCGAAGTATACTCCAATCCTGGGAGTTAATGAGCTGAAGGACAGGTACCATGGGACGCCGTGGTATCTGGTCCGAAGGCTGACATGTGATCACCTCTGTCCTCGAAATATTTATGTGTTGAATGTATGTGAGATGTTTGAGTGGTCTAGTCCAGTGGCTCCATGCAGTGGAGTCATACTATGTTTATAATTACAGATGGTGCATTATTTAAATACTTAAGAATATGAAAAGCGAAGCAGATTGATTATCTCATGCATGAGGCTAAGCAGCAGGAGAGTCAGATCAGCGTGGAAGAAATAACAGGTCAGCTATGATGTCCATTAGAATTGGCTAGATTCAGATATATGAATTTTAGTTGCCTTATGCGTAATTCGGCGCGCATCTGGGTCCATTGTACGCTGGCGAGCGTGGATCCGGAGTTGAATTTATCTAACTAAATACACCCCCAAACACTTAGTTAGTCATTTGCCCCAGCGCCCGACATGGTGAAGTTATGCTGGGATCGTACGGAATTCATGCAAAACATGCATAAGGCATCTAGAAAATAATTAATAATTATTTATAAATGTTCAGAATGGCAATTTCGTGACTCATAGCGACATCTGTTGTCTCTAACAGGCGAAACTCACACTGTTTATTATCTATTTTCTATCAAATCTCTTTAAATCTCAAAGTTTTGTTAGTCATCGCTTTTGAGAAAATGCTATTTTATTTTTGGTGATGATTGATACAAATATCAGTTAATATTTTACGTAATCCATTTGTAAGGAACATGGCGTTGGTAAAAAACTATGTGCAAACCGGAAGAAGGAAGTCGGCCATTGCTATTTGCCTATTAGCTTAAGGATTTCCGTCATTGGTCGTTCCGTTTTCTTGCACGCTATTTGGCAAACAAGTGAAGTTAGCTTGTAAACAATATGGTGATCTTTCTTTGCAAGGACGCGATGTAAAACTTTTACGAAAAGTGATTAAGTGAACAGTTTGAAGAAAAATTCAGTGAAAGTGATATAAAAATATTGAGGATTATCAGGTAATCATCATATTATATGGATTTTACTTAAAAACACTTAAAACGAATAAAAATTGTCATTAATCACGTGTAGTGAAAATTTCGTTTCCAATAAGTAACTAGAATTAAGTTGTGAAAAACAAATGAAGGTTGCATATAAGTATGCTATAAAGGGCTTGAAATTTTGGTTGTGATTTAAATATTTGGCATATTTACGAGGTAATAAGTGACTTAAATTAGTTCGTAGGTATGTAGACGAAACAAGTCTGGCTTCGAAGCTGGCGTTCGGAACTCGATCGTACCGAAAATTGTTAAATATGATTTGATTGAGAAGTACGTAATTCTAGAAAATTCTCTGCCAACGAGCACGTGCTCACTTGTTCGTACATACTTTATAATATTCGTTCGTTATTATGTACCTATAGGATAGCGAAGACAAATTTACGGGAAACTGCTCAAACGGGTGCCGCCAACAGCGGTTACCATCCTAAAGGAGCGTAGAGGGCGCTTCTCTTACGGCCTGTGCCGAGTTATTTGAACATTTTATATGAAGCTGCTAATGATTATAATAAATAAGGTACGTGAAATTATTATTTCCTAAGGCTATATCTAATTCAATATTTAGTGGCATTGTGGTATATATGTATCTAAGGAGTGCCGCGCGTACTTTGTTTACAATAAAGCTTAACATAATTGATACTAGATGGCACTATCTACATGTCTAGAGTTGGGGTTAATACATGTGATTCTGAAATAAAGATTATTTACAAGATTTTGAAAATAAAGTAACATTTATAAGCTTTATTTAACTTGTAATGTTTGTATGTATGTAAAATAGTGGTTCATTTCAAGCTTTACAAGTTAAATTCTATTTTGATCTACATATGTACTTTCATTGATCAAATTAATCTGAAATTTGGTACACCTATTGTATTCTGATGATGATAACAATAATAAAACAGTCAGTAAAAGGTAAAAGGCTTGTGTATACACTCAGTTACTTTTTTTTTGCATTCATTGACAAGTGATTTTGAACAATGTCTTTATTGTTTTAAGGAATAAATTTGATTGAAATAAATAAACAAATTGGTAACCTTAGTTACACACAACATGTGTGAGTGTTGTACTTACATATGTTTATAAGCTTTAGTTTATTTAAAATTGTACTATTGACTAATTTTTACTTCTTCGAAGTGATGATATGATAAAACTGAACTTTTATATGAATGGCTTTATACAGTTCTGTAAATCTATTATAATAGGTATATAAGAATACTTACTATATCATAGCTCACATAAGCACTATGATAGTTTATCTGGATTAACTTACAGATATAATCCGGACAAAATGGAAGCGATTTTACTGAATAGATTGTCCATATTTTCTCAAGAAATAAAATGTCTGTCTGAAAAGTCTCGTATTATGTGCTTCATGGGATAAAAATAATTTAGAAACTGCTCATATCACTGCCTCAAAGTTAAAGTCCATTCTCCACCGTTTCAATACTGAACTCTATCAATATTTCAATGTTTCAACCGAACCTAATGCTGATGAAATATCAAGTCTTACTTCAATACAATTAGAAGGCGAAGAAATGCTGGCAGAACTGGATGCCCGCAACAAAGACTCCAACCAAACTACAACAGTTGCATCTTCTAAAAATAACTTTAGCGCTAAGCTTCCACAATTAAACTTACCACAATTTACAGGAAATATATTAGAGTGGCACCAGTTTTGGGATCAATTCAAGTCTAATGTGGATCAAAGAAATATCCAGGATGTTGACAAGCTACTTTATTTGAAGGCTTCTCTCCAGGGTGATGCCAAAACTACCATCGATGGTCTTGAAACCACAAATTCAAACTACAGAATTGCAGTTTCTACTCTGCAGAAGAGATATGGGAAAACAACACATGTCATAGACGCACACTATGCTGCTTTATATCGCATGAAGATAGCTGAAAGACAAGAAGAATGCAGAAAGACTTTAGACGATATAGAGCGACATCTCCGTGTTCTAGAGTCCTTGGGCGAGAACACCAGCCACAACCATCTGAGATTTCTCATTATGGAAAAGTTTCCAGAAAATATTATTTATGAATTGAAAATGAAGATTAATACAGAATCAATTGAAGAAATTCGTAAACAACTTGCAGTCATCATCTCAGCCAGAGAGGACGCTAATAGATTGACACATGAAAGGCAAGAAACGAAAACGGAGACTCCAAGATATACTGCAGAAACTTTACATGTATTGCAACAGTCACATAATCGTCAAGCTCCGAATGGCTCCAGAAAGTACAAGAAAAGGGGATTTCAATCACATGGAAAAAATGTATCCTCATTTACCACCACTAGCATCGGTGTACCACAGAAGAGACACTTTGTTGAAAATAACAATAAAAGTCAATTCCATGCAAAAAGAAGAAAGCTTTCTTGCATATTCTGCAATCAATCACATTTTAGTGATAAATGTACTGAAATGAAGACATTGTCAGAAAGAAAAATGAAATTAAAGGATCGATGTTACAACTGTTTTCAGGTTGGTCACTGGTATGAACAATGCAGATCCAAGAAAAAATGCGTTCACTGTGGCGATTTTGGACGTCATAATCGAGCGTTGTGTCCAAAACAATGTTCTGAAAACACTGAAGTGGTTGCTTAGTAAATTTACTAAAAGATTAGACTCTGACACTTTATCAGCATATAAGAAAACCATAAAAGACAACTTACAAGATATTAATGACATATGTTTATCAAGATGTGTAATGGATGGCAAAGATGGAAACTACACATTACACTGCTTCACGGATGCTTCAACCAAAGCATAGCATGCTGTTATATATATAGTACAAGGAAATCGCATAAACTTTATAATCGGCAAATCACGATTGGTACCTATAAAGGATCAAGAAAACCTAAAAATTCCTAGACTGGAGTTGTTGGGAGTGTTAATAGGCAGTCGATTAATCAAGTATGTTTTGAACAATATCCAATCAAATGCCACACAACAAATATTGTGGACGGATAGTCAAATCGTTATTAATTGGTGTAATTCAAGCAAGCTATTAACACCCTTTGTGTCGAGGAGAATTGAAGAAATAAAAAGGAATAATAATTTGACAATACGATATGTACCATCTGAACTAAATCCTGCTGACGTAGCAACCAGACCAACGTGTTCGAAGGAAGAAAGAAAGAAATGGTTATCTGGACCAGATTTTCTGCTGGAAAATTCATCTGAATGACCTACCGGTCCAGTAACAGAACTTTCCTTCCTGTCTGGGGAGGGTCTACCGAATACCGACTCATTGCAACCTACAAGCACAAACGAGGTAGAGGATAGTTCAGAAAAGGATAACGATCAAGTGAACAAACAGAGTAATGAAAAGGAAAATTTACAGGATATAGACGAATCTCAAAATGACTGTACTATACAAGAAATTAAACAACTTCAATTAGACCATTTTACGGATGAAGTAGAGGGCAAAGAAACAAGTCTCAGTCGTAATCTGAGACTATTTAAGGATGTTGACGGTTTACTGCGATGTAAAGGCAGACTCCAAAACGCTGCATGGTCCTTTGATAAAAGGTATCCTCTGCTTATACCTAGACACTGCGATTTTACAACCAGCATAATTAAAAACACACATGAAAAGAATTATCATGTTGGAGCTAACCATACCCTAAGCATAATAAGACAGTCCTACTGGATACCACAAGGTAAAAGTACAGTCCAAAAGATACTGAAAAAATGTCCAAAATGTGTGAAGCACGGAGGTGGACCATTTCCGCTGCCACCGACACCTGCATTACCACCAGAAAGAGTTAATTTCAGCACACCATTCACCTTCACAGGAGTTGACTATCTTGGACCAGTTTTAATCAAGTCTAACAATGGAACTTGCAAAAGATGGATCTGTTTGTACACCTGCTTAGCTGTCAGGGCTATCCATTTAGAAGTTGTTCAGGATTTGACAGCTGAAGAATGTCTCTTGGCTTTGCGAAGAATGGTTTCAGTCAGAGGCATACCAACTTTAATCACTTCAGAAAATGCTTTGTATTTTAAACTTTTAGCGGACGTCTTATCGAAACCTTACTGTGTGGACAACCAAATCAGATGGAAGTTCATACCAGAATTAGCTCCTTGGTATGGAGGATTTTATGAACGTTTGGTGTCCATGGTAAAACATTGCGTGAAAAGAACGTTGGAAAAACACCTACTGGGAGAAAGCCAACTATCAACAATTGTCAAAGAGATCGAAGCAATAATCAACACAAGACCTTTAACGTGCGTAGACTCAGAGTTAGAACATATATTAAAGCCCTCAGATTTTCTCAACTTAGGAAGATGTATTACCATGAAATCATCAAATGACAATACTTTGGTACAGGGTACTACAACAAAAATAGACCTGATTAATTCCTGGAAAAGAGCACGAGTTATTCTGGAAGAGTTCAAAGAAATGTTCACTAATCGGTACCTACCAAGCCTTCGCGAAAGGTACAACCACTCACATAAGGAGCCACGTATTACATCAAAGGAGATCCCGAAAGTAGGCCAAATAGTGCAAATTAAAGGAGACAAAAATCGAGAAGGCTGGAAAGTCGGGGTGATTATTTCTCTAATAAAAGGTAACGATGGATTATGTAGAGTGGCTAAGGTAAAAGTAGGAAACACTGTATTCACCAGATCTATAACACACTTGTACCCTCTAGAAGTTGATGAAAATGAACATTCTTATGTGGAATCAAAATCTGATAAAGAAACTGTTCAACAAGAAAACCAAACTGGAAACGGACTCGGTATAAGTATAGACTTTACAGATGAGAGTGCAGATATGGCAGATGTGGCAAACACAGACAAGACAATAGATAGCACGGAGATAACAAATAACACGGATAAGACAACAGAAAACATGGAAATGACAGATAACTTGAACGAGACGATAGAAGACACGGAGTTTAGTAATGATAATATGGATTGGGCAAATAAAACTAGTGATTCAGTAATGGACAGTGAGGCTGATGTTAGAGATCTAACACAAGAGCAATCTGAAGGAAAGCAAAGAAGAGTTGCATCCATCCGGGCCTTAGAGAAGATTAAACAATGGACTCGGAACTTGATGACTACTCTGCTTTGATTTGCCCTGGTCGGAGTGTCGCGCGTTTCGCGAAATGTAAATATTTGTACATAGCAACACTAACGTTTCCCGCCATGTTTCCTACAGTCTATGGTGAGTTGAATACCATTCTTGCCGTAACTTTCAATCGAGTAAAAGTCTTAATTTATTAGTGATCTGAAAATTGTGTTAATGTGCTGCTGCAACTCCTCTGCTGCTTGAAAGCTAAGTGGTTTAAGCCTATGAGGTTAAATGATTACACTCGCTAGTCTTAGTGGTGTTTACTAGACCAGTCACTCACATACCAAATATGAAAAGGGTTCAATTCCTGTCTGAAAGTAAAGATACCGTCCGGTCGAGTTCGGTATGGTACCGTCCCGTCGTGTTCGGTACCGAAGTATACTCCAATCCTGGGAGTTAATGAGCTGAAGGACAGGTACCATGGGACGCCGTGGTATCTGGTCCGAAGGCTGACATGTGATCACCTCTGTCCTCGAAATATTTATGTGTTGAATGTATGTGAGATGTTTGAGTGGTCTAGTCCAGTGGCTCCATGCAGTGGAGTCATACTATGTTTATAATTACAGATGGTGCATTATTTAAATACTTAAGAATATGAAAAGCGAAGCAGATTGATTATCTCATGCATGAGGCTAAGCAGCAGGAGAGTCAGATCAGCGTGGAAGAAATAACAGGTCAGCTATGATGTCCATTAGAATTGCCTAGATTCAGATATATGAATTTTAGTTGCCTTATGCGTAATTCGGCGCGCATCTGGGTCCATTGTACGCTGGCGAGCGTGGATCCGGAGTTGAATTTATCTAACTAAATACACCCCCAAACACTTAGTTAGTTATTTTCCCCAGCGCCCGACATTTACACAATACCTTCCTAAGTATGGCGGATGTTTGAAATTCTGTACTATCCATACTTAATATTGAACTGAAACAATTACTTTGCTCACCCGCGACTATAAGAGTGAAGACAGACGAGCGTAATTTTGTGAGTCGTGAGCGGCAGAATTTCGGTCCGCGCCATACAATATGCAGACACTCACGTGACACTCACGTGACACAATGTATGGCGCAACCGAAATTCTGCCGCTCACGTCTCACAAAATTACGCTCAATGAACTAAAACAATTACTTTGCTCACCCGCGACCTTACAATAGTTACGTTTATGCAAGAAATGTGTGTTCATGCAGTTCCTCCACCTCCACACTGTACGAACACACACAAATCACATAAACACAACTATCACCACCACCAAGCTACACTGACGCGTTTCGAACTCAACCAGAGCTCATCCTCGGAGTTACCACAACCGTATGCTATGCTACCAAATGTTCTGGTTGAGTTCGAAACGCGTCAGTGTAGCTTGGTGGTGGTGATAGTTGTGTTTATGTGATTTGTGTGTGTTCGTACAGTGTGGAGGTGGAGGAACTGCATGAACACACATTTCTTGCATAAACGTAACTATTGTAAGGTCGCGGGTGAGCAAAGTAATTGTTTTAGTTCATTAATATGGACCTCCGCAAAGTAACGCCTGATTCAATAAATTATTTAAAAAATTACACTCGTCTGGCTTCACCCTAAAAATCAAAGTAATCGTTTCAGTTCATTGATAGGGACCTCCGCATAGTAACGCCTGATTCAATAAATACTTAATAGGTATTATAAATGCGAATGTTTGTCGGTCTATCTGACTGTAATAACTCTTCACGCCTAATTTATGAAATTTGGCGTGGAGATGGTTTGAGACCTTGGAAAGGACATAGGGTCATTTTGCACTACTAAGTATGTCAAACAATCTCCAAACTTTTCGTCTAAAACGGTTCAACGGTTTAAGCGTTAAGAGGTATCACACAAACTGACTGAAAGACAAAATTGCTTTCCCATTTATACTAATATTATCATTTCAGCCAAAAGACGTCCACTGCTGAACATAGGCCTCCCCCAAGGCTCGCTAAACAGATCGGTCCCGTGCCATCCGCATCCAACGCGATCCCGCAACCTTAACCAGTCGTCGCTCCATCTTGTCGGAGGCCTACCTACACTGCGTCTTCCGGTCCGAGGACGCCACTCGAGAACCTTTCGGCCCCATCGGCCATCAGTTCTACGAGCGATGTGCCCTGCCCACTGCCACTTGAGTCTGGCGATTCTTCGAGCTACTTATGTCGGTGACTTTAGTTCTTACGCGGATCTCATCATTTCTAATGCGATCCCGCAGAGAAACTCCGAGCATAGCCCTCTCCATTGCCCTCTGAGTGACTTTGAGCTTTTTTTAGGAGGCCCATCGTTATAATATTCATAATATTAGTGATTTCTGATGTATAGTCGGGGTAAGAAAAGGTTCGTCACTTTTTCGACTCTACGTCAACGAATTAAGGTCGAAAAGTGACGAACCTTTTTTTACCCCGACTATACTCGTATAGCTAACGCCATCTTTAAAAAATCGGCCTATCGTGAAACACGGCCATATTTACTAAAAGAAAATAAAAGAAAGAAGGGGTCAAAATCCCGCTGTCATTACAAGTGATGTGGTTGTGTGCGTGGCCTCAACTCTGGTGGCGTTACCTATAGGAACTGGCAAAAAAGAAACATTGCACGTGAGGGAAAAAACAAATTCCATCTCAATATTATTTATTTCTTACAAACTAGGACAGTATGGCAAAGGCAGTCGAGTCACGATTATATTATGACCCTTTTAGGTGAAGGTGGCAATTAAGCTCCAAATGCACAGTTATAGTATTTCCAATCATTTATTTTCTCGATGACAGCTCCTGTAGAATGTAACTGCGTTTTTTACGCAAAAATTAAGTTTTAAATGCGAGGTATTAAAAATACGACAACTGCCTAATTTTGTTCCTTGATCCCGTCTAAGACGAATTGAGCCCATATATGCAGTAATTTTTTTACACGCTTTATATTAGCTTCACCTGTATGTTTGTATGTTTGTATATTTGTATGTTTGTATGTATGTTTGTAACCGACTCCTTAGGGTGCGATTTTCACCCACTTCCCGGTTTTCTATTGAGCTGAAATTTTGCACATATGTGCAAATTGGATGACAATGCAATATTATTGTAACATGGAGCTGATCTGATGATGGAGCTGGATGGTGGCCATAGGAACTATGTAATAAAACAACACAATCCCGTCGAGTTTGGGCTCGTTTGATTAGTCTTGACGAGCACTTTGATCTCAGATGGTAACCAGGGTCTGATGATGGAGCTGGAAGATGGCCAAATGCACTCCACAATAAAACGACACAAGCCCGTCGAGTTTGGGCTCGTTTGATTCGTCTTGACGAGCACTTTGATCCTAGATGGTAACCAGGGTCTGATGATGGAGCTGGAAGATGGCCAAAGGCACTCAACAATAAAGCTACACAACCCCGTCGAGTTTGGGCTCGTTTGATTTGTCTTGACGAGTACTTTGATCATAGATGGTAACAAGGGTCTGATGATGGAGCTAGAAGGGGGGTAGGTGGCGGGGTGGAGGGGGGGAATGGGGGGTGGGGGTAAGGGGGTCGGGGGTTTAGAGGGTTGGGGGTAAGGGTGTGGCGGTTGGGGTTAGGGGGTGGGGGGTTTGGGGGAAATAGGGTGGGGGTGTTGGGGGTTCGGGGGTTAGGGATTTTGGGGGTTGTGGGAAACGGGAGAGGGTAAGAGGCCTAGATGGTAACAAGGGTTTGATGATGGAGCAGGAAGGGGGGGTAGGTGGAGGGGTGGGGGGAGGTTGGGGGTAAATGGGAGGGGAAGGGAGTTGGAGTTAAGGGTTTGGGGTTTTGGGGGGGTTCGGGGGTTAGGGAGGTTGGGGGTTGTGGGAAATGGGGAGGGGGTAAGGGGGGTTGGGGTTGGGATTTTAGGGGGTTGGGCTTGGGGTTTTGGAAAATGAGGAGGGGGGTAAGGTGGGTTTAGAGGGTTGGGGGTAAGGGTGTGGGGGTTGGAGAAATGGGTTGGGGGATGTTGGGGGGTTGGGTTTAGGGGGTTGGGGGGGTTGGGGGTTGTAGGTGAGGGGGGTAAAGTTAGAAAGAAAGAGGTTTACGTTTAGTAGTGTGTAGTGCAGTGCGCGCGCACCAAAGACCAAGTATAAGATAGACTGATTCTATTTAAGACGAGCAAAAAACCGTTTTGTGTCTCTTTTTAGCACATGGAAACTCTCACTGTGAAAAAAATGCAACTAAAAAATAGAAAATAAATAATAGTTTAAAAAAACTAAAAAACACGCTTTAAAAAATAAAAATAAATAATAGTTTAAAAAAACTAAAAAACACGCTTTAAGAAAATAAAAATAAAAATAAATGTAATAAATTTCAATTCACTATTCTTATAGTGCAGTACAAATCTTAATAAGCAATTATTATATTGTTATATTCAGATCAAAATTTGTAAACAATTCTAAATATTGATAAAATAAATAATAATAGTTTTAAATATTTTATTGTAAAAAAAGCGTGGGGTGCATAGTGTCAATTGTCAAGGATTATCATTTTGATAACATCTTAAAAAGCACCCCACGCTTTTTTACAATAAAATATTTTAAACTATTATTATTTATTTTATCAATATTTAGAATTGTTTACAAATTTTGATCTGGATATAACAATATAATAATTGCTTATTAAGATTTGTACTGCACTATAAGAATAGTGAATTGAAATTTATTACATTTTTTTTTTATTTTTTTTTTTTAAAGCGTGTTTTTTAGTTTTTTTAAACTATTATTTTTAAAGTACGATAAATAATAAACGTTTTAATAAAGTTACATTCTATGGCAATACAAATAGTGATGTTATGATTGAAATATCGATATTGTATCGGTATTGTATATGTTGAACTAGATGTGTTCCCGCGACTTTGTTCAGTCAACGTCATAAATAAGTGATCACTTTTGGACCTTGTCGCGTTCAGTTCTTACATAATTTCGTATGGCTTATCAAACATGACGTTAAAGTGACAAGGTACAAAAGTGATCACTTATTATGACGTTGACCCTACGCGTTGTAATTTTTTCCCGAGATATAAAATAGCCTATGTTACTCAAGTGAAATAATTTTTATTTGTCCAGTAGCTTTTAGATAATTCATTACAGACATACAAATCTTTCCTCTTTATAATATAAGTATAGATAGGTAATCGACAATGAAATGTTTAATTATAATAACAGGTAATTTTTATTTATTAATTTTAAAATTGGATCGATATCGTATCTACTGATCACTTATTTGGTCACAACACTATAACTTTCAAACTAGATCTGTCATCGAGAAAATAAATGATTGGAACTACTATAGCGGAGGCGTGGCGGCGCGGTGACAATGACGGTTGTAATATTCTAACTTGTATGAACGGTTGTGCGGTTCCGTACCGCGAACTCGTTCATACAAGTTAGAATATTACAACCGCCACCGCCACCACCGCCACGCCTCCGCTGCATGAGTGTTTGGAGCATTACATTAAGGTGTAGTTATGGTATAGTATAAATCTTCCCAGGTGAAAATTTCGCTTCGAGCCATTACATTAAATTTGAACCTTAATACTATGACGATACTGTTTGTTTTGAAAGATAAGGGCTCGAAGCGAAAAATTCGCCGACTCCACGCAGCAGTAGTAGACGACGTGTCGCTAGCTACGGAGGGAATTTCATAGAAATAAGGTATAAGTTCGCGTAGCTAGCGACACGTCGTCTACTGCTGCTGCGTGCAGTCGGCTGCCAACTTATACCTTAACTTAAGTCCATCGCCACACGCGAAATGCGGCAAAAGGAATGATGTGACAATAAAACAATAATTCCAAGACGCAGCTCTAGTAAAAAAAACCGGTTGTCTGTAAAGTCGGTTTACGGACGATAGTTTAACGTGACAACGTCATAACAAAACATTGATGAAATGATTATTACATACCTACTTTTGCCGATTGTGCCTTTCGCTCGCTCGTGCCGCGCTCTCGCTCCGATTCGTCGGCTCGAGCGTAACGGGACGCGTAACGGGACAATGCGTTATGTACGTTACACTGAGTCATCCTTTTTCGTGCGTGCAACTGGCGTTCATCGATTTTTTAGACGTTGTCACGTCAAAAACATTTCATTTTAATTATTATACTAACCGGGACTTCTCACTCAAATAATATTTACCTCGACATTTAGGCCACATTGCAGCAGCCATGGTCACGAGTTGACTGAAGTGTAGTGTCATGTTTGTTTAGCCGCTCGTGTCTTTCGAACAAAGAACCAGCTGTTGCTCGGGAATCCGTCCGCGAAGATTAGGGGTTTAAAAAATAGCCTACGACCTATTCTCAGACCTACCAAACAGCCTAGTCTAGCCGTTTCGGAGAAGTACAATAACAAACACCGTGACACGAGATTTTTATATATTAGATAGATGTATCAAAAGTAGACCTCACTTGTCTTTCTCACTTTACACGTAATAATCGGAGTGTCTCACAGACCTCACAGTAAAGCTATTAAAAAGTGTATACAGTATTATTAGTCATAGTAACATTAAAAACAGTATCAAACATTTAAGTACATCATAGTAAACATTTTTTATATGTCTGAAATCTTTTGAGTACATGAAGTTAAAAAGTTTATCATAAAGCTCAAGCTCTACTATGAAACTTTAACTACTACGGCAATACATACATATAAAAGTATCTATCTTTTTATCAAAATTTATATACCAGCCTTTAATTCCTTCAATTCTAGATTAGGATCCACGGCAGTAGCGTGGTGCCGTAACAAATGACCATTAGACAATAGTTTTGAAATGTACTTCTAGTTTAACCCCGAAAATCAGATTATTTCCACATTAAACGACTGGACAGATTAGGACGAATTCTGGTAAATAGATAGTTGGATCTCGGGAATAGTCCACAGTACTTTTTATCTACATTCATATTCGTGTTAACATTCACATTAATATTCATATTCATGTTCATTTATTCATCCAGACTCATGTTTCCTAGTCTCATTGTGATTTTATAAAAGGAAATAAATCAATAATTTAAAAGTGACCATGTCAAACACTAGTACTCCGTAATTCCAAATTCGAAGTTCCACACCGTCCCTATGACTCTCCTATAAAATACTACTAGCGAGAGCGGGATAGCACGATACGAATCACGAGTCTGGAACTTTGGAGTCTAAGACCTTATATTAAATAAATACATAGTCTGCTAAAATCATTACCCATCCTTTGGCTTTGGATAATTATTGTTTTTTGTTACGTCCGTCATTGCCAGAACAAGGTTTTTATGAAAAAAAACTTCTACAGCGCGAAGCCGCGGACATCAGTTTCAAATAAATTGCATAAGTTGGCAGCCGACTGCACGCAGCAGCAGCAGACGACGTGTCTGCTGCTGCTGCTGCGTAGAGCAGGATAGCTAGACGTAGGCTAGCTACGGAGGGAATTTCATAGAAATAAGGTATAAGTTCGCGTAGCTAGCGACACGTCGTCTGCTGCTGCTGCGTGCAATCGGCTGCCAACTTATACCTTAACGAAGAGGCTTCACACGTCGACAGCGCTCTCGCTCTTCTCAGCCTCTTCCGTCTCTTTCATGAGCGGGCTGCTCCCGCACATGCGCACGTCGCGTGTGTACGGGATCACACCCACACATAGGCCCGATATGACCAACCACAGGCCGCCCACGTAGAACGTCAGGTCCCAAGTACCCGTCACGTCGAAGAGCAAACCTGGAAGAAGGGATACAATAGGTGAAATAGAAAATTTAGACCAGTGTCTTTCAAACTGTGAGTCGCGACCCCTAATCGACCCCTAGTCGCAAACACAAACATATACAAACAAACATAGTTATTCAAAATTAAATCAAATTACAGGCTATTTTCTATTTAATTTTAATGTCGACCATTGAAAAGAAATGTTAAGTTCAGTGTAAGAAGTGGTGAATAGCACTATTAAGTAATATTAAAGCATAAAGCATTACTTGCTAACTCTGGACATTGGCTATACTTATAGGTTTTTAAATCACTAACATTTTATTCCGATTTTGACCCTGGGGGTCGCTAATTAATTTTAACTTGTAAAGAGGTCGCATATTCAAAAAGATAGAAAAACATTGACTTAGAGTCTTAGACGATCGGATAGCCCAGTGCTTAGGCGCAAGCCACACAGAAGAGACGTGGGACGGGGGCGCGTCGCAGTCCGCATTTGTTCGCAGGCCGCGTCTCTGCCCCGTCTCTTCTGTCTGCTTTCGCGACGCTTCTATACATTTAGTATGAAAACTAGCGATGTGCCGAGTACGGCTTGACTCGAGTCAGACTCGATTCCTGCTTAGGACTCGCCTACTCGAGTACAAAAATATTTTGATTCGAGTACGCCAGACTCGATTCGGTACTCGAGTCAGAGAGAATCGGTTTTGGACTCGCTGACTCGATTCTATTATGCGAGTACAACTGAGTCGAGTCTAGTATTCGAGTCAGATTGACTTGCTTGAATTCAATCTCTTTTTACTTAAGCAATGAATGATAAGTAGCTTAGCTAGGTATTTTCTGTTTTTATTTGATGTTAAGTAATAATATATTAAAAAAAAATGATTTATTAACGTTGTGTCACTATTTTAAACCAATACTAGGTATATTGTTTGAAGATACTCCTTTTCGATTTTTCTTTTTTGTTATAAAATTGGTAACGGACTTGATTTCTGGACTCAAATTTCTTGACTCGAGTAAACATTCGAATAGATAGATACCAAACATTAGACTCGAGTAGGTCTTCACTGGACTCGAATCGCGGAATCGAGTCAGGATTCGAATAACATATTAACTGAATCGAGTCGCGGAATCGAGTCAGCATTCGAATACCACATAAAATGACTCGAGTCGACTCGATCCACCAAAACAGCGACTCGGCACATCACTAATGAAAACTGATTCAAGGGGCGCCGCGATTGCAACGCGCCCCCGTCCCAAGTCTCTTTTGTGTGGCTTTTGCCTGAGGGGCTCAGAAATCTGACTTAGGCACTGGTCCCACCGCCGACGATGAGCGAGGCGAGAAGCGGTTAGAACAGAAACAAGTTGGCGAGCAGCGAAAAGCGAGTGCTTAGTTCGGACAGTTTTGTCGCTCGGCTATAAGCGAGTATTTAAGTGCGACGGGCGATTACTCGCACCACTCCACGCTATGTACAGTAAATGATCGCTGGTTGGTCTCTCAGCGTGTGTTCTGACCGCCAAGCGAGCATCGCTGAGCGAGTTTTATCGTTTATAGCTTTTATCGCTGCGATCAACTAGTGAAGAGAGAGTCCTCGCCGGCAGTGTGAACAGCCAGCGATCAACTATAAAATCGCTCAGCACCGAATCATCGACCGAATTCAGATGGTCTAAAAAGCATAGATATGTCCAATTACGTAAATTGTCCTTTGTGTGAAAATGTATTAATCATTAAAGCTGAACGCCAAAATCGCAAAACGTCCAAAAAATATGATGTCGCGCATTTCACGATATAAAAGATATATTGCGTTGAATAGGTAGATCTAAGGGTGAGGCCACACGAGCGTAATTTTGTGAGTCGTGAGCGGCAGAATTTCGGTCCGCGCCATACAATATACGCGCCATCACGTGACACTCACGTGACACAATGTATGGCGCAACCGAAATTCTGCCGCTCACAACTCACAAAATTACGCTCGTGTGGCCTCACCCTATATTGATAATATAGCCGGTCACTTGAAACACGAACACACTTTTTGGTTATTCTGGTACGGTCGACCAAGAAAGTGGTCTACCACTTTTGACAAAAGTTTCTGTGACATCTAAATATCCCTAAGTCACTGTCATCATGTTATTGCAAGGGAAAATCGACCTCGTTGTATCGTGACGTGCAAATGAACTTCGACCGTAGGGGGTAGACCATATTTTTGGCCGACTGTACCTACTTTGGTTAACTGCTTTCAATAAGATTTGACGATTAGCTTTTCTGGGTGATAGCGTTTTTGACAATATGTAGTTTGGACATTATGCTACACGGACTAATTGCTATTTTGATGTTCTGCGTTATGGATGTTATGCTAATTGGGTAAATTAGGTAGTACCTGGGCGACCGAGCTCCGCTCGGGCTGAAACTCGGTACCAAGCGTTTTCCCAGAGATATAACCAAGCTAGATCAATTTTTCATCCCCGAAAACCCCCACATACCAAATTTCATCGAAATCGTTGGAGCCATTTCAGAGATCCTGATTATATATATATATATATATATATATATATATACAAGAATTGCTCGTTTAAAGGTATTAGATAGATAGATAGATATCTAAACTAAAAGACTGTTTGAGCCCTTGGTGGGACTAGTGCCTTATGACTCTGTCGCATTTGCCGTACTCAACTCACGGTGTATTATCACAAACATAATGAAGCATTTCCGCTAGAACATAGATGATAACCGGTATTAATAGACATACAGAAGGTTAAACAACTGCAGGACAATGCCATATTAATACACAACTAATACGAAACTAAACATGGGATTATGTCAACGCTTCAAGACGTATCACAGCATTGCTATATATATTGCTATGCATTCTGAGAGAAGGCCTGTGCCCTGCAGTGGGACCTAGATAGGCTGAGTTGATGATGTCTTCTAAACAGTGAGGATATGCTGCTAGCTGCAGCATCTTTGGGTCCATGCCGTGGGAACCATTTTTTTCTAGTTTTAGTTTAGTAATCAGTTACGAGCACTTTTATTAAACTTTTAACGATAGTTTGAATTTACGACTTTGCGAGCATGAGAAGTGAAAAACATATTCTGATCTAAACAAGACACATAATTACTCTTTCATAGGGATACTTTGACCTATATGAAAACCACATAGTAAAAAATCGTGGGCATGAACTAAAACCAACCATATGACAATGTGACATAATTTCAATGACCCTTTCAACGCCAACGACACATATAGGTGTCACAAAGTACAGTGTCAAAGTGATCTTCACACAATGACATAAGATTCAAAGCAGATTTACGTTTTGTCGAGACGTGGTGTTGAAAGGGTAATCCCGCAATGGCCGATCTTACTCTTTAGAGCCAAAGTAACCCGATTTTACGGTATAGAGTTTCAAGCAAAATGAACATTTTCGAATTGAAAAACTGCAAGTTAAATTATCCGATCATAACTATAAGCCATTCGAACGTACCTCCTATAGGCGGACCACATAAATGCCCAATGCCCTGGCTCAGCAGAATCAGTCCATACGCCACCGTGAAATGGTCGATTGGCATCAGCTCCATCAGGATAGCAGGAGTGTAGGAGTAAGAGCTGGCGAAGGAAAGTCCGAAGATGGCGGAGATGACGGTCAGGGCCCAGTAGTTCGTGATGAAGAAGGGGTATGCGGCTACGGAGAGGCCACAGATGATAAGGCAGATTGCGTAGGTTTTGGTCACGTTGATCCAGGGCTGGTCGCCTGCCCAGCCAAGAACCACCTGGGGAGAAAAATTGGATACGATTACACTGGTTCATTATTTCGGATTTAAGTAGGTTTAAAGATGAGAGTGCTGTTCAAACCGAACATTCAATTCGTTCTTTAAATGAAGTCCTTCGAATAATTTATTGAATCAGGCGTTACTTTGCGGAGGTCCATATTAATGAACTGGAACAATAACTTTGCTCACCCGCGAAACTACGGTAGTTACGTTTATGTAAGAAATGCGTGTTCGTGCAGTTCCTCCACCTCCACACTGTACGAACACACACAAATCACACAAACCCAACTATCACCATCACCAAACTACACTGACACTTTTGCCATGTGATGTTTATTTTTGTTGTTGGAAGTTAAACCACCGTTTAATAGCAAAAGGCTTTATTGAGGTCGGCCGGTCGACATGCTTAGGTAAAACTAAAGTAGTTAAAGGGGTTTTAATAACCCGAGGTAGTTCTTAACGTTAATTAATTTAAACAGGGTTTTATCTACGTTTGATCGATAACGCACGTTAGGGGATGAAAAGGAATAAAATTTCCGTTCCGCTATGAGAAGGGGATAAAGGTATGTAAAAGTCTGTTCGTACTCAACCAGAGCTACCTCTTCCTACCCACCTACCTTAGACCTACTCTGAAGATTAGCTATGAAGAGTTAGAACAGTAATGGACAAGAACCAATTATGGATTTTTTTCCGTGAACGCAAATTTTAAGAAACAGCCACACTAAATTTTTAAACTATCAACACTATATTCAGATGATGGGCATAACTGGTAAAGACCATGAATGGTGGGCTATAAGGCATTGAACCTTTGCTGTCCATTACTGGGTACTCTGCTGGATATGTCCATGATTGGTGCCGTCATCCTATGTATGTATGTAAGAGCACAAAATATATACTAATAGTACTAAACGTACAGAATGGCCACGCTCCGCCCCGCACCGATTCGAGTTACCCCTTCCCCCAAGGCGCCATTGCTTGTCGCCGCTGTTCACCAGTATGGTGCGCGCGCGATGTATGTGCGTACGCGTGTACAGACGTCGTCGTGTTTATATAGATTCAAGAACGCGTATTTTGTGCGTCGTGTCCACCGTGTGGTAAGAGTAAAAACTCTTATGAACAAAATCAGTAAAAAATCAGTTTTAAATAATAAATTCATGTTTTCGTAAAAGCGCTCAAATCCGCTCGCGTTTGATAGTTAAGAGTGGAGTAAGAGAAGAAACCTTTGACCAGCAGTGAAACACAAAATAAGGTTACTTAAATTAAAAAACCGGTTGTCTGTAAAGTCGGTTTACGGACGATAGTTTAACGTGACAACGTCATAATAAAACATTCAAAAAAAATAATTAAACCAGGCGGTCACCCATCCATGTACTGACCGTGCCTTAACCTCGGTGATCGGACGAGAACCGGTGTTTTGTCAAATATCTTGAAAATGGTGCATCCTACGGCAAAATCAATGAAATTTTCATCCCCTTTTGAAACCCTCGCACCCCGCCCCCCCAAACCCCTCCCCATTAAAAATTACCCGAGCGCTAGTACTAAAATTATACATCCTGGCGCGCGCTGCTCTCTTGTAAATCCTGGCCTTCACTGCTCTGTACGGGACATGTACGTTACATTGCGTCATCCTTTTTCATGCGTGCAGCCGGCATTCATCGATTTATTACACGTGTCACGTCAAAATCAAGCACATTCTTGTCTAATTTATCAAGATGATAAGCTTGAAAGCTAAGTCAACATGTCGCATATGAAACTGATAAACTGTTGGTTCAACTTCAAATGGTTACCGTTCCGGGTTACTCCAATCACGAAAACAAATAAACCTGGATGATAAAAATTGCCTAATCATAATTGATAAGACATAAACGGACCGCCTGATGCCCTACATTGATTGTTTAATCGGTCTATTTACAGCTTGATATTAATTTAATGAACTAAAACAATTACTTTGCTCACCCGCGACCTTACAATAGTTACGTTTATGCAAGAAATGTGTGTTCATGCAGTTCCTCCACCTCCACACTGTACGAACACACACAAATCACATAAACACAACCATCACCACTGCCAAGCTACACTGACGCGTTTCGAACTGCTTTGCTAGTTTAATATTTGGTAGCATAGCATACGGTTGTGGTTACTCCGAGGATGAGCTCTGGTTGAGTTCGAAACGCGTCAGTGTAGCTTGGTGGTGGTGATAGTTGTGTTTATGTGATTTGTGTGTGTTTGTACAGTGTGGAGGTGGAGGAACTGCATGAACACACATTTCTTGCATAAACGTAACTATTGTAAGGTCGCGGGTGAGCAAAGTAATTGTTTTAGTTCATTAATATGGACCTCCGCAAAGTAACGCCTGATTCAATAAATTAAATAAATTGATATTAATTTGATACGTCTAAATGTATACAGGGTGTCCCGAAACTTAACGACAACCTGCAGGCTTATTGTCTAACTCTTCTGACGCTTGCCTTCGCAATCACTATTTCTTTCTGTCAAACGGTATAAGATGATGACAGAAAGAGATGGTGAAAGCGAAGGCAAGCGTCAGAAGCGTTAGACTATACGGCCTCTGCAGGGTAACTGTGCAACTTTTTTGACACTAAACTTGGCATCGGATTGAAATGACTGTTTTTGTATGGCTGTGACAGCTGGCTGTGATACCAATTGTCAGCCCATACAAGAACTGTCAAAATGAACGCAATGGCGAAAGCGAGGGAGTTAGACACCAGTTTGGTACCAGGCGATAGGCCAAGTTTATGACACCCCTATTTCACCAACGTGACAATTGTCACACCTTAATTAATTACATGCGTATAATATTAATTAATACATACGCGTATGTTAACCACAAAATACTACAATAGTAACGCAAGACTGACACACCTTTGATCTCATGTCAAGTTTACCGACAAACAAACAGAATTATCGTCCACACAAAAACCACAAACCACCACCACTCACTCATTCACTCACTCACTTACTCTGGATTGAACTGCACAATCCCAAAATTCTTTCAACGGAACGTCATTTCTACTCTAGAATGGTGCGTGAAGCAGTTGAAAATAAAAAAAAAGCACAAAAATTTCAACCTGGAGGATGGATATAAGCTTTCGTTTTCGTGGAATCCTATTAAACAACTGGTTTAACAATGCATTAGGGCAGTGTTGCCAGACACCCCGCTTTCCCGCTTTTTATCCCGCGTTATGGCCAATGGCCCCGCTATCCGCGTTAAGGTAACGCGGATCCGCTTTTTTAAAATATGCCATTTCACTCACACAGTAGTAATGGCTCACGAATGTCGGGGAAGCGGATGAAGATGTTTTTTTTAGCCTTTAATATGTTCCACTGCTGGAAAAATCCGCATTTCATTTTAAAATCTGGGTTTTGAAAGCGCAGCTCCCGCTTTTTGTATTCCGGCATCTGGCAACACTGCATTAGGGGCATTCGATCCATTCATGAGTCGATTACGCGAGTCATGGGCAAAAGCTAGTCAACTATATTTAAGCAAGCAAGTGTATATTTGTTACCTACTCTAAATAGTTTGCATGGGCAGAGCTAATTGCAGATTACTCGTTCCTCGTTCGTTGGAAAGAGATTGTTCGACAATGCAGTAATAATGATCTGTTGTGTTCCCATTCATTCAAAAATTCTCGTAAAAGGATCTCAATGAACTCTATTTACCTACATGTTAAATATGTAATATTAATGTGGTGTTACGCTGTCTTCGGAGCATCCTTAACATAACTTGGAAGGACAGGGTTACTAACGAGAGAGTGCTGGAGATTGCACAGCTGCCCAGCATCACCGCCCTCCTCAAACAGAGACGACTGAGGTGGCTGGGGCATGTGCATCGCATGAGCAGCACTCGTTTGCCCAGGCAAGTTTTGTTGAGCGAAGTGGTATTTGCGAAGCGTAAGGTAGGACGTCCCAGTCTCCGCTTCAAGGATTGCGCAAAGCGCGACATGGTCGCCTTCAACATCGATCACGGCTTGTGGGAGGATCTTGCTTCCGACCGCAATGAGTGGAGAAAGACTCTCCCGGAGGGTTGTGAAACCCACGACATCGCCTGGTTTCAGAGTCTAGCACAGAAACGGGCGAGACGGCACGGCTACGATGCAGCTTCTGCTTTGTCGCCGGGCCCTCAGTTCATGTGCCAAAAATGCGGGCGAACGTGCCGTTCTCGGATCGGACTTTACAGTCACGAACGGCGTTGCCTCTCTCAAACAGACGCTGCTTAAATCATCTGTCAAGATTTAAGAGGCCTTGTATACATGTTAAAGAATGCCTTATTGATATGAATTCAAAACGGCTCATTTTCTCAAGAATAAAGTTTTATTGTTTATTGGGTCTTGGATTTTACTATTTATATTCCTTAGTGCCTTATCTTTAGTTTATTTTACTGTTCACACATTAGGTGTATTTATTTGTCACGCTCATTCCTTCTCAGAGTATTTTTAGGTACTTAAACTATGGAACTGATCTTATATCGTTATGCATGAATGGTTAAGATTACATTGTTATATAAATCGGGTACATTTTTTTCCTGTGAAGACTGATTTGTAATACTATACCAAGCAGTTTGTATATTTTATAGTGTGGGCTATTATGATATAATAAATAAATAAATATCACGGGACAATTCACACCAATTGACCTAACCCCAAAGTAAGAAAAGCTTGTGTTATGGGTACAAGGCAACGGATAAACATACTTAAATAGATATTAAAAATCTAAAACTCGAGCAAAAACATTCGTATTTTTGACACTAATATCTGCCCCGACCGGGAATCGAGCCCGGGACCTCAAGCTTCGTAGTCAGGTTCTCTAACCACTAGGCCATCTGTTCGTCTAAAATGATTACGACGTACGCACCAGCCACAATTTCTTTAACCCTAATCTATAGCTACCAGTTATTTTCAAAACAAGATTGGTTGTTCACACAAACAAAACATCGAGACGACTACAACAACAACATTTCGTATCGTTTCGTATTTTGGTGACCGATCTAGATTTAGATTCTAAAATGACGCTGGCGCGGACGGCCGTCTAAAGCAAGTTAATGATTCGTTACAACGATGTTCTCAAAGATGCATCTGTCTTGAGAAATCTTCACGCAGCACATTCACCCAAATGTATATTTGATAATCTATCGGTACATACTCGCAATAATACAAGCAATATACGTTCCCAATCCACACTGAGCCTGTGTGAGAACTACGGCTCAAGCTCTCTCTCTCTGTCTGAGAGGAGGCCTGTGGCCTGTAGCGGGACGTAGGCTGGGATGATGATGATGCTGATGACATAATCGCAATGCTTAACCTTAATGAAAGGTTATTAAATAAGAAAGAAAGAAGAAAAACGTCATCGTAGGCTATCGCAAAGTGGCTTGTTTGTCTGGAAAGACAGACCAGTAAAATTACCAATGTTTTGGAAAATATGCACAGGAATTATATGAACTTATTCCACCATCTTCCTTTCAGCACCATACGAGTAGATGTCGGGAAACGACTCCACTCTTATGTTGTTAAATATTCCGGTCATTCGTGCAAAGCGGTTCACTTCATCGTAAATATATAATGCGGACGACTAAGGAATGGAATTCGCTTCCGTGAATTGTTTTCCCGGATAAATACAATTTATACGTAGTAGAGGCTGTTACTAAACAGGCCAGGCTTCAATAAAAATACAGAATCTACTTACAATCCCGATGCTGCTGGCGACTCCAATAATACTGATCATGAGAGCACCCCCCTCCACGTCATGAGCAGTCATGTAGGACTTCAGGAAGAAGTACGGCACGATGAACCAAACTGACAAGATCAGGGAGGACAGGTTGAACATCAGGAAGTGGAATTCAGTGAACATGCGGAAGTCGAATGTGGATTTAAGGGTCTCCCAGACGCGGTGGTACCATTTCTGGAAAAAGGAAAACAATTTTAATGATCCATTAGCTAAATTTAAGCTTAGGGATAGATTTAAACTAATCATTACGATTATTTAGAATAAGAACTTGAGATTCAAGGCATACGTAAATAGGTATCTATCTAAATTTAGTAACTACGTTGAAAGTGTCTATCAGTTTCTTCTTCATAATAAAGATTTGTAATAAACTGATACATACATACTTTCGCTCTCATTTTATAACCCCCGACACAAAAAGAGGGGTGTTATAAGTTTGATCGCAATGTGTGTGTGTCTGTGGCTCTTTAACAGGTGCACCGATTTGGATGCGGTTTTTTTTAATAGAAAGCAGGTTTCTTGGCAATGGTTCTTAGATATGTTTTATCAAAATCGGTTCCGCCGTTTCAAAGTTATCAGCTCTTTTGTTAGCTGCGGAAGGGATCTTAGACGCATAACGGGCATTGACTTAATGTCAAACATACGAGTGACATAATTGCGTTGGGGGTTTTTAAAATTTTTAATTTATAAAGTGCAAAAAAACTAGGTAGCACTACTTGCATTTGTATCTATTTCACTTCGGTAATTCTAGAAGAATTCTAACAGTAAGTACATAACTTCTTTTGAAAATATGACTTCTTGACTGGTGGCCCATTCTTTTTGACAATGTTGGTCCTTCCGAAAGCGCTGCTAGTTTTAGAAAAGTGACATGTAAAAGGCCCCTTTGCGGGATACTTGCAGAATAAACTTTTTTTTTTAACTCTAGAGACTCTATAATTAATTAAAATGGTCCACTTACCATCTCATCGCCCGATTCTGAGGCCAAGGACCACATGGAATTCCTATAAATGTCGGGCAGAGATGAAGCCCGAAGCTTATACCTCGGTATATTCAGCATAGCACCTCGGTGCATCAGCGTGTTTCGGTACAACGGCAGATCCCTCATGTAGTGATGGTCTGTCGATATCTGGCGAGACAGCCAGTTCATCTGCTGTACATTCCTTACATCTTTATGCGATGTATGAGGCTTTTTAGGCTTTTCTTGAGCTTGAACTAATTTTGTATTACTATCGCTTAATACATTCTTTGATCCCATCTTCTTTTCTTCACTTTGTCTTTCCTCGCTTTTCCTTTCTTCATTTTTTCGTTCTTCATTTATTTTATCTTGTGATTTCTTGTTCTCAGACTCTGTTCTTGGTTTTTTAACTTTAACCGTAACAGGCAATTGAGCTGGCTCGTTCTTTTTTTGAGGTGATAGAGGTTCTACGCTAACATTTTCTTCAGATTTGCGTCTGGTTAATACGTCAGGATAATTCTGTAATATTATGTTGTACAGTTTTTTGTTCGTCATTAGCTTTTCTATAACTTCTGCTGGGACCTTCTCATTTTTCTGTATGAACGTTGGTAAATGAATAGCGGAATGCATACGCTTGAAAGATTGTTCAGCATTCATTTGCGTTGTAGCTTCCAGCTGCTCAGCTTCAGCTATTGACGTTGCTAACGTGGATAAAATATACTCTGGACTTTTTCCACTCTTCAATAATGACTTTAATTCATCTGCACTTAAGAACACTGACTCTTCACCAATAGATCTTGAACCAACCGAACCCGCACTTGATGATCGTCCTGATCTTGCCTTCGACAACCTCCTTTCTCTTTTCATCTTTATCTCCAACCATTCAGGGTTCCTCATTAACGCTCCACACACACACATATTTAATAACGTACCAGCTAATAAAACTATAGTATTACGCCAATCGTATAATTCTAGAAAATAATTCGTCATCGGTGAGTATATTAATGTACCAAAACCTATCCCACAGGAAGCTAGAGACACTGCTAAGTTCCTTCGTTTATCAAACCAAAATGCTACTGATACCACAGCAGTTACGTATAAAATACCCATCGCCAATCCACTGAGAAACCCAAACGTCAAACATAGCATTGGTATGGAGTTGCTTATAGAAGCTAAAAGGAATCCAATAGTTGACAATATTCCAGCGAGCATGGTCATTATTCTGCATCCGTAGCGATCTACCAACGCGCTCATTATAGGCCCAGCTAATAATGGAGTGGCTATGAACAAACTTCCAATCAAAGATGTTTTAGATTGCGTTGTTTCGAAGTAAGCTGTGAATTCTTCGTGTAGGAGCCCAAAAGAAAATGCTAAGCCATCAGCACATGCAGAGACTAGAAATGCTGATACCACAACTACCCACCCCCATCCTCCATCGGGTATAGGTGGGAGTTTTTCATCACTTGAATCGTCAGAACAAATGCTATCATTATCTTCAATACCGAAAAACTTAACCCTCTCAACTGGCGATTCATCACCTTCTGTCTTAGTGTACTGTGCTACAACATTATTGCCGCTTTCATTTGATTTTATTGAATTTATTTTGTTTAAATCTTTCTTCTCGTCCAATTCGTGTACGATTTCGGTGGAAGCCAGGTTTTTATCAGCTGATGTTCCATTTTCTTTACTAGTTTCATGATTATCAGCCATTTTCAAGGGTAATAGTCAAATTATGACTGATGTTGATTATTTAAGGAGACAAATGAGATCTGAAAACAAAAAAAAAAGTTTTCAATACTTTTTTTCCCATCACAACAGTGCCTAGCTTTTATCGGGAGGATAGGTAAATAAAAATTGTATGTGACATGTACCTATATTCTATTAGCTCTTGTTTGTTTATAGACATGGCTTTTTTTATACAATATAAGCTTGCGTATGACCACACTCACGCCTCATGGAAAGCGACGATGAGGCCTACGTTGGAGCACGCTTGCCTAGTAAATTCTCATTCACCCTAGACTTGAGAATGGCCAGATTGTAGTGTTCAGGGAACACAGTCGCAGACAGGGAATTCACTCCTTAGCTGTACGGTTGATGAAGGAAGAGTGAAAACGCTTTGTACGAATTAGGCTTTCAAGGCGCATTCGTTTTTTTAATCCTATTCTCTAATATTACAAAATGTCCCAAAACTCAATGATAACCTGGTACCGGGCGAGACGTATGAGAGGGCTTGGGCTGTAGTTCCCACGTGGGCCTAGTGCGAATTAGGAACTTCACACACACCATTGAATTTCTTTATAGCTGCATGCAGGTTCCTCACAATGTTTTCTTTCACCGTAAAGCTCATGGTACAGATGTAATTTCGCACATAAATTCCGAATAACTCAGAGGTGCGGCTTAGATTTGTACCCACGATCCTCTGTTTGAGAGGCCATAGGTCAAACCATTAGCTAGGCCATCAAGGTTTTTATGATATAATTTTTGATAATATACTCACATAGCATATAAATAACTAAATATCACGAGAAAATTTGGCACCAATAAAATTGACCTAGTCCCAAAGTAAGCAATGCTTCTGACCTCAGATCAAATAAAAAGTAAAGATAGAGCGCGATAAACAGCCGAGTGAGGCGGGTTTTATAAACATGTGTGCGTAGGCCGGTGTTGCCATAATAATTCTTAATACCCCGATTCTACGTTGCGTGTCACGTTGATACCGTTACTACAATAAAAAACGTTGATAAACTTTTACAAGAAACAAATAACTTTACGTTGCGTGTCACGTTCTCACGTTTTAAGCAATGCTAATAAAGAATAGAATTTAAAATGAAAAAAGAAAAGGTTGTAATAATAGGGTAACTACAACATTATAATGGCAACACTAGTGTGGACGTTTTGGGTTCTAAAAGCAAAATTTGGTGTAGTTTGGTTGCAAGTGTGTGCGTGCCACTGTGTTAGCACACGGATTGGTGTAGTTTGACCGGCCTCACTTCGTTGTTCGCAGCGCTATATCTTTACTTTTTATTTGATCTGAGCTTGTGACATGATGGGTACTAGGCAACGGACAAACATACTTATATAGATAGATACATACTTGAATACATTATTAAACACCCAAGACTGTGGCTAGTAAAATATATTGAAAATACGCTAAGCACCACTCAAACAAAATTAATGAGCGTTTTAATGAGAGTAGGTACACCAGCCATATAATTGTTATGTCAAGGATAAATATCCACGGCACATTACAATGACTACCCTAACTAGTTATTAAAAGATAATAATTCTTCTTCTGACTACCTACCTGTCCATGCTTTCCAGTAGCGTTGCGTGAATTTTTTTGCAAGTAAAGCCGGAGCAAATAACCTAAAACCCCATATCCTCTTCATGAAAGTGCAATAATGGAAGAGAAGCGTAGGTATTTATAATATTAGTATGGACTAGATGAGACCCGCGTCTAGCTATGACGTAGATGTCTCCTCAATAAAGTTTTATATACCTATTCCTTTTAGTTAATTAAATATCATCGATCCAGACCCAGAGTATCCAGGCTGTGTTAGCTATTCCATGTAATTCTAGAGAGACGACACATAAGCCGTTAAATGCTCGCCCATGGGGAGCATTGAACTCAAGGCCTTGGCCCGAACTCTCCCATTGTAGCATTACAACCTACTTTACCTATTAGGTAATCTGTGGAGAGTTACCATCTACAAAAATAAAAACGGCCCAGTGCATGTTGGTCTATGCGTAGTGTAGGATTCAAAGTATGTAGTGACGAAATACCTACTGAATGAAATTATATCTATTTTGTTGAACTTTAGCGATTTTCACTCGCAGTTATTATACACTCTGGACTTAAAGTACTGAAACGGAACAATTCATTGCTAAATTTATTTATTTTAAATTTGTTTGTCGACTTGTGAACACGGCCGCTGCATGTGGACGAAACGTCGAAGTTATTTTAGCAATAAATTATCGCGATTAGTATGTATGTATGTAAACTCTTTATTGTACATGTACAAAAAAATAAGAAAATAAAACAAAACACTATTGACAACCGTTGATCGTTAACCGTTAGTCTCGGGTGTACCTAATGAATTATAAAATTCTGAAAAAGTAGTATTCTGGTTTTAAGGGGTTTATTCGAGCGTTTCAACCGCGTCATGTAACTGGTCACATTTTTAAGAAATGGCAGAAGTGACCAGAACATTCTGATACTTTTCCAGTAATATGGTAGAGGTACAAGACCTCTATCCCGTGGGAACTAAACAATTTTCCGGGATAAAAAATATTTCATATAATTTCTTTCTAGGGTTGCAAAGATCTCCATACCAAATTTCAACCAAATCGCTTCAGAGGTTATTTATTTCCCATACAAACTTCCACCTCCCTTTTCACACTCTTAAAGGATGATTTCGGGGATAAAAGCTATCCTATGTCCTTTCCCGGGACTGAAACTATCGCTATATCAGATTTCACCTAAATCGGTTCAGCGGTTTAAGCGTGAAGAGGTAACAGACAGACAGACACACTCGTATTTCTAATCTAATATATAAATCTCGTGTCACGGTGTTTGTTATCGAACTCCTCGAAAAGGACTTGACCGATTTTTATGAAACTTTTTCTCCATACTAGGTAGGTCTGAGAATAGGTCGTAGGCTATTTTTTATACTTACCCCTATTCTTCGCGGGCGGAGTCGCGGGCAACAACTAGTCTAATATATAAAAATCTCGTATCACGGTGTTTGTTATCGAACTCCTCCGTTACGGCTGGACCGAAATTTATAAAACTTTTTTCTCTACATTCGTCAGGTCTGAGAATATACCTACCCCTATTCTTCGCGGACGGAGTCGCGGGCAACAGCTAGTATTAGTATGGATTACAGTTTTCATCAATGAGGCGTGATGTGGGTTGGGTGTCAATGAGGGAGACCTATGTCCAGCAGTGGACGTCCTACGGCTGAAATGATGTTGATGTTGATGACAGTTTTCATTCGATGCTGTACTCGGTGACTGCTGCTAACATAGGTACCTAAGCCAGCAGGTATGAGCATTGTCAAACGCGTGTGTCAGTTACGTAAGACTAAATAACAATAACTATTATGTAATTGATACTATGTAATTGATACTATGTCACATTGAGAGTTTATTTTATTATCTTAAAGTAATGCCAGAAATAGGCGTATAATTATTTCGTAGCCTTGAAGTCTTTGTGGTAGCGCAGAAAATCGGACATTGACGAATTCTAGACGCGCTACTTGTGTTCGACATGCAGTGTTACCATGAACAATTGGTTATTTAGGGTACACTTCCTAAGAACCGGAAAAGCATGAGAAGCATCGATTAATCAAGTCACATCACATTACAAGGGAAGCGAGGTGAGGCGTAATAATTCGGATACCTACTGTAATAAAATTCTCTGCTCCGATCTGTCCCAATAGAACCGTACCTTAGGTCTGATAATGAAATACCGCAATGGTAGAGTTTAAAAAGTCAGATCCTACTAACCATTAGGTAAAGATTAGGTTAGGTTAGCGACCCACCGAAAGTTTCGTTGTGTCACAAAAAAAGTCTGAAAAATGTTTCGGTATTTTTTTTTGAGCAAACATCGTACTAAAATTATACATGCGAAAGTTTGTAGGTATTGGGGTTTGTTACTATTTCACATACAAATAGAGTTCATAACCTGGATTAACTTAAAGGATACTTCTCCCGGAAAATTACAAATAGGGATAATATAGGGGTAGCGATAAACTACCTAATTCATCGCAGACGAAGTCGTGGGTAACAGCTAGTACTACATATTTTTAACAGTTGGTGTTAAT
This sequence comes from Archips xylosteana, assembly GCA_947563465.1. Taxonomy (NCBI): domain Eukaryota; kingdom Metazoa; phylum Arthropoda; class Insecta; order Lepidoptera; family Tortricidae; genus Archips; species Archips xylosteana. Next base: position 2,288,465 of record OX387360.1, read on the forward strand.
TGTCTAACTTCTTGAAGTCCACCCATAACTACAACAGAAATAAAATATACAGCAATGTGTAGTGGGACCATTTAACTGTATTCATGAAACAATAAGTTCCACCGACTATATCTTCTTGTATGTAGGTAATGTTATTATTAATGCCACTAACTAATGACTGTAATTTACCGAGTAACTATAAATTATACCATCCTGTATGCATTTTAAATTTTATTTATGTCTATGAGTGCGGTAAGTAGTCACGGTTCATCAAACTGCGTTTGTTCTTTTAGTTTTACACGTTAATAAAATATATGTTATCATCAATTATACAAGCATGTGATCGTTTTTTATATAACATGCCAGGGATCATTATGTCACACGATAATAAATGAGCTCAGTATGCACGTTTTTTAATGATACCTAATTAACTTATAAAAACGTATCACGCCATTCACGCCACACCCTGTTGTAGCAGTGGAGTGTGAACGAACTGCACCCCACGCATTATCGGGCATTCTAAATTCAAAGCTACAAGCTTTCTTAATCTAAAATGACAGCTTGATTTTTTTTTCAAATGTTTTTTAATCGTAATTTATTATTATCGCCTGCCATTACGTTAAGTAGATTACGTAGAGAATTATTTGAAATTAAAAAACAAATAGGACCTACGCTAACACTTCTTTCCTTCCTTTGAATTAATACTATCGGATTACTGACGTACCTATTCATATTGGATAAACGTCCGTCCGACAATTTCGACTCTATCAGATATTCTTTAATATAACATGGAATGGAGAAATGAATGTATGCCTACGACACATCAATGCATTGTTTGATGTATTAAATGATTGCATTAATTACTAGCTCCGAGTCTCACGGTAGTTTTCTGCTAAAGATAACTCTCAATAATTAAAAATACAAAGATAACATAGAGCTTTAAAAATGCTGAGCAACTTTTTTAGTCATAAAATCAAAATACAAGCCTATAATCAGCCAGTGGCACAAGGCTATTGAGGCAACCAGCCAGTAGCTTTACCCGGCAACAATAAAACTCTTCATGTTTTGTTGACAGTACCTCTACCATGGTTACACTAGTTTACAGTGACCGTACTCGCTAGCGACGGCGTAAATGATTTGTATGGAGAATTGTACTTCCGTAAGTGACCGCTAGAGGCGCTGTATGCTTAGTATAAGTTTTTACTTCACGAAATACTTCTCGATCGCGTTTTCGTAAAAAAATCAATTACTAGGGAAACATGGACAGCGCCTCCGCGCGCACGCGTCCATGTTTCCATAGAATTGAAATTTTTACGTAAACGCGATCGAGAAGTATTTTGGTGAAGTAAAACTTATACTAAGCGTACGGTACACAATTCTCCATACAAATCATTTACACCGTCGCTAGCGAGTACGGTCACTGTAAACTAGTGTAACTCATGGTAGAGGTATTGATGCTCGCTCGCACAATTAGGCATTCGATATTTAAAATTCGTCATATGTGGTGCCGGCGCGTGCTATACGTTATATTTATTTTAAAAGATATATCAATAAATTCAGTAAGTTTGAATAAACACAGGTACTTACATAATCATGTAAAGCAACATCGAGCCACGTAATATTTATTCAGCGGTGTTAATCGTAAATGTAAACAAACGATCGGCGACGACACGTCATCCCGACGGCGAGCACGGCGCTACACTGAGTCTATTTAGTTAGAATGAACTTTATGAACTGAACTGAAGTACTAGTTATTAATACTGCGGTTTGAACCAACTAAACGTAGGTATGCTACTGAATGTTTTTGATAAAGCGTTTTTTAATTGTGCAATCGCCTTCATAAAAATTGGAGCAGCCGCGGGTCATCATTTCAGCCCTTTGAGTATTCAGCCTATATGTCCCACCGCAGGACACGTAGTTCCCACGCACACAGTCCCAATACGGATTGAGAACAGAACTTCACACACACCATTGAATTTCGTCGCAGGTGTTTGCAGGTTTCCTGACGATGTTATTCATTTTTTATTTATTTATTTGACATAACAACTATCATTACAGGATAACCCAATGCAATAGTGTTTTAAAAAATAATTCAATAATAATAAGTCCTTTAAAATTCATAATTTTGTTAGTGATCACAAAAGTTAGTAGAAACCTACCTATGTTAGTAGAAACTCATTATTCATCCTTAAAATTTAGTAAAATAGGTAAATCAAAAACAAATTTAAAATACATTCATATTCATGTCAATTAAAATCCTTTCAAAATTAATAATAATAAAAATATATCAAAAATAATAGTCAAATTCAATTATAAAAAAATATAGATTAAAAAAATATATATTCAAGTAAAAAGTAGTCTAGTATATAAAAAAACATAAAGAATGACCCCTAACTATCACCCCTTAAAACCCCTACACTCGACTGCCAAACAAATCTCTCTCTAATAGTCTCTAGAGTACTGTGGTCATAATATTCACGGCAAATTACAAATGTACCTAATTTTGCACGTAAATTCCGAAAACTCAGTTTCGAGCCCGGGTTCGAACCCACGACCCTCTGCTTGAGAGGCCAATAAAGCGAACCACTATTCCACTAAGCTACCACGACTTCAAATAGAGTTCAGGGTGTTTAAAAATATCTGAACACACGCGGTTGACTGTAAGACCATGTTCAGATATTTTTGAACACATAGACAGCTCTGATTTTTATTATGGCTATTGTGCAGGACCATAAAATCAAAAAAAAATCTAGAATTAAATAAGGGCTAACTGAGAGCACATCGAAAGATCTAAGTTTCTGATAAAACTGATTAATTCAGCTGTTTTACAACTTAGGTCACAAAGGTTACTAAAGTTGAGTCCGAAATAATGGTACGTATTTCACGTTGATTCTAACTTACTTACATGGAATTGCAACGCGAACTTTGACTTAAATTCGACTATTCTTGTAAAGAGAGTCAGCAAAAAAATCAGTTATGTTTTACAGCAAAATTTTATTAGCATCAGCTAAGAAAGAAAATAATTATTCTTCTTCCTTGTCGTAGGTATCTACAATCTTCTAGAGTAATCGTAGTTGCTAGATCAAAACCTACGTGGTCCTAGATTTGTTATTTTTGCGATAATTTTCGCTTGCAAATGTTCCTCATTGTATGATGTACGGCGAGTGATGTCACCACAGATGTTTGGGTAACTGATATTGTAAGGTCTGTCAGTCAGGAAAATGACAGTTCATATCCTCTTCCCTTCGACCTGGCCTTGTACCACCAGGCATTCAATGTGATATGTGGCAGAAATACAATAGGCAAAAGTCGAATATTTTTTTCATATACCTACAATATAAGCTTGCGTTAGACCACAATCACGCCTGATGGAAAGAGAAAATGATGTCTACAATTGAGCATGCTTGCCTAGTAAATGCTCATTCACCCTAGACTTGAAAACGGCCAGATTGCAGTGTTCGGGGTGCGATGTCGGAAACCTCCTCGAGTTCCCGGGCGTTACCACTCCCTTCTATCCGAGGCGTAGGCCTCATGGGGTGGGGAAGGGTAACACTTGGGACGGTGCACCCTGGGCAACAACGGTAAGCTAATGTATTCGTACATTATCTTACCGGTGGCTAATATCCGACTGGGAGGGGGAGGCGTCAGCAATCTCCACATGTGCCCGGGCGGTGGGGAACATCCACTCTGCCGTTTGGGCTGCACGACCGTTACGGTTCTCCTCTGTTAACCCTGGTGGTTAAGGGGGAGAAGAGTAGCGGATGGGTCCATGACCTGTGGCAATTGACTGACATAATGGGGGGGTAGGGGTGGTGAGGTGAACCCGCAACTAGTTGCGGGGAATCCGAGCCAAGTGAGGACGGCGTCTCGCCCTTGGGCGGACGCCTTTGACGGAGGTGAACCCGATGTGAGGACCTGCTCTGCTACGGCGGACAGGGAAAGGCGAGGGGGAGCCTGGTGGGCGGAAGCGACCGTACCCTCGGTACCGCTCTGCTTTTAGAGCAGGACATGAGGGCGCGGGAGCTAACGTGAGGGCACGTAACCCCGGCTTGCCGGGAACGTGGGCATCTGCGGAAGCCACGAGGAGTAAACCTCTTTAAACAATCCTTCGCCAGCGGGGGAGGCGGGGAGTGCCGAGCCCGCATTGCACGGTGTCGACAGAGGAGCCCCATCCCGGGGCGGCCGGTGGGCGTTGCGGTGACACATTTTGCTCCCGTGGCGTTCACAATGGCAACGAGGGAATCCGTGTGGTTTTTAGTGGGTAGGCCCCTTGGGGAGAGCCCCACATACCTCTGTTTCCCCGAACGGAGAGGATGCATAAGGTGCATTTTCCACACCAAAAAAAAAAAAGATTACAGTGTTCAGGGAACACAGAGGCGGCAGGGAATTTCACTCCTTAGCTGTGTACGGTTAATGAAGGAATAGCGAAAAAACTTTGTGCGTATTTTGGGAATACTGACTAGACATCGAAAGGGTGGGTGGAGGCCTACTTCTGGTCGACCAGTGAAAGAAAGGAGCAGGCGGAATAAGGTCGTGTAGTTCCGAAGCACATGTGGAAGGAGTTAACCTTTTCCACGCCAACGACACATATATCAGCACCGCAGGTTTTCGCCATCGACTGAAATATCAGTCACGGCGAGCAGAGCGATATCTACCTACATGCATTTCTGGACGGTTCAACTTCGCGTTTGACATTCCGATATCATGGCGTATGAGTGGGAGCCGTTGTATTTGACAGAGCGTTGAAAATGTTAAGTACTTATAAATTACCTATACCCTGTGTATTTAACAGAGTTAGCAAGGCGTTCTCTCTGTTGCACTTTTGTATGCAAATGAAAGGGACAAGAAACTGTTAATGGGCGTCAACAATCGCACGTCGATGGCGGGCTCGGCTTGCAATGCCGTTTGTTGGAATATTCGTAATATTTCTCGTGTTTTTTTGATTTTTCTCGTGGCACCTTAAATAATTACATGTCATGTTTATTCATCTATTAATCATAATTATGTAATTTAAAGTAGTAGATAATAATATTTAAATATGTGACCTGCATGCAGTGAGACGCATGTGCCGGTGCATCGTCCTTATCGCTGACCAATTACGTGCATTCTCTGTTTTTCTAGTACTTACTAACTCTGTTAAATAGACAAGATAAGTATAAAACCTTTTACATTGCTCTTCTGCTAGCACGCGTACAAGACAGCTACGTCTAGACATATATGTGTTTTTGTGCGGGAACCCGCTTCCAATTTCACAGTTTACCAATCCCATGGCCACATCCACTGGCCAAAAATTGGCGGACACGTGGGAAGGCAGGGCAGGGTATTCAGGTAGCCTCGGAGCGTCCAAAAGAGGTTCAGGCTTCACCGGCGGTCTGCTCCGAGGCGGTAAAGCAAAGCGATAGTAGGGCAAGAAGAGGAGCTATAGGATTAATGGAAAAATGAAGAGATGCATTGATAATGATAGCAGCCCTAGCTTAGTAAAGTAGTACTTTTACAGAGTAAATTATATTTATTTTGCAAAAGAAATCAAATTACCGAATGAACTCATTAGGAATTTAGAAATAACAAATAAACATTTATTTAAGTTAAAAATTAAAAAATTAAATGTTTAACAACAAGTGCGGTGCATATGTATCATGCTTATTATAATAGTTAAATAGTTTAAATTTGTATCATGTCATAAGTTATAACTTATAACATAACACTAACCATTTCAAATCTTAATACTAACTATACCTAATGTTTGGCGTTGCTTGTAATTTGTAATTTCATAAACCAAGAGCTAAAGTGCCGACAAACTGCTTTGTAGTTTGGCACAAATAATACAAATTGTACCTAAATGTAACTCTAAACAGAAATAAATTAGAAACAGAAATAGATTCTATTCTATTCTAAATCAAATTTCGGCATATTCCTTGCCAAATAGTAGAGCGAATGTCAGGAAAAAAACAACAGCGAATTAATAATTTAGAATTTAGATACCAGTTTTTTTTTCTTCTGTAAGCGGCCAGTTGCGCGCCATGGAGGTTTGCTATGTTACAAAATGTAGGATCGTGTGTTGATAATAAGTAAGGTTTAGGTAGGTTTTTTTGCTACAAATGTCTTGTTGGTGTTATAAACTATCGTGAAATTGATTGTGAAAAACCCCCCTGATGTACGATTTAGAATCTTCGATTGTATTGTAGGTATATTGGGTCCTAGTTTCCTTCTTCCATTTCCGAATCTCAATAAAACTTAGACGCATGCAGGAAATATTGTCTGATCTATTACATGTTTCCTCATTACATTGACACAACAACAGGAACACAGGAATCTCAAGGTGGAAAAACCGGACGAATCAGCTTTGTTTTAATAATAATAAAAAAATAAAATAATAATATTAGGGGACAATCTCACACAAATCGACCTAGTCCCAAACTAAGCAAAGCTTGTACTATGGGTACTAGACGACGATAGACATACTTATATAGATAAATAAATACTTAAATACATAGAAAACATCCATAACTCAGGAACAAATATTCGTGCTCATCACACAAATAAATGCCCTTACCGGGATTTGAACCCAGGACCTCTTGCTTTCGTAGGCAGGGTCACTACCAACTAGGCTAAAGCAGTCGTTAAACCCGATACAATTAACTTCTTTGATTCGTTTGATTCAACGTTTTTGCATCATTAAGTACCTAAGTAAGAAACGTCCAAATACTTATCCAAACTTTCGCAATTATAATACCTAACAGTAGGATAGTGGTTCTTATTCACGCTTCCTTGGCAAGTAAAGTACTGCATATACTTACATATATATTGTATTTAAACGATAAATTTAATTCAGACATCAAAACATAAGATAATACCTACCACAATGTTAGGCAATATTGCAGCACAATTTTGTAACGGGCCATCGTGCGTCAATGATCGTCATTGATTTTTTTATTTTTACACTAAACTTATTCTGTCGCTACCTTTGTGTAAAACGTCCCCGAGATTTGGCGACTGGCGCCCGTCTGTCGCCATGGGTAGAGGGGCATGGCATGAGTCATTCTCGCCTAAAACGTTTATAGGATTGCTATGCCAAAAATGTGGGGTCGAATGTGTGCACTTGATTACTAATTGCGCGCTTGTTTTGATTGTAAAAGCTAAAAGAGTTTGGTTTTAATTAGAGCATGAACTTCCATTTAAAAATTGTGGTATAATTTGATAAAAAATAACTTTTACTGTTTTTCTTTAATTTAAATTTTTATTAGCGGTATGGTCTTGATAAAGTTTCGTATGCATTCATGTTACAATTATTAACACATCTCCATTCCACGATTTCAAAGAAATATTGATTTAATAATAATAAATAATAATAACCCATCTATTATACTGACAATTACGAAAGGTAAAAATATCCATTAGTTTAAATCTTGGTTTAAATTTTCGCGCCACTTTCGGTATAAAATTTCAGAGTTGCACTTATTAAAAATGACAAAATGGTAGAATGTGGAATTAAGCATAGCAACACTGAATCAAACGTCATTTACGTCATAACGCCATTGTTGTCGATCAATCAGAAGTTGTATTTCTAATTTTCTGTTCCAATTTAAGCTCAGTTTTTAACAAATCATGGCTGATAAACCGCCAGAGGAAGGCTACATATCTGTTGTGGACGAGGAGCCCGAAATATTTGAGCTTCTAAAATGGGATACACCTCAAACACAGAAGCATCATCAACCAACAACACTTTCGCCATCCGAGCATCGGGGGTTAGAAAAGGGAATTTACACTCAATTAAAAGATAAAATTGAAGAGCCTAAGATCCCAGAAAAGAGGACGAAGCCGGCGGAAGTTGATCCCTTTGATTTGCCAGACCCTACGTTTATAGAAATGTTTCGATTGTCCAAAGACTTGGCGAGGGGCCTATGTGAAGAACTAAAGCCAGTGATGCCAGAATCTGTGAAATCTATTGAGTTTTCTGTTGAAAGCAAGGTTTGTAGAGTTATTTGTGATTCTCTAAACAATCATATATCTATCATGTACAATTGACAACATTTCATATTTCTAAGACTATAATTTGATTTGTTCTGTGTATTCTGTTTAGAAAGAGAAAGACGCCGATAGTTTTAAATTTTCACTAGGATTATTAATTAATTTGTTACAATTTATTAAAGATGTGCTTATTCTAAAAGAGCGCAACGATAGAATAGATCCATTACCTTTGTCTACTCTCTATTAAAAAAAAGTGATGACGTAAATTTGACGTTAAGGTTGTTATAGGTAACGCCACCAGAGTTGAGGCCACGCACACAACCACATCTCATGTAATGACAGCGGGATTTTGACGTTGTGTTGTCGTTAAACGTCAACATAACGTCAAAATCCCGCTGTCATTACATGAGATGTGGTTGTGTGCATGGCCTCAACTCTGGTGGCGTTACCTTTATCTAATTTAAAATTATGACAGCTCTTTTTTCTAGTGAAAAGGGTAAAGGAAACATATCTATTCTGTGGATGTATTTGTAAGTACATATAATATTTTTAAATTTGTTGTATTTTTTTAAATATGGAGAAATAAATTATAATAAATATTTTTCCGTGTTCAGGAGGCGAAACTCTTTCGATTCCTGCAGTAATTTTCAGGTGTTAAAAAAATGAAAGGTTGTCAATTGTATTAAACCTGCATTCAAATCAAGTTGTAATAGTGTAACAAAATACATCAAAACATCTTGCACAAAGTATTGTTAAGGTACTGCAATAAATTTATACCTATAAAAGAATATTGTGACAGACTAATTGACTGACCATGCATACCCTAAGCTGGAGCTAGAAACTTGAAATTGGCAGGCGGGTTGCATAATGATAATAATGTTTATACAGTAAAATTACATAAAGTTTACCACTGATAGATAGTTTGCCTTCATTTCATATTCAACTTTAAAAACCTACAAATAAAGCCAATTTTAGAATACTTACCCACGTTTGTAGATTTTGTAATAGCTACTTTATTTGTATGGTATTAAAGTTGGAAATGAAATGAAGGCAAGCCATCTGTCAGTGGTAAACTAAAAGTAAATGTATTGTACCTTAGTGCAATACTATGCTTAAAGTCTAAAATAGTGTGTGTGTGTACAAGTAATATTTTATGTCACACTTTTGGAGTTATGTGTATGTCTATGTAGAGCATGGTAGCTGGTTAGGCTTAAATTTAATTATATGATAAAAAAGGATAATGTAAAATGTAGAGTATTTTATCTCATTTATTATTTACTAGCTTTTGCCCGCGACTCTGTCCGCATGGAATTAGTAATTTGGGCAGCTTATTTTTTTTATCCAATTTGCTTTTTCATCAATTATGACTGTCCTTAGTTCCTCGATATTAAAAAAAATACACATCCGAACCCCCCCCCCCCCCCGCACACCTGCGTTCACATTCACCACCGTACTTCCAGCGTGATGATATAATAGCCTGTAGCCTTCCTTGATAAATGGGCTATCTAACACTGAAAGTATCGTATCTTTCTTATTTGTCAACCGATTCAAATGAAACAAACACTAAATGTTAATCCAAGAAAATACCAACATATCAGTGAAAACCGCATCCTTCTAGGTTTAGCCGTTTCTGAGATTAGCGCGCACAAACGCACAGACAAACAGACAATAATTCTAAAAATCATTGTTGTGGGTTCTATTGCACTAATAAATAGCCCTAGTGACAGTTTTTCTCATATATCTTCAATGTACAGACACCGACTTGTTACAGATTTATTATATGTATAGATTTGTTAAATAATGTGCTAACAAATGTACCTATATATTTAAGTATGTTTACCCATTGCTTGCTTAGTACCCATAACACAAAATCCTGCTCACATTTCTGACTAGGTAAATTTTGTTTGTTGTGATATTTCTTTATTTATTACTAGCTGTTGCTTCTTCATCTGTGAAGAATTCTTTAACACTATCTCGCAGGAACTATGCCATTTTCCAGGATAAGAAGTATTCTGTGAGTCAATCCGGTTTACAAACTAACAGTTTGCCAACTTCCACCAGAATCCCTCAAACTGGTTTAGTCTGTAACCGTCAGAATTTTGTGTTTATAATATTAGGAAAATTTGCACACACCGATAAGCATTATCTCCAGGGCTGGATTAACAATGTAGGGGCCCCTAGGCAATTTTCAGGGCTTAAATATCAAGCGTACTTTTCAAGAAGTCAAATAAACTAGTAGCATCATTCAGGACACAAATTTTCCAATTAAATTTTCACCTCAAAACCTTTTTAATGTCTGTTGCACAGGACCCTTTGGCGATGCGGGGCCCCTAGGCCCAATGCCTAATGCTTAATCTAGCCCTGCATATGCCTCTCTAATTAACCTCCAGTTGGCCCAATCTACAGTGGATCTCCAGATCAAACTAGCAGATCTAATTCATCAACCCCTTGATTTCAGGTCATGGCAGCTTTAGCATTCTTTGCAACAGGAAAGTACCAGAAGTCCATACATGGTAAAACTGACCCCAACATCACGCAGTACTTTGTGTTCACCGCAGTGTCTCAGGTCACTGAAGCACTCAACAACTCGGCCATACTGAAGAAATACATACACTTCCCGCATTTAAGGGAGGAGCGGGACAATATCAAAGCTAGGTTGGTAATTAAACTTAACATATTCACGGACACTAAAATGTTAGGATGTCACACAATTTGCCACATAATAATATTGGAAGTTCAATGGTGTGTGTGAAGTTCCCAATCCGCAATGGACCCGCGTGGGAACTATGGCCCAAGCCCTCTCGTTCTCAGAGGAGGCCTGTGCTCTGCAGTGGGACGTATATAGGCTGGGATGATTAACTGTACCAAATATAGACAAAATATTAATAATTTATTTGGAAAATCGTGTCAACTACTAAATTTACTGCACATAAATAATTAAAGTTATTTTTATTATCTTATAAGGCTTGGTAGTAAAGCTAAAGTACTACATGTAGTACAATTCACAGAGCAGTAGTTATTCATTAGGCATATTTTTTCTACCCTTTCTCAAATCATTCCCGCACCAAAAACCCCGATGTCTGGTGTTCAGTTTGCTTCTTTGGCTGGTTTATTGACCTTATTTGATTTGATTATTATTGTGGCAGGTTCTACATGAAGTACGGCATCCCGAACGTGGTCGGTTGCGTGGAGTGCACACACGTGCCGATAGCGCGGCCGGACCAGGATGTAAAAACGCATTTCAACAAGTCCTACCACTCCAAGAAAGTGCAAGTGGTGAGCATACATTGTTATTGCGGTATTTGCTAGCAAAAATGATTTCACAGTGCTGAAAGATATAGGGTGAAGCCAGACGAGCGTAATTTTGTGAGTCGTGAGCGGCAGAATTTCGGTCGCGCCATACAATATGCAGACACTCACGTGACACAATGTATGGCGCAACCGAAATTCTGCCGCTCACGACTCACAAAATTACGCTCGTCTGGCTTCACCCTAATATGACAAATAAGTAATAACTGAAGTGACACTTATATCGAGCAACATTTTATGCCTACGATTATTTATTTATTTATTTTTATTTTGTATTTTAAATAATAGCTGGGTAATGAGTACCGTCGCACTACAAAAAATTACAATGTGAAGAAGTTATTTTGTTTAATTTTTTACTTTCTATGAAATTATATTTTTAAAAACAAAACTTGTAGTGATTACTAGTACATGGGAAAAGCATCGATAGTTGAGTCTATCGATATAGGAACTCCCTACCTGCCATTAAACTTTGCCCCCTAAATTCCGATGTCTGGTTGTATCACGTAAACTTGTGAATGGGTACGTATCAAAATATCTAAAGTTTAAAATTAATAATGGACGAAATACATAATGGTCATTTGATATAATGCAATTTTCTTGGAAATTCTCAACTTTACAGGATTTTCATAAAATAAACCTAACCTAACCTAAACCAATGATTAAAAAAGTTCGTTTTATCAATAGTTTCATAGAAAATTTTAGTATGTATTATGACCATTATGTATTTCGTCCATTATACGTTTTAAACTTTATATATTTTGATACGTTCCCTTGTGAACAGATCTGCGATAGCGACCTGAACATAATAAGCGTGGACGGCAGCCCCGGAGGCCTGCACTCGCACGACGCGATCCTCAACCACCACGCCGTCAAAAACGACCTCGAGAGCCTCAACAACTCCGGTGAACAGTGCTGGCTCGTTGGTGAGTACAGTACTGACACAGAATAAGTAATAGTACTAACGTACAGAAGGATCACTCTCGAACAAAAGTCAACTTTAGGTATAAAAACTTGCCTACTATTACTGCTTGCACGCGAAATTGAAACTTATCGTGTGATCCGAGCGTTCATATTCCGTTGGGCACCGCTGATCCGAAACCAAGGGCACAGGGTTCCCACTCGCCGATATTTGGTAGGTATATAAATCAAGAAAGATAAGAGTGTGTATTAATTCAGTAAACTACCTTCAGTATGTAAGTAAGCTATTTATAATGTTGTTTAGAAGTCATTGTTTGTTGCAAAAATCACAGAAAAAAAGATGCTTAATTACGCGCGACGCGGCTAGCGTGCGAACTGAAGGCCGCGCGACAACCTACTGCCATACGCCTCCCCGGGAGGCGCGCCCGCCGAACATACCTAAACTGCGGAGTGAAACCCCCCTGACAGTACTGAGTACGGCCAGCCGAGAAAGTGTTCTACCAGTTTTGACAAAAGTTTCTGTGAGATCTAAATATCGCTAAGGTTGACTTTAACTGAGTGAAGTCATCAGTCACTGTCATGTCATTATATTATTGCTAAGGAAAATCGACCTCGTTGTATCATGACGTCCAAATGAACTTGAACCGTAGGGTGGTAGACCATATTTTTGGCCGACTGTATAGTCACTTTTCGACTCTATGTCAACGAAATAATACAATTAAGCAAAATGCCAGCCGCAATGCGTGGTATACGTTTTCGCGCTCTTGGCTTTTCCTAAATCCCTCACGTTTAATTGCAGCACATGCTCTGTAGCCGTCTGTTATCTTATTCTAGGTGGACCACACTACGCTCAGAAGCCTCACATAATGACGCCCATACCGAAAATAACGAAGAAATCCCCCGTCTCCCCGGAGAAGTATTACTCCACGATCCACACCCAAACCCACAGCAGCATCATCGAGACCATAAAACAACTCAAGAGCCGTTGGAAGTGCCTCCAAGCTACCTGCAACAAGCAGTTCGACCCACAAATGGTCGCCAACATGATAACATCATGCTGCATACTCCACAACATGTGTAATCGCAGAGGCTTGCCCGTAGTGCCTCTAACACAGACCGAGGAACGATTAGAAGCGATGAAACAGAAAGTAGCAAACAGCCCTATATCAAGGAAGCAAGTGGAAGATCCTAAAGGTGTACAAGCGAGGCAGATGCTCGTTGAACGGTTATGGAACGAGCGGAGAGTGACCCCGGACTGCGGGAAGAAGAGGAAGAAGGACAGAGTGGAAGTTCCCCCGCCTCCGCAGACTCACATCCAGCATCACCAGCAGCCGATGCTCACGCATGAGCATCACCAGATGCATCACGATGATGTCAATAAGAGGCCTAGGATTGTAATGAACAATCCGACATACAGTTTAGGTGTGACATCCGGCTGGGGTCATTTTCCTCCTCACTAGGACGTGCAGTTGGTTAAAAGCCGCCACGGAAGTTCTACCGTGTACAAGGGCACAGGCTTTTTACTTAAGTTTTCCTAAATACCCTAACTGTGCAGAAAGATTTGGGCTCCGAACACTTACATACAATTTTCGCATTTGTACGATTTCATTTCGATTTTCTTTACACAGTTATCCACATTCGTGCAATGATTCGTTCACCAAGTCGACGGAGCCTCCCTGCGGAGCTCCTATTTCATAATATTATTATCTGGTGATTTTATTATCCGAATTATATCGGAACTAAAACACATGGAAAAATCAGAAAAGTGTAGCTGGAGGCTGGGGATTGATGAGAAACTGGGCTCGAATCTCTGAATGCCCAGTTTTTAGAGAACATGGGATCATACGATTGTGTAAAACAGTTGAAGGGAATAGGCTAGTTTCCTAAAAGAATCTAATTAGTTCGTCATTTAAATTATCAAAAAATATTGGACACGTATTTTTTCTTTTGTCAATTGAACAAAAAATGACGGAGATATTGTATGTTGAAGTTCCGCGTGACGTCACGATTCGCTACACTTTTTAGCGAACCGTGACGTCACGAGCCCCCACTCCCGAACTTTGTCGCGCTTTATCTTTGTCGTTTTTTGTTCAATTGACAAAAGAAAAAAAAACGTGTTCAATATTTTTTGATAATTTAAATGTCGGACTAAATGTAATAGTGTTTTTTTTACCCAGGACACTACCCTATTATGGGCATTATCAGAAAAAAGTGTACCTTGTACTTTTTTTAAAAAAACCTATCAAATTTTGGGTTATTTCTACTCAGAATCACAAGCACTATCGATTTAAGCAATAAAAAAAATAGTCCCTCTTTTAATTGTCAGTTTTCTGACGCAGTTAACCATACGCGTTGTATGGAGCGTCACAAAACTGACTAATAAATTTTGTATGGAAAATTGAGGATAATTAAGGCAAAATGGATACATTTTTTTCTGAAAACCCCCTTATAAAGAATCTGTAATTGTACAGTAGCGGAAATTGCAAGTTTCCAGTGGCACGATTTCAAAAAGTTACATCTTAGGTTATAATTTTGTTTACAATAAGGATAACTAACTGGCTGTCAGGCGTTTTATTATTTAACTATTAAGATTCTTCGAATATTTTAATTTTATTTAGCTTAATTTAATACAAGGTTTAGGCAGCTTATTTTGAAATGAAATGAAAATAGTTATTTACAGAAAAAGCGTTTACATAATTAATATCCAGTGGGCCCCAAACCAGGCTGAGCCTGTATCTTGTTATTTATCGAAATTAAATCAGTATTTTAATTATGGAATTAGAAATGCGTTTGAAATATGTCATTTCCAGATAGATAAATCCTAGGTAGGGTGACCAGATTTGGTTTCCGGTTTTACGGGAAAAGCCGTTTGTTTATTTCAAAGTCAAAACTTTATTCAATTTAGGCATCAATTGATGCTCCTATGAACTTCGAAGAATCTACCACCGGTTCGGAAAAACCCTGTTGAGAAGAAACCGGCAAGAAACTCGACAAGGTATATTTTATTCAATCAGATCTACATTGTTATTAAATTACATACATCTAAAGTATTTAATACAATTAAAATTTTTTAACACAGTAGATACGCTATTTGAGACTAGGGATCGCCAATGCGGATCGGAATTATTTCCAAACATCCCTGTCCATGATATAGTCATTAATTTTATAGTACGCCTTAGATATTAGATATTAATGTCTTAACGACCGCTTTAGCCTAGTTGGTAGTGACCCTGCCTACGAAGCAAGAGGTTCTGGGTTCAAATCCCGGTAAGGGCATTTATTTGTGTGATGAGCACGAATATTTGTTCCTGAGTTATGGATGTTTTCTATGTATTTAAGTATGTATTTATCTATATAAGTATGTTTATCGTCGTCTAGTACCCATAGTACAAGCTTTGCTTAGTTTGGGACTAGGTCGATTTGTGTAAGATTGTCCCCTAATATATTTTTTTTTTTTTTTCTTCACAATGGATTTGAATTTTGTATCAGTTTGTTCGGTTATTGTTTTCGGAATTTTATTATAAAAACGTATGCATCTTCCCAGAAATGACTTTTTAGTTTTAGCCAGTCTGTAAGATGGAACTTTAAGCTTCCCTGTGTTTCTATTAGCCTTTGGCTTATCGACGTTAGTGGGAAAATCACATATGTTTTTTCTTACATACATTGTCATGATTATTTCAAATATATACAACGACGGCAGGGTTAGGATACCTATTTCTTTCAGAAAAAATTAACATTAAATTTTTTTTTAACTAAAACTTGACATAATCATTTAAATAACCTATACAATTGCTAAATTTCTTATAGACGTTTTTGTCATTAAATGCCATTGAATCATTAAATTACGGGACAATGTACTGTCCCGTATTGTTTTCGCCAAATTACGGGACTGAAGAATTTGTGCCTGAAATACGGGACATCTGGTCACCCTAAGCCTAGGGCTCTTCAAAATTAGCGCACTACGTTTCATCAGATAGGGGACCATCACAGGCCAGTTTTACGTAAAAAAAAGGTAGAACTGCATGCTGATACGTATCGTTTTTGTTTCGACGTAGTTTTCAAAAAAAATGTACACAATTAAGGTACTGAATTAAAACAAAACACAATTGGTTCCTTTGTGTAACGAAAGTTACCCATATAGTTTGTATGACGAACTTTCGTTACACAAAGGACGCGATCGTGATTTGGTTTTCATTAAGCTCCTAATTGTACACATTTTTTTTAAAAAGACCCCAATATAATAGTTTGTCATTGTCAGTTTTTTTTCTGGCCTGGAAACAATACACTGCCAGATCATTCCTAAACTGAGTAAGATTTATAGCAGTGATTTTCTCTAGATCTGTGTAACAATTCTTAGTGACTGGGTGACAAAGGAGCAAATGGATCACCTGGTATAGTAAATTACATAAAGTTTACCACTGACAGATGGTTTGCCTTCATTTCATATTCAACTTTAACAACCTACAAATAAAGCCAATTTTAGAATACTGTTACCCACGTTTGCAGATTTTGTAATAGCTACTTTATTTGTATGGTGTTAAAGTTGGAAATGAAATGAAGGCAAGCCATCTGTCAGTGGTAAAGTAAAAGTAAGGGCCTAAGCACACGGCGTTTTTTTAACGCGCCGTTGGCGCGCGTTTTAAGAACGCGCGTTTACAGCGCGTTTTTGATTCCATTAGAACAGCCCCTAGCACACGGCGTTTTTTAAATAACCAGCGTGCGTATCGCGTTTGTACAGCGCGTTAAAAATACGCCGTGAGCTTAGGCCCTAAACGTATTGTAAGTGAGCACCACCTCCTATAGACACCCGTAATACCAGTGGATTGCCGATGCGTTGCGAGCCTAAAGGGCTATGATAGAATACCTCATGTGCCGTTAATTTCACCAGCTGTCTAAGGCGCAAGCCACATAGAAGAGACGTGGGGCGGGGGCGCGTCACAGTCGAGACATCTCTTGAATCAGTTCATACTAGAGATAAACTACGATAACATGGCCCGCCCTCCAAAATTCAAGAAGTCTTCAATGTATTTGTGAAAGTGTTTATAAAGCACCACCAAAACTTTCAACGCAAGTGTGCGTGCTGAGACAGCAAGCAAACAAAAGCAGACTATAGTAGTGGCCATAATTCGAGAGACAACTTTGACAATTCATTTTGCTCAAATGTTGCCACAGACAGGGTAGTGCTGTTCGTGTCGATAATAATAATAATAAATAATAATAAATCTTTATTCAAAAATACTTTTACAATATAACATCTATAGTCTAAACATACAAAAGGTAAGGAACACTTATGCCTGAACTAGGATGTTCCTGTGTTTCAGGCGAAAAGGACTTGTAAACTATCTTAAATTAACACTTGCAAAAAACAGTAGTTCTTAATAACTTAAGAACTTCTTCCCTCCCCCTCCTTCTTCTTCCTTCCCTTCTTTCCTTCTTCTTCTTCTTCTTCTTCTTCTTGTTCTTACTTGAAATAATCAATAGTTTATCTGTATCTTCGTTATAAAGAAACATTACGGCTTTGGCTACCTGTTGTATTTATTCATTACTTACGGTGATATGATTAAATTAATTTCAATGTAAGATATCATTAAAGGAAGTAAAAAAACTCGTCTTATAACAAATCGTATAGTCCAGTCGACACTGATTATCGATATCGGCCACATCACTATTTAATTCCGTCTAACCCTGGTAACCCTTTAATTGTCAAGCTTGTCTCTCGAATTATGGCCACTACTATACTACATACTCTTTCGTAAGGATGTGACATAAAAAATTGAAATAGTAATTTGGAGGGGCGGGCCATGTTAACGTAGTTTATCTGTAAATGTATAGAAGCGTCGCGATCCAAAGCAGGCAGAAGAGACAGGCGTGGGACGGGGGCGCGCGTCGCCGTCTTTGTGTGGCTTGCGCCTAACTCTACAGTGCACGCAGCAATGCTGTATGGCAGTGTCCTTTCATATGGTTATACCGAACAAGTTTTTGAATGTCTGAAAATTAAATATGGAATGATGATGATCCGTTGTACAGTAAAATAACATAAAGTTTACCACTGACAGATGGTTTTGTTCATTTCATATTCAGCTTTAACGACCTACAAATAAAGTCAATTTTAGAATACTGTTACCCACGTTTGCAGATTTTGTAATAGCTACTTTATTTGTATGGTGTTAAAGTTGGAAATGAAATGAAGGCAAGCCATCTGTCAGTGGTAAACTAAAAGTAAACGTATTGTATCACCCTATTACATTTTAAAGTGAGGGTTGCCATATTGTTAAGTCGTACAAATTTGAAAATAACTCTTTTGGCAACGAGGATGGACCGCTTTATATTTTCGTCATGAAATGCCGCTATTCCACCACAATATAATAAGTTCAAGAGATTAGTTATGTATTGTATGAATTAGTTGGAGACCACGGATCTGTATTTACGTGGATGACGCCAGTCGACTATCGCGTCACATATTTCCACTTTGATTTTTGGACAAATTTGAGTTTATCTAAACTAATTTATTGAATCAGGCGTTATTTGCGTAGGTCCGTATTAATGAACTGAAACAATTACTTTGCTCACCCGCAAAGAAAATTTCGCTTTGCTTTGGTTTGCGGGTGAGCAAAGTAATTGTTTCAGTTTATTTATCTAAACTCGTGTTGCCTGCAGCGGTGTACTTTTAATGCATTCACTGTTGGGACTTGGGACGCATATGCGTTTTCGTCACTATCGCCTAGTTTGCTAGTCATTTGAACGCACATGTGCGTTCGTGGCACCTGAAGAAACCTCGAGTCTGACAGCCGGCAGCGAATGGCTAAAACGGTGAATTGTGCAAACGTGGGTAATTCAAATGCAGGCGGCCGACAGCATGTAAATATTTTAGATTCGAGTAGTTTTAAAAAAAATGTACACAAGGGACTTAATTAATATATATATATCATACGAAATACGAACTGAAACATGGATGCACAGAAAAACCCAGAAAAACGACAAGCTCTGGGAATCGAACCCATGTCCTCGCCGTAATATTTATATGCATCACACGTCTCAGCTCGCTTAATCGCTTATTACAACAAAGCTTAATCGATTCCTCTGTGTAGCGAAAGTTACCCATATAGTTTGTATGACTAACTTTCGTTACACAAAGGACGAAATCGTGATTTTGTCTTCATTAAGCCCTTAATTATGTACATTTTTTTTAAAACGACCCACGTCTCTCGTGTCGATGACATGTTCAAATAATACGCTTGGTCATATTCATCCACTTGAATATACTTAAAGTCATCCACTTGAATATAGGTCCGTAATAAAAACATTTGGTTTTTGCCACTGTTTAATTTCTTGTAAAATTTTGTATGATTCAAGCGTACTTTCTTGAAAAGTACCAAGTTGTATTGTTGTCAACTTTGTTTTAATGTAAAAGCGGCAACTAATAACATAGATTTTACAAAGTTCATACAAATTAATCAGCCGCGTGCACACCAACCGCACGCGCTGCGGTAGACGCCGTTTTTTCGTGCCTTGGGTTGCTTTTTGCCGATTCGATTGCGGTCGGTGTGCACCCGGCTCGTCGGGTAAGATTAAATAAAACAAATTAATGTTATAGTGATAAATTTCGTTTTATAATATAGATGATATCTTAATCTAAGACGTGTATTTATTTCGAGTGACCAGTAGTGGAAAAGTCTATTCAATTGACATTTAGCTAATTCAAAGGTATAAAGTATAGCTTCTTACGTCGAGGTAGGGCTGTACGTGAGAAAAGTTTCTACGTTCTTTGCTAACGTAAAAAAAAGCTTACAATAAACAACTTATCGGCTAACCGATACATTGGCGCGTTTTTCGAATTTCCCATTTATTAATACAAGTCAGAGAATTTCATCAACATTTCTGAAATCCGCTGAAACGTGTTCACTTTAGTGCCAACTAGGAATGTCACGAATATTCGCTTTCGCATAATGCGAATATTCGCATCATTTTTAACATTCGCATCGACATTCGTATTCGCATCAAATGATGCGAATGTTTTGCGAATGCGAATGTGTGCAGGTCGCGTCTTGGCTCGCTCGCGCGGCGCGCGACGGTAACTTGTCGTCGGCTCGCGCATGCGAAACATTACAATGTTGATTTTGTAACAATAATTTTTTTATGTTAGATTTCATTAAAAAATACTTTTTGTATTCAATTACGATGATGATTTTGTAACAATAACTTTTTGTTTGATTTCATTTAAAATTACTATTTATCTGTGGTATTTCAATTTTTTTTCCAAACATTCGCATTCGCATTCGCATTCGAACATTTGCATCCTGGACATTCGCATTCGCATTCGCGAATGTGTAAATTTTGACATTCGTGACATCCCTAGTGTCAACTAAATTCAAAACTGTGTAAAATTCTAACGCATTATATACGTTTATGTTTTCTTTACCTGAACTGTCTAAAGAAGACTGCGTACTTTTCGCTAACTCATTATAGAATGAAAAATAGGTACGGAACAAGCGAATAATGTACTCTTTTACTTTTTTTTAAACTGCCTTTCAAACCCAGCGCGCGAGCAGTTTTAAAAGTAAAAGTCAATAAATTGTTTATCAAATTTGTCCTTGCACATTAAAGTAACGACGAAAATCGGGGCCAAAAACATGGCGAATCGCCGATTACCCACTTCTGTAGAATAAATCCTCGTGAAATAACATCGTTACATGTTTGTTTGATAGCGAGAAATTGACACACTGATAATGATAGGCTTCAGACGTTGACATTAAAGGCTTATATATCTTTAAATTTAACTTTTAGAGAGTTCTTCTCCCATTGTCTGGACATTTTCTTAAACTTGGCACTTTCTTAACTTGCCCTTTTCTTACTTGGTCTCTTTCCTAACTCGTCTACCCTCTGGAGGACTCGCCATTTTCCTTAACTTGCCCTTTTCTTACTTGGTCTCTTTCCTAACTCGTCTACCCTCTGGAGGACTCGCCATTTTCCTTAACTTGCCCTTTTCTTACTTGGTCTCTTTCCTAACTCGTCTACCCTCTGGAGGACTCGCCATTTTCCTAAGCTTGGCACTTTCCTAACTCGTCTCTTTTTTAAATTGACATTTTCTTACTTAGTCTCTATATTAAACTTATTCAGACGACAATGAAACGACTTCAGTTTCGTAAATGGGTAAGGCCGCGGAGCGTTTCAACCGCTGCACTTATAAATAAAATAAATAAATAAATAAATATCACGGGACAATTCACACCAATTGACCTAGTCCCAAAGTAAGCTTAGCAAAGCTTGTGTTATGGGTACTAGGCAACGGATAAACATACTTATATAGATAGATACATACTTAAATACATATTAAACACCCAAGACCCGAGAACAAACATTCGTATTTTTCATACAAATATCTGCCCCGACACGGGAATCGAACCCGGGACCTCAAGCTTCATAGTCAGGGTCTCTAACCACTAGGCCATCTGGTCGTGAACGATTGTAGGGATGTGACATGCTACATAAGAAATCGATTTTTATTTAATCGATTGTTTTTTTAGCATGAAAAATCGATTAATAAATAATCGTTTTTTCTTAAAAAAGTAATCGATTTTGTTATAAATCCATTTTTTTTCTAATTTTGTACAATTCGTTGCCTAACTCCATCTAGTGAATTTTGGATTAGCTAAATTAATGAAGTAAACTGTTTCAAATGCACGGAAGGGCTGCCATCGTAGACGCACAGATAGCGTTAATGTAATATTATCTCCATGGAGATAGTATTCTTTGGTAGTTCGCGCTCCGGGTTATAAAAGACCAGACTTAATGTCGGGGGGTGGCAGATAAAAAATCGACTATGATTGATTTTTGATTATAAATAAAAATCGATTATTAATCGATTATTTGTAATATTAAAATCGCGTACAAAAATCGACTTTTACTTTTTAAAAAATCGATTTTTAATCGATTATTTCCATAATCGATTATTTTTTCACATCCCTCAACGATTGTTGTCCATTGTAAATAAAAAGATTCATAGAGTACGAAAGAAAATACGAAAAGATGCATTCTATTTAACTAAATTGTAAAACTCAGTGGCATTTTTCACTTTATTTACCAGTAATTTGTTACATAAAAGTACTGGAGGTCGAGACGCTCCGCGGCCTTACCCAAATAACAGTTGTTTCAGAATCATCAGATATCGCTTTGTTTCCGTCGTCTGACCAATCATCAAGTTTAGGAAAGAGACCAAGGAAGAAAATGGCGAGTTAAAAAAGAGACTAGTTAGGAAAGAGACTAAGTAAGAAAATAGCAAGTTAAGAAAGAGACAAGTTTAAGAAAATGTCTGGGGCTCTGGGATTCTAACAAATATTAAACAACACAATATTAATGTAGCATACAATTATGTCTTAGAAAAAGCTTGCGCTACTTCGTTGGCCAGTAGTGAGGCGATCGCCATGTTGGGACAGTTGGCCGTGACACGAGCCGACTCTGGTTCTAACTTGACAGATAGCAG
This sequence comes from Archips xylosteana, assembly GCA_947563465.1. Taxonomy (NCBI): domain Eukaryota; kingdom Metazoa; phylum Arthropoda; class Insecta; order Lepidoptera; family Tortricidae; genus Archips; species Archips xylosteana. Next base: position 2,311,119 of record OX387360.1, read on the forward strand.
CACGAGGTCCTGCGATGACATCATTCTACCCGCAAACCTGTAAAAGATTCGTAGTTTTCTCATGCAGGGCCGAATTTAGGAGAGGGAATCCTGGACGGTTCTATATTGGGTTGCATATCAAAGTCAAAAGTCAAAGTCAGAATTGTTTATTCAATTTAGGCATCAATTGATGCTACTATGAACGTCGAAGAATCTACCACCGGTTCGGAAAAACCCTAACCTTAGATTATTTATACACTAGATAGAGCTTAGGCGGCAAGAAAATGTCCAATTGTTGGCTTATATTTTTTTTTATACAATATAGGCTTGCGTTTGGCCACAATCACGCCTGATGGAAAGCGAAGATGAGGCCTACGATGGAGCACGCTTGCCTAGTAAATGCTCATTCACCCTAGACTTGAAAACGGCCAAATCGTAGTGTTCAGGAGCACAGTCGCAAGCAGGGAATTCCACTCCATAGCTGTGCGATTGATGAAGGAAGAGCGAAAACGCTTTGTGCGGAATTTGGGAATATTGACAACGTAAGGGTGGAGACCCCGCATACTTCTGGTCGACCTGTGGAAGAAAGGAGCAGGCGGAATAAGGTCGTGGTACCGAAGCACATTAACCGAAATGCAGCCTGTAGAATACCGACATTATATGTCAGTTGTCCCCCCTTCAGTCTGAATGACGTAACGTGATCGTAATATGAAGCAGTCAAATGGGTTTTTGGACGTTTGCTACTGACACTATCTAGTATATAAATAATCTAAGACCCTAACCTATTTTTTTTTACGCTTAACCTCTCAGACGCCACGCAGGTGTGCGCCAGATTTAAGGCTATCTTTTTGTATTTTTATTTTAATCTGTAATATTGATATTATTGGAGACAAACGAGACTTATAGATAGACCGCGTAGATGAGTTCTCGCCCGCGCAGTACAGGGGCTGGGGGGTATGACGACAAAGAGGGCCGGGTGAGGTGCGGGCGGCCTACCCTATAAAACGTAAGTTTTTTACAAACACCCAAGTACAACTAATATTACAAGCGGAACTCTCGCTTCAGTTATATTAACTAGAAAGGGAGTTCCGCTTGTAATATAAGTTGTACTTTGTTATGCAAATTGGGCCCAGGTAACACATAGATAATTTCATTCGCTCATTCGATCCATTCGTGCCAGCTCTTGTGAATCGACCTTGTTGATAAAAACAAGTCATATGACTGGAGGTGGTAAAGAGAGTGGCCTAGGCAGTCCCTTATCAAATTTGCACTATGTGTAACTGCAGTTAGAAAACCAAAGAGCCGCTGTACCAATGCTTTACCTGAGGAAATCGCCTTCGGCGGTGACTGCAGCGACGTTGGCGGTTTCGAACACTCGCTTGCAGATAGCTTGCTCGTTTTCGAGTCTCGCCGCTTTTTTGTCGCACTGCAACAAAACAATATCTTTACTCGTGACCATAGCCGCTGTAATATAATGATTTTTTCCTGAAAGAATAAAGTATAGTCCGACAAGCTCCTGCGTGGCTCTCCGCAGAACCCTGTCGCAGTCAGCATTTGCCGCACTTATTAAAAACAATCTCGTTAAGGACAGCAGAGGCTCCCTGCGACAGGGTTCCGCCGAGCGCCGCGCACGATCTTGTCAAGGTATAAGTATATTTTTTAAAACGAAAAAAAAACAGCTTACGATAGGTGCGATGGTTTTTCTGGAGCCCCGTGGTGCAGTTGGTAACTTGGCGCGCATAGACATTTTAAAAAACAGAAATATAATAGTAATCGCGGGGCGTATGCAAAGTATAATAAAACCGGCCAAGAGCGTGTCGGACACGCCCAAGATAGGGTTCCGTAGCAGGTACGAAAAAATCTTTGCATACTTTATTAATGTGGTTGTTTTGGTCCCAACTCCCACTACGCACAGAACTTCAACATCGGCGGTACAGAGCCATCTATCGGCGAATTGGGTAACTAATCTAATCTGTGCAGTCTTACTAGAACTAGTTTGTATGTTGATGGCTTTTCAGATGTAATTCTTTATTTTATGGACCGATTTCAATTTTATTTTTTTTATTTGAAAGAAGATACTGTTAGCGTGATCTTATAGGTACTTAAAGAAAAAAAAATGCTTGCAATGACGGTTAAATTACAGTCTTAGTTTAGAAATATTTTTTTACAAAAACATAACAACTGCTCAACTGATTAAGTTGATAATAATTTTCCTAGAAAGTTTTTATTAAGTTTAATTTACGTGATTTTTTTCATATTTTTTAGACTTGCTGTTCAAAAGTTAGAGGGGGGGGACACATTATTTTGAACTTTCGGAGTGAATATCTCCGAAAATATTCACTTTATCAAAAAATGGTTTTAGAAAACCCCTATTTATTCCCAAATACCTATCCAATGATACCCCACACTATAGGGTTAGTCGAGAAAAAAAAAATCACACCCACTTTACGTCTATGGGAGGTAACCAAAAAAAATTTTTTTTAGTTTTTTTTATTTAATCACTTTGTCGGCGTGACTGGTATATATATTCCTGCCAAATTACAGCTTTCTAGTACTAACAGTCTCTGAGCTTAGCCGCGGACAGACAGACAGACGGACAGACATGGCGAAACTATAAGGGTCCCTGGTTGACTACGGAACCCTAAAAAGGTACCTCAGTCATGCCGCGCAGTTTCTTCTGTTCGGCGTCCCAGCGTGTTTCAGACATTACCACGGCGCGCATGAGCTCGCCGACCGGCGGCGTTATCGACACCGACACCTCGCCTGCAATGACATTACACTACATATAAAGGTCGCTTTTCTACAAAATTTTTAGAGGGGTTCAAAATTGAAAGAAAGATGTCTAAAGTCCATCGAGATGGTGTTGATCGTGACTACTTTATGTTAATAGGAATGTTGACACCACCAATCGCATGACGTACTTTTTATGAACTGCCAAAACACAACTCTCCCATAGAGTTTGAATGGCAATAGCAACTTATGACGTCACTTGTTCGCCAACTCAATCAACTATTTATTTGTTTCAAAACACCAAAAAAATTAAATTTGCAGTTAATCGAACATTAATTTGGTTTTCAGGGCTAAAATAAAGCTTTTTTTTTTTTTACTGGAGTCGTGTTTTCGAATTATTTTTTAATGGCGTCAACATCTATTCTGTCTATTTTCCAAAAATTTCATAGATTATGTCCTTAGTATGTTAAGGAAATGTTGCTTGCGTGGCTTAGCGTGGGTAGCCGCCCGGGGCAGAAGAAAATTTTGCTGCCCCCTTATTGAAGTATTCTATCTAATATGAAATGGTTCAAATATTAACAAAATATTATTATCATTTTATTGTGAAATTTTGCTGCGATCCCAACCAATTACACTACGCCACTATGTTACAGTAGTACCAAGGGTAGTACACACTTTAAATGGCGTATCGTGCAATTTCGGCCGCGCAGACACGAACGAAATAGCCGATGATAGCCGAAGATACGATTCAAACTTTAAATCAGTCTTATGTCATATAGTTACAAGGTGCAAACTACAGTGCACCTGTATCCGTCTTAGTTCCATCCGATAGTGAAATCACCAGGCTCGTCAGGCAGTTCGTGGTCGTCGTGGGGAGGCCAGGGGGTCGTGTTTAACGAGCCTGGTGATTACACTATCTGGTATTATGGGAATTCGGTTTTGAATGGAACATGGTGTATTGAAAACAAGCTTTTTTGACAATCTGATATAGAGAAAAACACGGTGACAGGAAAGTCTGGTATTCTGGGAATTTGGTATTTTAGAAATAGGGTAAGTCGGCAATCTAGTATTTTGCAATTCTGATATTTAGGGAACGAGCGGTTAAAATGACTATATCCCGTGTCTCATACCCAGTGAGGACAGCACAGAGAACTCGATCGGCTGTATCGAGTCGCAGAAGTCGACGCCTAGAGTCGTGCTGGCCGTGGCGCCGGCACCCAGCAGCGTGACAGGCGCGAAGTCGTGGATGGCACGGGACCCCGTCAGTGTCTGCAACAAATAAATAATAAATAAATATCACACCAATTTAAAAAAAATAAAAGAACATTTATTGCCCATAAAAAAGAAAAAGAAAATAAAAAATACACAAAATTATGTGGCAAAAGGCTCAGGCTCAGCATGTGCGGTGAGGATTGCTCTTCACCGCGCTGGTTTTCAGGCTGCGCCCTTATATAGCGTGCTGACATTGCAGAACAGGCGGGTAGGACGATCAAAATAACGTACTTATAGTGGTATAGTCGACCAAGAAATCCCTTCACCACCCTAAGGTTCAATACAGTTGCATGGCTCAAAACATCAAAAGCTATTTTCACTCACAAGTCAATGCGACAACCAGCCCTATTGCTTTCACTCTGATGTAGGAATTAGGCGCTGTGCTGACTGCTGCTGCTGTGCTGTGCCGATCAGAAGACGCTGAATGGGCAGACCCTCCCTAATGTGTCCTTTGTCCTTTGGGGGAGACCAATGTCCAGCATCGAACGTCTTACGGATAGTGACGTAACTGACCTTCTTGTTGATCCGAATGTTCTGGACGTCTTCAGCGATGTGCTGACTGCTGCTGTGCTATGCCGATCAGAAGACGCTGAGAGGCTAGACCCTCCCTAATGTGTCCTTTGGGGGAGACCAATGTCCAGCATCGCACGTTTTACGGATAAGTAACTGACCTTCTTGTTGACCCGTATGTTCTGGACGTCTTCAGCGATGTGCTGAATGCTGCTGTGCTATGCCGATCAGAAGACGCTGAGTGGGTAGACCCTCCCTAATGTGTTCTTTGATGTCAACCAATGTCCAGCATCGCACGTCTTACGGATAAGTAACTGACCTTCTTGTTGACCCGTATGTTCTGGACGTCGTCAGCGCTGTGGTTGGTGAACTGTATCTCTATGGCGCACATGCGGGCGGAGTAGAGGTGCGGCGCGCGCGACCAGCGCCGGCTGGCCGAGACGCCGCGCAGCGACACGCGCGAGAACAGCTCCGACGCGGCTGATGGAGCCAGGGGAGAGGGCACACCGGTGATGCCGTCTGGAATATGGTGGCGATTAAAGAACAGGTAGTCTGGTGGTTACGGGCCATCCATTTAAGGGTGTCTTTGCACGAGAAAAAACATATGTGATTTTCCCACTAACGTCGATAAGCCAAAGGCTAATAGGAACACAGGGAAGCTTAAGGCTCCATCTTACAGATTGGCTAAAACCAAAAAGTCGTTCCTGGGAAGATGCATACGTTTTTATAATAAAATTCCGAAAACAATAACCGAACAAACTGATACGAAATTCAAATCCATTGTGAAGAAGACATTAATATCTAAGGCGTACTATAAAATTAATGACTATATCATGGACAGGGATGTTTGGAAATAATTCCGATCCGCATCGGCGATCCCTAGTCTCAAATAGCGTATCTACTGTGTTAAAAAATTTAATTGTATTAAATACTTTAGATATAACAACGTAGATCTTTTTGAAGAAAAATATACCTTGTTGAGTTTCTTGCCGGTTTCTTCTCAACAGGGTTTTTCCGAACCTGTGGTGATTCGAAGTTCATAGGAGCATGAATTGATGCCTAAATTGAATAAAGAATTTTGACTTTGACTTTGAGAAGTGTGTTGATATCCACCATTATTCGTTGGTCCACATAGCATAGCAGTGGAAACGGGTTTAACAACTACAACAACTATGACATCGGGGCTTTCAAGAAAAGGGTTTATACTTTAAAGGTCGGCAACAGATTGGTGACTCTCTTCGAGTTGCTAATATTTATGGGCGGTGGTGATCATTTTCTATCAGATGACCCGCTTACACGTTTACCTCCCTCTCATTATAAAAAAAAAAAAAAAGCTGTTTTTAACCCCCGACTCGAGGTGTGTTATAAGTTTGACCGCTATGTGTGTGTGTCTGTCTGTCTGTCTGTGGCATCACTGCTCTTAAGTGGGTAAACCGATATGCATGCGGTTTTTTTTATTTGAGAGCAGGTTTCTTTGCGATGGTTATTAGATATGTTTCATCAAAATTGGTTCAGCCTTTTCAAAGTTATAAACGCTTTTATTAGCTGCGGAAGGGATCTTAGACGCATAATGGGCATTTAATTTATTTTATTTTCAAACATTTCTGGGTGAATATTCAGTGTTTTTACGGCGTTTTTTTTCTCATTACCAGACTTAGGAATTTAGGGGGCAAAATTTAATGACAGGTAGGGTAGGGAGTTCCTTTATCGATAAATTCAACTATCGACGCTGTTCACATATGGTCACTACACCAGCTTTTTTTGAAGTTTGTTTTATTTTGTAAGTCTTTTTTCGGAGACAAATATGATAAAGTTTGTACAAAGTATGTTATAAATGATAGCTGGGTAAACGAGTACCAATGCACTATAAAATATATACCAAACTGAACTTTATTGCACACTCAGTAAAGTTCAATTAGCCAGATTATCGATTTTGAGATACGACCTTTTTTCAAAGTAGTGACGATATGTCGAAGCAATAAATAGCATACAAAGAAATACATGTCTCAAATTATGACAGTCAAAATTAAACGTGAGCTTTACGAGGGTAAAGAAGAAGAAACTACTACAATTTTTTTATCGAAACCTGTCCACAGACGGCAATAAAAATATACAGCCAATTCAAGAACCTCTTTTTGAATTGACAACATTTCATATTTCTAAGACTATAATTTGATTTGTTCTCTGTATTCTATTTGGAAAGAGAAAGACGCTGATTGTTTTAAATTTTCACTAGGATTATTAATTAATTTGTTACAATTTTTTAAAGATGTGCTTATTCTAAAAGAGCGTAACGATAGAACAGATCCATTACTTTTGTCTAGTCTCTATTAAAAAAAAGTGATGACGTAAATTGGACGTTGAGGTTGTTATCAAATTTAAAATTATGACAGCTCTTTTTTCTAGTGAAAAGGGTAAAGGAAACATCTATTCTGTGGAAGTATTTGTAAGTACATATATGTTTTTAAATTTGTTGTATTTTTTTAAATATAAAGAAATAAATTATAATAAATATTTTTCCGTGTTCAGGAGGCGAAACTCTTTCGATTCCTGCAGTAATTTTTAGGTGTTAAAAAAATGAATGGTTGTCAATTATGTTAATCATTTTCAAGATTTTCCTTCAATGCGTAACTCACCGTCCCCGATTCCCGGCGGCCCCACAGTGGGCGGCGACAGCATCCCCCCACACGTGGGCGTCATAGTGGGCAGCGAGCTGGCCACTTCGTCCAGCTCCAAGAGCAGCTCCAGGTTAGATTTCTCGTTGGGTTTCGGCTCAGATTTTGGCTCCGCTTTTGGTTTTTCGGGAGCCTGGGAGGCAAAAAAAATGTAGGAGAATTATAGAGAATAGGGATGGTGACTCCACCAAAGTAAAAAAAGTAAAGTAAAACTTTATTTGCCAGAATACAAGGTCTTAAGAGTAATAAATAAGTACAGTCACCTTTGATCAATTATAACTGTAGATCCACAGTCGCGCGCCCGAAAATGTCCGAGCCAAATGAGCGCCACTTTGATAAAAGTGGCCTTCTTTTTTTCTCAGTACGTTGCGTGAAATTGTCAAGTTTAGCTGTCAAGTGTCAACCGAAATTCGACTGTAATGAAGTAATGACTAGGTTCAAATTTCTGTGTAGGTGATGATTTTAATTGTTATGCAAACAAATAAAAAAGTTCGGACATTCTTTGAAGGGGATTTTGTTCGGCAATGTGTATCTTCAGTTATTTGATCAAAGACAGTCACAGTATTCAGCCGACAGCTCGACATGCAAATTTTCAAATTAGTGTTTCAATCAAATAATTATCATTGAATAAAAATAACAAAAATAATAAAATTTAACAATATCAATCAAAATTAAAATTAAAATCAAAATCAAAGTGAAAATAAAAATCAAAATCAACATTAAATATCGATAAAATTAAAGAGATGTCAATAAATTCGATTCAAACAACTCTCCCATAGAGTTTGAATGGCAATAGGAACTTTATGAAGTCACTTGTTCGCCAACTCAATCAACTAACTATTTGTTTTAAAGCAACAAAAAATCTTGTTTTGCTGTTAATCGAATTAATCTGGTTTTGAGGGCTAAAATAAAGCGTTTTTTTACTAGAGTCGCGTCTTCGAATTATTTTTTGAGTCGTTTTCAAAAAATTTGTACGCAATTAAGGGAATAATTAAAAACAAAATTTAATTAATTATTTTTGTGTAACGGAGTTACCCATATACTTTGTATGTGTTCAACCGTCACAGGAGTTCAAATTGTGGCAGTTAAATTCCACTGCACAATAGCCTGGTTTATTTTAAGTTACATGAAATCTCTCAACAGATGGCGTTAGTGCACCTAATTTCATTTTTGCATACAATTTTTAGTTCTCATGTTTTCCGATAGATGTCACTATCACATCCTGCATCGCGCGTTTGAGATTTTTCCTAGATTAATGACTTGGTCGAAGACGGACCATATTTTTTATCCACCTCACATCTGTTGTGTCTACTTTACTTGGTAGCATAATAAATTCCTATAGAGCAAGCAGTGAAGTATTATTTTCTGGGACCGTGGTGGTGTAAACAGTATGACTAACTTTCGTTACACAAAAATAGCGATTGTGATTTTTGTTATGATTAAGCCGTTAACTGCGTACAAATGTTTTGAAAACGATCCTTTTAATGGCGTCAACATCCCTTTTAATCATAAAACGTGTAAAAAATTTTTGGTAGCCTAGTGGTTTAATCTATAGCCCCTCAAGAAAAGGCCAGTGGGTTCAAATCTGGGCTAACACCTTTGATTTTTTCGAAACGTACGTGCGAAATTACATTTGATATTTACCATGAGCTTTACCATGAAGGAAAGCATCGTGAGGCAACCTGTACACACCTGCGAAGAAATTCAATGGTGTGTGTGAAGTTCCCAATCCGCACTGGGCCCGCGTGGGAACTACGGCCCAAACCCTCTTATTCTGAGAGGAGACCTGGGCCCTGCAGTGGGACGTACATACGCTGGGATGGTGGTGATGATGATGATCACTTCTTTGGTACCTTTTCCGTGGCCTCAGCGGGACTGTCGCCGCTGCTGTGCCCGGAGCTGTCAGAACCGCTCTCCTCCGAAGAGCTCGAGGAGTTGCTGTCAGACTCACTGTCGGATGTCGCAGAATTGCTACAGAACAAATGGGAAAAACTTAGCGATAAAATTAAAACAAAAAAAATAAAAATAAATTTTTTAAAAATTAAAAAACCCCAACGCACACCATGCGTCTAAGATCCCTTCCGCAGCTAACAAAAAACTGATAATTTTGAAACGAATGAAACGAATAAACCAATTTTGATGAAATATATCTAAGAACCATCGCTAAGAAACCTGCTTTCAAATAAAAAAACCGCGTCTAAATCGGTTCACCCGTTTAAGAGCTATGATGCCACAGACAGACACACACACGCACATAGCGGTTAGACTTATAACATCCCTCTTTTTGTATCGGGATCCTTATTTCCATCAGTTATAAGGATCATATCTCCTGTAATTTATTGCGGACATATTGGAGTTTGATATTTATCAACTCATTTGTATACTTCATTTAATTTAGAATTGAAAACCACAACATCATTATTATTGCGGCTCGTCAACTATTTCTTACATAGCAAATAGTACGGTACAATAGTCTGGGAGCCGCAAAATAAAATTGTTTTAATGTCACTTTATTTGCGTGTCGTCAATTGTTACTCTAGTACAAATTGTGAAGAGATTACAGTTCACGAGCCGCAATATAATGTTGTTGTGGTTTATAATTCTAAATTAAATGGAGTATAGTTACATAGAAAATTTACCAACCTGTAGTTGTTAGCTTCCTCGGCTTTTTCTACTTTTTTCTCCGCATCGTTGCTGTTTTCCCTAAGGGAAATTAAAGTTGAAAAAGTATCTGTTATTTTTACATACCGCCGATTTTAACGACCGCTTTAGCCTAGTTGGTAGTGACCCTGCCTACGAAGCAAGAGGTCCTGGGTTCAAATCCCGGTAAGGGCATTTATTTGTGTGATGAGCACGAATATTTGTTCCTGAGTTATGGATGTTTTCTATGTATTTAAGTATTTATTTATCTACTAGCTTTTGCCCGCGATTCCGTCCGCGTGGAATTAGTAATTTGGGCATTTTATTTTTTTAATCCAATTTGCTTTTTCATGAATTATGGCTCTCCTTAGTTTATCGATATAAAAAAAATTACCCCCCCCGCAACCCCCCCCCCCCTCACCGGCCCCCACCGAACCCCCCCTCCCCCGCACACCCGCGTTCACATTCACCACCGTATCTACTCCCAAGTCACTACTTCTAAAAACTGTTCTATAAATTCTTAAAATAGACGTATCTTTCTTATTTGTGAACCGATTCAAATGAAACAAACACTAAATGATAATCCAAGAAAATACCAACATATCAGTGAAAACCGCATCCTTCTAGGTTAAACCGTTTCTGAGATTAGCGCGCACGAACGCACAGACAAACAGACAAACAGATAAACAGACAAACAGACAATAATTCTAAAAAAACATTGTTTTGGGTTCTATTGCGCTAGTAAATAGCCCTAGTGACAGTTTTTCTCAAATATCTTCAATGTACAGACACCGACTTGTTACAGATTTATTATATGTATAGATATAAGTATGTTTATCGTCGTCTAGTACCCGTAGTCGATTTGTGTAAGATTGTCCCCTAATATTTTTATATTTATATTTACATAAATAGATACAATACAATACAATACAAATATTGTTTATTGATCATCAAAAGCAGTACAGTGACATTACAAAAATAAATATTCAGACAGACAATAGGCGGTCTTATCGCTAAAAAGCTAGATCTTATTGAAGAAAAAAAGTTAATTATAAGGGACTAGCTGTTGCCCGCGACTCCGTCTGCGAAGAATCAAGCATCGCTATCCCGCAGGAACTATGCCATTTTCCGGGATAATACTAGTATATGCCCTTCCCAGGGTTTCAAACTCCCATATCGACGGTACTCTGACTCAACCTCGTATATTAATTTTTACGAATTTGTAATACTTAACCACTTTAAGCCTTGTGTCTAAAGTGGTTTTTCCAATTTAGTAAAGTTTCATATACGAGGTTGAGTCACAGTACCGTCGATATCAAACTCCATACCAAATTTCATCCTAATCGGTTTAGCGGTTGAAGCGTGAAGAGGTAACAGACAGACGTACTTTCTCATTAATAATATTAATATGGATATGGATAATAGATCAAGTCATTAATGATGACGCGTGCCGTGGTCCTTATTACAATGTTATTAATGTCTAATTTTGACAAATTCACGCGTCTGCAGCAAGTGTAATGTTAGTTTACTTACTCTTCCGAAGACTGCTCCTCGCTGGAGTCATCTGATGATGAAGAGGACCCGGAGCCGCTGCTCTCAGGCTCCGAATAGAACGTTTTGTCTTTCTGTTGACGAAAAAAATATTGTAGCGAAAATGCAAGAGCGAGAGAAGGAGCTCTGTTATTTGAGCATTTCTTAAAAAATGCCAATAAGATTTTCGACTCCGATTTGTAAAAAAAGTACAAGCATATAGATCGAATGATACTGAGCTCAACTTCCTTTTTCGTTACCAAAAGTCTATGGTTTGTGGTAACAAAAAAAGGAGGTTTCCATACATTACAATAGGACATTTTAGAACAACATAGTTATGTTAGTTGAGCTCAGTATAATTCAATCTAAGTATCTGCCTGTATTTTTTTTCAAATCGGAGTCGAAAATCTGATTGGCATTTTTTTTTTAGAAATGCTCATTTAGTAGTGGCGAATAATACAGGCCGTCGCCGCGCCTGTGTGTGTGTGTTTTATTATAGTTTAGATAGCTATAGTCTATCGATAGTATCGCGATACTATCGTGGCCTTGAAAATCAGTCATACTATCGAAAGTTCTATTGAAACTATCGACTTTTGAAAGTTAGGCGATTGAACTATCGAATCAATAGTATCGATACAATAGGGCGGTACCCGGGGCCGCCGTGTGTGTGTGTGTCTACTGACCGGCGCGGGCGGCGGGTCGTTGCCCTCGGGCGGGGGGTGTGTGTGTGTACTGACCGGCGCGGGCGGCGGGTCGTTGCCCTCGGGCGGGGGGTGTGTGTGTGTACTGACCGGCGCGGGCGGCGGGTCGTTGCCCTCGGGCGGGGGGTGTGTGTATGTGTACTGAACGGCGCGGGCGGCGGGTCGTTGCCCTCGGGCGGGGGGTGTGTGTGTGTACTGACCGGCGCGGGCGGCGGGTCGTTGCCCTCGGGCGGGGGGTGTGTGTGTGTGTACTGACCGGCGCGGGCGGCGGGTCGTTGCCCTCGGGCGGGGTGTGTGTGTGTGTACTGACCGGCGCGGGCGGCGGGTCGTTGCCCTCGGGCGGGGGGTGTGTGTGTGTGTACTGACCGGCGCGGGCGGCGGGTCGTTGCCCTCGGGCGGGGGGTGTGTGTGTGTACTGACCGGCGCGGGCGGCGGGTCGTTGCCCTCGGGCGGGGGGTGTGTGTGTGTGTACTGACCGGCGCGGGCGGCGGGTCGTTGCCCTCGGGCGGGGGGTGTGTGTGTGTACTGACCAGCGCGGGCGGCGGGTCGTTGCCCTCGGGCGGGGTGTGTGTGTGTGTACTGACCGGCGCGGGCGGCGGGTCGTTGCCCTCGGGCGGGGTGTGTGTGTGTGTGTACTGACCGGCGCGGGCGGCGGGTCGTTGCCCTCGGGCGGGGTGTGTGTGTGTGTACTGACCGGCGCGGGCGGCGGGTCGTTGCCCTCGGGCGGGGTGTGTGTGTGTGTACTGACCGGCGCGGGCGGCGGGTCGTTGCCCTCGGGCGGGGTGTGTGTGTGTGTACTGACCGGCGCGGGCGGCGGGACGTTGCCCTCGGGCGGGGGGTGTGTGTGTGTACTGACCGGCGCGGGCGGCGGGTCGTTGCCCTCGGGCGGGGGGTGTGTGTGTGTACTGACCGGCGCGGGCGGCGGGTCGTTGCCCTCGGGCGGGGGGTGTGTGTGTGTACTGACCGGCGCGGGCGGCGGGTCGTTGCCCTCGGGCGGGGTGTGTGTGTGTGTGTACTGACCGGCGCGGGCGGCGGGTCGTTGCCCTCGGGCGGGGGGTGTGTGTGTGTACTGACCGGCGCGGGCGGCGGGTCGTTGCCCTCGGGCGGGGGGTGTGTGTGTGTACTGACCGGCGCGGGCGGCGGGTCGTTGCCCTCGGGCGGGGGGTGTGTGTGTGTACTGACCGGCGCGGGCGGCGGGTCGTTGCCCTCGGGCGGGGGGTGTGTGTGTGTACTGACCGGCGCGGGCGGCGGGTCGTTGCCCTCGGGCGGGGTGTGTGTGTGTGTACTGACCGGCGCGGGCGGCGGGTCGTTGCCCTCGGGCGGGGGGTGTGTGTGTGTACTGACCGGCGCGGGCGGCGGGTCGTTGCCCTCGGGCGGGGGGTTGCGCAGGCGCTGCGCGAGCGCGGCGGGGGGCGGGGCGGGCAGGGCGCGGTACCCGGCGGCCGCCGCGCCGATGTACTGCGACAGCGACCCGAAGATGTACTGCTCGCGGTCTGGGGACACCACACACTTTTGTAAAGCTGCGTAACTACTTGCGCGACAAACCGTCGAACATTGACTCGCGCGGCAGCCGGGCACTATAGATACCGTGCCGCCGCGCGAGCCCTTTAGGGCTATATCCCACCGGGACACCACGGCGGCACAACCAGTCTCTGCCACCAACAAAATGTATACAATACAGCTCTATGGAGGGTATCTCACCTGGCGTCCACTTGGTTGCGCAACGGATTTGGCGGCGCAACCAGCATAGACGCGTGCATGCAACATTACTGGCCGCGCCGCCACGTCGGTTGCGCCGCCACGTCGGTTGCGCCACCACTAATTAGTATGGCGCTGTATGCTATCTCACTCACTCGGCTGCCAGTCGCACCACCAGCGACGCTCCCTCAACATCAGCATAATTATCCCATCGGCGTCCATTTATCTGGTGTCTCTATTGGTGGCTCGGTTTGGAAGCTAATTTGGTAGCCTAGACACTACGGCTGCGCGACTGATTGCGCCGCCGTGGTGTCTCGGTGAGATATAGCAAGGGCCTACCGAGCTTTTCGCGCTAATCGATTTTGAGTGGGCGATTTTGGGCGTGGGGGAGGCACGATGGCTCAAGATAGGTTGGTTGGACTGAGCGTGTTTTTGGGTATTTTCATCTTATTACTAAAACAAATACATATTTTAAAAATGTAGCAACACTACGCCCTAGAAAACATCTTGTTTTATTAACATTCAAAAAGTCATGGCCTGCCGTGCAGTATTAGCGTCGTACTACGAATTTATTTTATTTTTTAGAGACGACTTTGGATTTTTTTCTATCGAGCGAACTATAAGTAATCGTGTTTCGATAAACGCTTGTCATTACATTAGAGTGAATCCTCAAATATCTTACACATGAAATTCAAGACTATAGCTTTACATGTAATTATGTATATAGCACGAGATTAAATCAGAATCAGAATCAGAATCAGAATTTTATTTGTCAAAACATAGGTTTATACAAGTTATTATGGTTTATGGTTTAAGACATTTATTTCCCAAAACAGAATACAATTCACTTATATTGAGAAATAAGGATTACTGAAACATATATTTTTGCAATTGGTACATGCAGATTTACAAGTTATTAGGTTTACTTACATTAATTTGTTTCACTATGCTTTGCCTAGCGGCATACAAATAGCGTGCATTAGGTATAGCATCCAGCATGCTCACTTATTACAATAAATACAATGTCAAAGTTACAAAACAAAGAATTACAATTTCAATATAAATTTAAATACCATTATGATTCTATTTGTTTTTAGATTATGTCAGTCAAGTAGTCATTTACCGAATAATATGTTTTATTTACGAGCAACTTAAATAATGAACATTTGATCAATTTGTCATTAGTAATAGTCACCTGTTCTCTTGGCAGCTTATTATATATTTTGTGTGCCATTCCTAGTATACTTTTCCTGAAGAATGCAGTTTTAGAAGGAAATGCACTCATTTTATTACGGAGTCGCAGACTCGTGAATTTTTTAAATTGATTCATATTACCTCTACAGAATAACACAATTTCGAAAATATAAAGGCAAGGAAGAAAATGAATGCAATAAATTCGCCAAAAACATTCGACGAAAACAGGGCTTATTTATTAAACTTGGCTAAATTTAAACATCCTAATTAGAAAATGCTAAATCATTCAGTTTGTCAGAAACCATTCTTACTTCTAATTAGGATACTTTTTAGGATCCTTACTAGCTAAACGCGATTATACTTTACTAAATCGTTAAGGGGCTCTTTCACCACCTATTGATTAATTTTAACTGACGGATAAATGCGATGCCGTCTCCGTCTATTCGAGCAAAACAAACAGAGACGGCCTCACATTTATACGTCAAATAAATTTGATCAATGGATGGTGAAACAGGGGGTAAATGTTGTAAAAAATAAAGTGTTTCTTACCTTTAAAGTTGCTTTGGCTCGGCGGTTTTGGTTTGTGCACGTGGAATATTTCCGCCTTGTGTTTTGACAGCTCGGTATCCTGAAGACAAATCAAAATCCATCCTTATCGCTAAACCGCTTATAGTACGAATTTTTAGAAGTGTCCCGATCTCGTTAACAGCCCACCTTTCGAACAAAGCCATTGTATTCCACGAAAACGAAAATATAAGATAAAACAGCTCATTGAAATAACGACTTTATTATTTGGGTGGATCAACTATTTCTTGTTGTTATTCTGTCCCGTCAGCGAGGGGACAAAAGTAGTACAGTTTAATTAGAAGAAAATGTTGTGTCACATTAACTAACATGCTTATTAGATGACCAATTGTAAAGGTAAACCAAAAATATATGACTATTGTCAAGAGGGCGCTATTATTCTTATTTATATGGCAATAGTTCAGTATAGTCGGAACAATGACATCTTAACTTGTCTAAACTGTCAGTCAATTGAAATTGCAAACAATGTAAATAAACCTTGTATTTAAAATGTCTTTAATTTCCATTTTCCCTCATCAAATACTGCTAAATCCGTGTGTTATTTAATCAATACTTACCACAACACTATCCTAAACCATTAATACAATAAACAAGTGCTAGAATATGGATATTTCATTAAATGGTTTATTTACATTGTTCGCAATTTCAATTGACATCGATTTTACAATTTTTACCTACCTGTTAGCTCTGATGTTAATTTGGAAAGGTTTTGTAGCGAAATAGTTTCATTCCTCAAGCGTTTTTTTTTCAATAGTTTATTATAAACATTATTTACAATGATCCGTTGTTGACTACAAATCGTTTTGGGCATTTTTGTTATTGTTCAAAGAAACCGCCACAGTGACACTGACAATCATTAAAATTATTGCCAGTGTAAGAAATTAGTTCCAATGAAATTCCGCAACATGGCGAATAGTTATATATTTCTGGTCAGGCTTTAGAAGGGGTTTAAAACTACCACAAAAATGCATGTTTGGCAAATTTTGATCAGATAAACTTACGGTTTTAAGAGTTACTCAGGAGACCGGAGCGGATCGGAGGAGGAGGAGGTGGAGTTGATGTTTGATTGCTACTCCTAGCACATCGCTTTCATCATACTCTCCTGTGATTTACCCCATATCCTTTTGCAGTACAGACCCCTAAAAGCTTGAGTACCTGCATTATAAACTTGCGCAGCATCCTCGCGCGGTCCCTTACGTCGTAGCTGGCGTCGTAGTGCGCCAGCGTCATGACGTACCGGCACACGGGCGCCGTGTCCGGTTGCGTTATGGACAGCTTCACCGCGAGAGACAACAGCTGGAGTTTCACTAGCTCGTCCTGGAGAAAGAACTCCGATGGAGTGCAAGTTGGATGTACATGTAGGTAACCGAACAGTATAGGGTCGCTCGCGTTGCTTAGCCCTTCCGAACCCAAATGAGTATGAAAAGTGTTACAATAAAGGACCTTGTGAAGTTCGAATTTAATTGCCATTAAACGTCAAGATCGTATCAACCGGGTTCGAAAGGGTTAGCAACCTGCCGGCTGTCGCTTAGTAACCGTCGCCGGGGTTAAAAAAGCTGAAAAAAACACGGTTTTTGTATGCCGACTTTCTTTAGACTAAAAAAAGACGTGATATGGAAAATCAGACATTTTGGGAAAGATGCATAGGAAAACGGACATTTCATGCCTGAGCCTCTATAACTTTATTTCAGTTTAGTATTAGGGCGCTTTCAACAAAACGTGTGCACTTTTTTAAATTAGGTAATTTTAGGTTTTCTCGCTCAGAATCAAGAGAGCTATTCTGCCGTCGTAAGAAAAAGGGCACAACTAGTATTTTTTGTGAAACAGAAACAGCCTAAGTGCACACTTGTTCTTTGTAAACTTATGCTGTTTCTTTTTTGAGCAATTTTGCAGTTGTGCCCTTTATAAATACGACGGCATTATTGATATTGATGATAAAAAAATGATGTCCTTAATTAAGCATACAATATTTTTTGCGTCCGTTTCGTAACAATACCATACAAAATATATCTATATAAATAAAAATGAATGGATAATTCTTTTTTTGTTGCGTTTGTTATTTTCAGGAGAAGGTTCTTATGAAAGAAAAAATAAAACGGGGGCGAAGCCGCGGGCATCAGCTAGTAGATAAAAAAGTAAACTGCGCTCTTTAAAATGAAAATGCCGTTTTCATATTTTCTTTTTAAAACGAATCCAACTGAAAAACTACGTTGCGGCTTACCGCAACATTATGCTGGATGGGGCCAAACTTATACTATTCGATGTTTTTATTTGTACATATCTCCTACTGCTCTCTCTCTCTCTCTCGCCCTCTCCTTCCCCTCTCCCCCCTTTCAGTCAACCAGTAAGGACGTTTCTATGTATAGATGTAATATATGGTTTACTGTATTTTATACGTACCTGGTCGGCGAAGTTGGTAGCCATGTGAGCCAAGATGGCCGCCGCACGCGGGTGGTCGGCCCCGTGTTCCGCCACCAGCCACACCGCCGCCGCTCGCGCCTGCGGGGCCAATCTGCCACAAGCACATAGGGTACTTCACACCACCAATCAAAATTTGGTCCACTTAATAATTGGTCCATCTAAAATTACATTACATGCAAAATCTTAACCTTACGTTCCAAATAATAGGCCGGGACGTATCACGCTGCGGGCGCGGTTAGACGAGTGCTATGTAATGGATTTTCATACAGAATTGCAGGCCTAGGCCGGGAAAGCGAACGTCTATTGTTTCATGTGACACAGCATCATGACGTTTATAAGTCTGTGGCATAAAAATAGTTAAATGTGGCAACAGTTGCTTTCTTTGCAATTTTAATTTCTTGAAGTTTTTTTATTTTATTTCATTGCATGTTTGAGAAAAGCACTATACAAGCCTCGGCCGGAACATGGGTGCCGGCCTCGTATTATGCAACCCTTTACTTCCCGGCCTCTGTATTATGTACTATATAGTGCACAAGCGCGCTTTTTCTGTCATTATTTGTGAGTGTAATGCTAGGTTTACACGAGCTTAGTACTTGCCACTTACACTTGTCAGATGCGTGTATTGTATAATACTAAGCACTGGTACAATATGTTTACACACTTCTGACAAGTGTAACTGACAAGTACTAAGCATTAGCTACTAACTAATTTGGCTCAGGGACCCAAAGAGGGTCTCGGCCTCCGAAACGAGAGCACGCCATCTGTCCCGATCGTGCGCAGCTTCTTGCCAGTCGTCGACCTGAAGACGTCGCAAATCCGCCTGGACACCGTCCCCCCAGCGGTACCTGGGTCGCCCGACCGGGCGGCGACCGGTCGGTCGTCCCACGTACGCCCTCTTGGCAGCACGATCCTCTCCCATTCGGAGTAGGTGGCCGAACCAGCGAAGTCTGTGTGATTTTGTCACGCCGATGATGTTGGGTTCAGCCACCAGCTCCTGGATCTCAATGTTTTTACGGATCATCCACGTGCCGTCGTCTCTCTCGACAGGTCCCAGGAGCTTACGCAAGACCTTCCTTACCGCTACAAGGAGTCGATATTCCTCTTTGATATTAGCTACTAAGGTCCGTGTAAACCTAGCATGATGAAGTACCTGTCAGTGCGCAGGAGTTTGGCGGCGCGGGCGACGGCGGCGCGCGCCGACGTGGCGCCCCCCCCCACCACCCGCTTCACCACCACCACCGCCTCGCACACCACCCACTCTGCGGACACACATCAACAAACACCGGATTGACGGGGGCAAAAATGTACCAGTGCTAGTGATTCATTCAAAATCGACTAAGTTTATCGACATCGATAAAAACAATTTTTAACCATCATTATCATAACTAATGGCTAAATTTGAATACTTTTAATTATGTGCAAACCTCTTTCATTTATACTTATCGCAACTATAAACAACCGATATCTGACATTGACTGTGTCGAGTCACTTTTGACAACCATTGAAATTACATTGAATAATTCATCCAGTGCAACAATATTATAAAGAAGTAGAACTGAGTCGTACAGAAGAAATTCATCAACACTATAAATTGTTTGAATTTGCTCCAGTTACTACAGTTGACCTAGAAAGGTCGTTTAGTTGGCTAAAATGGATATTAGATTGAAGTCTGAAAATGTGGAAAAAAATGTTGATCATAATATTATGAAAATTATATAAAATATTAAACAAGTTAATTCCTCAAAACGTTAATTTTTGTGTATGACGTTTTCTTCTTAATTCAAATTCTTAAGATGACAGCACAGGTAAAATTAAATCGCACAAGTGTTTGTTTCTCTCAATGTCTATATAAGATGTAGTTGATGTTGTTTTGACCTCTTCTTCTATCACTCGCAAGTAATAATATTAAAAACGTATAGAAAAGTATATCGTCTTCTCTTTCATCCATCCCAAGAGTGAAAGGGCCGAACACATAGAAACATGCAAGCAAAATATCTCCTCACCATCTTTACTGCTAAGTAGCCGGAGCAATCCGTTGAGGCAGGTCTCAGCCTCCCCTTGTATGGCGACCGCCAGGCGACCTATCGCCTGTATAGTGGCCCCAGCGAACACCTAAAGACGACAATTGATTAATTCAAACGTTTGTTGAAGTCCAGCAGGCTTATTGTCTAACGTTTCTGACGCTTGCCTTCGCAATCACTATCTCTTTCTGTCAAACGGTATAAAAGGATGACAGAAAGAGATGGTGAAAGCGAAGGCAAGCGTCAAAAGCTTTAGACAATACGGCCCCAGATCAATGAGCAAAGATCGGAACAGGGCCAAACACATATTACATCAAGTTTACCACTGACAGATAGTTTGCCTATTCAACTTTAACGACCTACAAATAAAGCCAATTATGGAATACTGTTACCCAAGTTTGCAGATTTTGTAATAGCTACTTTATTTGTATGGTGTTAAAGTTGGAAATGAAATGAAGGCAAGCCATCGGTCAGTGGTAAACTAAAAGTAAACGTATTGTACTTTTATTTTTTAGACGGCCGGATAGCCTAGTAGTTAGATAACCTGACTACGAAGCTTGAGGTACCGGGTTCGATTCCCGGTCGGGGCAGATATTTGTTTGAAAAATACGAATGTTTGTGCTCGAGTCTTGGCTGTTTAATATGTGTTAAAGTATGTATTTATCTATATAAGTATGTTTATCCGTTGTCTAGTACCCATAGTACAAACTTTGCTTAGTTTGGGACTAAGTCAATTGGTGTGAATTGTCCCGTGATATTTATTTATATACTCGGTGGAAAGAATGAACGCCACATGGAGGGCGACTACCTTAAATATTGGAAATAGCATATTCTATGTAAAGGGAACTTTCCTTTGGTTATAAAATCGGAAAATACTGCATTTATGGATTTTTGAAAAATCGCTTGTCATAGTCGGGGCTCGAACCTGGTCAGATGCGACAAAAAATAACATGCCGTATTTTATGATGCAGGTTGAAATGGTTACTGAAAATGTTCATTTATCTCTGAAAAACATATAAAATCAAAATAACACAATGCCATGAAAACTAACAATTATTTAAGTTATTAGCTTTGTTTTCAACTGTCATGGAATTTTATTGAAAATAATAAATAATGCATTTATGGACTTTTGGAAAATTGTCTGCCTTAAAAATACATTTTTTTTGTCGTTAATTGCATTTTATTTTGTCGCATTTGACCGGGTTCGAGTCCCGATTAAGGCAAACGATTTTTCAAAAGTCCATAATTGCAGTATTTATTTTTAATAAAGGAAAGTGTCCTTTAAGTATATATAGAATGTGCTATAATCAATATTTGAGGTATTTGCCCTCCAAGTGGCGTTCGTTTTTTTCACCCTGTATATCTCAATCCACTAACTATTTATTTGTTTTAAAGCGGCTAAAAATCTAAATTTGGAGTTAAATTGCAAATTAATCAGGGCTAGGGCATGCTCCCGGTACTGGATTTCCATACAAATACGCTACCGGAACCGGGAATTCCCGGTTCTCGCCATACAAACTCAGAACCGGGAGCATACCCTAATCAGGGCCCAATTGCATAACAAAGTACAACTTATATTACAAGCGGAACTCCCTTTCTAGTTAATATAACTGAAGCGAGAGTTCCGCTTGTATCATTAGTTGTACTTTGTTATGCAATTGGGCCCTGGTCGTATTTTAACTACACCCCATGCCAAACAGAAGAACTAGGTGTTAGGTACCTTGTCTGAGCAAGTGACGTAAGTCTGGAACTCCCTGAGCACGACGGCAGCGCTGGTCTCCGTGGCCAGGTTGGTGAGGATCTCCAATTTGAGCAGCTTCAGATGAGTCGGGTCTGAGTTTCGGACGAAGAACGACTTCAAGAATGGCTCGAATAGCGTCTAGAAAATCAATAGTTATTTGTGTCACAAGGGAGCAACATGATACGGCGAGGGCAGAACATTGAATCCGGAGTAAAGCGAAGGATTCTACAATAGAATCCTGAGCGCAGCGAGGGATTCTAAGTAAGAATCCTGAGCGTAACGAAGGATTCAAGTGTTAACACCCAAGAGGAAAATAATTTTGCTCCTGAGTGACACATACAATTTTTCACACCGACTTGAGGAAAATTTAAATAAAATGCTAAAATAATGAAACAACTTTTAATTAATAATCGAATCGAATCGAATATTACTATGGTATCGAATATCAATATTCATTAAATTAGTTTTGATTTCAGTAAAACGTAAAACAAAAATTATCACTTGAAAGATAAATATTTTGCAAAGGGATCGCTAAATCAAAAAACTAACTTAGTAAACCTATAATGTTTTTTAAAGATCTATGCAATGCTTTACGCGTAGCGGTGGCGCCCTAAAACTTCGTCCGCGTGGTTAATATACCAAAATTACCGTCACCTATCAATAACAGTCCTAAGTTATAAGCCATGGACGGGTGAAAAGACAGAGTAGCGGGCACGACATGGCGAAGCTATAAAATGGTTCATTGTAGGAATTTATACATACCCGTTTCTTGACAGTGAGGGACGCTATGGAGTTAAGGACGACACTTTGCACCTCGATGGGCGCCCTCAGGAGACGAATCATCGCTTTGGCTACCGGCGCCAACTCTTGCGCTGCACAAAACAGTAACCTTTTCAACGCTCTGTCAAATACAGCAGCTCTCACTCGTACGCCATGACATCGGAATGTCAAACGCGAAGTTGTACCCTACAGAAATGCACGTAGGTAGATATCACCCTGCACGCCATGACTGATAGAGTCTGGCTAATGAAAGACGAACCTGCAAAACCGCGGCAAATTCAAAAAATTTGCAGATGGTATCACCATAGAATAAGTAATAGCGCAAGTACAGAATCTTCTCTGCCGTACAAAAGTGACGATTAGGCATAAGAATCGTGCCTACTTTATGCTTCTCTGTCTATCGCATGCCTATTGGAAAATAATTAATTATTTAATAAGTAATAATATGTTGAACATAAAAAGGTTAATACGAATATTTTTGAGAAACCTACTAACCTACAAATTCGGTTCATCTAAACATTCTTTTTTCTATTAAACAAGGCTTGCCTCTCTGCTTGTTTTTATTTCAATTTGCTTATCATGATAAAAACAATCTGTCGCACACCACTTTTGATTGTTTCACCAATGTTTCAGTAGTAAATTTTCAAAAAACTATTTTAACACACGAAGGTACTAAACTCAACAAGTCATAGAATAGATAAGTAATAGTACAATCTCAACTGTCTGTTTTCTTATACTCTTTGGTCTGTTTGCCCATGACATTTGAATAATGTTGCTACTCAAATAATAGCTGGGTTCATCTTTCATTAGCCAAACTCTATAATATAACTCGTAGGCGTAGAACCTGCGGTGCTGATATGTCGTTGGCGTCGAAAAGGTTAAAACATGACATCTTTATGTCGCTGGTAATCTAAGATTTTTAACTCCGTGGAATTCTGACATTTCTTAGTGTTACTAGGCAAAAAATATTACCCGAAAATTTAAACGAGATAAAACAAAAACTAGGAAATACAGAGCACAAATTCCTAACTAAATATACACATTAAAATTGGACATAATGTAATAAATCATTAATTAATACGTAGTTGGAATAT
This sequence comes from Archips xylosteana, assembly GCA_947563465.1. Taxonomy (NCBI): domain Eukaryota; kingdom Metazoa; phylum Arthropoda; class Insecta; order Lepidoptera; family Tortricidae; genus Archips; species Archips xylosteana. Next base: position 2,334,690 of record OX387360.1, read on the forward strand.
TTTTTGATTTAACTGTTCAGACGTAATAAATTAAATAACCCTTATACGAGTAAAAAAAAATTGTCTCGGGTATCATTACGATGATTGACATATATCGCAAACTTTCGGACTTAAATTATAATTAATAGTTATGTAATAATCGTCTTAATCGTCGTCTCAATAGGTTTGTAATTTACAATATCATAGACAAGGTACATACTTAAATAACAAAGGTACCACGTATACTTAAACATCGTGAGGAAACCTGTATACACCTGCGAAGAAATTCAATGGTGTGTGTGTGTGAAGTTCCCAATCCGCAGTGGGCCCGCGTGGGAACTACTGCCCAACCCCTCTCATTCTGAGGAAGCGTGCGCCCAGCTGGGATGATGAATGAACATTATCCTCAGATTTTCGTAACACACGGGATACGGCGGTTGAAACGGTTCGTGGCCCCACCCATCTACGATGGAGCACGCTTGCCTATTAGGTAAATGTTTAAAAAAAATTGTCACAATTAAATGTTTATCTTTCTTTCTTTTAAATTTATTATTTATTTTATTTATTAAAGTAAAACAAAATTTACACAGTATTACAGCTGTTAACGAAAGGGAGTGGACTGTATAGGAAAAATGGGGATAGAGGTCGAAAAGAAACGAAAGGTGCAGGTTAGCCTTTCAGGTTTATTCGCAGGGCGGCGCACAAGGAGTCTTCAGCAGTGGCACTGACTTTATAAAACTATTTTCAGGAAAAGATTTGCAAAATTCGTTGCTGACGGTCAGCGTAACGGTTACTCCGTTTTGAAATTAAGGACGGCACATAAAAAAAGGTACAATATAACTGTCAATAGAAAAATTCGTAATGAGTGACAATAATCGCTCCCGCTCCGATCAGCTGTTTTTATAAAACGGACGAAGTGGAGGGGAGAGGATACGCAGATGACGGTAGAACGGAGAAATCTAGTGTGGCCGCTACAAAGAAAGTTAGTAGCTAGAAAATAATTGATGTCGACGAAGGGAATCTATGGCAACACTGAACAACAGCTGTAAGCCAATTCACTGGAAAATTCAATTTAAACATTTGAAATGAGGAAATAAAAGCATAATATTATATATTTAAGAAATAGATAACAATTCACTTCCATCCATCGCCTCAGAGAACCTCAGACATGAGCGACAGACTTCGGCCCATTGACTTGCAAAGAGGTCAGATTCGGGTGCTGATGACAGAAGCGAGTTGAGGCACGTTAGTGCACGAATTGCAGTGCATTATGAGTGCGTGTGAGCCAACTTTGGGGGCGGCAGGCGTAAGCGTTTGCCATTGGAATCCAAAAGTTTAATGGTTACTTGACCTGAAATGTGTTTTTAACACAATCATTTTTAATTATTGTGACATTGAAAGAAATCTCCAATATTTTTATTTTTTTCTTTTTAATTTTTTTTTTTGACGGTGGAAGCATTCTACACTTCCACTTAACGTAGATATAGTTAAGATGTAGGTATTGTTTTAGTTTTTTAACTAAGGGACCCAATACATCCCTGTATTGTTTTTTATATAATTATTTCTTTTATTTACTTAATTCTATATTTGTATGATTTTTTTAATTTGGAATTTATTATATTTTAATTTGAAAAGATGACTTTCTGCCAAGTTTCTTGCGGCGCATTCTTCTCGGCAATGATGGTCCTTACGAAAGCGCTGGTAGTTTAAAAAAAAATGACATGTAAAAGAGCCCTTTGCGGCCTACTTGCAGAATAAATGTTTTGATTTTTTTTTTTTTTTTGACAGGGGAATTACGGTAAATGCTCCTTCACCTTAGACTCGACTCTTTTGTGGTTTACCTGGACCGGCGTGGTAGAACAGCTGCGCCACGGCGAGCACCACGCCGGCGTTGCGGCTCTGCAGCAGCGGCTTGGCCGCCCTCAGCAACAGACGGTGGTCGGGGTCGAGCGGAGCGGCGCGCTGCGGCCGCTTCCGCGGGACGCCGCTAGTCTCGCTGTCGGACTCGTAGAATGGCTCGTCGCTGTCCGTGGAGTAAGGCTAGGGTAACAAGCGTAGATTTCAATTTAACTGTTTTTTAGGGTTCCGTACCTCAAAAGGAAAAACGGAACCCTTTTAGGATCACTTTGTTGTCCGTCCGTCCGTCCGTCAAGACCCTTTTTCTCAATAACGCGTGGAGGTATCAAGCTGAAATTTATATCAAATACTCAGGTCTACTGTCCCTTGGAGCTGTGAAAAAATCAAACTTCTAAGCCAACGCAATCAAAAGATACAGCCGTTTATGCCGCAAATTTCCGTATAATTTCGAAACTCGGAAGGGAATCAAAACCTACAGGGTACTTCCCGTGAACTCAGAATCTTGAAATTTGGTACAAAGCAAGGTCTTATAGCACAGATAAAGGAAAAAAATTGCGAAAAGCATAAATTCTTTTGTCTGTCTGTCTATATCAGTAACCAATCTATTTATGCCGCAAATTTTCGACACTCGCAAGGGAATCAAAACCTACAGGGTACTTCCCGTGAACTCAGAATCTTGAAATTTGGTACAAAGCAAGGTCTTATAGCACAGATAAAGGAAAAAAATTGCGAAAAGCATAAATTCTTTTGTCTGTCTGTCTATATCAGTAACCAATCTATTTATGCCGCAAATTTTCGACACTCGCAAGGGAATCAAAACCTACAGGGTACTTTCCGTGAACTCAGAATCTTGAAATTTGGTACGAAACAAGATTTTATAGCACAGATAAAGGAAAAATTGCGAAAAGCATAATTTTTTTTTGTCTGTCTGTCTATATCAGTAACCAATCTACAATGATCCCACACTGCGCACATTTTGCTTAGGAGCAGGGGTCTGCTAAGACTGGATGTTCATAGATACATATAAATTTGTACGGAACCCTCGGTGCGCGAGTCCGACTCGCACTTGGCCGGTTTTTTTTTATTTCCAAACTACCTACTAAAAATCTTTTGCTGCCCCTTTTTCATTTTTTTGCTATCGTGAGTGCGCGTTTGGCAGCCGCCGTGACGTGCGAATCTAAGAAGGGCCACGCCTTAAGAGTGTCTGCTTCACTGGCACTCGTTACCTCATCATTCGGGTCGGGAAAGAAAGTCTTCGCGTAAACGGTAAGCACGTTGAGCAACGTGAGCTGACCCCACTCGTCCACGTCGGCCAATAGCGAGCAGATTTTCCTAAAACAAAAGTAAAATATTAACTACCCAACCTACCAGCCCATTCAACATTAATCATTCAAATAATTACCCATGCAATACGAGAACAGTGGTTAGTTAATAGTACATTACTGCAGCGGCCGCGAAATAGGGGATTGCCGGCCGAGTAGTTATAGATGGCCGAGTGTTAACGAGGCCATCTAGAGATACGAGGCCTGCAATCCCTGTTCGTGGCCAAGGCTTGTATAGAGTTTTTCTCAAACATGCATCATCATAATCACCACCATCATCATCATCATCACCATCATCATCACCATCATCATCATCATCATCATCACCACCGCCATCATCATCACCATCACCATCATCATCAACATCATCCCTCCATCCATCCATCCAATCATCCATCCATCCATCCATCCATCCGTCCGTCCGTCCGTCCGCCCGAGAAACCCACCCAAACGTCGACCTATTAAACGTCACATTGGTGCTGTGTCACATAAAACAATAGACGATCACTTTGCTGGCCAAGGCCAGCAATGTTGCATGAAATTCCATTATTGACCTCTCGTCTAGGCGCACCTGCAACGTGACAGTTCGTGGCGTATTATAAGAAACATAACGTCAATATTTCATAGCATGTTTGAGAAAAAAGATTTTGCAATTTAACATGCATCCCGACAACGCACTGGCATCGCGTAAAGCGCTGCGGGTGTCTATGGACAGTGGTGATCATTTAACACCAGGTGACCCACTAGTTCGTTTGTCTGACCTCTCTAACATAAAAAAACCCTTGGGAATCAATATACCCAAGAACCCAAAAAGAACGCCAAACCAAAAACCTCAAAATTTCCTCATTTAAAAAAAGGAAATTGCGCACTTCAAAATTTGGTCCCTTTGTGTTTTGGGAATATTAATACTCAAGAAATCCAATGCATAAAAAAGCCCAGGCAATTTTATATTGAAGTGCGCATTTTTTCAAACGAGGAAATTTTTGGGTTTTCTCATTTAGAACCAGGAGCGCTATTTATTTTGATGATAAAAAAAGTCCCTAATTATCCATATATGCAATTTTAGTGTCCGTTTCGTGACGAACCATATAAATCATATTAGTAGTGGTAGAGCCATGTTGTAGCTAGCGCTACATCACGAATGGGCCGGCTCGTCCGGGACAGTACCACCCTCTCACAGAACACCGGCGTGAAGCAGCAGTGCTCCTGCTGCGTTTCGTACGGTCAGTGAGAGCGCCGGGGGCCCAATACCTCTCCCCATCCTCTATTCCCTTTCCTTTTTCCTCTCCCTTTTAGGGCCGACAACGCACTAGCAGCGCGTGTGGGTGTCTATGGACAGTGGTGAGCATTTAACATCAGGTGACCCACTAGTTCGTTTGTCTGGCCTCTCTAACATAAAAAAAAAAAAAAAAAAAAAAAAAAAAAAAAAAAAAAAAAAAAAAAAAAAAAAAAAAAAAAAAAAAAAAAAAAAAAGTAGTGGTACACTTTTTATTGAAAACTACCTTATACCACTTTTATCTTTAAACCTAAAATTGCTAAATGTGTCATCGAAAAGTAAATGTAACGTTTCGTGGCCCCTGCCTAGCCCCTTTGGAAATACAGGCGTGATTTTATATCATCATCATCATCATTTCAGCCGAAAGACGTCCACTGCTGAACATAGGCCTCCCCCAAGGCTCGCCAAACAGATCGGCCCTGCGCCATCCGCATCCAAATACCCAATAATAGTGCATAATAGTGATTTGATATGTTTACCTGTAACTCCGATGTATGAGGCTCATGCGGTCAGGGCAGACTTCAGTGAAGGCCATGGCAGCCGAACCGACCACCAGAGGCGCCTTATCAGACAGCAGCTTGTCAATTATGGCCACCAAGTCTTCCTTCTGTTCTGGATCCAGACTAAAACAACAGGAATCAGGCGTTTTGTGAAGTTCTACTCCGTAACCGTACAACATGGTAGCCTAGTGGTTTAACCTATGGCCTCTCGAGCAGATGGTCGTGGGTTCAAACCCGGGCTAGCCGTGGAACGATGAACGGTGAGTGTGAGCGAACTTTTTTTTTTATTTTATTTTATTTAAAATATGGCTTCTGTCCTATTTAAGGACAATTTCGCCAGTGTCAAAGTAAGCTCTCTTTGGGAGCGACGTTGTACGGTGATTGTAGTTTCTGCAACTTGATAGCAAAATTCCAGAAACCACGTGGAGACAACTTGCGCATTAAAAAATGTCAGACACGAGAGCACTATAGAATTTTGTGATCACTGTTAAATTAAGGTTAATCGCCGCATAAAATCACTATCAAAATTATACTTCAACTAGCCAAAGAAACAGAAATATCAAAATTAGATACTGTCTACATCCGCCATGTTCGAATGCTACAAATTGAATCGAGCGAACTTTTAGAATATGATGTCGTTAGTGTTGTGTGCTACCGTGCATTTGACAATGACAATAAAAGTGACGACGAAAACGGGGGTAGTTGTGTGTCGCTGTCAGTTGTGTCGAGCAGCCTTGCGAGCATAGCGGTAGCGCGCAGTGCGCGTTTGGCAGCCGCCGTGACGTGTCTCGAACTGCCACTTTGCAGCTGGGTTACAGCACAAATGCTGTTGTCTGTACCGGCCCATAGGTACCTGTATAGCTTGGGTATGGCGTGCGCGGCTGTCTTCCGCACGTAGGGGCTCATGTCGGCCGCGGAGTCCCGGATGGCCAGCATCACGATGGGCACGATCATGGGCACGCGGATCGAGGACAGCACGCGCAGCGCGCCCGCGCGGATTAGCTGGTTCGGGTCCTGAGACAAGATTTCATATTTCTAAGACTATAATTTGATTCGTTCTCTGTATTTTGTTTGGAAAGAGAAAGACGCTGATAGTTTTAAATTTTATTTTTATTTTATTTTATCTTTATTGGGAAACAAACAGCATAAATATTACAAAGTACAGTAATACAAATAATTAGGTTGTACCTTGTTTTGCCTAACAACTGTTTGCCTATTATCAGTTTGCCTAATTTTAGATAAACTAATATTACTTAACCTAACCTAATGTTTCATTTTACCTAATTTTCATTTTAGTGAAAGTCATTTTACATACAACTTACTTTATATAATTTTATTTCATTTAATTTTAAAATGACCTAATTCTCATTTTGTATAAACTTATTTCGTATAATGTTTGACTGACATAATTATAATTTGCCTAACGTACATGTTGCATAATTTTCATTTTGTATAAACTTATTTCGTATAATGTTTGACTGACATAATTATATGTTGCCTAACGTACATGTTGCATAATTTCATTTTGTTTAAACTTATTTGGTATAATGCTAGCGGGAGCGTAGATGATCGGGATGTCAATAATAAGTATTATTGGTGTTGTGAACTAAGAAATAAGGAAAAATGTACATCCCGCGCTGTGCGCGGTCTCAAAGTCAAGCGTGCCTATAGAAGTTATAGTTCAAAAATAAACTAATTTTGATGATAATGATTTTCCGGGTGGTCATAAAAAAAAATAACTAACACCAAAGGCTAATGCGGGAGCTGCGCTACGCTACGCTCCCGCATTAGCCTTTGAAGCTAACCATACCGAGTCGCTTCCGCCCAGATAGGTCTTGCTCGCTCGCTTCGCTCGCTCGCTGACTCCAATGATAGCAATTGAAGCCAGCGAGCGAGCGAAGCGAGCGATCAAGACCTGTCGGAGCGGAAGCGACTCGGCATGATTAGGTTCAAAGGCTAATGCGGGAGCGTAGCGCAGCGCATAGAAGTGAAGTGTCTCATTCACATCGACGTTTTATATGATGATTAGTTAAAATAAGAATCGACAAAGTGAGTTTTCGATAAAATAATATTAGACAAAACAAGGCTTATGCAAATGTTGTTAGTTAAAACGTTATTCGGCTATAAGATGATTAGTTAAAATAAGAATCGACAAAGTGAGTTTTCGATAAAATAATATCAGACAAAACAAGACATATGCAAATGATGTTAGTTAAAACGTTATTTGGCTATATGATGATTAGTTAAAATAAGAATCGACAAAGTGAGTTTTCGATAAAATAATATCTCGACAAAACAAGAGTTATGCAAATGATCATTTAGTAAAAATGTAAATTCGACAAAATAAAAATTATATATAATGAAATTATACAAATTGACTTTAGACAAACTATTCATTATAGTAAAAGTTGGTAGACAAAGTGAAATTAGGCAAAAAAAGTTTAGACAAGTCAAGGGAATACCAAATAATTATTACAAAGGCCAAAAACAGTTTCCACTGACAGGTAAAAACAGATTTGTTCAGAAAGGAGAGATATCTTAATGTAAAATTAAAATTAAAGATATAAACATAGAGAAATTACAAACATATGCCAAGGTTATAAAAAAACTCTCGTGGTTGGAGAGATGAATAGGAAATACACCAATTTAATTAGTCATTGCCGCAGCATGACGAGTACAAGGAGTCATTTGCAAATGGTTAACAGCTTTCTATTTTATTAACTGTAGAAATGAATTTGCTCAGATGCATACTAAACAAGTCAGCATTTTCACTAGGATTATTAATTAATTTATTACAATTTTTAAGACGTGCTTATTATAAAAGGGCATAACTCGAAAACTACCACACAATAGATCCATTACTTTAGTCTAGTCTCCATTAAAAAAAAGTGATGACGTAAATCTGACGTTGACGTTGTCAAAATTTTGTAGTGCGTGGCGTGTGGTTTGCATGGGCGGTTTATCCATTTCGATCACAACTACGGGCTCCTATAAAATCTTATTTGAATCAATATCACGTCGTTCGTGCATTAACATTAATAAAAATAGATCATTTATGTATCTGTCAAGTGTCAATATCAATGTCAAATTAAAAATATGACAGCTCTTTTGCTGGTGAAAAAGGCATCATCCATCATACTGTTTCATAGAAAAATGCTTAGGTTGTCCAAGGGACAAAATTTGTGCAACCATAGCAACAGGTGGCAAGAAAAGTTGATTCACTCATTTATGCATTTGAGTTGCGAAACTTCGATAGCGCGATGTAGAGTGTAGTAGTTTCTCTATTTTATGACTAATTTTTTTTTTTTTTTTTATAGTATAGGGGGCAAACGAGCAGACGGATCGCCTGATGGTAAACAACTACCGTCGCCCATGGACACCTGCGACACCAGAAGAGTCACAAGTGCGTTGCCGGCCTTTTAGGTAGGAGTACGCTCTTTTTTTGAAAGCTTGCAGGTCATATCGGTCCGGGAATACCGCAGCAGGTACTTCATTCCAGAGCTTTACTGTGCGAGGCAGCAATGGCGCTAGAGGTCTACAGTACCTTAAGGGCACGCTGGAAGGTGCTGATGGAGAGTAGTGCGAGGTCCTGCTGTTCCTCAGCATAGCGCACCAGATACACGTAAACAAGCTTCTTCACTTCAATATTCTTCGAGACCACATTCTTCACCACCGCAGGGAAACTAGATGAAAAACAACTGTTTTAGTACAGTTGCCACCAAACATCAGAGCGACCGTATAGACCAATTTTACCAATATTATTTTTCCCCATACAATGATTCTTTATTGTCCACCACAAAGAAAACAATACAGAAAAACATGTACATGGAAAGAAAATATAAGGTAAGCAATAGGCCTTATCGCTTCAAAGCGATCTCTTCCAGGCAGCTTTTTAAAAAAAAAATGACAGCAAAGAATATATTACAGCAGGTGGTGCAATTATAAAAAAAAAAAAACAATATTTTTATTCTCATTTGTGTATTTCCCCAAATGCTTTTTATCCCACTATGATTTTTTGCTGAAGCTTATTTTCACAGTAGCTTTTTTTCCCAATTTGTTGTTCACGGAAACAGTGTCGACGGAGCTCCGCTCACGCGGCGCTCCTATTTCTGTGTGCTTTTGGCCCAGCGGGCCGATGTAAACTTAACATAACCTAAACCTACTTATGTTTAAATACGTGATTGTGAAAACAAGCTTCAGTAAAAAATCAGTGGGAAAAAAAGCATTTGGGGAAAAACGCGAATGGGAATAAAAATATTTGGGAAAAATAATATTGGTAAATTGATCTCTATACAGACCAACCCAACCAATGACGCATGATTTATAAATAAATAAACATCACGGGACAATTCACACCAATTGACCTAGTCCCAAAGTAAGTGCAAAGCTTGTGTTATGGGTACTAGGCAACGGATAAACATACTTATATAGATAGATACATACTTAAATACATATTAAACACCCAAGACCCGAGAACAAACATTTGTATTTTTCATACAAATATCTGCCCCAACACGGGAATAGAACCCGGGACCTCAAGCTTCGTAGTCAGGTTCTCTAACCACTAGGCCATCTGGTTGTCTAGTCGTATTTATGTGGAATATTGCTTATAGGACTCTTGGAGTCAAGGGTTATAATGCTTACAGATCAGATGCATCACGGCCCTTAGCAATCATCCCGATGATTCTTTTCATAGCTTCCAACTTCAGGGAATCCTTGGAGCCATCCAACATAAGTTTAAGGTCTTCATTTCTGAAAGGCAAATAAAATAAAAAAATACTAGCTGTTGCCAGCCACTCCGTCCACGAAAAATAGGGGTATAAAAATAGCCTACAACCTTAAAAAAATATTCTCAGACCTGCTGAATATGGATAAAAAGTTTCATAAAAATCGGTCAAACTGTTTCGGAGGAGTTCGATAACAAACACCGTGACACAAGATTTTTGTATATTAGATTTTTGCTATAAAGTAATCCATATCCATACTAATATTATAAATGCGAAAGTGTGTCTGTCTGTCTGTTACCTCTTCACCCTCAAACCGCTGAACTGATGTAGATGAAATTTGGTATGAAGATAGATTGACACCCTGGGAAGGACATAGGATAGTTTTTATCCTGGAAAATTGGATAGTTTCCGCAGGATAGTGGTAAACAAATTATAACATAAAGAGCTCTACATTTTGAGATGAATAAAGAAAGGTGACTAGACATGTTCTTTCCATGTACCCTTGATGCAGTTTGGATGACAATGCAAGTACAGACAACCAAAATTACAATACACAAGAAAAGGTTTTATTCAAAGTCATCATCATCATCCCAGCCTATAACACCCCACTGCAGGGCACAGGCATCCTCTCAGGATGAGAGAGGTTGGCCAGTAGTTCCCACGCGGTCTCAGAGTGGATTGGAAACTTCACACACACCATTGAATTTCTTAGTAAGTGTATGCAGGTTTCCTCACAATGTTTTCCTTCACCGTAAAGCTCATGGTAAATTTCAAATGTAATTTCGCACATAAATTCGGAAAAACTCAGAGGTACAAGCCGGGATTTGATCCCACAATCCTCTGTTTGAGAGGCCTTAGGTTAAAGCGCTAGGCCACAACGGCTTTTGCTCAAAGTCAATATCAAAAATAATAATTAGTTTAGGCTTTAATTGAAACTATTATTAGTGGTAGAGCCATGTTGTAGCTAGCCGCTGCATCACGAATGGGCCGGCTCGTCCAGGGTAGTACCACCCTCTCACAGAACACCGGCGTGAAGCAGCAGTACTCCTGCTTGCGTTTCGTACGGTCAGTGAGAGTGCCGGGAGCCCAATACCTCACCCCTTCCCTCTCCACCTCCCTCTCCCCCTTCCCTCTCCACCTCCCTCTCCCCCTTCCCCTATTCCCTCCCCTTTAGGGCCGACAACGCACTGGCATAACATCAGGTGACCCACTAGTTTGTTTGTCTGGCCTATATAACATAAAAAAAAAAAAAAAAAACTATGAATATCAAAGAATTTAACACCGGTTTGGAAAAACCCTGTTGAGAAGAATCCAAGAAACTCAACAAGGTATATTATTTTTGTAAAATTAAATTTAAAAATGGATCATGTTAAGAATTAAACTTTTGCCAGAAATATATTATCCTATGCTCATCACATAAGGGAAGCTTACTTAATAGCACTACGAAACCAGTAGAAAAAGACAATTTATATGTATGATATGTAAAGTTATAAAATGTTAGAATGTACCAAATTTAAAAGTCTAAAGGCAGTCTCAGTTTTTACTTTCAAAAGGATAGCCCCAATAATGCACTGGGCTGTTATAGAAATTAAACTTATAGAAACCTAGTAAGTTTAGTTCAGATTAGTTCTACCTACGTTAAAGTAGATAAAGCTTGGACACACAAATGCTTAGTATACAGTTTTAGGGTGGCAGGCTGTCTTCAGTAAAGTTTTACTAAGATTTTAACACAACTGAACTATGTCAGCAGCCAAATCAGGTCACGATAATATGCTAAATAGCATAATTAAAGAAAATAATCGCTTATTTTTAGCATCAAACACATATTATACGTGTTTTACTAACTTCTTGTAGTCTGTTTGGAAGAACGCCCCCGATGCCGGATCTGTAGCCGGGTATTCCACCTCACCCGTCACCACTTTATCGTTATTATATGACGAATTACTCGTCATTTTTAACAATTAACTTAATTTTCTTTAAAAGAAATTGTTTTACTGAATAAAATACAAAACGAGAAATCACTTTCCTATGTTTGACGTTTGTTTAGGAATAGAAAGTACTAATCAACGTGTTTGACGTTTATTTTAATCATACTAGACATGCAAATATAAACCATCGTTGCGTGCGAATACAGTCAATATTTACTCGAAAAATTTTAAGACCGACCGTATTGAAGTAATGCAACTGTCACTTTTGTCGAATATGACGTTGCAAACATAACGTCAAAATTGCGTTTAGTTGTTTCAATGACCAACTTAAAACGCTGCCAGATTGTCACGACAAAATAATGTCAAAATACACAAGTATGTTAGAGTGAGAGCTTATTTTTTTTTTCTCTCCATTTTGTAGTATACTAGACTCATTTTTATCTAAAAATAACATCAGATTATAATATAATTAAATAGTGTCATAAATAGTTATTTTCCAAATATATTCCTTCTAATCCATTAGATTTGTCCCATAATAACCACACCCTAACTAACTTAGTTGCTAGTTCTAAGTATGTAGTGTTGTATCTATAGTGGTGGCAGTTTTTAACTTGTTTGTTCTAGATCGGTTGTGACTGGTATTGTATTCTACCGAACACGGACAGCTCTACCGTACTTGACCAAAGGTCGTCTGGCAGTGTCTTATCCAACCTCATCGACATTGGCGGAATCATCGCACCGTTCGATGGGGCCATAATTATCCCAAAAATTGATTGAGTGAGAGCTTGCTGGTTGTTGCTCACTCTAACATAATAATAGTTGCTGACATAATGCGACCGGTTGCCAGAATCCAAAAATAAATAGAATCCAAAAATTTAAGTTGAATTGAAACATAATAATATAATAATAATATCCCAATGCGACCAGTGTTGCAAAATCTGGCAGCCCAATTGGGGATGTCTATTTTTTGCAATGTATAGTAAATTGAAAACCATTTCGAGATAAACGCTTTTTAACTCGTTTTCTGTAGTTATTTAATTTTAATATTATGTAATGAATTTATTACATTACAAATAAGCAATGACCTTCATTGGACATTGGTGTAAATTGCGTGACCGGTCCAAGTCGTACTTTATTCTGTGTGGTTAGAATTACTCACAATTTACGCGTGGATTATACTACGGAGTTTGATTTGGACCCGCTGTCTGACATCTAGCACTTTGACAGCGCCAGTAAAGTGACACTAGGGGGGTTACTACGAAATTCGAAGTTCGAAGTTCGGATCGTGCGGTCCCTCTCACTCTCGTAATAAATACCATTAGCGTGAGCGGAACGGCATGAAACGAAGTTCGAATTTCGGGCTTCGTAGTATAGGGCTAGTTACTGTGTACCACTACGCAAAATTAATTGAAGGGGTTGCCTTATCGTACGCATTTAGATAGATTTAGAAAAATGACAGTGTGGGAGCCCTCAATTATAATCTGACGTCATCAACCAAAATAATTTCAATAATTAATTTTGAAAAAAGTAGTGAACTAAATGACAAAATATTGAAATTAGTTTCTTATAATTGACTTTTCTATACAAAAAAAATATAAAAACCACTGGTTATTTTTTTACACATTCCCAATTGTTATACCATAATTTTATCAGCTCCTTTGAAATGTGCAATTTCTCAAATTTAGAGAAATGTACTTAAGGGAACAATTTATAATCAATATTTATGATAGTGTAGCAAATTGTACCTTACTATCATAAGCCAAGATGCTCTATTACAGTGTAGAGTAGCTTTGAATAACGATGTAGTGGGTATGATCTAACGTGATTCTATATTATCTAAAAAGAGTAACGTGACTGACTGACGGATAATGCACAGTAAGCTGTAAAAGCCGTCGAGGCTAACAGCAACAGTCAGTCAGTCAAAAAAAAAAAAATAATAATGAAATGATAAACCACTGTATCTTGAAAGTTGGTAGACCTTTCCTTTCTTCTTTGGGAAAATGTTTTTAAATTTCCCAAGGGATTTCAAAGTTATGTTTAAAAAACCGGCAAAGTGCGAGTCGGACTCGTGCATGAAGGGTTCGAAGGTTTCTGTACCATTATTCTATAAAAACAGCAAAAAAATCACGTTTGTTGTGTGGGAGCCTCCCTTTAAATATTTGTTTTATTTAATTATTTATTTTTAAAGTGAATATATAATTTAATATTCTGTGAATATTTCAAGCGTCTACCTGTTGCCGTTATCAATATCGAGCAAAACGTGCAAAAAAAATCACGTTTGTTGTATGGGAGCCTCCTTAAGTATTAATTTTATTCTATTTTTTAGTATTTTTTGATATAGCGGCAACCGAAATACATTATCTATGAAAATTTCAACTGTCTATATAGCTATTACGGTTCATAAGATACAGTCTGGTGACAGACGGACAGACAGACAGACAGCGAAGTCTCAGTAATAGGGTCCCGTTTTTACCCTTTGGGTACGGAAGCCTAAAAACGAGCCTATCTATCTCTCAAAGGGCCGGCAACGCATTTGGGAATAACCTTAGTGTTACGGATGTCCATGAGCGGCGGTGATTGCTTCCCATCAGGTGGGAATCATAGGTCGAATTATGCTTTTTAACTTTTTTATTTTTTCATACATAATAAATACGCAATCCCAGCACCTCCACCACTTTCATAGTAAAATTTAAACATAAAAATGGAAATATCTCAAAAACTAAGCATATTTCGACCTAGGTTCAGATAACATTTATTACTCCATATGGCCTCAGGAATGCGTGGTTAGACTCTCGCGGAAACCTGGTGGGCACGTTGTATATTGTATACATATTTACCTCTAGATACATACTGCCGAGTCCTTCAGCCGAAGTTACAAGCTAGGAACTTGAACAAACATTTCGAGGGTAGGAAATGATTGTAATGCGTTCCTGATTGGGCTTCCGGGAACGTTTGACCCACAATATTGTTGAACTCCGAGTTAGCAAAGTTCGATTTAACTTTACCCGGCCATTTACGTACCTAATCACTATTTGAAAGCCGCATTATGTAAGGGTCTTTCAACTTCGTGCTCGCCCTGAGTTCGGAGTAGGTATATTTGGAAAGTTCTTAAAGTATAGGTAACGCCATAAGAGTTGAGGCGAATGATTACACACACAGCTACATAAAGTACTGATTGCAAAAAAAATGTGAATGAATGAAATGAGTGAGTGAATGAAAATGTGAATTATGTGATCTTATGGTGAAATACCTACGCAATACTATGCATATTATATTTATTTTTATCATATAACGTAATTTTGAAATAAAGCAATTTAAAAGTGATAAGAAAAATTCGCAACAAAAAAATCGGTATTATATAAATAGCGAAAAATATGTTTATCTGATTTAAATAAAATAGATCAAAATATTTTATTTTCTGCTTTGTTTGAACTAGATGTACGTATTTTCCTAAATAATTCTTAACGAATTAGGTTGAACAAATTTTTAGTCAATCTTGTAATTCACTGTTGAATCTGTTGTACTTGCTATCGGTACGTATAACTGTCAAAATCCCGCTGTCATTACATGACATGTTGTTGTGTACGTGCGTGATCTCAACTCTCGAAGCAGTACCTAATACATAGAAGTATAGAGAAGTACCAATAACCTTCGATATTCAGAACCGTGCCCGTTTTTTACTTTCAAGCAAAATTTTAATCATCAATTATTTTATTTATCTATAAATAATTAATTATATCATCATCCCAGCCGATATCTAGCCCAGAATGAGAGGGCTTGGGCCGTATTTCCCACGCGGGCCCAGTGCGGATTAGGAATTAAACACACACCATTGAATTTCTTCCCAGAGGCCGTATTGTCTAACGCTTTTGACGCTTGCCTTCGCTTTCACCGTCTCTTTCTGTCACCATCTTATACCGTTTGACAGAAAGAGATAGTGATTGCGAAGGCAAGCGTCAGAAATATTAGACAATAAGCCTGCAGGTGTGTGCAGATTTCCTTCACCATAAAGCCCATGATAAATTTCGAATTTAAATTCCGAAAAGCTCAGAGTTGCGACTCCGGGCTCATACCCACGACATAGGTCAAACAATAGGCCACCACGGCTTTTTTGTTATTATTCACTCAACTGAACCTAATTACTAGTTGAAATAAAAAAAAATATATTAAAACAAAGTTTTATTGCGAATACAGCACAAGATTGTTTGCAAAAAAACTTTCACGAATCGCTGTTTCCTCGTGTGGCCGAAAATTAGGGACTTCGGTGTTACTTTCTTTTACTCCCACGGGCAATAGACTAAAGGTAAATAATTATTTTAATGTGAAATAAAAAATCCTAAAAAAAATCTTTCCTTTAATTACTTACCTACGTCTCTTTCCTTCCTGAGAACCAAAAAAAGTGGGAAACCTAATATCAACACGTTGAGTTAGGAAAGTAACATAGATCGAAGTACAATGTTATTAAATCTACTAACCTTAATATACAGTTGTGGCCATATAATTAAGAACGATTATTTATTGAGATGATTTTTTCAAAGTAACAGGTATAACTAATTGCCCGTATTTTTTTTATTTCTCTCGGTATTGCGAAACTTTTCCGTACTACCGGTACATTCATTTATGCAACATAGTTGGTTAAAAAATTAATAGAGAAACTTTATACATTCGATCTGAACCTAGTATTAGTACTTACTGGCTGGTCACGTAATTAAGAACGCTGAATAGTTTATTATTTTTTCAAATTTAAATAGAGAACACTGTGTGGCTCTGTGGTTGTAGATTATTATTCGTATAATTTTGGCGCCATTTCGTGCTGTTAAAGTCTTAAAAGTGATTACTTCGTATAAAAACAATGGGGAAAAATAAAAGTTGTGATAAATCTACAAGAGAAGTAATAATAAAACTTCGCGAGAAGAATTGGTCGTATAAAAAGATAGCAGACTATCTGCAATGTTCAAAAACAATGGTTTTCCATGCCGTAAAGCATTTTTCCACGTATCAAACTACTTCAAACGTTCCACGTGGACCTAGACAGAGAAAGTCATCTCGTCGAGATGATCGAAATATCGTTCGTTTGGCAAAACAAAATCCTTTTAAAGGGTCTAATGAGTTGAGAAAAGAATATTTTGGCGAAAACAACCCTTCAGCAATCTCTGCACGCACTATTCGAAGGCGTTTGGTAGAAAATAAGTTGAACGGAAGGATAGCAAGGAAGGTGCCTATGTTGAAACGATGTCATAGGCAAGCCCGACTTGCATTTGCAAGAAGGTATGAAAACTGGACAGTCAGACAGTGGAAAAACGTTCTTTTTTCTGACGAGACAAAAATAAATAGGGTATGTTCTGATGGAAAACGATATGTACGACGCCCTCCGAATAAAGCATTCGACCCAAAGTACACAAAAGTGACATTAAAGCATGGCGGGGGAAATGTGAAAATTTGGGGGTGCTTTTCTGGACATGGCGTTGGACCTGTTAGGCTGATAGAAGGAAACATGGATCAATTCCAATACAAAAATATACTGCAAGAAACAATGTTACCATATGCCGAAGACGTGCTTCCGGTTATTTGGACATTCCAGCACGACAATGATCCAAAGCATACTGCACGCACCGTTAAGGAATTCCTCACATCACAATCAGTTTCTGTCTTAGATTGGCCAGCCAACAGCCCAGATCTTAACCCAATAGAGCATCTTTGGTGCGAAGTCAAGAAAAAGGTTTCATATCGACAGTGTGGCAATTTGAGAGAGCTGTACGACGTTTTCTTAGAAGAATGGAACTCTATTTCTCTTGCGAAATGTCAAAAATTGATAGATTCAATGCCTCGCCGGTGTAAAGCCGTAATTAAAAGCCGTGGACATGCTACTAACTATTAATTTTAATTCAAATGTATTAAATTGCTTTTTTTTCTATACCAACTTCACATTAATATGATTTATTTAATCTAAGTTTCATATAAAACAACTCTCGAGCAGTTTAATAAATCGTTCTTAATTATTTGTCCAGCTTCATTACTATTTGAATTTATTAGTATAGAGAACAAATAAAATTTGTAAAAAAAAATGTTAGCAATTATACACTATTATTCTTAATCCCGTTTGCTCTATCCATGTGGCTATTTTATAACATAACTTGTTACTTCTAAGAAGGAACACAACTAGACATATGACATGATTTAGATAAAAAAAAATCGGAAACTTCAAATCGTTCTTAATTGTATGACCACCACTGTACATAAATAATAGTACATTACTGCAGAGGCCGTGAAGTAAGGGATTGATGGACGAGATTTGGGGTATACGGCCGAGTCGTAGACGAGGCCGGATAAAACGAGTCCAGCAATCCCTCTTCCGGCCGAGGATTGTATAGAGCTTTTCTCAAACATGCATCATCATCAATTCATCATCATCATCATCATCATCATCATCATCCATCCATCCAACCATCCGTCCATCCGTCCATCCATCCATCCATCCATACATACATCCATACATCCATCCATACATCCATCCTTACATCCACCCATACATCCATCCATACATCCATCCATACATCCATCCATACATCCATCCATCCATCCATCCATCCATACATCCATCTATCCATCCATCCATCCATCCATCTATACATCCATCCATACATCCATCCATACATCCATCCATACATCCATCCAT
Source organism: Archips xylosteana (assembly GCA_947563465.1). Taxonomy (NCBI): domain Eukaryota; kingdom Metazoa; phylum Arthropoda; class Insecta; order Lepidoptera; family Tortricidae; genus Archips; species Archips xylosteana. The sequence goes on from OX387360.1 coordinate 2,352,955, forward strand.
ACATCCACCCATACATCCATCCATACATCCATCCATACATCCATCCATCCATACATCCATCCATACATCCATCCATCCATCCATCCATCCATCCATCCATCCATCCATCCATCCATCCATCCATCCATCCATCCATCCATCCATCCATCCATACATCCATCCATACTCCATACATCCATACATCCATCCATCCATACATCCATCCATCCATCCATCCATCCATACATCCATCCATACATCCATACATCCATCCGTACATCCATACATCCATGCATCCATCCATACATCCATCCATCCATACATCGGGTCTTGGGTGTTTAATATGTATTTAAGTATGTATCTATCTATATAAGTATGTTTATCCGTTGCCTAGTACCCATAACACAAGCTTTGCTAAGCTTACTTTGGGACTAGGTCAATTGGTGTGAATTGTCCCGTGATATTTATTTATTTATTTATTTATTTATCCATCCATACATCCATACATCCATACATCCATACATCCATACATCCATCCATCCATACATCCATCCATCCATCCATCCATCCATACATCCATCCATACATCCATCCATCCATCCATCCATCCATCCATCCATCCATCCATCCATCCATCCATCCATCCATCCATACATCCATCCATACATCTATACATCCATCCATACATCCATCCATCCATACATCCATACATCCATCCATACATCCATACATCCATACATCCATACACCCATCCATCCATACATCCATCCATCCATCCATCCATCCATACATCCATCCATACATCCATACATCCATCCGTACATCCATACATCCATGCATCCATCCATACATCCATATATCCTTACATCCATCCATACATCCATACATCCATACATCCATCCGTACATCCATACATCCATGCATCCATCCATACATCCATATATCCTTACATCCATCCATACATCCATACATCCATCCATCCATCACCAGTAGTTTAGGCGGTTTTATTGTAATAAAAGAAGATAGATTTTTTTAATGTCGTAATTTGGCTGTATGTAATTTTTCCTTTGTCAGTTTAGTGTTAGTAAGCAAATTTAAAAAGTTACAGCAGCGGACAATAATGGTTTTTCATACTTACTTTTATGGCCTAGGCCAAGAAGTAATGTAGGGAGCCATAAACAACAAACTTCATGGCTCCATTTCGTGACATTAACTCATACATTTCAAAGCATGTTTGAGAAAACATTTTTTCATACCCCAAATCTCGTCCATCAATCCCTTACTTCACGGCCTCTACAGTAATGTTCTATATATAGTTACAAGAACAATTAACCTAAAACTAAAAACCTAAAGAAATATAATAATAATAACTAAAATATATTATGAAAAGGAGTCCCTTTAGGCAAGGTTCCGAAGATACTGGCGACCTAATTTGTTTCATGTTCTGTTGTTAAGTATCTTCAATTAAGCTAACATAAATTAAAGTAGTTTGTTTAAAAAAAACTAATTTAGGTATAATTATTTTAAAACTGATTTTTTAACCAGAGAGAGAGAGGTATAGGTAGATAATGGGTTTTATGAACAAATTATCCACTCTGCTTTTCACTTAGACTGCAAGGAAATGAATGACTGAAAACGCATTATATTTTTGTTTTTGTATTTCGAATGCGGACAAAGCTGTGAGTTGAAGCTAACTAACGTTGTTATTTACTGAGTATTGCGATTCATTTAGAAAATAAAGTTTGCCACCTTAATTAAAAATGAGCACTTTCCCTTGCCTTCTCAGTCCCCGAACTTGATAATTTACGTCGGGAGCGTTACGTGGGTTGTGTGTGACAAAGTCCTTACATTATTTACGGCAGCAAGCAACGCTCATTTGCCTCCAGCCAAGTAGGGCAGTTGACACATAAAACATTAATTAATACAGACGACTTTAATATAAAAACACTAGCTGTTGCCCACGACTCCGTCCGCGAAGAATAGAGGTATAAAAAATAGCCTACGACTTATTCTCAGATCTACCGAATATAGAGAAAAAAGTTTCATAAAATCGGTCAAGCCGTCTCGGAGGAGTTCTATAACAAACACCGTGACACGAGATTTTTATATATTAGACTAGCTGTTGCCCGCGACTCTGTCTGCGAAGAATAGGGATATAAAAAGTAGCCTACGACCTATTCTCAGACCTACCGAATACGGATAAGAAAGTTTCATAAGAATCGGCCAAGCCGTTTCGGAGGAGTTCGATAACAAACACCGTGACACGAGATTTTTATATATTAGAAGATTACAAACTGAAAACGAATGGACCGTAGCTGCTATCCCCTTGAATCGTGGACAAACTTTTAATCGAATTTCATTGTATCGAAAACGATTTATAGAATATACTTACAGTTCCTGTAATTTCTTTACAAGTACCTAGTCTGATTTCGTCGATTATACATTACAAATTTTCTTAATTCCTAGAACAATTGTACAAGGATTATTATGAAATGAAGTTTTGTAGAATATAAACTACTTAATTACGAAATAATTATTCTATAATTTAATAATAGGTGATTTAAAAATACTTGATTTATTCGTACGATGACATGAATAGTCGATGAAATTAAAGTATAGAAAACGTTGACTTTGAACTGATATTATATAAAAGTAATTCTCCATTGCATCCATGGTCCATTTCCCGTGACGGGGTCTTAAATATTTATAACATCTGCGAAGAGAAATATTTCTCTATTGTACCTTATGCTCCGCTCAAAAAACTGCGTCCCAATTTCGGTCGACATCCAGTACGAAATAGGTATCTATCTATCTATCTATCTATCTATCTATCTAATCTAATCTAATACCTTTAAACGAGCAATTCTTGTATATATGTATATATGTGGGATAGTTTTAAGTTCTTTTACCTTTTTATTTCTTGTCATATTAAAAAGTTGTTACTATATCTCTAATTTAGAAGAAAAAGAAGAAATGGCTGTCAGCTAATGAAAAGACTACGATGCTGTAACGACTGCCTAAGTTTTATTTGTAATAAAGAAATAACATTGTTAATTCGCGCGTGTTCCTATTACTTATCCCACAAAATTATGGGGGCTCGTCCGGGATAGTGAGAAACATCGCATTTAACGTGTTTACGAAGGATAAGATGAAAGATTATTGTCATCAATACAAGAAGTAAGACGCCATTGTTTACTTGCTTGTCAACGTCAATCGAGTCGAGTGAATGACGTGACTTGGACGCGACTCGTACTGCTTTACCGACGGACACTTGTCAAAGCCAAGACGTCAACTGCTGCGTTCCGTTTCACGAATGTTAAGTGGAGTGTCGATTACTCAAGCAATCGATTATTTGTAACGACTCGATTTAAAAAATATTTTGGTCTTACGATTTGAAGATGTTTGCTTGAACGTTTAATTAAATATGGAAGAGTGAATTTAAGACGTTTGTTTAGAAGACTTGAAAGAAAGATTAATACGATTTTACGACTACGACTTGATTTTTAATAATTATCGAAATGCCGCCGAAGAAGAATAAAGAAGAAGAAGATTTGCCTTTCGTAGATCCTCCCCCTCGAATCTCGATTAACGATTTGGAGAAGTCTATGAGGCCATTCAGCGGAGATGATACTTACGGCATTGACACATGGATTGATGACTTTGAAGACATTGCAACTTTAATGCAATGGAGTGAAATAGAAACAATGATTTACGCAAAACGGTCGCTAACGGGAACCGCTCAATTATTTCTACGGTCTCTGGGTCGCGGCTATGACTGGAATTCTCTGAAGGATGAGCTGAAAGAAGAATTTGGATGCAAAGTAAATAGCGCTGTTATTCACAAACGGCTTGCAGCCCGCAAAATGAAACATACTGAAAATTACCAGCAATACTTCCTGCATATGAAAGAGTTAGCAATGCACGGTACTATTGAAGACGAAGCACTAATGGAGTATGTCATCGACGGTATACGAGATACAGAATTAAATAAGGCAATCTTGTATGGAGCAACTAATTTAAAAGAATTTCGAAAGAAGTTAGACTTGTATGGTGAAATAAGACAGAAGGCATCAAGCAAAACACACAATTTCTCTAAAGCTGCCCCGACGCCTAGTACCTCTTCGGGACCAAAGAACGTACCTAAGAGAAGATGTTATAATTGCGGAGAAATAGGCCATCAGTCACCTGATTGCACTAAAGGAATTAAATGTTTTAGGTGTAATAATTTTGGCCACAAATCAAATGATTGCCCTATCAATACGAAGAAGCAGCTTAAGATCCAAGATCAAAATAAGGAATGCTGCCTTACACCTTATAAAGACGTTAAAATAAATAATATAGGAGTAAATGTCCTTATAGATACAGGAAGCGACGTGAACCTAGTCCGAGAATCATACTATGATCAAATCAAGGGTGACCACTATAACCCTAACTCCATGATACGTCTTACAGGCATTGCCGAATATGAGATCAAGACTAAGGGATCACTAACAGCAAGGGTTCAAATAGATGAATGTTATTTTGATACCACTATTCACATTGTCGAAGATAAATCAATACCGGTAAATGTTATTCTCGGTAATCCGATACTCAATGAAATCGAAGTAAGTTTTTCTGCTAATAGTATTACTGCAAAGAAGATTATGCACTTTACGATGATAGATGATCACAACGATGAAGTTCTTGATGTTGCTGACAAAAAATTCACTGATGAAATTAAGACTATGATTGAAAACTATAACCCGAAGAATTCGGAAAAGGAATCTCATGTCGAAATTAAGATACTTCTCACTGACGAAACTCCAGTTTATCAAAATCCACGACGACTCTCACCTTTAGAACTGGATGTAGTTAATAAACAAATAGACGAATGGATCAACCAAGACATTATTACACCCAGTAAATCTGATTTTGCAAGTCCAATAGTGTTGGCAAGAAAGAAGAGTGGAAGTTACCGACTTTGTATTGACTACAGAAGACTAAATAAAAAGATAATAAAAGAAAGATTCCCTTTGCCGCTTATAGAGGACCAGATTGACCGATTGAAAGGACTCACTGGATATTTTAGAAAAATTATCAAGAATTACTCGCTGATTGCTAAGCCGTTAACAGATTTAATTAAGAAAGGTATTGTCTATGATTTTAATTTGAAATGTGAAAGAGCTTTCGACGAACTAAAAGATATCCTATGTAAGTCACCTGTGTTGAAGATCTATGACCCAAGCCTGGAAACTGAACTGCACACGGACGCCAGTGCCGAAGGATATGGAGCCGTTTTATTACAACGAAGCCCTAAAGATAACATGATGCATCCCATATACTACATGAGTAAGAAGACGACTCCAGCTGAAACTAAGAACCATAGTTATTATCTTGAAATATTGGCTATTGTAGAAGCCGTGGAAAATTTCAGAGTTTACTTACTGGGAATACGATTCAAGATTGTCACTGACTGCTCTGCTCTGACGACGACCCGAAAGAAAAATGACTTACCTCCTAGAGTAGCTTGCTGGGCTCTCCTGCTTGAGGAGTATGATTATGTTATTGAACACCGACCAGGAATACGTATGAACACGCATAAGCACGCTGATGCTCTCAGCAGATATCCTGTAAAAAAAGTTAACATACTTACCAACACTACTGCACGCCTGAAAAGAGCACAAGACGACGACATGAAAATAAAATTGCTGAAAAAGATATTGGAGACTGAACCCTATGAAGATTACCTGTACGAAAATGAAATACTGTGGAAAGTCAAGGATGGAACCAAACTAATAGTAGTGCCAAAGAAGAAGCAGACAGAAATTATTAGGAAACACCACGTAAAGGGACATTTTGGCATGTTTAAAACCGAAGACCTTATCGCAAGAGAGTATTACATTGATAACATTAAAGAGAAGATTAAATCAGTTATTGACAATTGTATGAAGTGTATACTAATATCGCACAAAAGAGGAGTCAAAATGAAAGACAAAAATGATGAGATATTAAAATTAATAGAAGAGGAACATATCCAAAGTTTTGATGAACATAGAGAAGAGCTTAGAAGAAAAGCAAAAGAAAGCATACAAAAGGTACAGGACGAAAATAGGAGAACTTGTAATCAGAAACGAACAGAAGCTAAACAATATAAAATTGGAGATCTTGTTGCCATTAAGCAGACACAGTTTGTTCAGGGTTATAAGCTATACCCTAAGTATTTGGGTCCGTATGAAATTGTGAATAGAAAGAGGAATGACCGATATGATCTCAAAAAGTTGGACATGGCGAAGGCCTGATTCATACATCGAGTTCAGCAGACATGATGAAGCCATGGACTGGCAATATACTGTCGGACTCATCTGAGGCAGATGAGTGAGCAGGATGGCCGTGTGGGATAGTTTTAAGTTCTTTTACCTTTTTATTTCTTGTCATATTAAAAAGTTGTTACTATATCTCTAATTTAGAAGAAAAAGAAGAAATGGCTGTCAGCTAATGAAAAGACTACGATGCTATAACGACTGCCTAAGTTTTATTTGTAATAAAGAAATAACATTGTTAATTCGCGCGTGTTCCTATTACTTATCCCACATATATATATATATATATAATCAGGATCTCGGAAACGGCTCCAACGATTTCGATGAAATTTGGTATGTGGGGGTTTTCGGGGATGAAAAACTGATCTAGCTATGTTTCATTTTCAGAAAATCGCTTTTACTCGTGTTTTCCGGCTATTTTTGTTTGCATTAGAATATAAAGCTAAATTTCGCCGACTTCGAGCAGATCATAATGGCACATTAGAAATCGGGTGGTCGCGGATCCAGCCGACCTCGGTTCGATACCACGTTTTTTTCAAGATTTTTAGTTTTTTTTTTAAGTTTATTTTTTATGAGAAAACGTCAAGTTTCTTCTTTTGTGAGAAAAAGTTACTTTTTTGTGAGAAAAAGTTATTTTTTTGCGAGAAAAAGTTACTTTTTTGTTAGAAAAAGTATTATAGGGAACGTGCAGTAACTATAGACGGCAGCACTAATGCGACAGAAGAGACACTATGCGGACAGTAAAACAAACTTATCAAGGTAAAACATTCAAATTGATGGCACCCTTATGGCACCAGTTGGCAGCACCGTCTATGTGCACGTTCCCTATTGGGAGCACAGAACAGGAAAAGCCGGTTGTCTGTAAAGTCGGTTTACGGACGATAGTTTAACGTGACTCACCCCTCCACCCCCTCCGGTGTTTTTGTCAAATATCTTGAAAACGGTGCATCCTACGGCAAAATCAATGAAATTTTCATCCCCCCTTTAATACCTCCGCGCTCCCTCCCCCGCATCCCCTCCCCCCCCTCTCAACCCCCCCCCCCCACCACTCCGGTGTATATAATCAGGATCTCGGAAACGGTTCCAACGATTTCGATGAAATTTAGTATTTGGGGGTTTTCGGGGATGAAAAATTGATCTAGCTTGGTCTTATCTCTGGGAAAACGCTTGGTACCGAGTTTCTGCCCGAGCAGAGCTCGGTCGCCCAGGTACTATCTGTTAACCGTAAATCATTTAAAAATGTTTCAGTAGAAACCTTTTATAATCCACTCAACAAAAGCACACGTTTGGACAAAAACGACTGGTTTATATAAACGCACCCACACGTGGCACCTGTTAGTAAGGGGGACACGTACGTGGTCCAACAGCTCAGCACAAAATGAAAGAAACCGTACCATCGTGGAATAATAAGTTCGTTAATTTCACACATCGGAAATCTACTTTTCGTTCTTTCTCTTTACCGAAACCCACACACCTGCGAAGTAATTCAATGGTGTGTGTGAAGTTCCCAATCCGCGCTGGGCCCGCGTGGGAACTACGACCCAAGCCCTCTCATTCGGGAGGCCTGCAGTATGACGCATACAGGGTTATTTTTAATTCACTGACATCCTCTTAACCCTGAATTCCTATCACTCAAACAAATGTTTTGTGTTTTACGACTTTTTAAAATGAAGCACTTTTTTTCCCATACAAATACACAGAGTATCGTAAAAATAAGAGGAAATCTCAAGTTTTCAAAACGTTATTACACCAAAAATATTAGGGGAGACCGAGGACAGTTGACACAGAGGAGAGTAGAAACAACGTCGATTTTTTTAGAACTTATTAACTGCTAGAGAGCTCGCAATAGCGCGCGTTTTTAGTTCAAGTCTCGAGCTATCAAACACGCGCTATTGCGAGCTCGCTAGCAGTTAATAAGTTCTAAAAAATCGACGTTGTGTCTACTCTCCTCTGTGTCAACTGTCCTCGGTCTCCCCTAAGCTATGACAAAAGCCGTAAAACAAAAAACATTTGTTTAAGTGGTAGGAGTTTAGGGTTAAAAGGATGCTAGTGAATTACAAATAACCCTGTATAGGCTGGGATGATGAAGAAGATGTTGACGAAAATACGACCTGTTTTCGACGACCTGGGGCTAAATTCTGGAACGGGCCTTCACGGGTTTGGTAGCGGTAATTCATTCGTTGGGGTTGGGTTTGGTTTGAACTGCTATTCAGGAACGCCAAAAATCACTGGTTTGCGAGAGGTTCGGGCTGAGATTGGGATGAGCCTTATTTATTTACAAAGCGAATTAACAGAAAAATAAGTCTCATCCCAAGCTTAACCCATTCCTATCCTCTCCCAGGCGATTGAATTATCCCTCGCAAACCGTGTTGGGCCGTTCCTGAATTTAGCCCCTGATGAGAACCTGTAGGCTTATTGTCTAACGTTTTTGACGCTTGCCTTCGCAATCGCTATCTCTTTCTGTCAAACGGTATAAAACGTTGACAGAAAGAGATAGTGAAAGCGAAGGCAAGCGACAGAAGCGTTAGACAATGCGGCCTCTGGGCTGAGTTGTTAATCCAAACTAAACGGCCAAGGCTATGTTTCAGGGCCTACCTAACCAACATTACGGTATTTACAGCCGGCCAAGTGCGAGTCGGACTCGCGCACCGAGGGTTCCGTACAAAATTTGACGTAAGTATGTTAAAATGTAAATAATATGCGATCCAGCGTAGTTGGAGCAGCCTGTACCAAATGTGCGCCAACCGGTTCTGTACCTCTACCATGAGTTACACTAGTTTACAGTGACCGTACTCGCTAGCGACGGCGTAAATGATTTGTATGGAGAATTGTACTTCCGTAAGTGACCGCTAGAGGCGCTGTACACAATTCTCCATACAAATCATTTACGCCGTCGCTAGCGAGTACGGTCACTGTAAACTAGTGTAACTCATGGTAGAGGTACTGCTAGTTGACAGAGCGACCGGCCGATGCGCCGCGATAACAAACTAATAAATAAATAGTGCACTGTGTGTTAGACTTAAATTTTGCATCATGAATTGTAAAATAGGTATTTGTGTAACTATTGCATGATTTTGTTAGTAGACTTTAATTAACTGCGGATTGGAGCATCGAGACAAACCACTCTGGTTTAACGATGGTCTTATATTATTGTTATGTAAATTTGATTTAATGAACTAAAACAATTACTTTGCTCACCCGCGACCTTACAATAGTTACGATTATGCAAGAAATGTGTGTTCATGCAGTTCCTCCAGCTCCACACTGTACGAACACACACAAATCACATAAACCCAACCATCACCACCACCAAGCTACACTGACGCCAAACTAAAAGTTTAACATTTGGTAGCATACCATACGGTTGTGGTAACTCTGAAGATGAGCTCTGGTTGAGTTCGAAACGCGTCAGTGTAGCTTGGTGGTGGTGATGGTTGGGTTTGTGATTTGTGTGTGTTCGTACAGTGTGGAGCTGGAGGAACTGCATGAACACACATTTCTTGCATAAATGTAACTATTGCAAGGTCGCGGGTGAGCAAAGTAATTGTTTTAGTTCATTAATATGGACCTCCGCAAAGTAACGCCTGATTCAATAAATTAAATTTGATTTATCTCTGTAATAAATAAATAAATAAAATAATGTACACCGTAAACAGCCATAATTACAATAATCCAGTGTTAGCAGTACCTCTAACATGAGTTACACTAGTTTACAGTGACCGTACTCGCTAGCGACGGCGTAAATGATTTGTATGGAGAATTGTACTTCCGTAAGTGACCGCTAGAGGCGCTGTACACAATTCTCCTTACAAATCATTTACGCCGTCGCTAGCGAGTACGGTCACTGTAAACTAGTGTAACTCATGGTAGAGGTACAGAACCCTGCTTCTAAGTAAAATGTACGCAGTGTGTGATAATTTTATAATTATATTAAATATTATTTTTTGCTGTACCGGCTACAGATACATAATCGGCGAAAATTTCAAGTGTCTAGTTAACGCCATTATAAAGATCGAGTTCAAAGAGTTAAAAACGCTGAAAAAACACGTTTCTTGTAAGACGACCCCCTTTAATTTTTAACTTTACTTTATTTTTATTATTGGTTGTTATAGCGGCAACCGAAATACATAATCTGTGAAAATTTCAACTGTCTAGCTATCACGGTTCATGAGATACAGCCTGATGACAGACGGACGGACAATGGAGTCTTAGTAATTAGGGTCCCGTTTACCCTTCGGGTACGGAACCCTAAAAACGCTACAAATAGCCGTCCGTGGAAAGCCAAAGTCAACACTATAACGTTATACCGGTCGCGAATTCAATATGCGACGGCAATAAATTGTCGACTGGTATTTTCCAAGCTCCCTTATAAAATCATCGTAGCATATCTGAACGTAGCAGAAGAGATGGTCCACAGATTGGATAATCAATTTTGAGGCGAACCTCGTTTCGTTTTTGTATAAAAATACACTTTTAAAGGGGGAACGTATCAAAATATATAAAGTTTAAAACGAATAATGCACGAAACATATAATAGTCATTATATATTATATACTTACTACTACTTACTACAATGTTCACCATGCTACCAAATGTTAGACTAACAGACCAAAACAAAAATGTTTTAAATACCTATAACTATAATGTTTTAACTATAACTTCTCAAGTACCCGCTTTATTTTTTCAAACAAACTAGATACACAAAAATAAATGAACTTTAACTGTCTCACAAAACTACTTACCTTGATTTTTTGTTTATTTACTGTTAAATTAACAAGTAGAAATAGGTAGCATGGTGAACGGTTGCGATTCTCCGAAGATGAGTTCTGTACGCTTAGTATAAGTTTTACTACACCAAAGTACTTCTCGATCGCGTTTACGTAAAAATTTCAATTCTATGGAAACATGGAAGCGCGCGCGCGGAGACGCTGTCCATGTTTCCCTAGTAATTGAAATTTTTACGTAAACGCGATCGAGAAGTATTTTGGTGAAGTAAAACTTATACTAAGCGTACTGTACGCTTAGTATAAGTTTTACTTCACCAAAATACTTCTCGATCGCGTTTACGTAAAAAATTCAATTACTAGGGAAACATGGACAGCGTCTCCGCGCGCGCGCTTCCATGTTTCCATAGAATTGATTTATTTACGTAAACGCGATCGAGAAGTATTGAAGTGAAGGAAAACTTATACTAAGCGTACAGTACGCTTAGTATAAGTTTTACTTCACCAAAATACTTCTCGATCGCGTTTACGTAAAAAAATCAATTACTAGGGAAACATGGACAGCGTCTCCGCGCGCGCGCTTCCATGTTTCCATAGAATTGATTTATTTACGTAAACGCGATCGAGAAGTATTTTGGTGAAGTAAAACTTATACTAAGCGTACTGTACGCTTAGTATAAGTTTTACTTCACCAAAATACTTCTCGATCGCGTTTACGTAAAAATTTCAATTCTATGGAAACATGAACGCGTGCGCGCGGATGCGCTGTCCATGTTTCCCTAGTAATTGATTTTTTTACGAAAACGCGATCGAGAAGTATTTCGTGAAGTAAAAACTTATACTAAGCTTACTGTACGCTTAGTATAAGTTTTACTTCACCAAAATACTTCTCGATCGCGTTTACGTAAAAATTTCAATTCTATGGAAACATGGACGCGTGTGCGCGGAGGCGCTGTCCATGTTTCCCTAGTAATTGATTTTTTTACGAAAACGCGATCGAGAAGTATTTCGTGAAGTAAAAACTTATACTAAGCATACTGGTTGAGTTCGGTACGCGTCAGTGTAGTTTGGCGGTGGTGATAGTTGGGTTTGTGTGTGTTCTTACAGTGTGGACTACTGCGCTTCTGTCTACTGTGTCTTAGTCCATTAAACGGTACTGTGGACACAACTCTCTGATAAAATGAAGCGGTTGTTGTGTTGGGAGTACGTAATGACAATAATTTACCACTGTCCAATCCAAGCTGTGCTAGTAAGTAAATAGGATTGGTTCCTTCTTCATCGGATTCGATTCCAAACTCGTCGGATTCCAAGTTCGTCGGACTCCAAACTTGTCGGTTTATGTACGGTCAAAGACATAAAGACTGTGCCTAAGCAGACTGTGTGAAACTTAAAGTACCTACTTATTTGTTTTTAGATCGCTTTTTATTGTAACTACCTAACCCACCTATCCATTATTGCGAACACCCAAGTTTATAAACATGAGATTAGTAGTGCGCGTTTGGCAGCCGCCGTGACGTGCGACTCCGAGAGGAAGGGCTACGGATTAGCCCGAAACATGTCGAGTTTAAACTCGTTTTAAGATGTGAGTGATCCGTTTATTTTCACTATGAGATTACTTCCTAATTTGTCATCGAATTAGGAACAAATCGAACATGAGTGTACAATCTTAACAAACTTGGAATCCGACGAAGAAGGAACCAACCATAAATAAATACTGCACTAAAAGTTCTACAAGTAAAATCTAACCAGAAACTGACTTTACTATTTAACTGATTCCCACCCACCCCATTGTGCAGAGCCAGTGTCCATTTTACAACCGCAATGACTCACTCTATCTTAAGACTTCGTATTGTCCTTTTTGTAAAAATATAGATTTAATTGTGCTGATGTAAATAAATAAGGTAACGGCGCCTGTTAACGCGGGTATCAAAATCGGCGTCCATCACCGCGGTATTTTGAAATATGCATTTTATAATTAAACCCATCGTTTTACTAAAAAACGAATTTTCTGCGAATGAAGCTCATTTAATTGACTAACAAACTTATTAGCGCTAGTACGTTTGAATGAAACAAAGAGCTCGCAATTCATCGATTTCCGCGGCGGCACCGCAGGAAGAGGTCTTGCCATACAAACGTGTGTCGCTTCGTGTAAGATAACTCGAATCTTATTTAGTATTTTACGTAATAGTTAGGGCAATTGAATGAATGTTATGGTTTTTAATCGTTTGTTTACAGTTTTCTGCACGACTTTTAAATAGTCTTTTTATATTTTTTATCCTGGAAATAAGTTTAAAATTGAATATAAAATACAGTGGTGATAGGCGTCGTTTTTTTATGTGGATTCTAATATCGTGGTATACCACGGTAATAGATAAAATGGTGATTTTGGTTCTTTATGCTTTAGTTTTGGTATATCTGATCTGTTATATACTTTCTTACAGTTATTCCAATCTTGATCTATTCACATTATTAAAGAACTATTTCCATGGTATGGAAAGTATTCAACAAACCCTTAATTTTTAGCAAAAACTTCAGTATTGAATTTGTAGTTTCTATAGAAACCGTTATTTTGTTAAGTTGTTTAAATATTGCGATAAAATCAAATTTATACTTATCAGTTATATAATTTTGGTTTTATACCAAGGTAATAACTAATATTTTTGGTTTATGATGAAAATACAACTGTATCTTATTGTTTTTATGGGTCGGAATTAGATTTTATAACACTCCAAATTAAGCCTATTACCGATTGTACGACCACATAACCCTCGGTAATAGAAAGTATGGGAATCTATTACCGACCCATTCAATGTTTATTTGGGTCGGTGACAGTTTCTTAAGGAAGTATCTATTACCGAGTAACATTTTAGTCTTGTATTAAAATAGATGACATTTAGGGTACCGTAAGTGCAGATTTTTTTGATAAAGTTGAGACTTTTACTCATCAGTCAGAAATACTCATAAGTAATTTAATTTAATGCAATATTGTGACAAATTACAAAAGAAAATATGTAATCATGTAAGACATATTTTGACGTTTTATTTCTAGTTTTCCTTAAAAAAATTATGTACTAAAACAGTATACAGAACCAAAAATCATTATTTTTTATTTTCCTCGGTGTTAGGATCCAAATTATGAGTCGGGTTCCTATTACCCATGGTAGAAAGTTGTTGCTTTTTATACACTCGGTAATGGAAGCTCAATTCGCGGTAATAGAATCATAACCTGTCGATTGCCACGGTAATAGAAGACTTGGGTATTTTGGCTTCAATAAATATTTTATCAAATAATTAATAGTAAAATGAGCCCAGAAAGTTACGACGACGAAAGTTCAATAAACAATCTTAAATAAAAAAAAATTCTGGGTCGTTTAGAAGCTTTGATACCCTTATTTTTTTGGACTAATTTCAAAACTCCCTTAAGTACCACGGTAATAGGCGCCGTTACCTTATTTGTTGTTATAGCGGCAACCGCAATACACCATCTGTGAAAATTTCAACTGTCTAGATATCACGGTTCATGAGATACAGCCTGGTGACAGACGGACAGAGGGACAGACTGTCGGACAGCGAAGTCTCAGTAATAGGGTCCCTTTTTTACCCTTTGGGTACGGAACCCTAAAAAGTACTTAATGCCAAGTTTCTTGCGGCGCGTTATTCTTGGCAATCATGGTCTTTTCGAAAGCGCTGGTGGACTCAAAAAAAGCCGAAGAGCTCTTAACGGAATAATTACAGAATAAAAACGTACAGAAATAAATTTTTGAAAGTGTAGGGGAGACCGAGGACAGTTGACACAGAGGAGAGTAGACACAACGTCGATTTTTTAGAACTTATTAACTGCTAGCGAGCTCGCAATAGCGCGTGTTTGATAGCTCGAGACTTGAACTAAAAACGCGCGCTATTGCGAGCTCTCTAGTAGTTAATAAGTTCTAAAAAAATCGACGTTGTTTCTACTCTCCTCTGTGTCAACTGTCCTCGGTCTCCCCTACTCGAGGTTCGCTCAGATTTTTTATCCCGGATCAGAATGAAAGGGAAGAAAATATCAAAAGCAGTTTAACAATCCGTGTATTAGGATAAACGTAGTGAACTTTACTATAGTACTGGCTGCTGCCCGCGACTCCGTCTGCGAAGAATAGGGGTATGAAAAATAGATGTTGACCGATTCTCAGACCTACCCGATATGCACACGAAATTTCATGAGAATCGGTCGAGCCATTTCGGAGGAGTTTGGTAACACACACCGCGACACGACAATTTTATTTTATTACTAGCTGTTGCCCGCGACTCCGTCTGGGAAGAATAGGGCTATTAAAAATAGCCTACGACCTATTCTCAGACCTACCGAAGACAATGAAAAAAGTTTCACGAAAGGCCTTTTCGGAGGAGATCGATAACAAACACCGTGACACGAGATTTTTATATTTTAGATTATTTAGCCTATAATTGTGTCCCACTGCTGGGCAAAGGCCTCTTCTCTTGACTTCCACATCTCCCTATCCAGCGCTATATTTGACCACTCCCTCAGTTCCGCGTCCAGGTCGTCTCGCCTTCTCCACCTCGGCCTGCCTTGCCGTCGGTGCCCATCGCGCGGCTCCCACCACAATATTACATGGCTGATATTATCACTAGATGATTTAGGACTACATTAATGCAGCAAAACAAGCTGAAAATCATGGTGTTGTGATTAGAAAACAGTCAAGGCATGCCATTCAACAATGTTAATGTACATACATGCTCAGTCAATATCAAAGTTAATAGTTTTCGTATAAAATGCGTGGGAATGAAAAGCTATAATGTATAGGTGAAATACTAAAGACTTGCTATAAACCTCACTCGACTCCCTGGCTACGATATCAAGTGATAAAGGTGCCTCTGGGACTACAAACTGGGGCGACACGAAACATATTACGCCATAAATCTCGGAAAGCCGAAAAGGTCACTATGCACATTTGAGCCGTAGAATATAACGATCCGCCACGACTAAACGAGGCGGCGCGGCGAGCGTTTCTTTGTTCATTGCGTTCATAGTCATCATTTCAGCCGAAAGACGTCCACTGCTGAATATAGGCCTCCCCCAAGGCTCGCCAAACAGATCGGTCCTGCGCCATCCGCATCCAACGCGATCCCGCAACCTTAACCAGGTCGTCGCTCCACCTTGTTGGAGGCCTACCTACATTGCGTCTTCCGATCTGTGGACGCCACCCGAAATCCTTCTTGCCCCATCGGCCATAAGTTCTACGAGCGACCACCAACATAGACATAGCTCGAAGAATCGCCAGACTCAAGTGGCTTGGCAGGGCACATCGCTCGTAGAACTGATGGTTCATTGCGTTGCGTTGCTACTAAATAAATAATGATTTAGCATATACTGTTTTAAGCTTTCATGATTTTCACTCATAATTATTAGGTATACTAAACGGGACTTATCACGCAAACGTATCGGACACATTGCATCAGCCGTGGTCACGGGTTGCGCAAACAATATTTACGTCAACTCAACTCGACTAGTCGAGTCAACTCGTGACCACAGCTGCTGCAATGTGGCCGAAACGTCGAGGTAAATATTGTTTGCGCGATAAGTCCCGTTTAGTATAATAATAAATTATGGGAGAATGTGATTTGACAGCTCATAAAAAGTACGTCAGTTGATTGGTGGTGTCAACATCCCTATTAATTGTTAATAAACTAACTTAACCAGTAGGTTAGGTAATTCTTCTAGATGGCTCTTCAAAAAATCTTGACAACAATACGCTGCTATATATTTTACTTATGATAATCGTTGATATGACAACTGAAATTATCACAAACTAAATTATTGGAAACCAAGAGATCCGATCCTGAAATACATTTACAGATCAATCATCTAGCTGCTGAATATTTTGGATTAATTTTAAGGCAGCTTGTAGCTTGCGACTCCCTAAACAGATATCTGTATGAATAAGCCCTCAAAAAGGAATTTTGGACAAATATTGAACAACCAAATCCCTTCTGTACCTCTATACATCACCGCAGCACGCCTAGAAAAGGGTCTAAGTATTTGCCTACTACGAAAGTGCTTTATTCATGAACGTAAATGTTATATTTAGATACAATTTGTGTTTATCTGAAATTTCGTACAATATCAACATAGATACCTACTCAAAATTAAAGGTAGAACATGTCTAGTCATCTTTTTTGAAAAATTAGTTTTTAATCTCAGAATGTAGAACTCGCAAAGAACTATAACTAACCATTGGATTAAATAACATAATGGATATCTGAAAGAAATGTAAATTTCACTTTTACAGAAATCATCATAATCATTTCAGCCGTAGGACGTCCACTGCTGGACATAGGTCTCCCGCATTGACGCCCAATCATTACGGTTGGAAGCGACTTGCATCCACCCTGAACCTTCACCAAATCGTCCGTCCATCTCGTTGGTGGACGTCCCACGCTGCGCTTGCCAGTCCGTATTTATTCTTTCTCTTCCCCGAAACCCGCACTTCAATGGTGTGTGTGAAGTTCCCAGTCTGCACTAGGCCCGCCTGGGAACTACGGCCCAAGTCCTTTCATTCTGAGAGGAGGCCTGTGCCCTGCAGTGGGACGTGATGATGATGAATGTTAAAGTTCAGTCGAACCAAATATTCCTTGAGCATGAATAGTTGAGCTAAAACCTTTTTATTAGTTTGACTTGCCATTATACTCTGGCCTTTAGAACTGAATTCGATTTTCAAACTTCGTATGGTGCCATCCCGTTCACGTAAATAGTATTAAACAAAAGAGTAAAGACGCGGCACGGTATAATACGAACTTCGAATTTCAAATTGCGTATTAGCCCCTCTGATAAACGAAGTAATTACAAAGTTCTAAAACGTTATAAAATAAAACCTGATTTGCTTACGATGATTAAAACTATAGCCAGACCGTTTTGTCTACACCGAAACTCATACCATGTTTTTATACAAATAAATAAATAACTAAAATAATACAATACAAATATTCTTTATTGATCAACAAAAGCAGTACAGTGACATTACAAAAATAAAAACTCAGGTAGACAATAGGTAGGTAGGTAATAATAAAAGTCGACTTTAAGATAATGATGATGATGTAAAAATAAACGCTTGTAATAGTGTATAACTCAAAAGTGTCTGAAAAGTTGTCATTGTTTATTTCATATTCTGATATGAAATAGGCGAAGTGCGTTGTTGATGGTCAATTTAAAATAAAATGTCGCTGGAGCGTTAAACTCTTCAGTCTTCAGCCATTTTTGCATAAAAATTCCATTATGCAACATTGCTGGAGGTGGAAATTATCGCTCCAGTCTAGTTAACAATTTTACAAAAAAGTAAAAACAAGTATAAATGAAGTTACAAGATTTTATAAACCTTTAACCCTTCTTAAAATGGAAATGGAAATTTCCATCATAAATTAACATTTTTTTAAGATATTTTTTTTGTATGTTTACCTTAAGCTAGAGATCAATTTTATTAACATTATCCTGATTGATTTCACAAGTAAAAAAAAAACATGCAAAGAAGGGCTAAGGTGTCCAGTCAAATTTACTACTAGAAATAAACGCAAGAGTGAAGAAATTGACCACACAGATTTTGCTTAAACGATGTCGACTACGAGTGTTACAATATTTATAACGTTGTAAATTTGTAAATAATGTGACGCACCTACCTCACAAGAGTTTTGGCAGATATTTACCTCAAAACACGAAACAATTAAGCCGAAATTTTGCTAATAATAATAATAATAAGAAGGACAAAGCCAGTAAGTACCTTGACCTAGCTCACGAGATAACCGCCATGTGGGATGTTGATTCGACGATCATTGTCCCGATAGTCGTTTCTGCGAACGGTCTGATAGCGAAGAGTCTCGACCAACACCTCAAGAGACTCTCGCTAGATGGCTGGATCAAGGGTCAGATACAGAAGGCGGTACTCCTGGACACTGCGCGGATAGTCAGGAGGTTCCTCTCTCTATCGCCCTAACCACCGATAGCTTAGGCCCCGCCTCGCTGCCGGTGGCACCCTAGGAAAGGTTTTTATAATGATTTTACGTTTTGTATGTATAGTTTTATATTTTACTTTTTGTATAATTATTGTAAAAATCTAACCTAAGAGAAAAAAATATAAATAAAGATAATAATAATAAACTTTATTCAGTACCATAAATGTAACCACTGCTTACTTACAAATAAGCTACACTAATTGAGGTATAATGCTATGTAAGTATACATTATTCTATACTTAAGACTTAATTGTTTACTCCTCATTAGTTTGCGAGTAAGCGTCTTCTGTTCCCCGTACTAGTATAAAACTGTATCACGGTGGAACGGATTCGCCGTCCTCTTTAACTTTACCTAAAATCTATTAAAGTTAAACAAAACCAAACAAAACTAATCAATTACTTGTAATTACTTGTAGTTGCTAAGTCGCGGTTCTAGAATTAATTACTTAATTTCAATACCGCTGACAGTTACCTCTGGAAATTAAATATTTATTATGAATTAGAGAGGAATTAAAGCCTAAGGCAAAGGTATAATCTATAATCTACTAAGATGCTACGCCGCTTATACTACCCCTGAACATTGTATAAACAATAAAATTCTGTAGACAATATTTTAGCTTGATCATTGGTTCTTTAATTAAAGTAGCGGCATGTAGTAATGGCACTTTTGACGTTTGCTCGCTCATGATACATACTTGGGATAACTCGAGGCAAGTTCTGAGGATTTGATATCGATAAAAAAGATGTCGATATAATAAATTAAAATACATGTGCACAGGTAACCTATCAATGTTTAGAAACTCCTTTACTCGAATTTCATTCATCCGAAAACGGTTCACCGACATTTTAAAATTCATATGAGAAATATTTAAAAATAAAAAATAATCGGTGAAAATTTCAAGTGTCTAGACATTTTAAGACATAATTACGGAGCCCTAAAAATTAAATGTTTACCAAAAAACTTATTATGCAAACCAAAATGAAACACCCGTCCATTAGTGCCTAAAGCTAAGCCATGCCAAATAAAAATAACAGAATGTTGCATCAACGATATTACAAATTCAATGTTTTTCCGAACAAAAGCTGTTTTAGCGCAACCAAATCGAACAAGTACTTAGGTACTTACCTCGAACAAATATTTTTACGATAAAAGCGCAAAGTTTCCATAATGACTGATGTCGCAATTTAAAACATACGACAGTTACCGTAGAGTACAAAGTTCTATAACTACAGCGTAATTGAAGTCTTCTTTTTTTACATGACATTTCGCAGTCTCGGCGTGGGCGGTTATTTTCAGGGTTCCGTTGTCGTACATGGAACCTTTACAGTTTCGCCACAGGAATAAATAAACGGAACAGAATAAAAGATACAAACAACGCCACGCACGCATTACACTACTACACGCACAATATATATGTGTGCGTGACCTGTCACAGACAGGACGGGGGGGGGCGTGCACCGGCGCCCGCTCGGAGACAAACCGGTTTGAACTAGCTCAGTGAGTAGACAAAGCTCAGGTGTGCCGCCAACGACGACGCGACCGTTTAGCGTTTAGCTACATAGTTCGGGTGTTCGTTTGTTTTTAAAGATGCCTACCTGTTGTAGTGTTGTAGATATACAGATATTACATACTTAAGTACTTGTTTGAATAAAATATTTTGATTTTTTTTTTTTGTACCGAGTGACAATCCTATGATAATAGGTAAGAATTTCGAGCTCTGTTCGGAAGCTTTTCTTCTGTTCCGTTTATTTATTCCTGTGGTTTCGCCATGTCCACTGTGACTTAGCTTAGAGACTCTTAGTACTAAGAAACTATAATTTTGCACTGGTATATACCCCTAAACAAATTGTTACGAGCGCGCCTCATGTGCCTGCCGCCGCCCGCACCTCTCCCGGCCCCCTTTGTCGTCCTACCCCTCCGCCCCTGTACCGCGCGAGCGAGGACTCAATTAAACATTTAGCTCTCAATATTGTCAAGCCTAAGTAAGCAATAGAACAAGTGAAGTCCTTTAGATACCTCATCATCATCATCATCATTTCAGCCGTAGGACGTCCACTGCTGGACATAGGCCTCCCTCATTGATGCCCAATCATTACGATTGGAAGCGATTTTCATCCACCCTGAACCTGCGGCCTTCACCAAATCGTCCGTCCATCTCGTTGGTGGACGTCCCACGCTGCGCTTGCCAGTCCGTGGTCTCCATTCCAGAACTTTTGGCCCCCAACGGCCATATGTTCTACGTGCTATATGGCCTGCCCATTGCCATTTCAACGAGCTAATCCGTTTGGCTATGTCGGTGACCCCGGTTCTTCTACGGATCTCCTCGTTTCTGATTCGATCCCGTAGAGAAACTCCAAGCATAGCCCTCTCCATAGCTCGCTGAGCGACTCTGAGCCTATTCATCAGGCCCATAGTGAAGCACCACGTCTCGGATCCATATCACGTTTAGATACCTAGGCAGCATTATTACAGAAGACTCTAGATGTTCACCAGATATTATTACCAGGATAGCCATGGCGAAAAAGGTGTTTAACACTAAAAGAAGCCTACTTTCAGCTAAAATATCAAGCTCCGTCAGGAAGAAACTGGTGAAAGTCTACATCTGGAGTATAGCTCTCTACGGCTGCGAAACGTGGACCATGACCCAAAGAGACAGAGAGAGTGTTCGGTTTTCAACCTTGATAGGAAAATACACCTCTCAGTGTATCCTTCAGAAATACTCTTCTGACCTGTCAAGGTGACAGTTCTAAAGCTCTCGTGGATTCGGTCGGTACGCGCCGAGTGCTTGTGCGCAATATAATTATTAAAAGTACGGTTTTCGGGCTATATCGGATTTATAAACATACATACACACACCCATACACCAACCCAAAAGTGGATCGAGCTGAAGAGCGCCGTGGATGCAAGCAGGGCCCTGCGAGAAGCGACGTAGTGAAAGCCAGGTACACTTTCTTCACAGTATTATATCTATGTATTTATCCCTGTCCAACTCTGCCTAGCGCAGATCCATACATTTTTGGTAGCAGAGCGTGGTTTAGAGGCTTTCGATAAGCTAATGGAGGCGAATTTCCAATATAAACAAACTATCGATAGGTCGGATAGTAAGTTGGATTCAAGTCGGTCAGAGTCAGATGGACTATTATCTCGGTTGCCTACATTACAATTACCGTCCTTTGCTGGGGCAATGGACCAATGGGTGGGATTCAATAATTTGTTTGATAGTTTGGTGGATTCACGTTCGGACTTATCGGGGGCTCAAAAGTTGGCCTATCTCATGTCGTGCCTCTCCGGTGAGGCTCGGGGTTTAATCCAACATTTGCGGATATCGGATGAGGGTTACCAAATTGCAAGGGAACTTTTAATGAAAAGGTACCAAAATACCCGTCGGCTGGCAGACGTGCATGTGGACCAAATCCTTAACCTGCCGTCTGTGTCTCCCAAACTTATCGGTCTGCGGGCACAGTTTCTTAATCCAATCATTATGGCTGTCAACTCACTGGAGCGTCTCGGTTTTCCTGTCATTGAGTGGTCCTTTCTACTTGTCCATATCTGTCTGGCAAAATTGCCTACTAATCTCAAGACTCGGTTTGAGCAAAAGTGTGGGAATGAAGCGGAGAGCATTCCAACATTTTCGGATTTACAGGAATTTCTCGAGGTAGAATGTCGATTGTTGGAGTGTGCCAGGGCTGACCCTGGGCATCCCGTTCAGGAGCCTGTTGCGAGTCCATCTAGGCCACGTCGTAGGGCACCGCAGTTCACAGGAGTGACACTTATCCAGCCTTGTGGCTTTTGTGGAGATCGGGACCATCGGGATCTTCCACACTGTTCGGAGTTCAAAGCGATGTCCCCATATGCTCGGAAGGATTATGTGCAGAAAAATCGGTTTTGTTTCTTTTGCCTCGGACCACATGGATATAAATATTGTAATCGGGTTCCTAACTGTGCATCGTGTGGGAGTAGGAAACATCATCCCTTATTGTGTTTCAATCGGTCGGGCTCTCATCAGGGCCACCCTAACCAGCGACGTTCGGCTGAGCGGTCACCGGCCCGTACGGGCGGGGGTCATATTGCTTCAGATCCACCACGGCCACACCGTGGTTCTCCTTCACGGTCGCACCGTGGCTCGCCTTCTCGGTCTAGACGAAGAGTGAATCCGTCTCGCACTCAACCTCCGTCTCCTCATCAGGCTCAACAGCGGAGAGAGTATGACCAAGATGAGGGTCAGGTTCGTGATGGTCATGACCAACGCCGTCATGGCGAAAGAGATATTGCCCATCATCACGACCAGCAGTATACTAGACCATAGGATACGGTTTCTCTCGGTCATACTGCCCCGGGGCTACTTCCAGTAACAGTCCTACTGCCCACGGCTTTAGTAAAAGTCTATTTTAATTCGGATTTGGATAAGGGCATTGAAGTTCGGGCGTTACTGGACGTAGGCTCGCAGGGGTCTTTAATAACTTCGGATTTAGCTCGCAGGCTAGGATTACGGCTAGAGCCATCGGACAACCATATTCGGGGTATTGGTAATACAAAGGCTATTGGTATTTGTGGGAAGGGTTCGTTGACCTTCTCTCCGGTTACTAAGCGGTTTCCTATGGTTACCACTCCGGTGGTTAGTATGAAAAATATAATCGGTCACATGCCTGCACTTACTTTAAATAATTCGGTTCTTCGGCTTACAGAGGGCTTAACTCTGGCAGATCCAAATTTCGGTTCACCGGCACCCATCGATTTATTACTAGGTTCGGATGTTTTCGGCGCACTAGTAGGAGGAGATAAAATAGTATTACAGCCTGACGGGCTGACGGCTTATAATTCGGTTTTCGGTTATGTGTTGTTAGGCCCGGTGCTAGTGCAGCCGGCTGCCTCAACTCTAATAGATGATTCGGAGTTTTTTGGTGCGTCAATTTCGGATACTTTAGAGAAGTTTTGGAAGGTGGAAGAGCCACCCCAAGCGTGCCAGTCTAATCCATTAGACCAGGAGTGTGAGCTTCATTATAAAAATAATACAGTACGGTTGAATGACGGACGGTTTATGACTAAATTGCCATTTATATCATCGCGACCGGTTTTAGGGGATTCCCGCGCCATTGCGGAGAAACGGTTTCTGGCGTTAGAACGTAGGCTTAAGGCGAAGCCTGCCTTACGCGAAAAGTACATCAACTTTATGCGGGAATATTCAAATCTCGGTCATATGTCACTTTCAAAGTTTGACTTTCAATCGGGTCAGGAGTTCTACGTCATTCCTCATCATGCTGTATGTAAAGATGAACAATCGAAACTGCGGGTCGTATTCGACGGGAGCTGCGCCACGTCGTCGGGCGCATCCCTAAATAATTGTCTACATGCGGGTCCTAAACTTCATAGGGACATCACGGAGATTTTGATGCTCTTTCGGAAGCATCAGATTGTTTTCGTGACGGATATTAAAATGATGTTTCGTCAAACTTGGATTGATCCTTCGGACAGGCGGTTTCAATTGATTCTATGGCGTGAGTCGCCTCATGAGCCGCTGCTCGTTTACGAATTGAACACAAATACTTATGGTTTAAAATCTAGCCCCTTCGTGGCTATTCGGACTTTACTAGAACTCGCAAATAGAGAACGCGAACGGTTTCCTAAGGCTGCGGCCACACTAGAGCAACATATCTATGTCGATGACATTTTGACAGGAGCGGATACGGAAGAGGAGGCTCTCTTACTCCAACGGGAATTAATCCAAATAATGGATTCGGCAGGATACGAGTTGCGTAAATGGATATCCAATTGTCCTGCACTTCTGAAGGACTTACCAGAAGATCATTTGCAAGTTCCTCATTTGTTTGATAATCCTGAAGTGGATAGTTCGGTTTCGGTCTTAGGTGTTCAATATAATCCGATTTCGGATAATTTCTCATATCGGACGACTTTAACTTCGGATAATTTGATTACGAAAAGACAAATCTTGTCTACCGTTGCTCGGATGTATGATCCTACAGGTTGGATTTGCCCGGTTACCTTCTGGGCAAAGTGTTTACTCCAGCGTTTGTGGCTTGAAAAGTTAACGTGGGACGAAGAAATCGGTGGGAGTCTTGCGAGAGACTGGATTCGGTTTAAAATGGATTTATGTAACCTTAATCGGATCGAGGTTCCGCGATGTATGTTTCCCAAGTCAACGTGCCAAGTTTCGGTTCACGGATTTTGTGACGCGTCGGAATTAGGATACGCAGCAGTGGTCTACTTACGTACCATCACTGAGGACGGTTCTTCTTCGGTTCACCTGATAATGGCAAAGAGTAAGGTCGCTCCCATCAGATCTCGGCTCACCATTCCAAAGTTGGAATTGTGTGGAGCCGTGCTCTTAGCTAAGCTCCTGCATCATGTTTGTCTTTGTTTGCAAAGAACCATGGATGTCTCGGAGGTTTACGGATGGACGGACAGCTCCATTGTCCTGTCGTGGCTTAAAACGCCACCTCATACTCTACAGGTATTTGAAGCGAATCGCGTGTCACAGTTACAGAATTCTGCGGTACACATTTCGTGGCGGCACGTTCCAGGCCAGATGAATCCGGCTGACTGTGCATCCCGAGGTTGTCAGTCATCAGACTTGGTTTCCCATCCTTTATGGTGGGGTCCGAAATGGCTCCAGGGGCCTGAATCCCATTGGCCTGTTTCGGTAGTACAGGCGCCAGCTGTGCTACCTGGTTTGCGTTGCTTAGTAGCAACCAGCGGTCAGGATCAAACGGTTTCGGATTTTGACGTTTTAAATCGGTATAGTTCTCTCGACAAATTAATCGGTGTCGTAGGTTGGATACGGAGATTTTCTCATAATTGTCTTAATAAAGATAACAAAATCAAATCGGAATATTTGTCACCTGAAGAGAGGGAAGAATCTTTGTTGGTTTGTGTAGCTTTAATTCAAAACCAGAACTTCGGCGAGGAAATTGATACTCTGCAGAATAATCGAAGGCTTAAGGGCCACTGGAAACGTCTAACCCCCTTCCTAGACTCTAAGGGGTTGCTTCGGGTAGGTGGTAGACTACAAAATTCGGACTTACCCTATGATTCGCGACATCCGTTAGTGCTTCCTAAATCGGGTCACTTTGTAACTATTTTGATTCGGGATTTACATTTAAAAAATGCACATGTCGGTCCAAATACGTTGTTAGGTATTCTGCAACGCAAATATTGGGTATTATCGGCTCGACGAGCGGTTAATAAGGTCACCACTAACTGCATACCGTGTTACAAACTGAAGGGATCTACCACTCAACCGTTAATGGGTAATTTGCCTCGCGATCGGGTTGTAGCAGCCAGACCTTTTGAAGGTGTTGGCACAGATTTTGCAGGGCCGTTCCTTGTGAAATCACATAAATTGCGGAAACCGAAAATCACAAAGGTCTATCTATGCGTTTTGGTTTGTTTGGCCACTAAGAGTGTCCATCTGGAAGTAGTCTCGGAACTTTCCACAGAAGCTTTTATAGCAGCTCTTTCTCGGTTTGTGTCTAGGCGTGGGCTGCCTACTATCATTCGGTCGGATTGCGGTACCAACTTCAAGGGTGCTAACAATTATTTACGAGAAGTTCAAAGTTTTTTGACTGAGAATCAAAGAACAATCGGTCATGAGTTAGCTTGTCGTGGAATTTCATGGATATTTGACCCCCCAGCATGCCCTTCATGGGGAGGTTTGTTCGAGTCAGCTGTGAAGTCAGCCAAGACTCATCTCAAACGGGTAATCGGAGAGACCATTCTCACTTTCGAGGAGTTAAGTACCGTATTTTGCAAAATAGAGGCCGTTTTAAACTCGCGACCTCTGTGTCCCCTTTCTTCGGATCCTAACGACCCAGAGGTTCTAACTCCGGGTCATTTTCTAATCGGTCAGCCTTTAAATAGTGTTCCTGAATTCCCCCTCCAAGAGGAGAAACTGCATCGGTTAACTCGGTTCCAGCTGTTACAGCAAATTTCACAAAGATTTTGGCATCGTTGGCATTTGGAGTATCTCCATACTCTACAGCAGAGAGTCAAGTGGAATGACCCTGCTGCCCCTCCCAAGGTGGGAGATTTGGTTCTATTAAAGGAGGAAAACGCCCCTCCTCTACATTGGCGTCGTGGACGTATCGTCCAGTTGTACCCAGGCAAAGATGGTACGGTTCGGGTTGCTGACGTTAAGTTGGCTCAAGGCACGGTCTTACAACGAGCGATTGCCAAGCTTTCTCGGCTGCCTGTGGATTAGGCTTCGGTTTCTTCTATTCGGATTGTTTCGGGATTAAGCCATTGGAAATGGCTTGGGCGGGGGAATGTTCGGTTTTCAACCTTGATAGGAAAATACACCTCTCAGTGTATCCTTCAGAAATACTCTTCTGACCTGTCAAGGTGACAGTTCTAAAGCTCTCGTGGATTCGGTCGGTACGCGCCGAGTGCTTGTGCGCAATATAATTATTAAAAGTACGGTTTTCGGGCTATATCGGATTTATAAACATACATACACACACCCATACACCAACCCAAAAGTGGATCGAGCTGAAGAGCGCCGTGGATGCAAGCAGGGCCCTGCGAGAAGCGACGTAGTGAAAGCCAGGTACACTTTCTTCACAGTATTATATCTATGTATTTATCCCTGTCCAACTCTGCCTAGCGCAGATCCATACAGAGAGATTGGAAGCGTTCGAAATGTGGTGTTGGAGGAGGATGGAAAAGATCAGCTGGACAGAAAAGAAAAAAAATCGTTGTTGAAAATAATTGAGAACAGGAGAGGGAAGATGTTGGGTCATCTATTACGGCACGATAATTCCCTTTGGTTAAATATTTTTTTGTATTTTTTTATATCTTTATCATTGAGGAATAATGTTATACAACCATTTTCTGTAGTCGGACTTAAAAATAAACAGCTAATAGAGGAAATATTCCAAAAAAACTGATGTCTTTCATTTGATCTTCAAATAACGTCATTAAAGGTTCAAAGGCATTTTTCTTTTACCTTTGCTCTCATGCTTCACTTAAAAAAAATGTCAGTGTCTGTCATAATGTCATTTAAATTTAACTAATATCAATAGGATGGATGTCAATAGGATAGGTTTTTAACAAAACAAAAAGGATATTTTCATTTTTGAAACTAAAAAATGGACTATAGAAAGTGTTTTATTTGTTCAAATGACTCCATGAATAGTCCCGGCAAAATATTCGTCCGTGTTAGGGAAGATCTACGTGAGAACTGGTGTCGTCTTGCAAATGTCTAATATTTTAGTATATCTGTTGAATATATTAAGAATATAACATAACGCAATCAGTTTGACAGTGACAAACGTCAGTTTGTCCTTATATCCGTTTCCTTTCTCTCTCTGTAATGTCAACCTCCGTACAAGAACCTCTCGTTACGAGTGTGCTTTGCTTTAATCTAAATAGTATTAATGTATCTGACAACTATACATAGTGTTTTTATTGTGGAATAAAAGCTGCTGCGTTATAGACCTAAAAACTTGGTTTATTTCAAGATTCCTCAAGTTTCGTTTCTGCCCAACGGCGGTGAACACGTTATCGATACCACTGGCCTCTCAATAGGTTAAGTTGCCCAGATTAAACGACTTGAGAAGACGTAGCAGTGCAAAGTCAATAATTCTCGCAAGCGATCGTATCACTCGGCTGAATTTCCGGGACGGGATGTCTGATGACGAACGTGGAGCCGGCGGGCCAGACATAATGGCGCCGCGTGGTGTAAGCCATGATGGCATTCCGATCGTTCCGCAAAATCTGCAAGCATCGGCGTCTTATATTAGCGCAGTTGAGAAATTAGAAGGCGCTTCTAAGTTTTACTCATGGAAATTTGCTATGAGAATGACACTTATACTTGAAAATCTCTGGGACTGCGTGACCGGTGTAGTGACGGACGCTGCGCGTGATCAGCGCGCGCTGGCGCGCATAGCACTTAGTCTGCGGCCTAATCTTTATCAGTATATAGTTAATTGCGACAGCGCGAAATCGGCCTGGACGAAACTCAGTGACATATTTGAAGATAAGGGGCTGTACAGACGTATTCTTCTTCTAAGGCAGCTACATAAAGCAGAGTATGCGCAGCATAGCGGCATGACTGCCTATATTGACAACACAATGAAGATCGTGCAACAGTTGGCCGATATTGGCAAAGTTATAGACGACAGCGAGGTCGCCGAGTTGTTATTAAGTGGGCTGCCACAGGAATTCGACCCACTTGTGTCAAACTTGTCAACTGCCTGTCTCACTTCAACAGTTTCTAGCGAGTTTGTTAGAGCTAGACTTATTCAGGAAGAAACAAGGAAGATGGCTACATGCACATCCGAAACTGCATTTATCTCCAAAAGCACTAAAGCGAAGAAGAAGATAACTTGTAACTACTGTAACAAGGAAGGTCATATTAAAGCCAAGTGCTTCAAGTGGAAGAGAGATAAGAAGCAAACTCAAGAACCGGAACACTGCATGGCTGCTGCATTTCAAGTGACACAGGATGACATTTTCGTGGATTCCGGCTGCACGGCTAATATGTTCAATAAGAAGGAGTGTTTTGTTACTCTAAAAGACTCTAGTGATTCATCAGTGGCTGTGGCCAATAATGATAAACTGAGATGTGAAGGAACTGGTGTTGTGTCTATAGAGACTTCCAACAATCAGGTACTTACTTTGAGTAATGTTTTATATGTACCCCAATTATCTTGTAACTTAATTTCAGTTAGTAAACTGTTAGAGTCAAATATGAGAGTGATGTTCAATTCGGGAGGTTGCTTTATTTACAATAACAAAGATAAATTGATTAGTTCCGCTAACAATGTTAATGGTTTGTATAAATTGAACGGGTCTTGCAAAGGAATGCACAAACAGGAGTGCTCTTTATTCCTGCAAAATAGGCAGGAGTCACAGAACACCGCAGTTGTTGCTCAGAGGCCAGCAGTACAGCTATGGCATCAGCGTTTGGGTCACCTTGGCTCAGGAGGTATGTACACCCTTAGGGAAAGAATTGGTTGTATGTTTCAGGATGGCGAAGCACTTCAAGAGTGTGTACCATGTCTTGAGGGGAAGTTGGCTTCTCTTCCATTTCCCAAAGGAGGCGGGAAGCGCGCAACCAGGGCCTTGGAGCTTGTACACTCCGATGTAGTCGGTCCCTTGCCAGTGAGCAGCTTGGGTGGTGCAAACTTTGCTGTCACCTTCACAGATGACTACTCGAGACGTTCATTCTGTTACCTGATGAAGCACAAGTCAGAGGTATGTGACCATTTTATTGTTTTTAAGAATTTTGTTGAGCGGCAGACTGGTTTATCAATTCTTTGTTTGCGTACAGACAATGGAACTGAATATGTCAATAGAAGACTTTCAGACTTTTTAAAGAAGTCAGGGATTGTACAACAGCTTACAGTACCTTATTGTCCCCAGCAAAATGCTGTTGCGGAGCGTCTGAACCGTATTTTGTTTGACAAAGTGAGATGTATGTTGCAGCATTCTGGTCTTAGTCAATGTTTTTGGGGAGAAGCGCTAATGGTAGCGAATTATTTAAAAAATAGGTCTCCCACTTCTGCATTGAATGGGCAAATACCGGAGGAAGTCTGGACCGGGTCGAAGGTCGACCTTAGTCACCTCAGGGTTTTTGGCTGCAAAGCTTACGCTCTCATTCCTAAGGTCAAACGAAAAAAATTAGATGCTAAGTGTAAGGTATACATTTTTGTAGGTTATTCAGAGACCACAAAGGGTTATAGGCTGGCTGATCCCTCTAATCCAAGAAAAGTTATTTTATCCCGTGATGTAAAATTTATGGAAAATGAATTTTTTATGCCTGAACATTCAAATAATAATGTGTGTAATGAAAATAATCAAATTATATTTTTATACAATAATGCATTGAATAAATCAAATGTTGATGGCAATAATTTATCTAATGGATTAAATAATAGTGATGAATTTCATAATTTAAATTTGAATAATAATAATGTTATAATTTCATCAAATGAAGAATTGAATGCTGAATTGAATGGTAGCAGTAAAGTCATTAGTGAAAATAATGAAAGTCATGTTTTGAGTGATGAGATTAATAGTTCTGTTTTGACAGATGACTGGAACACCGGCAGCAACCAGGACTCTTCCAATGAGTGGTCGGCGAGTACAGCGGGCGCGGAGCCTGTGATGTCACCATGCGCGGCGTCATCTCGAGGAGAAGGTTTGGCTGCGGCTCCTAGGCCTGTACGTAGTACTAGGGCAGTGTTGCCAAAACGGTACAACGATTTTGAATTATCCATGTTAGCTCAAAATTTATTCATTGATGAACCACAGTCTTACGGCGAGGCAATGGCCAGTCCTCATCGTGACGAATGGTTAGAGTCTATGACACGTGAGTACAACTCTATGCTGCAGAATAATGTTTGGATATTGGTGGATAGGCCGAAAAATCACAATGTTATTGAAAATAAATGGGTATATAGAGCTAAATGTGATTCTTCTGGCAATTTCCAGCAGTATAAAGCTCGTTTAGTCGCGAGGGGGTTCACGCAAAAGTATGGTGTCGACTATACTGACACTTTCTCCCCAGTTGTACGTCACTCTACTATGAGGCTGTTATTCAGTTTAGCGAATGAGTATAATCTCAACATCGATCACATAGATGTAAATACCGCGTTTTTAAATGGTGAACTGGATGAGACCATTTACATGGAACAACCACAGGGTTTTCATGATGAGAAAAATAAAGATAAAGTGTGTCTCTTACAAAGAAGTATTTATGGCCTTAAACAAGCCAGTAGAATTTGGTACTACAAAGTTCACGATTTATTAACCAAAAATAACTTTAAGCAAAGTAAATGCGAACCATGTGTTTATTATTTAAAGTCTGATGGAGAGTTGGTAATAATTTCGCTCTATGTCGATGATTTTTATATTATATATAGAGATAATAGCTCTAAAATTAAAGGATTGTTAAATTTGTTAGAGCGTGAGTTTAACATTAAGAATTTGGGTCCTATACAGAGCTATTTAGGTATCAGAGTATGTAGAGACAGACAGAAGGGCACTCTAAAGCTTGATCAGTCAGTTTATATCAAAAAGGTTCTGGAAAGATTTGGTATGTCAGACTGTAAGCCTGTCTCGACTCCTATGCAATTAGGGCTAAAGTTATGTAAGTCTAGTGTACCCTTAAATGACGAGACTTATAACTACAGACAGTTGTTGGGTTGTTTATTATACATCAGTATCTGTAGTCGCCCTGATATTGCTTACGCCTGTAGCCAGTTGAGTCAATATAACAACTGTTTTGGTTTGAACCATTGGATGGCTGCTAAAAGAATATTAAGGTATTTAGCGGGAACAATTGATTATGGTTTACTGTTTGTAAAAAGTAGTCAATTGGATTTATGTGCCTATACCGACGCAGACTTTGCCAATGATCATAATGATCGTAGATCTTATACAGGATTTGCAATTAAATTGGGCAATAATATTGTTAACTGGGAGTCGCGAAAACAGAAATGTGTAGCTTTGTCAAGTTGTGAGAGTGAATATTTAGCTATTGGTGACGTCTGTAAAGACTTATGTTTTATAACTAGTTTTCTGTCTGAAATATTTACTGAATTAAAGTTGGATTCTATTAATGTATACAATGATAACCAAAGTGCGCACAAATTGTTAGAGAAAAGAGAATACTGTCACAAGCGCACAAAACACATAGATATTAGGTATCATTATGTAAAGGACTTAGTAGAAAAGAATTTTGTAAATGTTAGATATCTTAGTACTGAGAAGATGTTTGCAGACATTTTAACTAAACCATTAAGTTCATGTAAACATCAGAAATTCAGTTTTCAGCTCTGTATAAGAAGGTAGAGTTTAAGCATGTCTCTATGTATCTGCAGTTGTGTTATATACTTAAGGGGAAGTGTTGAATATATTAAGAATATAACATAACGCAATCAGTTTGACAGTGACAAACGTCAGTTTGTCCTTATATCCGTTTCCTTTCTCTCTCTGTAATGTCAACCTCCGTACAAGAACCTCTCGTTACGAGTGTGCTTTGCTTTAATCTAAATAGTATTAATGTATCTGACAACTATACATAGTGTTTTTATTGTGGAATAAAAGCTGCTGCGTTATAGACCTAAAAACTTGGTTTATTTCAAGATTCCTCAAGTTTCGTTTCTGCCCAACGGCGGTGAACACGTTATCGATACCACTGGCCTCTCAATAATATCTCTCTTGTACTGCTGCGAAGATCATATTTATGTATGTAAATGGACCTATTTCGCATTTTGGGTAGATTGAGCGTGTCAGCCTTGACAAATTTTTCACCGGAGTTTCCACTGGTAAGCATTTTTTCAAAAATTATCGTGGAAAATAGACTTTCAGAACCAGAGGGTTAGAAACGTATTGACGACATGACGACGTACGAATGTCAGATAACATTATTTTTTCTCTAAGCAGATGGGCAAAGGAAATCAAGAGATTCGAGCTACTGGATGACGTATATCCGGTCAACCATATCCGGTATTTAACAAATTAAATTTAAAAAAAAATACGCGACCAAATTTTAAAATAATCAAATTAGTTTCTTAAATTGGCCTAATCTGTAAGAAAAAAATATGAAAAAATACATTTTTTTTTCTATAATAGAAGGAAAGATAGAAGGGAAAAGGAAAAGGGGAAGACCAAGAAGGACATATATGGAGCAAATAAAAGAAAAAATAAATGTTTCATTATATAAAGAAAGGAAAGAGCGGATTGTAGAATAAGCTGGAAATTACTCCACCGATAAAAGCCTAGCTCTTAAATATATGATGATGAAAAAAAAATTAAAAATGTTTTATTAGTTAGATAATAAGATTATACAAAATAGTCGCCGGAGCCTCCTTGTAAGCTTAAAAAAGCCTGTGTCAGGAGGCACCGCTCCTCCTCCTTCTCAACATAAGCAATCAGGTCAAGGTTATGGTCTAAGAGCTCTAGCTACGGAAATACTGTTGCAATTTATAGAACAACGAAATTCCTTTAGTTAGTGTGCCAGTATCATTATTAATTGATCCGGACGCCTGGCAGCTGTTCAGCGGTGGGTGTGACAGTGGTTGGGCAACAAAGGCGTTGTAGAATCAGTTCATGGTGTGCAATTTATACAGCTCTACGTTTGGTGTGATTTTAACTCTCCGGCTATCATACTACCGGAGTTAGCATTGATTATTTAACAGAGGGGATGTCCATTTGAAGAATTGTCGTATTTAAGACTGTGGACTATGAATGTGGACGAGTTGGGAATGCAGACGGGACGAAATGGGATTGTTGACGAGCTAGGAAGTTGACAAAATGGGAATATGGAAGAAGTGAATCTAAACGTTTATTCCAATTTTTGAAAAACTGACCTGTCATACAGCGACACGATTTTCAAATTATTTTAAATGAACTCTTTGACAGAGACCATTTAAACCCCTTTCCTCTTTAGTATTTTCGTAACACCGTATAAATTAACGACTCACAATCAGACAAAGTGTTAAAATTAAATAGATAATTCTTTCAAAACATGGTTAGTACATTTTTAACTTAGGGATTCAAAGAGCCAATCTTTGTTAGAGCCAAGTGCCCCTCTAACCGCCGTGCTGTGCCGTTGACTTGAAAAATCTGGGGGAAAAAACATATTAGTAGTAGATATAACGAATTTTAAGGCCACAACAAACCGGGAGCGCGGGGCGCCGACAGAGAGTATCCAGCGCGGTCAATAACACTGAATTAAATACGGTGTGCCGCGCTGCTGGTGTGTGTCAACGTGTATTTGATTCATTGTTATATAGCGCGCTGGGCACGCTCCATCGGCGCCCCGCACTCCCGGTTTGTGGTGGCCTTTAATGGAAAACTATCACAGATTGATTAGTAAGCTTTGCGTTGCGTTTGGATCTCCACGATACAGGCTGTGCCTAGTGTGGGGATCACTGTTTCTCTTGAATCGTTTAATTTAAATTTTATGGTCAATAAATACATTTTGATTTTTTTTTTTTTGCTTTAGTTTTATAACTTAACGAGTACCTAGTACTAGTAGTCGAACTAAAACAATTACTTTGCTCACCCGCGACCTTACAATAGTTACGTTTATGCAAGAAATGTGTGTTCATGCAGTTCCTCCTCTAGCTTGGTGGTGGTGATAGTTGTGTTTATGTGATTTGTGTGTGTTCGTACAGTGTGGAGGTGGAGGAACTGCATGAACACACATTTCTTGCATAAACGTAACTATTGTAAGGTCGCAGGTGAGCAAAGTAATTGTTTTAGTTCATTAATATGGACCTCCGCAAAGTAACGCCTGATTCAATATACTAGTAGTCGATCAAAACTTAATATTATGTAATTAATGTAATATTTGTCGTATGTCAGGTACGGAACCATACATTACGCGCGGCGTGACACATACACTCAGCAGGTTTTTTTAGATATAAAACGCCTTTTATTCAAAAATTCTCAGCTATTTTAAATATTGTGTTGAATTAAAAGTCTGGCCGTTTTATGAAGTCTGTTAAAAAGTAATAATCTGTACCTCTACCATGAGTTACACTAGTTTACAGTGACCGTACTCGCTAGCGACGGCGTAAATGATTTGTATGGAGAATTGTGTACAGCGCCTCTAGCGGTCACTTACGGAAGTACAATTCTCCATACAAATCATTTACGCCGTCGCTAGCGAGTACGGTCACTGTTAACTAGTGTAACTCATGGTAACGGTTATTTATTTATTAGGCGCAACTTTTTAATTTAAATATTAAGTTGATCGTAATTTTTACTCAAACGTCTGGAAATGTAATTAAAAGAGGACTGGCTCAAAAACCACGCAAACGTAAAAAAAATATATAATCTAGGTGTCCGTAGTTGTTCGTTGTTCTTTCGTTTGTCCATCACAGAGCTGTATCTCAAGAACTTTAATAGATAATAATATAATAACTTAAAACTGATGTTTATAGGTACTTAATGTGTGTTTCTATTGCCATTTGAACCATTTTTTAACCCCCGACACAAAAAGTGAGGTGTTATAAGTTTGACCGCTATTGTGCGTGCGTTCGTGCGTGTGTGTCTGTCTGTCTGTCTGTGGCATCATAAATCTTAATTCTTAAGCAGGTTTCTTGGCGATGGTTCTTAGACAAATTTCATCAGAATTGGTCCAGCCGTTTCAAAGTTATTAGCTCTTTTGTAAGCTGCGGAAGGGTTAGACGCATAATGGGCATAGAAGTGACCCTTAATTTGGGATTGTTCATTTTTTCTAACCCACCATTTTTATTTTTTTTTATCGAAAATATAGAGCATTTTAAGAAACTAATTTGAATTTTTCAGCATTTCATCACTCCAATATTTTTTTATAATTTATTGAAAATTTGAGATACGACTTCTCGTAAATTACATGCCGCGGCTGAATCTGTGTATAAACCACAGACATAATGACAAAAAAATGTGTCACATTCGATGGTTAGTTGTCATCTGACAATGTCACTTTACATTACAATAACAATAACACTAAAGTTGCCGATTATTTCAAGAGAATAGGTAAAAAAAAACGATTTACGGCTATAGTATTTTTGTACGTATAAAATAAAATGGTCAGAAGTGTTCCCTTGAAAGTTCTTTGGCGGATTTAATCCATACTTACATTAAAATGATCCTCGCAACAATAAGTACATCTTGTAAACTTTGAATTAACTTTGCGGCACCACTTATCTTGTAAATCTTCTCTAATGCGAACAATTAATTTGTTTGGGCTATTGACAGAATCATTTCCACAAGTAGGAATGAAACACTTCCTGTATAAATCCATTATTAAAATATGAAAAACGCGAAGAATGTTTTTCAAAATAGTATCCTTAAACTGACAGATGATAACTACGTCGAAGTGACAGAGAATTGTAGGTATAGAGAAACTAGACGGACGGCTTTTTTTTTCTTGTTGCAAAGAATTTCAAAGTTAATGCCCACAGAAAGGTCAAAAAAAGGTCAAACATTATTTTGCAAAAATACACACGATCATTTAATATTTTTTTACTACAATGTTATAAAATGATTTAATAAACCTATTCCTCGAAATGGTTTTGGAATTAGACCACATTGTAAAAAAGTGATCAATGCCAATTGCGTTGGGGGTTTTTAATTATTTTCATTATAGTTTTATTGATTCAATTTAAATTTGGTATTCAATATACAACATATAGAATATTTTTATCTCGTAAAATGCATAGTTCCTGCGAGATAGTGATAATTGATAACTGATAAACAAATTCTTCGCAGTCAGAGTGGCGGTTTACAACTTACTACTTTCAACATTATTTTAGTTTTAATTTAGTTGAATACTTTCCTCTGTAAACGACATAAGATTGCCAGCTTTGATCAATTATAACTGTAGATACACATTGCCGAACAAAATCCCCTTCAAAGAATGTCCGAACTTTTTTATTTGGTTGCGAAACAAATAAAATCATCACCTACACAGAAATTTGAACCTAGTCTTTACTTCATTACAGTCGAATTTCGGTAGCGGCAAAACTCCACTTGACAGCTAAACTTGACAATTTCACGCAACGTTCTGAGAAAAAAGAAGGCCACTTTTATCAAACTGGCGCTCATTTGGCTCGGACATTTTCGGGCGCGCGACTGTGGATCTACAGTTATAATTGATCAAAGATTGCCAGCAAAATTTTTGAGGATCTTATTTCTTTTTCATTTCTATGCATTGATTTTCCACTGAAATAGGTATTGGATATTGGCGCCTACTGAGCTGGAGGGCACCCATTTCAACGTCAGCGTTTTTAGACAGCAGTTTCGGTTATTACTTCGCTGAAAATAGCTCTTAAAATATTTTCATTGTTACACTAAAATGTTTTTGTCAGTGTTCAAATAAGTATTTAAGTATTTTTATGTGTCAGCCGTAAAAATAGATTGCGAAGCTCAGGCGGAGCTGTCGTCGTCAAACCGGAAATTTGAACTTTCCTTTTTTTTCTAACAAAAAATACTAAATACTTTGGAACTTCAAAATGACAAGGCTAGACGAACTAGGTATAAGCTAAACTAACTAACGAACTATAAGCTCATAACTAACGGAACTATAAGCTCATTTTCAAAATATTGGAATCCGTAATATCTTTTCTCCTAATTTCAAAATCCATAATAACTTTGGTCATAATGATCTTTTGCCATAATAACGTTTGCCATAACGTAAATGCCATAATATTATTTGTCCTAAAATTGAATATCCTGATGCTCATTTGCACTATTTTCATATGTCCTAATAGTCATATGTCCTAATATTGGTTGACATAATCACTTTTGTACTAACATTGTTTGTCAAAATATATGCATATTTTTCATAATAATTTTATACTCATCATCATCATCATCTTAGCCTATATACGTTCCACTGCAGGGCACAGGCCTCATGTTTATCAAATATTTCAAAGATTTTTATTTTTTTTTAAGTTTTTTGACGGGGTGCCCCAGGCAAACCCCCCACATGATGTGCTCATATTCAATGGGGGTACTCTAGAGGGTATAAGGTATCCCCCCGTATATTAATCTGCCGCGCTCGAGTAACTTCAAAAATCCCCTCTTGGGCTACCCTACCATCATGTCTGTCTGTTTGTCCGTCTATCCATCCGCAGCTCACTTTAGTGACTGTTAATGCTAGTTAAATATTACTAGAATTACTACACCTATTTGAACGCTGCTTTCCCTCTGCGAATTCAATTTAACTTTTTCCTTTTCTAATAACTTTTCAATAAGACCTTTCCTATAACTTGGTACCTATTGCAGCGAGCGAAATGAAGGTATGTTTGTCGATTTCAATTTAATTTCAGTTCATAATTCATTTATTTAAGTACCTATATCTAGCTTTTGCCCACGACTTCGTCTGCGAAGATTGAAATTTATGGCAAAGCTTTTTCAACTGTTTCTTAAAGCAAAAAATTTTATGTCTATTATCAATCTAGATGTTTCTATCTGTACGCCAAATTTCGTTCAGATTCGTTCAGCAAGGCGAGGGTTTTATGTTAGAGAGGCCAGACAAACGAACTAGTGGGTCACCTGATGTTAAATGATCACCACTGTCCATAGACACCCGCAGCGCTTTACGCGATCCCAGTGCGTTGTCGGCTTTAAAAGGGAAAGGAAAAAGGAAAGGGAATAGAGTAGGGGGAGAGGTATTGGGCCCCCAGCGCTCTCACTGACCGTACGAAACGCAGCAAGAGTACCGCTGCTTCACGCCGGTGTTCTGTGAGGGTGGTACTGCCACGGACAAGCCGGCCCATTCGTGATGCAGCGGCTAGCTACAACATGGCTCTACCACTACAAAAAATTAATTAAAATTAATTTATAGAAAAAAGTCCGAGTAGAGAAACACGGTAAAAATACCATACTTACCCTTCATAATATAAGTATCTACGAGCCCTAGTCGGACTCGTACTTATATGAAGGGTTCCGTACAATATTTTAAAAACAGTTCAGTAAAAAATCGCCCAAATGTAAGCACTAAAATCGCAAACTTATACCTAGGTAGGTAAACATCCAAACAGCGTAATCACTCGCGTTGCCTAGCAACCATGGCTGGAGTTAAAAAACCGCTGAAAAAACACGTTTATTGATGAACCCCTTTAATCTTTAACTTTATTTTATTTTTAATATTTGTTGTTATCGGCCACAGTAAGGCTGCGTATCCACCGCATCTGTCCGAGGATGCGTTGCGAGGGATGTGTTTGTCATGAACCAATAGAAACATTTCATTTAAAAGGTTTTTTTTTATGTTATAGAGGCCAGACAAACGAACTAGTGGGTCACCTGGTGTTAAATGATCACCACTGTCCATAGACACCCGCAGCGCTTTACGCGATGCCAGTGCGTTGTCAGCCCTAAGGAAAAAGGAGAGGGAATAAGGGAGGGGGAGAGGTATTGGGCCCCCGGCGCTCTCACTGACCGTACGAAACGCAGCAGGGAGTACTGCTGCTTCACGCCGGTGTTCTGTGAGAGGGTGGTACTACCCCGGACGAGCCGACCCATTCGTGATGCAGCGGCATTTAAAAGGTCCTAAGTGAATGAAGTGTTTCTATTGGCTCATGACAAACACATCCCTCGCAACGCATCCTCGCACAGCTCCGGTGGAAACGCAGCCTAATACAGAATTGGTGAAAAATTCATGTGTCAATTACGGTTCAAGAGATACAGCCCTATGACAGACGGACGGACGGCCAGACAAACAGCGGAGTAACAGGGTTCAGTTGGCCGCCTGGGCACGGGACCCTTAATATGGCTATAGAATAGGAGGAAGAATAAATAAATAAAATAAATAAAATAAATAAATATCACAGGACAATTCACACCAATTGACCTAGTCCCAAAGTAAGCTTAGCAAAGCTTGTGTTATGGGTACTAGGCAACGGATAAACATACTTATATAGATAGATACATACTTAAATACATATTAAACACCCAAGACCCGAGAACAAACATTCGTATTTTTCATACAAATATCTGCCCCGACATGGGAATCGAACCCGGGACCTCAAGCTTCATAGTCAGGGTCTCTAACCACTAGGCCATCTGGTCGTCTAAAACACTTACACGAACATAAACACATAAACATTGCTAAAGCACACTCTAGTGAGTTCGGAATGCGCCCTTGTTATCCTTTTGTGTTTCAATATCCGCATGTGAGCTCTGATACCCATTGTTACGAGCTAGACGCAATTTAAACGATGAGCTTTGTCTGCCCGAGTCTTGCTGGGATAGTACAAAAGAGCTAAAATAAGCTTCGTAAATACAATAAGTCTCGATCTTCAGGAAATTTGTAAAATAAATTCACCGGTGCCGGTGTATAGGTAACGCCATCAGAGTTGAGGTCACGCACACTCATGTAATGACAGCGGGATTTTGGTATTTATTCGTACCGATAGCAAAAGCGTTCAACGCTTTGGGCTTAAAACAACTAAATTTCATAATACCCCTAATTTTCAAATAACCATGATAAGATAAGATAAGATATTCTTTATTTGCAGAAAAAGGGTTAGTTACATGTCTTATTATTATGTTAGTTATATTGTTCCATCTTTTTCGCTGCATTCATACAGCATGCAAATATAAAAATTAGGTACCTACTAAAATGTTTCATGCAATATTTTTATCTAAGTATAAATATGTCAAAATTATTATTCTTGGTTTCATTAATAATTCATTACATTATTCATTAAATTACATTATCTAGTGTACATTATTGTTATTATTATTATTATCAAATCAAATCAATTATAAATGTTTTGTGGTTCAAGCATTGTAAATATATCAATATGGTCTAAACACTGCTGTGCACAGCTTGCTCTTTATCTGTTGTGTCTATATTTGCTATAATTTATAAATTCTTTAACACTGTAAAAACACTGTTCAAGGAGCCAACTTCTTAATGTTAGTCTGAATTCATTTTTTTCAAGCGTTTTAATTTGGTCAGGTAAGTTATTAAAAACCTGAATGCACATATTATAACTATTCCTTTTATAAATGCTGTTTCTACAGCGTGGCTGACATAATAGATATTTATATTGCCCTCTTAAACCTCTTGTATGCTGATCTGATCGCTTTTTAAAATATTTAGGGAATTTCTTAACAAAATTACAGATTTTATAAATATACATACAGGCTAGTGGCAACATATTTAATTTTGTGAAAATGGGCCTACAGCTGCGCCCTATCCAAGAGTTTGTAATTGCACGTACACATCTCTTCTGCAATAAGAAAACCCTACCAAAGTTCTCATGGGCTCATTATACCTAAAAATACCTAAAATTTAAAATTGTCTCATCTTAAAATTTGTAATTTTAGGTATTTTTAGGTATTATGAGCCCATGGTAATTTGAAAATTAGGGGTATTAGTGAATAAGGTATTATGAAATTTAGTTGCTTTAAGCCCAAAGCAGTTCAACAGACTCAACATAGAGTTACAAGATTGACTAAAAATTTCTTCAACCTATTTCTTTAAGAATAATTTAGGAAAATACATCTAGTTCAAACAAAACAGAAAATAAATATTTCGTATACAGGGTTATTTTTAATTCACTGACATCCTCTTATACCCTGAATTCTTATCACTCAAACAAATGTTTTTTGTTTTACGACTTTTTAAAATGTAGCACTTTTTTTCCCATACAAATACACAGAGTATCGTAAAAATAAGAGGAAATCTCAAATTTTCAAAACGTTATTACACCAAAAATATTAAGTTATGACAAAAGCCGTAAAACAAAAAACATTTGTTTAAGTGGTAGGAGTTTAGGGTTAAAAGGATGCTAGTGAATTACAAATAACCCTGTATATTAATAAAATAGTATATAGTCGCCATGATAAACATTGGATCATTCAAGGTGGTCAAATATGAAGACGACTTTATGGTCAAATATGTACTTGCGTGTTCAGATATTTTCAGCATCTTGACCGCTCCGATGTTTATGGTGGCGACTGTACATGTTTTCAGGATTTTCAATTGCGATTGGGAAATGTTTCCACACAGTATTTATTTACGCAGAGTACCGCATAGGAGTGAGTTCATTTTGATTGAAAAATTCCGATGAAAAGCCTTCATCGCGTTCAGTCGAATTAACTCAATCATCGGCTTAAGTCGGTTAGGGCAGTGGAATTGAAATTCTGGGATACCTCGATTCCTAATACGTGACCTTATTTTAATAATTAAAAATAAATAAATATTAGGGGACAATCTTACACAAATCGACCTAGTCCCAAACTAAGCAAAGCTTGTACTACGGGTACTAGACGACGATAAACATACTTATATAGATAAAGAAATACTTAAATACATAGGAAAACATCTATAACTCAGGAACAAATATTCTTGCTCATCACACAAATAAATGCCCTTACCGGGATTCGAACCCAGGACCTCTTGCTTCGTAGGCAGGGTCACTATACCAACTAGGCTAAAGTGGTCGTTATTAAATCATACTTAAGTGTTTTTATGACTGCTTTACTTAAAGTTACTCATTCACATTTAGTTACTGACACAGCTCAGAGAGTCGCCAGACTTAAGTGGCAGTGGGCATGGCTCATAGAACCGACGGCCGTTAGGGCGGTAAGGTTATTAATGACCGCGAACCGGAAGACATAGCGTAGCATCATTTCAGCCGAAAGACGTCCACTGCTGAACATAGGCCTCCCCCAAGGCTCGCCAAACAGATCGGCCCTGCGCCATTCACATCCAATGCGTTCCCACCACCTTACCAGGTCGTCGCTCCATCTTGTTGGAGGCCTACCTACACTGCGTCTTCCAGTCCGCGGACGCCACTCGAGAACCTTTTTTTATGTTAGAGAGGCCAGAAATAAGAAATAAGAAATTTATTTGATTTCTCCACCACCAAGTACAATGTAGGAACTTAAATATTACAATAAAGTTGTAATTGGGAGACTTGAGTGGGGGAGACTGGTGCCCGAAGTAGGGAGATCCTGTGTGTCAGGTCACCAGGTCTCCTGCC
This sequence comes from Archips xylosteana, assembly GCA_947563465.1. Lineage (NCBI taxonomy): Eukaryota > Metazoa > Arthropoda > Insecta > Lepidoptera > Tortricidae > Archips > Archips xylosteana. The sequence continues at coordinate 2,396,414 of OX387360.1, forward strand.
CTCAGATGTCCGCAAGTACTGAGTTACAGCTTAAAAATAAAGAAAACAATTTGCGTTACAAATTAAATTAAGAATATGATATTGATTTTAATCATAGTTCAGTGGTTTTTATGTGTTTTATGTTGCATTTAATGTAAATAATTTTGTATTTACTTTCTTTTGTATTTATTTAGTTATCACTATTATTATTGTTATTTTTTTTCCTTTCTCTTTTGAGTATTTCTGTTTTTCTTTTTACCGCACGTATTTTTAACTGTCTGCTTATCCATAATATATTAAATTGTCTTCTCTTAACTAGGTTAGCTGGAAGAGATCCCTTTTTAGGGATAAGCTCGCCTTTGTTCTCTTCTCTGTTTATTTGTATTTTTATTTTTTATGTGCAATAAAGAGTTTACATACATACATATACATAGTTCATAAGGATATGTGTGTGTGTGTGTGTGTGTGTGTGTGTGTGCGTGCGTGCGTGCGTGCGTGTGTGTGTGTGTGTGTGTGTGTGTGTGTGTGTGTGTGTGTGTGTGTGTGTGTGTGTGTGTGTGTGTGTGTGTGTGTGTGTGTGTGTGTGTGTAAATGATCACCACTGTCCATAGACACCCGCAGCGCTTTACGTGATGCCAGTGCGTTGTCGGCCCTAAAGGTATCTTCCCACTACACCTTATCATACCATGACTGTAATAGGAGCGTGTCAGGCAAAAAAATATACTTTGTATTGAAATACATGAGACTACGCCGACTAGACCGTTCCGTCAGCGACCAACATCGTCGCGTCGCATGTATCGTGTTGCTTGTCGTGTCTGGCCCTATACTACGAAGCGCGAAATTCGAACTTCGTTTCATGCCGTTCCGCTCACGCAAATGGTATTTATTACGAGAGTGAGAGGGACCACACGATCCGAACTTCGAACTTCGAATTTCGTAGTAACCCCCCTGATACGTTCATAGCACGGTCATGGTATGATACGGTCTAATGGGTAGAGACCTTTAAAGGGAGAGGAAAAAGGAAAGGGAATAGAGGAGGGGGAGTGGTATTGGGCCCCCGGCGCTCTCACTGACCGTACGAAACGCAGCAAGAGTACTGCTGCTTCACGCCGGTGTTCTGTGAGGTTGGTACTGCCACGGACGAGGCAGCCCATTCGTGACGCAGCGGCTAGCTACAACATGGCTCTACCACTACGAAAACCTTTCGGCCCAGCGTAGGATGGTTACGTATCAAAATATCTAAAATTAAAAACCTAACGTAAAATAACCTACGTTCAAAATACCTAAAATCTAAATAAATAAAAATAAAATAAATACCTAATGATTTTAAATACCTAAGCAACTAACACCTACCTACGAATTACCTAAGTTTAAAATACCTAATGGAGTAAATGTCTAATGTTTAAAATATCAACAGCTATGACACCTAAGTTTGATACACCAACATTTGAAATACCAAATGGTCAAAATACCTAAATGAAACGAACATCGCTTAATTTTCGGCGATCGAGCGAAGCGAGCGAGCAAGACGGTTCGGGGCGGAAGCGACTCGGAATGGTTAGGTTCAAAGGCTAATGCATTAGCCTTTGGTGTTAGTTATTTTTTTTATTACAACGTGATAAATCTAATTTGTCTGATAAAATTTGTGATATGATTTACATTTAAGTACATTTCATAATGTTAAAGACAATAATACCTAATGGAAATAATCATTTTCTGTGCTGTTACAAAAAAATACCTAACATCGAAGCTACGCTACGCTACGCTTCGCTGCCGCCTTAGCCTTCTGAACCTAACCTATCCGAGTCGCTTCTGTCTTAAAAAGTCTTGCTCGCTCGCTTCGCTCGCTCGCTGCCAGCGAGATACCGATTAGGATATACGAAAGCTTTCGGTATTTTGAATATAAGTGAAAAAATCATTAGGTATTTACATTTTAGGTATTTTGAACGTAGGTTATTTTACGTTAGGTTTTTTAATTTTAGACATTGCAATACGTAGGCATTTTAAGCTTTCGGTATTTTGAATATAAGTGAAAAAATCATTAGGTATTTAGATTTTAGGTATTTTGAACGTAGGTTATGTTACGTTAGGTTTTTAATTTTAGATATTTTGATACGTAACCAATATTCTAACTTGTATGAACGAGTTCGCGGTACAGTACCACACAACCGTTCATACAAGTTAGAATATTACAACCGTCACCGCCACAGCACCGCCACGCCTCCGCTGTTTGTTCGTTTGGAGCTCAAGAGGATACGATGGCTGAGAGACTTTTGAGAAATAGGTATTTTAATGAAATGTCGCTGTCTCGCCCGAACCCCTCCGTGTCAGTACAGCGAGAGCGGGACAACTGCAGCTCGGACCATTAATAGGCGCGTAAAATTGATCAAAACAGCATTTCGTAGTCCCCTGTTTTCTTCTCGAAAGCTGGACCAATAAAATTTTTTTTTTTTCAAAAATAATTAGAGGACAGATTTAGCTATGCCCATATGTTTTCCTTTTTTTGTTTATATGAGGGATTCTTTTCTGAATAGTGTCTGAAAATGACGTTGAAATTGGGTATTTTTTTCAGTTTTTGAAAGCTCATATTTCTTATGTTAATTGAAATATAGAAAAAAAAAACAAAACATAGGGGCATAGCTGTGGTAGATACAGATTACACAGTAAAAAATTTGGCTCTAAAGCCATTATCCAGGGAGGAAACAGGGGACTACGTTTGTATGGAGAAATGGTGCGCATCGTATCCTCTTAAGGCCGTACCGAGCTTCCTGTCCTTATCGATTTTATACTATGCCTCCCCACGCTTTGCCCGATACGCCTTCGGCAACGTTTTAGCTGGCAACCATTATTGGTTCCACCCACTGCCACTTAAGCTTAAGAATCCATTTACGAGCAGCCTAGAGCATTATCTATCCTGTCGCCATATTTTCTACGAATGTCAATAACATAATAAAAAAAAATTGATTATTTCAGATATCGTAGATAGTAGCACAGAAATCCTTATTTTATAACTATGTTAGTATAGACATTATTTAAATGCATTTTGGCCCCGTGCGTGGTAATGCCACTGTCCAAGTCCATCCTGCCAGCCATCAAGTAACGAGCGAACATCACGTAATAACTGTAATAATATTATAATAAACCGTAATAGTTGATCGCAGCGATAAAAACTATCAACGATAAAACTCGCTCAGCAGTAGTCGCTCAGCGAAGCGCAGAACTCGCGCTGAGAGACCAATCAGCGATCAGTCTACTTTACAGCGTGGAGCCCTGCCCGAGTGAGTGGTTGCGACACAGAATATATAATAGTACTAATGTACAGAATGGCCACGCTCCGCCCCGCACCGATTCGAGTTACCCCACCCCTCAAGCGCAGATTGCCGGAAACCGCCGGAAACCAGTCGGGTGCGCGACGCGCGCGATGCATGTTGGCCGCTCGGCACTAAGTTCGGGAGCAATAATTTTGCGAAATGGTGATATACTGTGCATTATACGGGTGTTTGTCAACAGCCAAATATAAGGAAAGGAGTTTACCTACCCTACCTACTTTCTGTTATAAATAATGCTTTCTGAAATTATCGCGATTAATACATGAAATAACTATCTACCGAATAAATTCGTTTAAGCTTGTAGTCGTATATCTATTTTAATATTTGTAATTGAAAATATATTCGCATATTATAAACTATGAAAAATTAGCCCACCAAAACTTCGATTACGTCAAGAAAGTGTTGGAGAAAAACAACATTAAAATAAATAAATAAATAAAAATAAATAAATATCACGGGACAATTCACACCAATTGACCTAGTCCCAAAGTAAGCTAAGGAAAGCTTGTGTTATGGGTACTAAGGTACTAAGCAACGGATAAACATACTTATATAGATAGATACATACTTAAATACATATTAAACAACCAAGACCCGAGAACAAACATTCGTATTTTTCATACAAATATCTGCCCGACGCGGGAATCGAACCCGGGACCTCAAGCTTCGTAGTCAGGTTCTCTAACCACTAGGCCATCTGGTCGTCTAAACATTATTGAAACAAAACAAACCGTGTCTCAATGTGAAAGTTGTTTAAAAGAAAATATAATACAGACAGACAGATTTTAAGTAGGTTTAAATAAATAGATAAGATTAACGACTACATTTTATTTAAACATATCTAAGCCATACCTACTTATTATTATAAGTACCTAAGTAGGCATATATGTCATTGGTAGTACTTATTAGTACATACTAGGTTTTTGCGACGGTCAGCCCTGTGTATCTTACGCACACATTGACGCGTGTACAGACGTCGTCGTGCTTATGTAGATTCAAGAACCGTGGCCGCCGTGTGGTTGCGACACAGAAATTGGGTTGCGAGTAAGCGCCCGTCGCACTCGAACACTCGCTTATAGCCGAGCGACAAAACTATCGGAACTACACACTCGCTTCTCGCTGCTCGCCTACTCGTTTCTAGTTTCTAGCTCTAATCGCTTTTTAAAAATATAACGGTAACCTTTTTTCATGGATTTCTATCCAAAACAAACGGACCCGCAGTATAAGGCATGTAAATAATGTACTTACCTGTACCCAATTAACGATACAGACACTACCTATACGAAATTATTCTCTTTTGAAAAACGAACTTTGTGTTTAAAGAGAAACGGTTTATTTTTGAAATAAAAATAATTTCTTATAAATTCAAAAGCACAAAACCGTATTTTTCCATTCAATTTCGTAATTTATTTCTTTGCAAAAGTATCAAAGGATCTTAAACATTTAATTCAGTTATTTGGCAAAATAAATACGTATCTTATAAAGTATGAGCAAGCGTTTACGTAGCAAATTGAAAAATTATACGAGAGTTAAAACGTGTATATCTTATATTAATTCGCTCTCAACGCGAAAATAAAACCCCGGAATAATTTAAATAAAAAAAAATAGTTTGAAAAACTGAAACGCGACTTCGGAAAAAACGCGCTCTAAAAAGTATGAAATGAGAAAATGTTCAAGAACTATACACAATTAATTTGCTCCTCCGCGACAAAAAATTTAATATGAACCTCCGCAAATTAACTCCTGATTCAATCAAGCAAGAAAATATTCTTTTCCGAAAATTTTATACACAGACTTCAGAGGACCGTGGTCGCATGCCACCATAAAATTAATTGTTAAGTAAGCAACCCTTAAGGCAAGCTTAAATATCAATAATCAATAAATAAATAAATACTTACTTAAGTTAGCTTGAAAAGATCCTTTTAGGGATAAGTTCAGCTTTGCACTCTTTTTGTTTTGATTTATTTTGTATTATTTTTGTGTTTTATGTAGGGTCAACGGCATAAATAAGTGATCACTTTTGTACCTTGTCACTTGAACGTCATGTTTGAAAAGCCATACGAAATTATGTAACGACTGAAAGTGACAAGGTACGAAATTGATCACTTATTTATGACGTTGTCTGTACAATAAAGTATTTACATATACAATACATACATACATACTTACAAACTTTAGCATTTATAATTATTTAGTAGGATTATTTTCCATACAACTCTGGAAGCTCCAACAAAGAACGTCCCAAGTAACTTCCCAAAGTACGTAGTAATTCGAACAATCACTCAAAAGGATCAAAAAGTTTGAAGACGAAAAGTTCGTTGATTTAGGGTGCTACGGCGTAGCGTCGTAGCTCGTAGGCAGTCAGTGCTACGGCGCCGCGTAGCACGCACGCCCGAGGATAACACAGAGCTTAATGAAAGTTGTGTTTCGTGTTTCGAAGTAATCGTATTGGATTGTGTGTGTTGTGTTTTGTGTTAAAATAATTTTAATGGCAGTGAATACTTAAACTTAGTTTGTGTGACAGTGGAATTAAAAAGTTTGTTGTTAAGTCAATTGTTATTCAAATGAAATGCGAATTCAAAATTAATAATATGCGTACGTAAATAGGCTAGACGACTAAAAAAAACTGTTTAGTCCGTCAGTTAGATTATTAAAAAATATTGTACACGTATTTTTTCCTTTGTTTGACAAACAAAAAATGAGGAGGATACAGTGCTTAGAAGTTTCGAGTGACGTCACTATATGGTACAATTTATACCTAAGGGTGATGTCACAAGCCCCCACTCCGGAAGTTTGATGATCTATATCTTTGTCGTTTTTTAATAATTTGATAAACCAAAAAATACGTGTCCCATATTTTTCCATAATCTAAATGACGGACTAATTAGAATGACCAATTTTAACCCAGTCGTCATCCCTATTATCAATTTACATTGACAAAAACTACTGATACTAATCTAACTATTTACAAACAACTAGCTGTTGCCCGCGACTCCGTTTGCGAAGAATTTGTTTATCGCTATACCGCGGAAACTATGCAATTTTAAGGGGTAAAATCTATCCTATGTCCTTTCCATTGTCTCTAACTATCTCCATACCAAATTTCATCTGAATTTGATCAACGGTTCAAGCTTAAAGAGGAAACAGACAAACAGACGAACATAGTTAGTTCCGCATCTATACCTAATATTAGTAAGGATACTAAGAATTATCCTCAGCTTCATCATCATCATCATTTCAGCCGGACGTCCACTGCTGGACATAAGCCTCATTGATATCCAATCACTACGGTAGGAAGCGACTTACATCCACCTTGAACCAGCGGCCTTTACCAAATCGTCCGTCCTCCTCGTTGGTGGACGTCCCACGCTGCGTTTGCCAGTCCGTGGTCTCCATTTGACAACATTTCAGCCCCAACCATCGGCCATCGTAAGCTTAAATTAAAAAAAAAACTAATTCTAAAACATGTTACAAAAGGGCGTCCCCTTAGGCGAGGTTCCGAAAATACTGGCGGCGTTCCCCTTTTGAAGAGCTAAGCTAAGTCTTTGTCCGAGGAAGCTGCCAGCTCTTCGGTCCCCTGCGACGTCGACTAGCCTCATTGTATTTTTTGTATAAACCCTTAATAGGACAAAGTCGTATTTGGACCCTAGAATCCTGTATTTGTATACTTTTGCTTTTTTGGCCGCTTGAGATGCCATACTAGCTCTAATGAAATACGCGGCAAATAACTGACCAAAATAAAAATAGAATTCTTCACGAGAACCTCTCGTAAACTACTTCATTTCTTCTCGCGATGCTTTCCCTCGTCTATATAAATAGTAACCCTGTTAGAATGTTTTTTTTTGTTCATGCTGGTAGAATACAGTTGAAATTTGAACCCAAAACAACAACGAATACGATCCTTAAAAAAACACACGGAAAATTTTACAAAAATCACAAGAAATTTCATGATCATTTACAGTCGAAGTTGTAATAGTATTTCATTCAATCGTTACATAAAATAGAGTCCTCATATTCAATTGTCAAAAAAAACCGACCATGTTTCAAGAATAGTTCAGTAAAACTTATAAAGATCGAGTTAGAAACGCTGAAAAAAAACTCGTTTCTGGTCGACCCCCTCTAATTTTTAACTTTACTTTATTTTTGTTAGTTAATGTTATAGCTGCCACTGTATAGTTCAAAAGACAGACGATCGGACAGATAGCGGAGTAGAGCTTGTCTAGTTTGAGATGACGCGCCCCACCACCGCGTTTGCGCATTTGATTTGGAGCTCAATTTGAGCTACAATAGAGTCTATTGTAGCTTGAATTGAGTTTCAAATCCTGTGCGTGAGTGCGGTGGTGGGGCGCACACTACACAAGCTATACTAGTAATAGTGTCCCGATCACCCTATCCTTGCTGGAAACTAAAAAATATACAAAAAAACTTACGACAAGATATTGCTAGGCAACCTTATGTTGTCCAAATAACCTTAAATTTAAATCACTCAATCAAATAACAGCTAAGTGCAGCATCTTAGGAACTTAGTGCAAAATGCATTTAAAAGCCTAAAATACAATGTCGACAAGCTAATCAAAACCAATCAAAACCTACAATGGACAACCTGACATCTATGGAGTCCACGGCGGCCATAGACAAGCAGTTCTGGGACTACTTCGAGTCTGGCACGCTGTACAATGCGAGCCTCAGCGTGGAGACTGGAGACGGCGCCGGTGTTGTGCTAGCCGTATATGCTACGTTGCTGTTCGCAGGTATTTACCGCTGTAATTTCATCTCGTATCTCACCTCGTATCTCACCTCGTATCTTGCATCGTATCTCACCTCGTACTCGCATGATACTCGTCTTATGTTGTTCTCGAGAGCGTCATAACACCGCAAGCGAAATCATTTAAGTTCAATTGAATTTCATCTACAGCTACACTAATATTATAAAGAGGAAAGATTTGTGTTTTTGTATGTAACGAATAAACATAAAAACTGCTGGACCGATTTCAAAAATTCTTTTGCCGTTAGAAAGCTACCTTATCACTGAGTGACATAGGTTACTTTTTACCGCGGGAAAATATCTTTTCCTATGGGAAAATTAATTTATCGCGGGCGAAGCTGCGGACGGAAGGCTATCTATCACATATAAGTTTACAGTTTAAACACCAAATCGCTTACACTGTAGAAAGAGTGCGTGTACGCGTGCGTGTGTGTGCGTGAGTGTGTGTGTAGAGAGTTAAATCTGTGTCTAACAACTTGTCCTGAATTCCTGAGTGGCACGTCGAGCCATGCGAGTACCTTTCACACTTATCTCGCCTCGCCAGGAGGTGTCACTCCGCAGTTTAGGTATGTTCGGCCGGCGCGCCTCCCGGGCAGGCGTATGGCAGAAGGTTGTCGCTCGGCATTTGGTTCGCACGCTAGCCGCGTCGCGCGTAGTTAATTAAGCATCTTTTTCGAAAGTGATCCTTCTGTACGCTAGTATTATAGTTATTCTATGGCTTCCCTTAGCACACCGCCTCCCCTGGCGCCACACCTCGCCACTTGTGCCTTATTAGCAGCGAATCATGTAGTAATAACACTTGAAGTCTTGAAATAGTTTGTCAGACAGGGACCGCGGAATTACTCCATAACGATGGGATCAAACTTTTTCTACTCGATTCCTTAGGTCTATTTTCTTACCCACAAGCGCTTTTAGGGGGCGAAGGCTTGGCTCGCTTCCCCCATACGGTGACACAAATAAATTCCAATATCGCTGAAAAGTATCTAATCAAAGCGCACCTCCGTAGAAATTCAATGGTGTGTAGTGTGTAAACAAATTATGATACATATATATAACATTCACAAGTCTTAATAAATCAGTCTTTACTCGACCATTGAGCTGTTTCATTGTCTCTCCTGCCCACCACCTTACATGGCGATCCTTGCCTTGTTTAGGAACCGAGCGGGGTCAGTGAACCTGTGGTGGCAGTAATTAAATAAGTGTGAAAGTATAATATAATTAATTAACGTTGGTCATCAATAAACCGGAACAATGTGTAATTCATACAATAAACCAGAACCTCAACAATCTTCGACTAATTACAATACGCAAGTTGGACTCAAAAATAAGATAGAACAGGACCAGGCAAACAATTATGGAGTTCACCTAAGCCAAATGAACTGGTATCTCTTCATTCTATTGGTGTTGTTGGTGCTCATCCTAGTATTCTTCTGTGTGCGCTATGCCAATATTTGCGTCAATAAGAAAATTGAGCGAAGAAGCCAGGCTAACATAATCCAAATGAGGCGTCTGCAGCAGGATGCAGGTGACTGGAAGGCGAGCAACAGTGTCTAGCAGAGAAAATCAGTGCGGTAGTGAGTGTAAAGGTGCATTAAAATTTATGAATAAAGTACGTGGACTGAACTGTTGAAAACTGAGACGTGATACCGGGGATGTCGACTAATTGCAGTCCAAGTTGGGTATGGCGTAGTGAATGAACTTCTCAGGTGCCAATGGATTATTATTGTTTACGTATGAACTATGAATGAAGGTATTGAATCATGCTCGTATTGCTCGTAGTAGATAAATTAGTGTTAATATGGGTATTTTAAGATTATGGCAGAGAGTTTATCATGCATATATAGTGAATTGCAAAGAGTAAGAACTTATTTAATTAAAATAGGACCCAGTAGGAGACAGGGGACTATTGTCGTTAAAAAATCAGAGGAGTTAAAACAAATTTATGACAAGTATAATCAAACACTAGTAAGTGTGGAAGCTCAAATAAAATTAGGGGAAATAACAAGTAACGAGATAGCATTAATTGATAAGATCTGTGTTAATTTTGAAACTTTGTATGCAGAAGTGTTAAGTCTGTGTACGAACTCTAGCAAAATGGGAGAATTATTTGATATAAGAATCGCTTTGAGCTTGATACCGGTTATGACCGATACAGAGACAAATTCGAAACAGTTAATTGACGGAATAGAATATTATAGTACCATACTCAGCTCGGCAGATTGTAAATCAAAATTAATCCAGTTTGTACTTAAAAGTAGACTCTCGCAGAGTGCGAAATTGAGATTGAGTTCTAGTTATGGTTCCATTGCACAGTTATTGGATGATATGCGAAGGGAGTTGTTACCTAAAAAATCTGCGACAGCAATCCAAAATCAGTTGCAAACTATAAAACAGAATGAAATGACCATACAAAATTTTGGGGATGAAATATCGAAATTATTTGTGGATTTGACAATTTCGCAAGCCGATGGGAAAGCGGACAGCCATAAAGTCCTGAAGCCATTAAATGAAAAACTGGCTATAAAGCGCTTTGCCGACGGGTTGCGGAATCGTCGTTTAAGTACCATTATTGCAGCTAGGAATTTTGACTCCCTGAAGGACGCTATACAGGCAGCACAGGACGAGGAGCTGTCAACATCGGCTGGCCAGGAAATTTTTGGTATGCACATGACTTCTAGTTACAGAGCCAGGAGACCAAACCACGGAGGGACACGCGGTTACTACAGTACACGGCCGTCGCGGGGATCCGGCTATGGACAGCGAGGACGCGCAAACTACGGGTATCAGCGAGGGACCCGGGGGTCCCGGGGCGCTTCGCGCGGATCGTATAGAGCGTCGCGGCCTAGGTCTACAGGTATGTACTTTCAACGTACTAGTGGAAACCAGTGGAGGAGTAATAATGAAACTATCCGGACAATTAATGTAAACAACCCTGAAAATACGGAACCCACTCCCAGTGTTCCAGAGTTTTTTCGAGACTAAAGGGAGTATTCTGGCATGTAACAGTTCTCATTCGGTAGAGTTGCGTATAAATAATTGCCCATATTTATGGTTAGTCGATACAGGAGCAAGTGTTTCTGCTATAAAACGCAAGTACATCATAGAACAAAATATTCCGATCCATAATAAAACAACTATAATAAATGGTATCGGGGGCAGTGTCCAAGCACTTGGGCATGTTAGTGTTCAGTTAGTCGCATATGGAGAATCATTTAGTCATACATTCTATGTTTTCGATTCATTGCCATGTAGAGCGAACGGTATTTTAGGCAGCGATTTCTTAAATAAGTATCGCTCAATTATAGATTATAATAACAAGACTCTTATAATTCAGAGTATGACTAATGTAAACATTACCTTACCAATGGTAACTTATGATGAAATAAATACCTCTTACCATATTCCATGTAGGGCGGAGTCAATGCACTACGTTATGACGAATATAGAGGACGATTGCGTTGTTTGTACTGAGGAGATTCAGAAAGGAGTATACATAGCAGGCATGCTTGTTAAACCCCATAGAGGCCGAATACCGATACGAATATTGAACACTACGGACAAAGACATTACCAAACATTCAGAACATTGACGATTACGAGTTACTCTCGTTTGATAGCAACATTAAAAATGCAAGCAGGGTTAAGAATTTATTATCGGTGCTACAAGTAAATCATTTAAATAAAGAAGAGAAAAGTAGTATAGAAAACATATGCGCTAAATATTGCGACATATTTCATTTATCGGGGGATAAGTTAACAACTACTAATTTATGTCCTCAGTCAATTAATTTAAAGCCAAATATTGATCCAGTTTTCGTAAAGCCGTATAGGTTGCCACATGCGCAAAAAGTAGAAATAAATTCCCAGATAGAAAAAATGTTGAAGGAAGGCGTCATAGAAGAAGCGCGGAGTGAATGGTCCAGTCCGATTTTATTAGTACCAAAGAAAATAGATAGCAGTGGTGGAAAGAAGTGGCGATTGGTTATAGATTATAGGAAATTAAATGATCGCATTAGAGACGATAAGTTCCCCCTTCCGAATATAACAGAGATACTTGATTCATTATCAGGAGCAGTCTATTACACTCACCTAGATTTATTTTCAGGATACTACCAAGTCAAATTAAATGAAGAAAGTAGAAAGTTTACAGCATTCTGTTCTGGGCAATATCAGATGACAAGATTGCCCATGGGGTTAAAAACGAGTCCAAATTCATTTTCCAGAATGATTACTTTAGCTATGTCAGGGTTAACGTACGAAAAATGTTTTGTTTATTTAGATGACCTAATAGTTTTTGGAAGGAATTTAGTCGATCATAATAAAAATTTGATGACCGTATTTGAGCGGTTGAGACAAGTGAATTTGAAATTAAATCCGAATAAATGCAATTTTTTAAAGAAGGAAATTTTATATTTGGGACATGTGGTAACTGGCGATGGTATTTTACCAGACCCAGAAAAAATTAGGGTAATGAAAGAATATCCCGTACCAAAAAACGTAGATGAGGTAAAAAGATTTGTAGCTTTTGCCAACTACTATCGTAAATTCATACCAGATTTTGCTAGGAAAGCTTACGAACTTAATAAGTTATGCAGGAAAAATCAAGAGTTTATTTGGAACAGTAAATGCCAAACTTCATTTGAAACACTTAAGGATTCACTTGCCTCTCCCCCTCTGCTTCAATATCCTGACTTCTCTGAACAAAATCAGTTTGAATTGCAAACAGATGCTTCTGGGTATGCCATAGGAGCAGTTTTGTCAAATAGTGACGCGAGACCAGTTGCATACACTAGTAGAAGCCTTAATAAAGCTGAATTAAATTATCCAATTATACAGAAGGAACTCTTAGCAATTGTGTGGGCGGTTAAGCACTTTCGACCCTACTTGTATGGGAAAAAGTTTACAATTTTAACAGACCATAAGCCACTTATTTATTTATTTAATATGAAAGATCCCTCGAGCCGGTTAATGAAATTTCGGATAGCACTTGAAGAATATGATTTCGATGTACAATACGTTAAGGGCACGGACAACGCGGCAGCGGACGCATTGTCTCGAATTACATCATCGGACTTGAAAGAGATGCATGAGAAGGTTATGAATGTAATGACGAGGGCGCAATGGCAAAAATTAAGAAATGATTCGGTAGGCACTTCGGTCGATATGGTTTCTGATAACAATTGGCCTGATCAACCAAGAGTTGTGGAAATTCATAAAAAACCGAAGGAGTCTGTAGAGTTAAGGTTTATAGATACTACTAAATTAGGGACATTGAGGAAAAATAATGAAGTATGTGCAGAAAGTAACACATTTTCGTATGTTCCGTTGAAGAAGGTTATATACATAAACTCTGGTCCTCAATCGCAAAGGACGCGAGCCGCTTTTGTGAGAGAACTTCAGAAGTTTTGTGAAAGTATAAATATACAAGAGTTATGTTTTTTAAAGAATGCAGAAAATAGTAATTTTATAGAGAAATTAGTAAAGGAAATAAAGAATACAAGAGATTGGACCGGTCCACGATTATGTATTTTAAAGGATTTAATAAGAATAAAGGACAAGGATGATAAGAAAGTAATTTTAAATGACTTTCATCTTTTACCAACGAGTGGCCACGCGGGTATAAGACGAATGTCAAATAACATCAAAAAATACTATTTTTGGTCAGGAATGGAAAACGACATAAGAGCTTTTGTACAAAAATGTAGCAAATGTCAGAAGCAAAAACATTCGATTCCAGTAAAGGAACCCATGGTTATTACACCTACAGCTCAATCCTCATTCGAAAAAGTATTTTTAGATCTAGTAGGACCACTGCCAAGGGATTATAATGGGTATGCGTATATACTTACCATACAATGTGACTTGTCAAAATATATCGAAGCGTATCCACTTGTTTCCAAGAGTACAGACGAAGTAGCGAAGACGTTTGTAAACAACTTCTTATTAAGGTATGGAATCCCACGGTATTTTGTTTCCGACAGGGGAACCGAATTTATATCGAGCACTATGGAACAGGTATGTAAATTATTAAAAATAAGCAAACTACATTCCACAGCATACCACCACCAAAGCATTGGGGCATTAGAAAATGCACATAAACATTTAGGTGCGTACCTACGCATACAGACCGACAATCACCCAGACTCGTGGAGTGATTGGTTACCATATTGGTCATTCGCTTATAATACCTCTGTTCATACAGAGACGGGTTATACCCCTTTCGAGTTAATTTTTGCTAAAAAATGTAACCTGCCTAGTAATTTAAGTAGCAAGCAAGTTGATCCCATTTACAACACCGATAACTATGCATTGGAGCTTAAATATAGACTTCAATTGTCACAGAAGGAAGCTATAAACTCATTACTTAGAAGTAAGATGATAAGAAAAAGTAGATATGATAAATATGTAAACCCAAAAATATATAAACCTAATGATTTAATATTAATTAAGAACGAAGATTGTAATAAATTGGACAGCGTATTTAACGGTCCATTCATTGTTGTAAAGGATGACTCACCTAATGTCCAAATATTGAAAAATGGTAAAGTAGAGTTAGTACATAAAAATAGAACCAAATTATACTATCGTGAATGTAATGTGTAACTTAGCGTAAGTAGCTATACTATAACATATAAGATAAGATAATCATTTATTACTTAAACTACTGCTACTACTATAATTACTATTAATCGAAAAAAAATTTTTTTTGCTATATTTTTTTTTCTCACTTTCGGTGGGAGATGTAGTGTGTAAACAAATTATGATACATATGGAGGGAGGATAGAGGACTTCAAAACCCTCACGAGCGAAGCAGCAGAATATCTTAGGAAGTGTAAATTTAAGTTATAATTTAAGCGTAATTTGTAAGCCATACGATAAATAAATAACATTCACAAGTCTTAATAAATCAGTCTTTACTCGACCATTGAGCTGTTTCATTGTCTCTCCTGCCCACCACCTTACAGGTGTGTGTGAAGTTCCCAATCCGTACTGGGCCCCCGTGGGAAATAAAGCCTTCTCATTCTGAGGGTGGGCCCTGCCGTGGTATAAAGGCTGAGATAACGATACAAGCTTTGTTTAAATAGTTTACGTGACGATTAAGGTATTACGTGACGATATTTACTTATCCGTTTCAGTGTTTACTATTCTGTAATAGGACTGTATTTTGATTTCGTTAGTAATCCGGTATTAATTGATGACTGCTCGTCGTCCAATAAACCGCTGTATGCGATATCTCATTAAACTGTATTTCGGTGTCGGATGTCTGCTGACGGGAAGTTGCGCCATTGCCACAAATTCGTGTTTATTTTCTGAAATTTCGGAATTTTAAGTAGATTCCCTGAGAATATCGGGATAAAGAGAAGCTACCGCGTGTTATTTCAAAGGTAAAATGTCCAGCCATCTATCAAATTCATCTAAATTCATGTAGTTGTTTTAGCGTGAAGGAGTAGTAAGGACACACATACACAGGGCTGGGCAAAATACATGCTTTGCTTTAATACAAATTACAATATACTATCTCGCATGAATTTAAAATACGAAATGCAAAATATTTTTAAGTCGGGTATTTGAAATATAAAATACAAAATACAGTATTTCAGGTATTTTTATTTAAAATACAAAATACAAATTACAAAATACTAAGTAGAATTAAAACAAATCCAACCCGGCATGGACAAGCAGAGTAAAAGAAAATTACTCTCTTTAAACATGAAACTACCGTGAGGTGAGACTCTCTCAGTGAAACAATACAGATTACTCACGTTTCAAAACGAGTTTAACTCGACAGTTTCGGGCTAATCCGTAACCCTTCCTCTCGGAGGAACACGCTACGGCTGGCTGTGCCAAACGTGCACTCAAGTACGCTACGTATTAACCTGAAATACCTATGTCCACTTAAACTCGTTTTGAGACATTGGTAATCCGTACTATTTTACTAAAAATTACTCTCATAAAAGGAAACTCTACTTTTACTGATTAAAAAAACTTTTCATCTCTTTCAAATAAAAAAACGCATCCAAATCGGTTCACTCGTTTTAGAGTTATGATGCCACAGACAGACAGACACACACTCAAACACACACATAGCGGTCAAACTTAGAACAGCCTCTTTTTGTGTCGGGGGTTAAAAAATAGGTAAACGCCTTTTTACTGTAGCGTGGGCTGCGACTCACGCACACTCTCCCACTATGTCGTATATAATCTTAAGATTACTTTGTTATGTGATATACAGTATTTACTCGATACACAAATATGTAGTAAATAGTGCTTAGGTTATGCTTAGGAACTAACATCCTGTTCTATGTTTATAAGTATTCTGGCAAATAAAATAATTCTATTCTATTCTATTCTATTCTTTTCTTGAAGCTTTATCGGAAAACGTGCTTGCGACCTAGTCTAATATTTGCAAAAACGCGTATATTCTGACGAACATAAAAATTTTTTTTTGACTGGTAGATGATTTTATTTGTACACAGCAACTTCAAATTCATTATTAACAGGGCATTTTTGTTGTCAGGGGCGTTGGGCAACCTGGCAGTATTGATGGCGCTGGCGCGGGGCCGGCGGAGACGCTCGCGAGTGGACCTGCTGATGACGCATCTCGCGGTCGCTGACGTCTGCGTCACATGCGGCGTCATACCGCTGGAGGTAAAACATTCATGCTGTGCTGATTGTTCTAGCGAAGAGTGGACCTGCTATTGACGCGTTTCGCTGTAGCTGTCGTCTGCGTCATATGCGGCGTCATACCGCTGGGGTAAAACAATGCTGAGCTGATTGTTCTAGCGGTCAGGAGTGGACCTGCTATTGACGCGTTTCGCTGTATCTTTCGTCTGCGTCACATGCGGCGTCATACCGCTGGAGACAATGAAAACGTTCATACGGCTTGTAAGCTGATGCCCCTAGCGGTCTTGAGTGGAAGACGTCCATTGCTGAACATAGGCCTCCCCCAAGGCTCGCCAAACAGATCGATCTCGTGTCATCCGCATCCAATGCGATCCCGCAACCATAACCAGGTCGTCGTTCCATCTTGTTGGAGGCCTACCTACACTGCGTCTTCTGGTCCGTGGACGCCACTCGAGAACCTTTTTACCTCGGCCATCAGTTCTGAGAGCGGTGCGCCCTAAATGATGGGCCGCTAACGATGGGCCTCATAAAAAAGCTCTAAGTCACTCAGAAGGCGATGGAGAGGGCTATGCTTGAGTTGACCTACTAATGACTACGTGTCAGCGTCACATGTGGCGTCATACCCGTACCACTAGAGGTAATTAAAAAAACGTTCATGCAGCATGCATGATGATGTCCCTAGAAATCTTGAGTGGACCTGCTGATGACACATTTCGGTGTAGCTGTCATCTGCTCCACTCTTGCCGCCGCTGAAAAGATTTGTACTATTTGTATACGTAGATGTCCAGACCTTTGAAAAAAAAGATAGGCTACTTTTAATCACGATATTCCCACAAGAGTCATAAAAAATCCAAAAATATTAAACACTACGTTTAGAAACATAGCGTTTTGCACAGTTATTCTTCGAACAATGTAAACAAAGACTAAGTACGAAGTACGTTTTGTGAGTTCCCACGGGATTTATAATTCGTACAAGTCTGAAGTATTAAATGATGAACGTTTCCCTAGTAACACATAAAAATATTACCTTTGCTGAATTCCTAATGGAAAACGACTCAAAAACTCGGTATGACACTCTTAGATTCCGGAAGCAATAGGTATTCTCGGGTTTTTTCTGATTAACTCAAAAAAATGGTTTTTAAGTGAAATTGACTCGTTTTCCCATTTTAAAGACAAAAAATCTGGTTACACATTATATGTACAAATATATCACGAGTACCTAACATAAATTGTAACATACCTATGAGTATTAACATAATTATAATGATTTGTTTATAATTACACAAAATTTGCAGAAACATATTTTAAAAGAATTAAAAAAACTAAAAAACACGCTTTAAAAAAATAAAAAATAAAAAGAAAATTAATAAATTTCAATTCGCTATTCTTATACTGCAGTAGTTTCTTGTGCTGCATGGTGTCAATTGTCAAGGATTATCATTTTGATAACATCTTAAAAAGCACCCCACGCTTTTTTTACAATACACGCTTTTTTAAACTATTATTATTTATATTATCAATATTTAGAATTGTTTACAAATTTTGATCTGGATATAACAATATAATAATTGCTTATTAAGATTTTTTACTGCACTATAAGAATAGTGAATTGAAATTTATTATTTTTTTTTTATTTTTTTAACGCGTGTTTTTTAGTTTTTTTAAACTATTATTTATTTTCTATTTTTTAGTTGCATTTTTTCCACAGTGAGAGTTTCCATGTGCTAAAAAGAGACACAAAACGGTTTTTTGCTCGTCTTAAATAGAATCACTCTATCTTATACTTGGTCTTTGGTGCGCGCGCACTGCTCTACACTACTAAACGTAAACCTCTTTCTTTCTAACTTTACCCCCTCACCTACAACCCCCCAAACCCTTAACCCCAACCCCCACACCCTTACTCCCAACCCTCTAAACCCCCCTTACCCCTCCTCATTTTCCAAACCCCTAACCACCTAAACCCAACCCCCCTAACCCCGGACCCCCACCCCATTTCCTCAAACTTCCCCCAAACCCCTAACCCCAACCCCCCTTACCCCCCAACCCCAACCTCCTAAAACCCCAACACCAACCCCCCTTACCCCCTCCCCATTTCCCACAACCCCCCAACCTCCCTAACCCCCGAACCCCCCCAAAACCCCACACCCTTAACCCCAACCACCAAAACCCCCTTCCCCTCCCATTTCCCCCCAACTCCCCCCCACCCCTCCACCTACCCCCCCCCCCCCCCTTCCAGCTCCATCATCAAACCCTTGTTACCATCTAGGACCAAAGTACTCGTCAAAACGAATCAAACGAGCCCAAACTCGATGGGGTTGTTTCGTTTTATTGTGGAGTGCCTTTGGCCATCTTCCAGCTCCATCATCAGACCCTGGATACAAGTACTCGACAAGACGACTCAAAAAAGCCCAAACTCGACGGGGTTGTGTCGTTTTATTACAGAGTTCCTATGGCCACCATCCAGCTCCATCATCAGATCAGCTCCATGTTACCATAATATTGCATTGTCATCTAATTTACACATTATGTGCAAAATTTCAGCTCAATCGGAAACCGGGAAGTGGGTCAAAATCGCGCCCTAAGGAGTCGGTTACAAACAAACAAACATACAAACAAACAAACAAACATACAGGTGAAGCTAATATAAAGCGTGTAAAAAAAAACTTAAATTAACTTAATCTAAACCTAAAAACCTTCATTTTCAAATATCTCCATCCATCTCCATCGCTGCTAATGGGCAGGGTGCCCATATTTAAAGCTGGCTGCGTTTTCTCTTTGTACTTATGGCAATGCCAATACGTTGATCGAGGAAAGAGCCCGTGCCTTTTGGTCACCTGTGGATCGGACAAGTTTACTTTTTAAAAATTTAAAAAGTTTTTGAGCTTCGGATCCTCACGGCCCGCAGAGTCTCAACAGCAAAAGTCGCAAATATGTAGCTGTCTGCCAGCGTATTTGCGGCGTTTTTCTGTTTCGGCCGTTGCAGCCGCCGCGCCCGCTCTCAATGACGTAGTAGCAAGGTGGGTACGGTACCAAAGTGTCCACACAAGTGGCGTCCCAAGTAAGCGACCGTCCCATTTCCCAAGGTACTAACGTTATTTCGTCAGGTCTCTTGACATCATCACGTGCTAGCCCAACCGGTTCCAACGAAGAGGGTACGTTGATGCTGGAAGAGCCCGACGGATTATGTCGTTGAGGCAAGCGTGGCGAGATAAACGGCCGGCGCTTTTGGGACAAGCTAGACCGTGGTGATCCAGTCGATCCACGTCGTTCCACAATAGCAGCGATGTGGTACGACGATGTTTCCGCCTAGTCTTAAACCGACAAACGTGGTGCAAAGATAAGCTTAAGGCATCTCTCATAATATATACTTTATGATGTGATTTCGCTGTCTAGGTAGGCCTCTAACAAGATGGAGCAACGACCTGGTTAAGGTTGCGGGAACGCGTTGGATGCCAATAGCGCTGGACCGGTCTGTTTAACAAACCTTGGGAGGACTATGCTCAGCAGTGGTTGTCTTACGCTTGAAATAATGATAATAATGTGATACCGAATCCAGAATCCCGAAACAAAATTTTTCAGCTTCTTATTATGAAAAGGATCGAAGGGACTACTCATTAAATCAGTATTTAGACATTTTTTTTTAGGCTCAGGCCTGAAAAATGTCTGTTTACCTAAAATGTACAATTCTCAACTATATAATATTATGTCAGCTTTCTCAAAATGTCTGCTATTTCGTACAATCTCAGGAAGTCGTTAAATGTTGCATGTTCATGATTGCAGACATTTTGGGAATAAGACTTTTCTAGAATGCCAAAATTGTAAGAAAGCGGATGTTTTGAGGTGCAGACATTTTGGGAATAAGCACTTTCTGAAAAGAAAGCATTATACGAAAACTGTCATTCTTGCAGACAGACATTATAAGAAGCTGACATTATGCAAAAGTCGTGCTGACATTATGGACAGCAGACATTTTGGGAAAAATACATTATAGGAAAACGGACATTTCAGGCCTGAGCCATTTTATTCCCTTTCAACCATATTTTTTATTCTAATTTGCATTTCAATTTACTTCCGCGGCAAACTCGTGATTTTCCCGTTTGTTGGGTTTAAAATTGTTTTCGTTGCTTGATTATTTTTGAAAGGAATAAAAGCTTAAAATCAAACAGTAACTTAATTAACACCAAATTCGTTGTTATGCACCAAAACGTTCGATCGATTACTGGTAAAACATCACTATTAGACCTTTTAAATTATACTGAAAAACCGCATATACTAGGATTAAGTGAAATTTGGTGTAAAAAAGGTGAGATTGAACGCGTGAGGTTATGTGGGTATACACTAGCGAATTGTTACTGTCGGACTGACCGCGCGCACGGCGGTGTCGCGCTGTACATACTAGATAGGATTAGGTATAAACAACGTATGACCTGCAGAGCCTCTCCGTTGAATATCACTTTGAATTTACTGCCATTGAAGTAATTTGTCACAAATTAGTTATTATTGCATTATATAGAACTGGAAATGGTGAACTTGACATTTATTTGGAAAAATTGGAATTATTATTACATAGGTTAACTGACGAAAACAAAAGGTTTCTTATAGTTGGTGATCAAAATGTAGATTATTTATCCACAAATAGTTTGAGACTGCGCGTTGATGACATACTCACTAGTTATGGATGCATGAATACTGTAACTTTCCCTACTCGTGTAACGGCCGACTCTGCGTCATCCATTGACTGTGGCATAGCGAACAACGCTGCTCACGGCGTAACTGTGTCACCGGTGGACACCGTTATAAGCGATCACAACGCGCAGCGATATGAGTTTGACTTAACATATGGCAAACTAAATAAAAATAATACTTTTGAAAGACGATTATTTAGTGATTACTCTATTCATTTATTTTACTGTGACATTTGTAATTATAATTTTAATTTTGTTTATGATGATACTATTGACATTAACATGAAATTTGATAAGTTATTTAACATTTTGACATACTATATTAACATTCATTTTCCGATTAAAATATTAAAGTCTAATTCTGGGAGAAACACATTGCCATGGCTGACAGATGAAATACGTGAATATATTCGCAAACTTAGTGATCTAAATGAAATAAGGCGACAGTATCCTAATAATCCCATAATTTCGGATTGTATTGCACACTACTCCAGTCTCATTAAGACAGCCACGTTACGTGCTCGACAGGCTTACATTGAAACCAGACTGGCTGAGAGTAAAAATCCGACAAAGGAGATGTGGAGGGTCGTAAACGAAGAAGTGGGCACCAAAAGCAAGCCTCAAAACATTAGCCTCAAGGATCCGGTTACAGGTTCAAATGTACCGGAATGCCAAGTTCCTGATGCCTTTAATTTGCATTTTGTTAATTCAGCATCTAAATGTATCGTACGGTCTGACGAGTTTTTATCCAACCAATACCTACAAAATCACCTTTGCAGCTCTGATATACCCACTTTTAGCTTGCCGACCGTCACACGTGATTTATTGGATAAAGTTATCAAATCTATGATGAAAACTTGTACGACCGTTGATGACAAATATCCTAATAATTATATGGCCAGTCATTGCAGATATCCTAGTTGTACTTATTAATATTATGTTTGCCACTGGGATATATCCTGATGTCCTCAAGAACACCAGAGTGTGTCCTGTTTTCAAGGGAAAAGGGGATAGAGATGACGTGTGCTGTTACAGGCCAATAAGTATCGTACCGACTATATCTAAAATAGTTGAATCAATTGTTTCGTCCCATTTGATGGGCCACCTTGAGTCGAACGACCTCCTGACGGACAAGCAATATGCATACAGGCAGAAAATGTCTACTACTTCAGCAGCACACAGAATTTTCGACTGCATTCTGTCAGGTATGGACGAGAAATTCAAGATGGCTGGTATCCTGTGTGACTTGTCAAAAGCATTTGATGTAGTAAACCACAAAATTCTATTACATAAATTATGTCGGTATGGTATCGAAGGCAGTGCTCATCAGTTGTTCGCGTCCTTTTTGTCTGGCCGTAAGCAGGTGGTCAAGATGTCTGAAAACGGCAAAAGGCTTGCGTCAGACATTTGTGACGTCACAGTAGGAATCCCTCAAGGATCGGCGCTCGGAAATTGCTTGTTTTTGGTTTTCGTGAATGACCTTCCATCATCCATTTCGACTGGTTTATCATTGCTATTTGCAGATGACACTACAGTAGTTGTGAGTGCCCGCTCGTACGAACAGCTCGCTGAGAAGATACAGGAGGCTTGTCAGCAGTTGAAAAGATGGTTTACGGTCAACGGCCTACTGCTTAACGTTGCTAAGTCAAACGTAATGATTTTCTCTGGTCGTAGTGTTGACCTGCCTCCTTGTCTGCTTAGCGGTCCAATGCCATTATGCAGTGATTCTAAGTTCCTCGGTTTCACGATAGACTCGAATCTGAACTGGAAGTGCCATGTCGACAAGCTGTGTGGCAGACTGAGTAGTGCAGTATTTGCGTTGCGAAAACTTAAACCCCTTATCTCAGACGCTGCCTTAAAGCAAGTATACTATGCCCACTTCCACTCCCTGATGTCGTATGGCACAATTTTATGGGGAAACTCAACAGACTCAAACAGAGTTTTGTTGCTGCAGAAGCGTGCCATGCGCATATTAGCTGGAGTCGGGCCTAGACACTCGTGCAGGGAACTTTTCGTAACGCACCGAATTATGACTCACTACTCACTGTACTTGTTTGAAGTGATAATGTTTGTGAGGACCAATTTATCCATGTTTTTACGGGTAAACGTGGCTGGCAAGCAGGTCCGTCGCACAGGATGGTTGTGTGCAGTTCCTCGTCGAATGGCACTCTCGGTGAAGAATCCTCGCGTCATTGGCCCCACGCATTATGAGCGTCTTCCTGCTGAACTGAAAAATGAGCCATCTGACGAAATATTTAGACGCAAACTGAGAAACCTTTTGTTGGATAAACCATTATACTCTGTTAGTGAGTTTGCTTGCAGACATTGAATTTTAGTTTTTGACATGTATACTTATTTTATATTATGGTTTGACTTTGTATTTTACTTTTAATATTTTATTTGACATGTATTTCAATAGGTTGATCCCTGTTTGTGACATTATTATTCTTATTAATGTTTTATTTATTTATTTTTATTTTAACTATGACGATCCTGAGAGGAGAAAAAATTTAATTGTAATTGTTTTATTGTTATTTATTATTTTATTCAAGTTTAACATTTTGTGACATCCATTTGATTCATTGATTTAATTTAATTTGTGTTTTTTTGACGACTTCAATATAAATTCGCGTGACTTGACTTCGTACAATTTATGATGTAATCTTATATTGAAGGAATAAATAATGTAATCTAATCTAATCTAATGGTCCCTTCCATTTTAAGTGCTGCTTTATAAAAGATCCAATTTATATTTGTTGATTGATGCATTATTTTCCAAAGATAGATACTTAGTTATATTACAAACTAACTTCTTAATATTACGATATTACAAATCGAACTGTTGCTACTAAAGAGTATATCGGTAGTTCGGTACTATCATTTCAACCGAACTACTGCTACTGAAAAGTTCGTGCGCTTCGCTCGGCGGAACCCTGTCGCAGGGAGCCTCTGCTGTCCTAAGGGCCTACGCTAGCTGATGCGGATTACCCGGAACGGACGCCCGTCGTGCGCGCGTCTAATAAGAAATTGTATGAACAACGCTAAGTGGCGCGTACATTTAAACCCGCGTGCGGGCGCACGCAGCGGACGTCCGCGTCAGCTAGCGTAGGCCCTTAACAGGATTGTTTTTAATAAGTGCGGCAAACGCTGACTGCGACAGGGTTCCGCGGAGGGTCGCGCATGAGCGCTTGTCGGACTATAGTTTACTCAACCGGATTACTGCTGCCAAGGGAAGCAGCAGGGTTTATTTTTCTAAAAGTTGAGCCACATTTGCTTTAATAGGCTACAGCCTACTCGGTCTGCTGCTAAATCCACCATAGGGAGAGTTAGAGATTTACGAGTTGATTCCCATTTTAGATGGTGCGAGTTTTTTTATTCCAATAAAAATTAAATCGTTGTCCATTAAGTCGATGATTAATTTAATCGTGAATAAATCATTCCTATGTCGGGCGACTAAGAATAATTAATCGGCTATATTTAATCGTCATTCATGATTAAATAGATTATTCTTATTCGTCATTCGTTAATGGAGAATTTCAGAAATAGGGTACAATACATTTTTTTTTTGCATGGATCTACCTACTCAGAATCAGTAGCACTATCGATTCTACATAGAGAATAAATGAAGAAGTTCTTAGGTAACAACATTAAAAAAAAAACTTTTTTGAAGTCGGTTAAAAAAATTTCCCGAGGTCAGTTTTGTTACTTTTCATACATTGGTGTTTGAAGGTAACAAAACCGACACTTATTTGTGTACGAAAAACTGGGGACATTTTTTTACTCCATTATAATCGATAAGTATTGATTCTGTGCAAAAATTTCTAAAATCGGAGAAAAAAAAGTTGTACCCTATAAGTATCTGAAATTCCCCTAATCGATTTCTGATCATCATACTGTTTGCTTTCGGAACCTTAAACAATGACTCGCCCATAAAACCCCCTCATGACTTTTCATGATACACATTTCAAGATGGTCCACGTGTCTTCTCCATTAGCCGCAAGTGGGGTCAACAAGGGCTTCTTGATTGCCCTAACGTCCCTCAACGTCTCTTAACGTTCCGTCGACGTCGGCTAGCGTTATTACTTTGACAGTAAGCACGGTTTTATCTTTATCTACGTACGAATAAAAGCTCCTGATACTCAGAGAGCTGTTCACATTTTGAAGCAGATGTTTGAGGTGCTTCGGAGCAAAATGCACAAAAAACGCAAAATGTAAGCAAAAAATGTAGCCAATAGCGAAATCTACAATACGCAAAATGTACACAACGCATATTGTGAAATAAACGGAACTTACAAAACGCAAAAAGTGTATTCGCAAAATGTAATGGAAATCGGAAAATGAATACCTAAATCGTACTTTTTGCGTTTTATACATTTTGCGTTTTGCAGATTATGTTATTGGTTACATATTGCGTGGGTTACGTATCAAAATATCTAAAATTAAAAAACCTAATGTAAAATAACCTACGTTCAAAATACCTAAACTCTAAATACCTAATGATTTTAAATACCTAAGCAACTAACACCTACCTACGAATTACCCAAGTTTAAAATACCCAATGGAGTAAATGTCTAATGTTAAAAATATCAACAGCTATGACACCTAAGTTTGATACACCAACATTTGAAATACCAAGTGGTCAAAATACCTAAATGAAACGAACATCGCTTAATTTTCGGCGAGCGAGCGAAGCGAGCGAGCAAGACGGTTCGAAGCGGAAGCGACTCGGAATGGTTAGGTTCAAAGGCTAATGCGGGAGCGTAGCGGAGCGAAGCTCCCGCATTAGCCTTTGGTGTTAGTTATTTTTTTTATTACCACGTGAAAAATCTAATTTGTTTGATAAAATTTGGTATATGATTTAGGTACATTTCATAATGTTAAAGACAATAATACATAATGGAAATAATCACTTTCTGTGCTGTTACAAAAAAAATACCTAACATCGAAGGCTAAGGCGTAGCCTTCTGAACCTAACCTATCCGAGTCGCTTCTGCCTTAAAAAGTCTTGCTCACTCGCTCGCTGCCAGCGAGATACCGGTTAGGATATGCGAAAGCTTTCTGTATTTTGAATATAGGTGAAAAAATCATTAGGTATTTAGATTTTAGGTATTTTGAACGTAGGTTATTTTACGTTAGGTTTTTTAATTTTAGACATTGCAATACGTAGGCATTTTAAGCTTTCGGTATTTTGAATATAAGTGAAAAAATCATTAGGTATTTAGATTTTAGGTATTTTGAACGTAGGTTATTTTACGTTAGGTTTTTTAATTTTAGATATTTTGATACGTAACCTTTGCGTGTTGTGTACATTTTGCGTCTTGTTCATTTTGCTCCAAAGCGGTTCGAGGCAGCATAAAATGATGTACAATGTTTACTGCATCTAATCTATCTACTTATCTAACAAAGAAATTTAGTTTTCATTCTGATCATTAGAGCGGTTAACAAGATCCCCTTAATAAATAAATAGGTATACAAGATTTGCCCGTTTAAATGTGTAAGACAGATTAGATGCTGTAAACATTGTAATGCCGATCTTGTTGCGCTCGAAAGAAAAATGCTTTGTGGGAGTTTTCGAGGCTTGTTGCTTGTTTTCATGTGTTTTTTTTTCGTGCGCCATAAGATCGGTATTCTTACTCCCATCGACGTGAATGTAGTGGCCTGCCTGTACGTTTTGGGATCTTACTTGATCCTGTAAAAAGCTAGTAACATACCAAATGTCACCCAAATCTATCCAACCGTTTTAGCGTGGAGAAGTAACAAGCACAAACTTTCGCCTTTATATTATTGGGATAGTAGAATCATTTTGAAACACCCGATTAATTTACAAAGTCGACTAAATTCTTTGTTTTTTTTTTATTTTTGTCTCTTCACTTCACTCTATTTAAAAATCTATCAGAACAGAAATCAACTGTTCAAAATCATTCAGGAAATATTATGCTACTTTATGCAGTGTTTATTTATCTACTCTAAAATGTGTTCCAGCTCTCGGACTATAACCAGCAAAGGTTAAATGGGAACACTGCTTGAAGGGGCAAAACGGTCATTATCCGTTTTTCTGAGAATTAGGACTGTAATTATTGGGTTTTATTTTGAAATTAGCGCATAAAAATGTGCTGTGGATCTATTCGACGAAGGCTAAGACGTTCATTAAACAATGTGATCTACTGATTCAAGTTTAGCAACTCCATTTCTTCATCACAGCTATAAGTGATTAAACGAGCTAAGACGTGTGATGCATAGAAAAAATTCGTGCCTATATCCCGACCATCTGTGGTGTAGGGGTAAAAGCACGCAGCACGTTATGCTGATATGAGGACCTGGGTTCGATTCCCGGAGCTGGTCTTTTTTGTGTTTTTTCTGTGCATCCATGTTTCAGTTCGTATTTAGTATGAAATATAGTCATGACTAGCTTTTGCCCGCGACTCCGTCCGCGTGGAATTAGTAATTTGGGCAGCTTATTTTTTTTATCCAATTTGCTTTTTCATCAATTATGGCTCTCCTTAGTTCCTCGATATAAAAAAATACCCCCCGCACACCCGCGTTCACATTCACCACCGTACTCCCAGCGTGATGATATATAGCCTATAGCCTTCCTCGATAAATGGGCTATCTAACACTAAAAGTATCGTATCTTTCTTATTTGTCAACCGATTCAAATGAAACAAACACTAAATGTTAATCCAAGAAAATACCAACATATCAGTGAAAACCGCATCCTTCTAGGTTAAGCCGTTTCTGACATTAGCGCGCACAAACGCACAGACAAACAGATAAACAGACAATAATTCTAAAAATCATTGTTTTGGGTTCTATTGCGCTAATAAATAGCTCTAGTGACAGTTTTTCTCAAATATCTTCAATGTATAGACACCGACTTGTTACAGATTTATTATATGTATAGATCTACTTACTGATGTTTATGAAATATTATATTGTGTTGAATAATTAATTTTTAGCTCTATAATTTTTGTAGTTTAAAATTTGTGTCGGTTTCACTTAGTTTTGCTGTGATTTCAATGTATGGTCTCAAAGGAAGATCAGCGCCGTTCGCAAGACCAGCAGGTTGCTGATTGGGGAGCATTTCGTGACATGTGCATTTTCATTTTATTATCATTATCATTATCATTCTCTTTATTTATATTTTTCTCTTAGGTTAGATTTTTACAATAATTATACAAAAAGTAAAATATAAAACTATACATACAAAACGTAAAATCATTATAAAAACCTAA
The DNA here is from genome assembly GCA_947563465.1 of Archips xylosteana. NCBI lineage: Eukaryota > Metazoa > Arthropoda > Insecta > Lepidoptera > Tortricidae > Archips > Archips xylosteana. The sequence goes on from OX387360.1 coordinate 2,425,028, forward strand.
CCTAGGGTGCCACCGGCAGCGAGGCGGGGCCTAAGCTATCGGTGGTTAGGGCGACAGAGAGAGGAACCTCCTGACTATCCGCGCAGTGTCCAGGAGTACCGCCTTCTGTATCTGACCCTTGATCCAGCCATCTAGCGAGAGTCTCTTGAGGTGTTGGTCGAGACTCTTCGCTATCAGACCGTTCGCAGAAACGACTATCGGGACAATGATCGTCGAATCAACATCCCACATGGCGGTTATCTCGTGAGCTAGGTCAAGGTACTTGCTGGCTTTGTCCTTCTCAGCTTTCACGAGGTTCTCGTCATGGGGGATGGTGATGTCGATGAGCATTGTCTGGCGTTTCAATCGATCTGTCAGCACGATATCAGGTCTATTGGCTAAAATAGTCCTGTCCGTGATAACAGACCGATCCCAATAGAGCGTGGCACGACCATTTTCGAGAACTGGCGCAGGTATATACTTATAGTAAGGCACTTCAAAGTCCACAAGACCGTATAGCAGAGCAAGTTGCTGGTGAATAATTCTGGCTACAAGGTTATGTCTGTGCAAGTACTCACCGTTAGCAAGATGACCACAACCGGAAATTATATGCCTGAGTGACTCCCCGGGACGGCGGCATGCCCGACAAATGTCGACCGTACCGTCCTTCAGGATATACCTCCGGTAGTTGTTCGTCATGATAACTTCATCCGCAATTGCACAGACAAAACCTTCGGTTTCCCCGAAGAGATCCCCGAAACGTAGCCAGTTCACCGACGCAAGCAGATCTACATCTGGCCCTGTGAGTGCCTTGTAGAACCGCCCGTGTAGCTCCTTGCTCTTCCATACCGCCTTGCGGTCCTCGATGCTCATTACTTTAAGTCGGCGCCAGTTCTCGTTTGCCAAGGAAAGCGGGGTGAAGTTTTTGTCTACTGCTACTACGTCGCGATGTACCCCACACTCGTTGTTTAGGAAATAATCCCTGAGATTATACACCTCGCGGTTGTGGAGGTCTTTGGCATTTAAAAAGCCACGACCTCCATACTTCCGCGAGATGTACAGTCTCATAACAGACGAGCGCGGGTGAAGCAAGCGATGCGCAGTGAGTAGTACACGAACTCTTCGATCCAAGGTATCCAGCTCAGTCTGAGTCCACCTTAGTATGCCAAAGGAGTAAGTGAGCAAGGGCATTACCCAGGCGTTGAAGGCGCGCATCTTGTTGCCGCCCGACAAAAGACTATTAAGTACTTTTGTCAGACGACAGAAGAAGCGCTCCTTCACCGTCTGCTTTACGACCTCACTCTCAATACCCAATGACTGTGACATACCAAGATACTTATAGGTTTCTGCTTCGGAAATAGATCTGAGGGACATTGTATCAGAAAGCTGCAAATTTGTTGAATTTACAACTTTCCCCCGCTGTACATGCATAACCGCACACTTATCGACACCAAATTCCATGTTGATGGCGCTACTGAAAACTTCTGTTGTTTTCAGTAGCTCCAACAGGTCAAGTTTATTTGGTGCAAATAGCTTAAGGTCATCCATATAGAGCAGATGAGAAATGACCTCACCCCCTCTTCGAAGCCGGCAGCCTAGCCCTGAATCCTTCAGCAGGGTGCTGAGCGGATTCAGCGCTAGGCAGAACCACATAGGACTCAGGCTGTCACCCTGGAAGATCCCTCGCTCAATCCTGATAGAGTCCTGTGGGCCAGAGGGGCCGTCTCCTTCCCCCGGTTGACGAAGGACTGTGGTCCACTGTCCCATGCAAGCGCCTAAGAAAGATCTCAGGACTGCATCAATTTTATACAGTTCTAAGACCCTCACCAGCCATGAATGGGGCACCGAATCATAGGCCTTCTTGTAGTCAATCCAGGCGACCGAGAGAGCCCCTTTGTTCCGCCGGACTCGTTGGCAAATGGTCATGTCTATGAGGAGGAGCTCTTTAGTACCACGAGACCCAACCCTACATCCATTTTGAGCAGGGGCCAAAACGTTGTTGGCAACAATGTGCGTGTTAATTTTTGCTCTCAAAATGGATGTAAAGAGCTTGTACAGCGTAGGCAAGCACGTGATGGGTCTGTAATTTTTCGCTTCTGTGGTACTACCGGACTTATAGAGCAGGGAGGTAATACCAGTTGTAAAGAAAGATGGTAGGGATCCGAGCTCAAGGGCTTGCTGGAACTGTGCTGCCAAACGCTGGTGTGAGCATCGAAACCATTTCAGCCAGAAGTTGTGCAATCCATCCGGCCCAGGACTTTTCCAGTTCGGAGCCGATCGGATGGCACAACTAACGTCATCGGGGCTAATGGTAACAGGCCCCATGGGTTCGATGGACTCGCATCCGGACACGGTACGCGGACAAATTGGTTCCCCCCATTGTAGCCCCAAAGTACGCTCGCATGCAGTTCTCATTCATTTGTTTCATTCATTATCATTATCATTATCATTATCATTATCATGTTGGTACGGATTTCCGATCACGGGCCCATGGGGACCCGGTCATTTGAAAGGCATTCATGGGGCCGAAGCCAACATGAAGAGGCCTTTGGTACCATATCATTATCATTATCATTATCATTATCATTATCATTATCATTATCATTATCATTATCGTTATCGTTATCGGTATCGTTATCGTTATCGTTATCGTTATCGTTATCGTTATCGTTATCGTTATCGTTATCGTTATCGTTATCGTTATAGTTATCGTTATCGTTATCGTTATCGTTATCGTTATCGTTATCGTTATCGTTATCATTATCGTTATCATTATCATTATCATTATCATTATCATTATAATTATCATTATCATTATCATTTATTCATTTATAAAACATAGGTATAAAGGTGGTACATTTGTTTTAGATCGCTATATTCTTGCTCTATTTTTTTTCCATTACTGATCATGTATCTAATAGAACCTAAGTCGTGGTGGCCTAGCGGTTTGACCTATGGCCTCTCAAGCGGAGGATCGTGGGTTCAAATCCCGGCTCGCACTTCTGAGTTTTTCGCAATTTACGTGCGAAATTACATTTGAAATTTACCATGAGCATAACGGTGAAGGAAAACATCGTGAGGAAACCTGTATACGCCTGCGAAGAAGTTCAATGGTGTGTGTGAAGTTCCCAATCCGCACTGGGCACGCGTGGGAACTACGGCCCAAGCCCTCTCATTCTGAGGGTAGGCCTGAGCCCTGCAGTGGGACGTAAATATTACGTACGTATTCTATTCTATTCTATTCTATTCTATATGGGCTGGGATGATGAAGAATAGAACCTAGTGTATTGACGGATGACAGTATTTATTTCTTGATTACTTTTGTTACACTTTTACGCTAAAACGAATCGACGGATTCTGATGAAACTTGGCACACAGATAGTTTATATTATAACCAAGATTAACATATAACTTTTAGTCCCAGAAAATTGCTTAGTTTCTGCGGGATAGCAATAAATTAACTCTTTGCAGACGGAGTCGCGGGCAACCGCTATTAAAGTATGTACATTTAGTTTCCGTTGTCCAGATCGGCTGGAAGTTCACAAACGCGTGGCTGGCGGGCAACTTGTGCTGCAAGCTGCTGCTGGTGCTGCGAGCTTTTGGCCTTTACCTCTCCTCCAACGTCCTCGTCTGCATATCCGTTGACAGGTAACACCCATAGTTGCACAGTTGAACCTTTTTACACAAAATCTCGCAGTGAGATCGCATGCTTGACAAGGAAAATCGGTATGACGCTTACTGTGAAAACGTTCTATGGTGGGTCAGAAATCAAATGGTTTGACTGTATACTAGAGATAAACTACGATAACTTGGCCCACCCTTCAAAATCCAAGAAGTTTTCAATGTATTTGTGAAAGTGTTTATAAAGCACCACCAAAACTTTCAACGCATGTGTGCGTGCTGAGACAGCAATCACCACTACATACACACTCTTTCGTAAGGATGTGACATAACACATTGAAATAGTAATTTGGAGGGGCGGGCCATGTTATCGTAGTTTATCTCTACCGTAACTGACATACAATGATTAAGTATGGTAAAGGTTTACATTATATCAGAAGCTTTTATTTAAAGTGCCTTGTGTGTTTGGGTCAAATCTTGGGCGTCGAGTTTAACCCACTTTCAAAGGTTAGATTGGCTTGAAATTAGGCATATATTTAGGGTTCCGAAGCCAAAATGGCAAAAACGGAACCCTTATTAGGTATGCAAGGATTTGTCCGACACGCTCTTGTCTGGTTTTTTGTTAACGACCGCTTTAGCCTAGTTGGTAGTGACCATGCCTACGAAGCAAATCCCGGTAAGGGCATTTATTAGTGTGATGAGCACGAATATTTGTTCCTGAGTTATGGATGTTTTCTATTTCTATGTATTTAAGTATTTATTTATCTATATAAGTATGTCTATCGTCGTCTAGTACCCATAGTACAAGCTTTGCTTAGTATGGGACTAGGTCGATTTGTGTGAGATTGTCCCCTAATAATATTATTTTATTATTTTTTATATTAAGTTGGATGACAGACAATGTAAGTATGTACAGTAAACAAAAATTACAGTCAGCGAAAAAGCTTGCATTAAAAATAAAATTATCGGAGTCCAAAATGTAATGTACAAATTTTATGAGCAATGCTCAAATACAGGTCAGTGCGTGTGCCATTTCTATATAGACAAAAGGATAGGACAAAACTTAAGCTATTCTTTCCATTTTAATTACGATTTTTTTTAATTTAAAATTGAAGAGTGATTGTACTCTATCTCACCTGATATTAATAATGGAATTGATGCTAATACGAAGTTCTAAAAAACATTTGCCTAATTTGAATATCTCGAAAGCCCATTTATAACGAAAGCGTTTTTATTCCTAAAAGATATTTTTAACGCCTATCGCAGAGAAGAGATTATAGGTTTGATTTATGACCTAAAAAATAAAGGTTCAGCATAAAGAAAGAGATACTGAATGTAACTTTTAAAACCGACCAAGAGCGAGTCGGACACGCCCAAGATAGGGTTCCGTAGCTATTACGAAAAAATCAAGTAATATTTTTCTAAGGATTTCGGGTGTGTACGGAATCTTCCAAGTGAGGTATCGTCAATACTTTGAAAAAAGCTCGTATCTCAAAATCGTTAATCTGGCAAAGTGAAATTTATTACGCGCGTATCAAGGTTCAGTTTTGTTTACATGCTGATTTGAGATACGAGTTTTTCAAAGTAGTGACGGTATGTTTAATACCTTAGGCTACTATTTACTCTTAAACTACAAATAATTCCCAAGCAATCTTAGCCGCTATAATTTTCCTTGTAAATTTAATATATTTACTACCATTTTGAATTTTTTTAATTTTTCCACCCAACAGTTTAGATTTTAGAGGGGGGGGGGGGGACGGTCAATTTTAATGAAAATTTTCACTTTAAAGTTGAATATTTCGCAAACAAATCACTGAATACAAAAATCATGTAAGCAACCCCCCAATGGTTTTAAAAGACCTAGCCAACGATACCCCACACTATAGGGTTAGTCGAGAAAAAAAAAATCACCCCCATCTTACGTCTATGGGAGGTACCCTAAAAAAAATTTTTTTACTTTTATTTATTTAACCACTTTGTCGGCGTGACTAATATATATATTCATGCCAAATTACAGTTTTCTAGTACTAGCAGTCTCTGAGCTTAGCCGCGGACAGACAGACAGACAGACAGACAGACGGACAGACATGGCGAAACTACAAGGGTTCCTAGTTGACTACGGAACCTAAAAACGGCCATGTGCAAGTCAGACTCAAGTACAAACTTGTATGTAAATAGATCGTTAGTAATAGATTAATCGCAATTTAACGACCGCTTTAGCCTAGTTGGTAGTGACCCTGCCTACGAAGCAAGAGGTCCTGGGTTCAAATCCCGGTAAGGGCATTTATTTGTGTGATGAGCACGAATATTTGTTCCTGAGTTATGGATGTTTTCTATGTATTAAGTATTTATTTATCTATACAAGTATGTCTATCGTCGTCTAGTACCCATAGTACAAGCTTTGCTTAGTTTGGGACTAGGTCGATTTGTGTGAGAGTGTACCCTAATATTATTATTATTATTATTTTTTTTTGTGATGGAACAGCCAATTATGATTTTCGGATTTCTCCTTTACTTGTGCTGTAAGACCTAAGACCGTTAATACGAGCATCAGTTGAAGCCTAAATTGAATAAAGAATTTTGAATTTGCCCTTGACCTTGACCTTGACATTGACTTAGACCTTCCTTCATGCTAAATTTCATGATACTGGGTCTATGGGTACTTACCATATAAATTTTGATTCATTTGAGAGTGTCGAAACATACGTTTTTTGCGGCATAAACGGCCGTATCTTTTTTTAACGTTAGTTTGAATTTTTCACAGCTTCAAGGGACTGTAGAACTAACTAACTAATTTGGCTCAGGGACCCAAAGAGGGTCTCGGCCTCCGAAACGAGAGCACGCCATCTGTCCCGATCGTGCGCAGCTTCTTGCCAGTCGCACTCCATGGGACTGTAGAGATCTAGTATATTATTTTAATTTCAACTCGATACCTGCTACCGAGATAAAAGGTCTTGACAGACGGATAACGAAGTGATCCTAAAAGGGTTCCGTTTTTTCCATATGAGGTACGGGACCTTAGAAAAGGTGAATGAAGTCGATAAAATCATTCTCAGGTTATTGGAATGAACGTCGAATAAATCCTTCCAGAATAAATCTAGAACATCTGAGCTGGTGGTTGATTTAGTTTTACAGAACACCAGGTAATTTTTTTCAGGATTTTTAAATTATTGTTGACAATTTTTCCATCTAATATTATATTAATATTAATAATATCATTTATTTCGGATATTCTCCATAGGTTGTTTGTATCATGCTGTATTAAAAATATAGTTAGTACCTACCTACTTATAAAACTAGAAACAATAGAAATACATTTATCATCCTTAACTAAGTGACATCTTGGTGAAGTTTATGTTTAATCCACCTCTCTAACAGTGGCGAGTCCCACCTGTCACCTAACGCAGCGAGTATACTGTTGGAGCTGTTGGAGATATTAAGACGATGTTTTAAGTTTACCGTAAAAGGTATGACTACATTTTAAATTTTAAATTCCGATGAAAAATTTTTACGTGGGTGTCAAACTAAACCAATTACCTATCTGCCTAGCTACTGGAATATCCTGGTTGAATTTTGAACATTTCGTACACGTAATTTGCTATTTTTAACCCCCGACACAAAAAGAGGCACATTTAAGTTCGACCGCTATGTTTGTGTGTCTGTCTGTGGCATAATAGCTCTTAAACGGGTGCACCAAATTGGATGCGGTTTTTTTTAATAGAAAGCTGATTTCTTGGCAATGGTTCTTAGATATGTTTCATCAAAATCGGTTTAGCCGTTTCAAAGTTATCAGCTCTTTTGCTAGCTGCGGAAGGGATCTTAGACGCATAACGGGCATTGACTTAATGTTCAACCATACGAGTGACAAAATTGCGTTGGGGGTTTTTAAAATGTTTAATTGATAGTTATTGTTTCTTTTTTTTGTGTTTGTTAACGTCAAATTTTAAAAGTCGAATCTCAGCCACTTTTAATGATGGCATTGACCTTCGATCAACAAAATTGTTGATCAACGGCCATCTGCGGTCTTCTTCATCAGATCCAGTTTACCAAATGATACTTTCTGAATGCAAATGCTCGACTTGTCACCGAAAATACTAAAATCGCTAATCGCTATACATTAAATAAATAAATAAATAAATAATTTATTTGTCAAACATAGGTAAAATAGATGGTACAATGATCAAAGACTTGTATCACTATGCTGCGCCCAAGGGCATACAAATATGAATATTCACATTCAATCATGCACAAATCAATATACTTATAGTCTAAAAATCTGACAAACTATCACGCATATACTCATCCAATGAATAGAAAGCTTTATCCGCCAAAAAGTTAAAAAGTTGTTTTTTAAAATCATGAACATCCTCGGTCATCAGTATATTCTTTGGAAGTTTGTTGAAGATCTTGGATGCCATGCCGAATACGCTTTTGGCAAGTAGTGCTGTTTTGTATGGTATTGTGTTTATTTTAACTTTTTGGCGAGCACTCTTAAAAACAGGAAATTGGTCCTTGTAACATTTCACGTAAGTTGAGATTTCGTTGATGTATATGCACGGTAGGGTTAGTATACGTAACTTAATAAAATGAGGCCTACATGAATCGGTGGACGAAATACCACAAATATTCTCAAATATTAAATTTCTCTTGCATTTTGAGAAGTTTCCCGAATTGAGAACCTCCTCCTTTTTTTGAAGTCTGTTAAAAATGGCGATAATCCTATATTCACAAACACCGTGATTGGCAGTTTAGAGGTATCCAAAGTAAATTAAAAAAATACTTTTATCCCTAGAGATCAAAAAAGAGCTTTAGTCCCGATATGCAGATAAAGGAACATTTTAAGAGCATGAGAAGTGAAAAGTAATTGTTTCAGTTCAATATGTTTTGTATGTTTGTGTGTTTTGCACGCTGAAGTGGCAATGGGCTGGTCACGTTTGCCGTACAACTGACGATCGTTGGAGCAGACGTGTCCTGGAGTGGAGACCACGTTTAGGAAAGCGTAGTGTGGGACGCCCTGCAACACGTTGGACTGATGACCTTAGGAGGACAGCTGGCAGTGGGTGGATGAGGGAAGCCCAGGATCGCGAATTTTGGCGCAATATGAGGGAGGCCTACGTCCAGCAGTGGACGGACAATGGCTGTAGATAGATAGATAGATAGATGTTTTGTATAGACAAGCGGGGACGTACGTAAGCGCAAAAGCAATATTGTTCAAAGCGTAATGCACGTGCCGCGTTATCTCCACGATTCGGTATATGTCGGAAGCAGTACCAATTTAATAATGTTGATATAAATCAAATATAACACGTTATATTATTATAACTTGTTTATGTGCGACACGACCATTTCCACTTTCTTAAGGTAAACAAAGCATCACATATAGACAAAAAGGCAGTGTGATTGGATCAGTTAAAATGGGCATCACCTATCACTTAGCCGTTTTAGATGTTCTATCATAGTCATCACTACATAGTATAAAACAAAGTCGCTTCCCGTCTGTCTGTCCCTTTGTATGCTTAGATCTTTAATACTATATACTCAACGGATTTTGATGCGGTTTTTTTAATAGATGGAGTGATTCAAGAGGAAGGTTTATATTGTATATGTATAATACATGCATAATTACACCCGTGCGAAGCCGGGGCGGGTCGCTAGTGTTAAATAATCTTTATTTGAAATATTTATAACGTGCTGTTGCCCGCGACTCCGTCTGCGAAGGATTTGTTTATCGCGATCCCGCGGGAACTATGCAGTGTTTCAAGAGAAAAAGTCCTTAGAATATTAGTATGGAACATATAAAAAGCCGTGGTGGCCTAATGGTTTGAACTATGGCCTTTCAAGTAGAGGGTCGTGGGTTTGAGCCTGGGCTCGCACTTCTAAGTTTTTCGGATTTTATGTGCCAAATTACATTTGAATTTTATCATGAGCTTTACGGTGAAGGAAAACATCGTGAGGAAACCTGTACACACCCGAGAAGAAAATCTATGGTGTGTGTGAAGTTCCCAATCCGCGCTGGGCCCGAGTGGGAATTGCGGCCCAAGTCAAAAATTTCATTTTAAGAGCAAGATTTTTAGCTGACTGTACTTTTTGTTGGCTGAACTTGCATTGTCATCCAACTTACATAAGTATACCAAATTTCAAGTGAATCCGACTACTGGAAGTGGGCTAAATTCGACTTCCGAGATTTGCCCCGGACATGCTTAGATACACAGATGCATTGCAAGTTAATAAAAAAAGCTTTTAATTTTAGAGTCATGTTTAACGCAGGAGTAGTAATTTATTATGTTTAGTTGTAGATAATTTATACCCATTTCAGTTTAGTATATTTCTCCAGAGATGACGCTGTCTCGTTTAAATGTAAGTACCTGGGCGACCGAGCTCTGCTCGGGCAGAAACTCGGTACCAAGCGTTTTCCCAGAGATAAGACCAAGCTAGATCAATTTTTCATTCCCGAAAACCCCCAGATACCAAATTTCATCGAAATCGTTGGAGCCGTTTCCGAGATCCTGATTATATATGTGCGGGGGAGGGGGGGGCGGGGGAGGGGGTTAAGGGGGTTTCAAAGGGGGGATGAAGTGAGTCACGTTAAACTATCGTCCGTAAACCGGCTTTACAGACAACCGGCTTTTCCTGTACTGTGCTCCCAATAGGGAACGTGCACATAGACGGTGCTGCCAACTGGTGCCATAAGGGTGCCATCAATTTGAATGTTTTACCTTGATAAGTTTGTTTTACTGACCGCATAGTGTCTCTTCTGTCGCATTAGTGCTGCCGCTTATAGGTACTGCACGTTCCCTATAATAATTTTTCTCACAAAAAAGTAACTTTTTCTCCCAAAAAGCAACTTTTTCTCACAAAAAAGTAACTTTTTCTCACAAAAGAAGAAACTTGACGTTTTCTCATGAAAAATAAACTTAAAAAAAAAACTAAAAGTGTCTCTTGTATTTGGCCGTATTTTGCTATTCTCTTTACCCACTATCACTAAACTTACTTTTATCACTTTCATTGTATTACCTTCATAATTCTATTACTTTTTCTGTCTGTTTACCATCTTGCCAACATTATTTTATTGCCACATGACATGACAGTATGTTTGACAGCTGCCTGTCTGTGCTGCTGATAGTGACACTTGTATTGAGGTGTTGTTTATTGCTGCGTTTCGTTTCACGCATTATTTTTTTTTTTTTTTTTCCTTTGTAGTTTTTGTAAACTTGCTTTTATAATTAATTAGTAATTTTTAATTTTTGTATACTGCTGGCAGGTGGTTGCATAATTGCTTTGAATTTTTATTTTCTTTATTACTTACATTTGTTATATTGTTTATAAATTAGTAAAAATTACATGTCACATTTAGGCCACGATGACAGTGCAGATAGTGCTCACTATTTTTCCTTCTCTTCAGACTCTGACAGTGAGACCAGTTTTACTTCCTTACCTCCTACACTCTTTGACACCATTAATTTAGAGTTTTCTAGTGTTCCGAGCAATTTTAATGTAGTTCATGTCAACGCGCAAAGTATTCCAGCCCATTTCACCGACATGTTACTAAGTTTTAATTTAAAAAATCTTCACGCTATACTTGTTTCTGAATCTTGGCTTAAACCGTGCCTTCCATCTACATCTTATTCCATACCTGGTTTCCGTCTCATCCGTAATGATCGCTCTGGTAGGGGTGGTGGGGGAGTTGCCATTTATCTTCGTTCTTGTATCCCCTATTCCATTGTCAGTATGTCACCTCAGTCTTCATCATCCGACACCCCTGAATATCTTTTTCTTAATATTACCTTGTCATACGCGAAGGTACTTCTTGGAGTTTTTTATTCCCCCTCCATTCAAGTAAATTATTTTGCATCCCTTGAAAAGCTCTTTGAAGATGTTATGCCAGCGTTTCAGCACCATAAAAAATAAAAAAAAAATAAAAATAGTTTATTAAAAGAAAACCTTAATAACATACACTAAATATCCAGTGGCCCCACACTAGGCTATGCCTGTCACGTCACCATATTATAATGGGTGATTTTAATACGTGCCTACTTAAAAACGATTCCCGCTCTAGATCCCTTAGGTCTGTTGTTGAGGCTTGCAACCTAAGTATTCTCCCATCCAATGCAACTCATCATTTCCCGAACTGTTCCCCGTCTCTTCTAGACCTATCTATCACTTCTTCTCCTGGTCATGTTGCTAAAGCTGGCCAGTGTTCTGCAGACGCTTTCTCTTATCATGATTTGATTTACCTCTCATATAAAATTCGTCCTCCTAGGATTAAACGTAAAGTTCTTTTGCAGCGCAACTTTGGTCGAATGAATATTGACTTGCTTCGTGAGGACGCAATGAAGATCGATTGGAGATCCGTCTCCGGAGCTGGTGCGGTTGATGATCAAATCGCTCTTTTCAACTCACTTCTCACTAAACTTTATGACGTGCACGCTCCGGTTAAACCGATCAAGGTGAAGCATCTTCCTGCTCCCTGGCTAACTGATGATATCAAGACCCTGATTCGAAGGAAGAATCAAGCTAAAGCAAGGTACAAGGTTGACTCTTCGGACAGAAACAGGGACAAATATCGTGCCTTGCGGAATCGCTGTAGCACTATTTGTAGAGACGCTCAAAGACGCCATATCCACGAGGCAGTTGAAAACGGAGACCCTGCTAAAGTTTGGAAATTTCTGAAATCAATTGGAGTTGGTAAATCTCAGCAAAAATCTACTTCGGCTGGTATTGATATTGATCAGCTCAACCAGCATTTCTCTTCTTCGACTATTTTCAGCGGATCTGAAAAAGACAAAACACTAACTTATCTTTCAACATTACCAACTTCTGATACTACTCCTTTTTATTTCAATCAATTTACCGACAGTGATGTTAAGAAGAGCATATTATCCATCGCTTCAAACGCTGTTGGTGTCGATAGTGTAAGTCGTGCTATGATCCTCCCTCTCCTTGATATAGTTGTCCCCGTCATCACTTCTATGCTTAATAATTCTATTACATCGAATATTTTTCCTTTTGTATGGAAGGATGCTGAAATTATTCCCCTACCTAAAAAGTCCAGTCCATCATCCTTTTCTGACTACAGACCGATTTCTATTCTCCCTTTCCTATCCAAAGTTTTGGAGCGTCTAGTGCATCAACAGTTATCATCATATCTAACCAGAAACGACCTCCTCAATCCCTTTCAGTCAGGTTTCCGTCCTGGTCATAGTACGGCAACCGCACTTGCGAAGATCACCGATGACATCCGAATGGGTATGGATAATAGAAAACTCACTGTTTTAACTCTATTGGATTTCAGCAATGCTTTCAACACTGTTGATTTCGACATTATGCTTGGAATTTTACGCTCTCTTAACATATCTCCTGCGGTTATTGAATGGTTTCGTAGTTACTTAGTGGGTCGTCGGCAAAGAATAAAGGTGGAAGATTCTCGTTCTTCCTGGTGCAACACTCTTGCTGGTGTACCACAAGGTGGAGTGCTATCTCCATTATTATTCTCTATTTTTATAGATTCTATTTCTCGTAATCTTCTTTCTTCGTATCACCTTTATGCTGATGACCTACAAATCTACTCTCAGGGCGTGATTGGCGATCTTCCGTTGGTTATCGAGTCTGTTAACTTGGATCTAAAAAAGATTTTGAAATGGAGCCAACGATTTGGCCTGATTGTTAATCCGACAAAGACCCAGGTCATTATTATTGGTAGCTCGAAACTTGTCCCAAGAGTCGACTTTGCATCTCTGCCACCGGTGCTTTTCGACGGAGTACTAATACCGTTTGCACATCAGGTCAAGAGCCTGGGTGTTATTTTAGACCGCACTCTCTCATGGTCTCCTCATGTGTGCGAGGTGAGCAGGAAGGTGTTTGCTGCGGTGGGATCTTTAAGACGGCTTCAGAATTTCCTACCTTTTGCTACCAGGGTTGCGCTTGCTCAAACTTTGCTGCACCCTATATTCGACTATGCTGACATTTGTTATCCCGATCTCCTAGAAGAGCAGCTTAATAAACTTGAGCGAATTCAAAATCTATGCATTCGGTTTATTTTTGGTCTGCGTAAGTTCGATCATGTCTCTATTTTTCGATCACAGCTCAAGTGGCTCCCAATCCGCCTTCGCCGTAACTCTCACATTCTCCACCTTCTTTACGGCATTCTTTTTAACCCTGCAACTCCTCGCTACCTCAAAGAGCGGTTTAGCTACGTAACTTCTATTCGATGCTCTCAGAACTTTCTCCTTACCGTGCCTCTCTCTAACTCCAAATTTTATGTCTATTCTTATACTGTTCAGGCTATTCGGTTGTGGAATGCCTTACCGATTGACTTACGACGGGCAAAATCTCTGTCAATCTTTAAATCTATGCTTAAGGTGTACTATCTGTCATCTTGTAATAATTAGCTTTGTTATAGTTTGTTTATTTATTTATATGTGTCTGTTTATCCCACTGCTTATATTTGTTTTAGACGTGTACCTATTATAATGTAAGTACTATATATGCATGAGTAGATGTACTATTTTTGTTGCGGTTTAATTTTCTGATCCACTGTTGATGCACCACCTGCTGTAAACTAGTCTTTCCTTCTTTCTGGTAAAGGGTTGCCTGGAAGAGATCGCTCTTAAGCGATAAGGCCGCCTATTGCTTACCTTGTATCTTTCTCTCTGTGTACCTGTTTTCTGTATTGCTTACTATTCCTGGTGTACAATAAAGAGTCATTGTATTGTATTGTATTGTATTGTAAAAATCTTGAAAAAAACGTGGAATCGAACCGAGGTCGGCTGGATCCGCGACCACCCGATTTCTAATGCGCCATTATGATCTGCTCGAAGCCGACGAAATTTAGCTTTGTATTCTAATGCAAACAAAAATAGCCGGAAAACACGAGTAAAAGCGATTTTCTGAAAATGAAACATAGCTAGATCAGTTTTTCATCCCCGAAAACCCCCACATACCAAATTTCATCGAAATCGTTGGAGCCGTTTCCGAGATCTTGATTATATATATACATATATATATATACATATATACAAGAATTGCTCGTTTAAAGGTATTAGATTTCCTGAATGGCGCTTTTGAGAATTTTCTGGCAGCCTATAATAGGGCTGTCACGTGTAATAAATTTGTCATTCCCTAAGCAAGCGTAGTTTTAATAACATCGGTGCGTTCGACATTCGAACAGTCATGTCCACATTATTGCGAGCAATGACGCCATTTTGTCCGGTCTCTGTACACACTATTCCCGCCAAGCGCGACGTATGACATTTACTTCAAGTATTCAATCCGCTTACTCAGTCCCGCAGGCTTATTGTCACGCTTCTGACGCTTGTCGCAATCACTACTTATTTCTGTCAAATGGTAAGAGATGATGAAAGCGAAGGCAAGCGTCAGAAGCGTTAGACAATACGGCCTCTGGTCACGTGACTTCGGAAGGCGCGCGAACATCTTCGCTCAATCAATCACTCGCCAAATTGGCACTGTCAAGTGAACACGTATAGTTTATTTCTCTCGATTCGCACCTCTCGCTTACTCACGCACACCGACCGGTAAAGTGTCTCATGATATACAGGTCCATCCACAAGAGCTGGCACGAATGGATCAAATGAGTGAATGAAAGTATGTATGTGTTACCTATTTGAATACACTTCACACAAATGTGAAAATGTCATGCATCAGTCATTTTCCTACAAAAATGTCAAAGTGACATTACTTTTGTTCAATCCATTCGTGCCAGCACTATCGATCTGTACGTAGTGCAGTTACAATCAACCAGCTCATTCCTTGGTGAAAGGAATCATCACCCTCAGCTCATTTCGTACGACGCCATCATCAACTCACCAGTAAGTCGTTCCTTCGTTTCATCTCTCCTAACCTAAAACCTCATCTCATCGTCGAGTGTTATCGCCTCCAGCGATAACACACGCTTAATATACATAATATTATGTAAGTAAACACCTTGTTACAGGTTCTTCGCAGTGCTGTATCCACTGCGGCTGCCCGCCGCCAGGAGGCGCAGCAAGCAGATGTTGTACAGCGCCTGGGCCGTGGCCCTGGCTTGCAGTCTGCCGCAGGTCAGTACACGTGGGATCTACGCCACAGATTACGTAATACTTACTGCACAACAAATAAAACTCTCTCGTTGGACAACCGCTATATGCACCTACCAGTCAGCCCACTGCCGATGGCGAGGCTAGTTATACACAAATACTGAACTAAATACTGAACGATGGAGGTGCAGGGACATTAAAAGGGGATGAAAGTTTGGGTACGTATCAAAATATATAAAGTTTCAAACAAATAATGGACGAAATACATAATGGTCATAATACATACTAAAATTTTCTATGAAACTATTGATTAAACAAATTTTTTTAATCGTGTAATCTACAGATTGGTTTAGGTTTGGTTAGATTTATTTTATGAAAATTCTGTAAAGTTGAGAATTTCCAAGAAAATTGCATTATATCAAATGGCCATTATGTATTTCGTCCATTATTTGTTTTAAAATTTATATATTTTGATACGTACCCGAAAATTTCATTGATTTTGCCGTAGGATGCACCGTTTTCAAGATATTTGACAAAACACCGGTTCTCATCGTCCAATCACCGCACCGAGGTTAAGCAACGTCGGGCGCGGTCAGTACTTGGATGGATGACCGCCTGGTTTCATTTTTGTTTTTGAATGTTTTGTTTTGACGGTGTCACGTTAAACTATCGTCCGTAAACCGACTTTATTGTTCACTAATGTGGTCTCCGAACTTTTTTAAAACTACTTCGTCAAACGAATGTTGTCAGTCAGTCTGCGATAGCCACAAATAAATAATCCCATCTGTGGCTCGCCGAACGCGGCCGACTACCCACCGTGTTCTTTATACTGTTGCGGTCACCGCATGTTGTATGCGGCGATCAGCTTTATGTAATTTCCGCTTAATTATGGTCACCGCAGTAGACGGACAGACTAATGTGATGACGACATTCATTGCTAAAGTAGTTTGTAACAAATTCAGCGACCAGACTAAGTGAACGAAGTAGTGTAATTGCCACTTAAAGAGTAAACGACGTAGAAAGTCTGTCTACATCCTCTTTTAACGTTCCCGGAGTGACAAATGAATGAATAATTTATAATTGGCAACGTCTCGTTAATGATTGTGGTAGTAAAACAGCATTTATCTACTAATTTCTTTCAGAGCGTGGTGTTCAGCGTAAAACAACACCCCGTCGTCCCTGGCTTCTCGCAGTGCGTCTCCTTCGACGCCTTCAGTTCCCCGCGGCAAGAGGTCGCCTACAACGTGTTCTGTCTGTGCGCCATGTACTTCCTACCGCTAACCATCATCACGGCCTGTTATGTTTGCATCTTCTGCGAGATTCGCCGCAACAGCCGTGAGATTGACGGTAATGTTAACTTTATGTTTACTTTTATTATTTTCTATTTCAACTTAGTCTGTCTCTGTGCTATGTAAATTGGTTATGTCTGTATCTTTCACGATATTAGCTTCACCGGTCGTGAGGTTGATGGCTATATTAACTTCATTGATATCATTGTTATGTTTTTTTTCATTGTTAACATTTATCTCAACTTCTCTTCTTTGGCGAGCCTTGGGGGAGGCCTATGTTCAGCAGTGGACGTCTTTCGGTTGAAATGATGATGGTAATCTCAACTTGGTCTGTTTGCGTATTACCTACATCAGCGCTTATTAAATCTGTATCTTTTAAGGGATTCGTTGTAACAGCCGTAAAGTGGTAATATTAGATTGATCCAGCATCTAGCATTATACTAATATCTTCTATATCAACTTAATATGTCTGTAAACTACGTATTTTATGCCACTGATCATCATCATCATCACTGCTTGTTACCAGTATCTTCAGTAAAATACATCGCAATAATATATTATTGAGATTGATGATTAAATTCTTCATATTTCTTTCTTTTACTTACCTTGCTACTTGCTACCAACCATAGCAAAAAGTAAATAGCAAATAATAAAAATGTAGTTTATTGATATGGATTCCTGTAAATAAACGCCTACAATCAATTGCCTCTACATTGTTATTTTCGTTGCCATTTGAATAACATGGATCATTTATCATAGTTAAGCAATTATCGGCAATTTCATTATTCAGCATTCAGTATTCATTTCATGTTACCGAACAATAAAAAATATCAGTAGGTTATATTCATTGTTTGCTAAATTTCGTTTGACTTTCACAAATATTTCATCCATCAAATGTTTGTGTAAAGCTCATGGTAAATTTCAAATGTAATTTCGCACATAAATTCCGAAAAACTCAGAGGTGCGAGCTGAGATTTGATCCCACGACCCTCTGATTGAGAGGCCATAGGTCAAACCGCTAGGCCACCACGGCTTTATATTGTTTCGGTAAATTAAAGAGTACGCTTTAAAGGTTATGGTCAGACAAAGTAATCTTAGCTTACCCACGTCCTAACCGTTCCCTTGGGATCGGGGGTACTAAAAGTAGAGTTCAGGAGTCTCTAAGTCTAGACATGAATTTTTTTTTTTTTTTATTTTATTTAGGAAACAAACAGTCACATTTCAACATACATCAGATAAAGTAACAACAAACAGACCTTTAGTTCCATAAAAAATAAACGAAAACAAAACAACAAATCGAAACAGGGTAGGTGTTAGGCACCTTCTTAAACATCTTAGGTATCTGTCACGCATACAAAGACTGAAAACATCGGTAGGTATATAATACGTTACATGCATGAAATGGTAGGGAATTTCGAATGGTGTACAAAATCAATTTAAAATATTAACACTACGGTAGTTACATTAAAGTTTACATGCAAATAATTGTATAGTTGCTGGTTACTTAGAAGAAACATACAATATATTTATTGAGAAAAGATTGAACTTCGCAGAATGCTAGTGTATTTACCAGATGATAGTGAAAAAATATCTAAATTTGAGAATTTAACATTTTTGAGATTTTGTAAATGAAGATCACGATGTAATTCTGGGAATTCCTATAGGAATTTAGCAAAATCAAAAAGGCGATCCCTAGTCTCAAATAGCGTACGGTCAAGTGCAAAAATAAGTATCGATTTAATCCTCCCATCGTTACATACCTATTAGGTACACCTTAATTCGACGACATAAGAGCTATGGGACATATTTATGAGCAAGTTGTGTGCACCCATATTTTTACACTTGACTGACTGTACACGTATCTACTGTGTAAGAAAAATTTAATTGTAGGTATTAAATACTTCCCCCTTTTACCCTCGAGCTCCATTAGGGAAACATCTTACCATGGATCTTCCCGAGATCAGTTTGTATGAAATAGAACGTGCCCTTAAATTCATGAAAGCTGGGAAGTCACCAGGTGAAGATAGGGTCACATACGAAAGTCTGCAGCATGGCGGGAGAGCAGTATTGAAGCAATTGCAGATACTGTTTAATAAGGTGTTGTTCGAGGGTGTGTCACCAGAGAGATGGAGAAATGCTATAGTGATTTTGCTGCATAAAAAAGGTGATGTCACCAAACTTTCTCACTATCGGCCTATTTCCTTGCTAAGCCATGTCTACAAGCTCTTCACCAAAGTCATCACACTACGTTTAACTAGCCGGCTCGATGCGGACCAACCAGTGGAACAGGCAGGCTTTAGAGGTGGCTTCTCTACAATCGATCACATACACACTGTTCGCCAGGTGGTGGAGAAGTGCAACGAATATAACCAGCCCCTCGCCGTAGCCTTCATAGACTACGAAAAGGCATTCGACACTGTAGAACATTGGGCAGTTTTACACTCTTTGCAAAGATGTCAAGTGGACAGTAGGTATATAGAAGCCATCAAAGCGGTCTATTGTTCGGCTACTCTGCAAGTGAAGATACACGAGCTGACGAACCCAGTTCCGGTGAAAAGGGGTGTGAGGCAGGGTGACACCATCTCCCCTAAATTGTTTACTTCTTGCCTAGAGAATATATTTAGGCTTCTCGATTGGTCAAGTAGAGGCATTAACATCAACGGCAGTCATTTGACACACCTTCGTTTCGCGGATGACATCATACTCTTCGCAGAGAACCTGGAAGACCTCGAGGTCATGGTCGCTGAACTGTATGACGTGTCTGTAATGGTGGGTCTTAAAATGAATATGGCAAAAACAAAGATTATGTGCAAGAACACCGATGCCACCCACATTGCAGTTCATGGACAGATTCTGGAGAAGGTGGAGGAGTATGTCTATCTCGGTCAAACCATGAGCCTAGAAAAGAGCGGTCAAGACCTGGAAATTCAGCGTCGAATTCGCTTAGGCTGGGCAGCATTTGGTAAATTGTCCGACGTGCTCAGAGGGGACATACCTCTTAATCTCAAGCGCAGATGCTTCGAACAGTGTATCCTCCCGGTGCTGACATATGGAGCCGAAACTTGGACGCTCACGCAGAAGGTCATACACAAGCTGCAAGTCACGCAAAGGGCGATGGAGCGGGCGATGTTGGGCATATCTCTCCGGGACAGATTCCGAAATACGGAGATCCGGAGACGAACAAGACTCACCGATATAGCCAAGGTAATCACCCAAAGAAAGTGGAAGTGGGCTGGACACATATGCCGCAGGAGTGATGGAAGATGGGGGAAAGCTGTGATGGAGTGGAGACCCAGAACCGGGCGGAGAAACGTTGGCAGACAGGAGATGAGGTGGACTGACGACCTGGTCAAAGTGGCGGGAAGGTGTTGGATGAGGAGAGCACTGGACCGAGATGAGTGGCGAGCAATGCAGGATGCCTACACTCAGCATTGGGTGGCTATGGGCTGAAGAAGAAAGAGAGAGAGAGATTAAATACTTTAGATGTATGTATGTAGTTTATTCTTATCTGACGGCCGATGGTGCCGGAAGGTTCTCGAGTGGCGTTCACGGACCGGAAGACGCAGTGTAGGTAGTCCTGCAACAAGATGGAGCGACGACCTGGTTAAGGTGGCGGGAACGCATTGGATGCGGATGGCGCAGGGCCGATCTGTTTGGCGAGCCTTGGGGGAGGCCTATGTTCAGCAGTGGATGACTTTCAGCTGAAATGATGATGATGATGATGTAATTTAATAACAATGTAGATATGTTTGAAAAAATATACCTTGTTGAGTTTCTTGCCGGTTTCTTCTCAACAGGGTTTTTCCGAACCGGTGGTAGATTCTTCGACGTTCATAGGAGCATCAATTGATGCCTATAAATTTAATAAACAATTTTGACTTTGCCTTTGAAGCGTGAGAAAATGCTCGATAACATTAAACAAGTTAGCTATGAAGTACATATCTTTTTGTATTTATTTTTTCAACTTCATTTTTTTATTACTTTTACGGTCATCCCGTAAAAGTAATAAAAAAAAATGACACAAACACCGGTTTGCGAGAGGTTTGGGATGAGCCTTATTTATTTATTTATTTACAAAGCGAATTAACAGGAAAATAAGACTCATCCCAAGGTCATCCCATTCCTATACTCTCCCAAACGATTGAATTACCCTTTGATCAATTATAACTGTAGATCCACAGTCGCGCGCCCGAAAATGTCCGAGCCAAATGAGCGCCAGTTTGATAAAAGTGGCCTTCTTTTTTCTCAGAACGTTGCGTGAAATTGTCAAGTTTAGCTGTCAAGTGGAGTTTTGCCGCTACCGAAATTCGACTGTAATGAAGTAAAGACTAGGTTCACATTTCTGTGTAGGTGATGATTTTATTTGTTATGCAACCAAATAAAAAAGTTCGGACATTCTTTGAAGGAGATTTTGTTCGGCAATGTGTATCTTCAGTTATAATTGATCAAAGGAATTACCGCTCGCAAACCGTGTTGGGCCGTTCCTGAATATAGCCCAAGATGTGTTCTGCCGTGCTAAGCCAAAAGGGCCTATGTCCGAAAATGACCAAATTCTGTTTTTTTTTTTTGCGTTGGATTCCTTAGCTTATAAGGAGTAAAGTTCTGTTAACGGAAAAGTCATATTTCTATTAGAAGTGCCTTAAAAATAGCTAAGAAAGGCTTATTTTTCACCCAAATACTTTGATCAATTATAACCGTAGATCCACAGTCGCGCGCCCGAAAATGTCCGAGCCAAATGAGCGCCACTTTGATAAAAGTGGCCTTCTTTTTCTCAGTACGTTGCGTGAAATTGTCAAGTTTAGCTGTCAAGTGTCAACCGAAATTCGACTGTAATGAAGTAACGACTAGGTTCAAATTTCTGTGTAGGTGATGATTTTAATTGTTATGCAAACAAATAAAAAAGTTCGGACATTTTTTGAAGGGGATTTTGTTCGGCAATGTGTATCTTCAGTTATAATTGATCAAAGCCCAAATACTAAGAAACAAAAACCTAAAAACACGTTTTTCTCGAAACCGTTTAAACGGACATAGGCCCTTTTGGCTTAGCACGGCAGTGTGCCTATCGTTGGTATATTTTAGGATTAAATTTTAGCCCGGGCTAAAATCTTATCTATATAAATATCTTTCGAAATTTGTTTGCGGAATTAAGTACATTTGATGGGAGCCCCTTTTCTCCCGTAATCTTTTTTATCCGAATTTTGAAAGTCAGAAATCGATGTCCATAATATTCTTGCTCATAAATATCGATGGTCATAATTTTTTTAAACCATATCGCTTAATAGTTCTAACTGCAATGATCCATAATCCTATTGATCATAACTTTAAAAAGTCATAATATTGATATCAATAAAATTTAACGGAACGGAAATTTAAATTTAATGGAACGGACATTTGATCCATGAGTTTTAAGAGTTAAAAGTTTTATGAGAGACCAGAAGAAATTCAATGGTGTGTGTGACAGATGTAGGTTAGGTACAGACCTATTAAGATAGGATACTGACAGAATTCCTATTTAATTCTAAATTATTAATGACTGCATTTAAAAGTGCTCCGTCTCTTCACGTACAAAATCGTAAAATATATAATAAAATAAAAATGGCTGCACTTCATATTCAAAACTATTCTCTAGAAATTAAATTACTTAACTTAATCATGACAACAATCTGTCACAGTACAAGTCATCCAAATACAAGAAGATAATATCCGCAACAAGCATCGTCAAAAGCTTAACAATAACACAAATAAAAATCCGCAACATGCTTCGTCAAGGTTTTCAATTCTAAATATATTATGGTAAAATACAAGTAATAACACAAAGCGTATACCTTAATCAATACCAGATGTTTTCTTCCACTTCTGGTGTTTTACTAAACTTCTTTATTTTCCATTATTTACTTTGGATAAGTTCTGTGACTGAATTCACATCCTTTGTGAGGAAATTGGTGCAAAAATTGAATTCACTCGGAAAAGAAACAATCAGCGTGCAAATTGTTTGTGGAAGTTTGCCTACTGTTAGGGTGCTTCTGGGTTTGGCGTTTTTCGACGTGTGAATTGGGCGTCTACGCGACTCTAAGTTCGTATCGTGCCATCCTTTTCAATATTCTCTTTAATACTATGGGCGGGACCGAAACGGCACGGTACGAAGTTCGAAACTCGAATTTCGTAGTAAAAGGCTTGGTAGTCGACTTTTCGTAAAACGCATCAAAGGGGAACTGTAAGTTTCAGTAAGAAAATATTCATCATCATCATTTCAGCCGTAGGACGTCCACTGCTGGACATAGGCCTCCCTCATTGACGCCCAATCATTACGGTTGGAAGCGACTTGCTTCCACCCTGAACCTTCGGCTTTCACCAAATCGTCCGTCCATCTCGTTGGTGGACGTCCCACGCTGCGCTTGCCAGTCCGTGGTCTCCACTCGAGAACTTTTGGGCCGACGGCCATCTGTTCTGCGTGCTATATGGCCTGCCCATTGCCATTTCAACGAGCAAATCCGTTTGGCTACGAAAATATTGCCATATTAGAATAAGGGATTATTTTATATGACTGTACTCGACATCCAAGTACCAAGAACCGACGTGTTCTGTTTTCATAGGCAGTTTTCGCTACAAAACAGAAAAACGCTACTACTGGTTACGAGCTTAGCATGTAGCAATGCGTGGCAGCGAAATTGAATAAGGCCCCTAAGACTGACATACGAACGGTGCGCATGTTTATAAATTTAGGATAAAGGAATTATTTGGTCGACTAAAAATGTATCTACCTACGCCTAAAAACGTCTACTCTGCAGCCAGCCTAAATGGGCAGTAAAATTAAAGGTCTGCCGTGTCGACAAGGTCACGGGGTATTTTGTAAAATGTTAAACAACGCATAATTTCAGCTTCGAGTTGGAACAAAGTTTTACGAACTTCATACTTCGCGTTTGAGACTCCTTCAAAACTTTTAAGTTTTATTACGAAATGGTACGCTTAATTGTTAAGTACTGTTGTTGCTTGCACACACCTGCGCAATTCAATGGTGTGCGTGAAAATCCCAATCTACACTGGGCCCGCGTGGGAACTGTGGTCCAAGCCCTAAACTTCTGAGAGGAGGCCTGAGCCCCTGCAGTGGAACGTACCTATATAGCCAGAGAGATATTGTATTTTTTTGTGAATTTCACAACTGGGACGTAAAATGCCATTACGGTCCGTAAGCGGTTCTGAGAGTAAAGAAGTTTGTATTGTGTAAAGATTGTATACTATTGACAATGATGATTGTTTGACAGGCAAATGCAGACGCAAAGACGTGCACCAAATTCGTCTCCGGCGCTCGGACCGTCGACTCCTGGAGCGCGCGCGCCGAAGGACTCTCCGAATGACTGTCACCATCGTCAGTGTGTTCGCGCTTTGCTGGCTACCCTACGCCACCATGGCTATGTGGTGAGTGTAGCATACTGCCAGTGCGGCATGCGGTAAGATCGACGCCATCGTTAGTGTGTTGCATCGTCTGCATCATTTGTCTGAAGGCTGCGTCTCCGCCCCGTCTCTTCTGTGTGCTTTGGATCGCTACGCTTCTATACATTTAGTCTTTGATCAATTATAACTGCATTTAGTATGAAAACTGTTTAGAAGGGCGTCGCGACTGCGACGCACTCCCATCCCACGTCTCTTCTGTGTGGCTTACGCCTATGTCCATATGAGAGACCACTTTTGTTTCTTACACTGTACCCTTTGATCCTTTACTAAGGTCTCTTGGAATTATGTTTTTGCTGTGTGTCATCATCCCCATTTTTTGCATAGGTAAATCTCCCTTAGCTCCAATATCCGAGATCTGCTCAATTGGAGCAACTTTTGGCACGTTAATTTGAAACTTCCCCTTGCTGAGCGGCTCGCCTGGCAGCTCGCTCTCTCCGGTAAACTTAAAAAGCCATCACAGGCTCAAAGCAACAGTTTCGAAGAAAAACTGACGATCGGATTGTCTTGATATTTAGCACACCTACATATCTACATATTGGTGAACAATACATACACAGTCTGCAAAGAAAGCTTACGTTAAAAATGATTACCTTAACAAATAAAATTATATTACAAAAGCATTCATGCAGCGCCAAAAATCAGCCGGGCTCCGTATTCGTACGCAGATTTCGTTACAAGGCGGAAAAGCGCTGCCGGTGGTTACATGAGTAGCGTTGTATTCTTGCAAAAGTTGCAAGTCACGAATTTCATTATTGAACATTGTGGTAGTAAATTTAACGAACATTTATTTTTATTTTTCGCGCTTAAGATACCCGATTTCGCTTTCTCGCACACTTACACGAACATAGGTACGGTGTTTGTTTACCACAAATAAAGCTCGCTCGCCTTCGTGATTTGCAAGAACTGTAGCAACGCATAGCAGCGCGCGTGTACTCCTTCAAATATGAATACGTACCGACGAAAACCCGTGAAAAGCCGTAGTAGACTAGCGGTTTGACCTAAATATATAACCTTTCAAGCAAGCTGAGAGGTCTGCTCTTAGGTGCAAGCTACACTGAAGAGAAGTGAGACGGGGGCGCGTCGCAGTCCGCGTCTCCGCCCCGTCCCTTGTGTCTACTTGGCATCGCGACGCTCCTATACATCATCATCATCATCATCCCAGCTTATATCCGTCCCACTACAGGGCACAGGCCTCCTCTCAGAATAAGAGGGCCCAGTGCGGATCGGAAACTTCACATACACCATTGAATTTCTTCTCAGGTGTATGCAGGTTTCCTCACGATGTTTTCTTTCACCATAAAGCTCATGGTAAATTACAAATGTAATTTCGCACATAATTTCTGAAAACTCAGAGGTGCGAGCCCGGATTCGAACCCACGACCCTCTGCTTGAGAGACCGTCAACCAACAACCACGGTTTAGTATGAAAACTGATCCCACGTCTCTTCTGTGTGGCTTGCGCCTAAGTTTTCCGGAATTTACGTGCGAAAATACATTTGTATACCATGAGCTTGCATGAGCATGAAATTCAATGGTGTGTGTTCCCAATCCCCACTGAGCCCGCGACTCACGTCTCAAGCTCTCATTCTGGGAGGAAGCCTGCGCTCTGCAGTGGGTCGTTTATTTATTTATTTATTTGGAGAACAAACAGAAATAAGTGTACAGGATATAATACAGATAATCAACTATACTATTTAACATGCACTTACTCCCTTAGCAGCCCCTTATTAGGTTGGGATTGATTTTTGAACCGTATTAAAAAGGATGTAATTCCCAGGTATATGGTAGACCGCGACTCCGCCCGTCGGGTCTCCAGCCGCGTCCAAGGTCTCCTGTTTGCGATGGCCGTCTCCAACTCCTGCATGAACCCACTCGTGTACGGCTCCTACTGCCTCGACCTTCGGGGTGCAGCCAGGAGACTCTGCAAACGCGCCTGCTGCGTCGCTGCTACCGCTTCTGACACTATAGGTACGGCTATAGGGTATTCTTCTACAGTTGCTACACACTTGTCTTGACAGAATGATTGTGGTCATCATCGTTCATCATAATCATCATCACCATCATCATCGCCACCACCATCATCATCATCATCATCATCACCATCATCATCATCATTATCATCCGACCCTACATACTTCGAGAGTTGCGGGCAACCGATGGATCATCATAAATAAATAAATAAATATCACGAGGGTTCACACCAATTGACCTAGACCCAAATTGGGATGTACCAAAAAAAAAACCTATAGCTTTTCTATTTTTTTTGGAAAGAATAGGATATTTTAAGATACCATTTTCATCGATTTTGAATTTGGTTGAGTATTTAATTTTTTATAATTTTTTTAAGAAATACGTTGGATGACGTCACAGTGAGAGAGCCACGTTCCATTGCCTGCAAAAATTCAAGCCGTACATAACATAATCTGTGGCACTACTGATTTGTCTTGTCACTGTCAATAATACAAGCACGGCTTAGGGTCCTAAATGAACCATGACAAATAGTTTTATTTATTTATCTTCTTTTAGCTTCGATTATTCCTGTTTGTTTAATGGTGTGTTAGTAAATAGATATTTTTTACTAAAATCTGATATTTAAATTCTTTCATATTTACTTGTAACGTAGTAATTTAATAATTAAATTGGTAAAAATACATTGCGAGTATTGTATACATTTCGGACTTTATGATAAATGACAACTTTTTAAAGCTAAGTGCGCATCATGTGATTAAAGTTCTGTCTTTGTCACTTTTTGCTATTATAAGCAGGACAGCAACATTTCAAACTGTCAATTTGCTTTAGAGTGTAGACCTGCTTTATATCTGCCTATGTGACGATTCACTGCAGGGGTTAAATGAAGGTCATTACTTAAATTTTCTTTATTTAATTCAGTTTATCATATTTCTGGAATCTGATTTCTGAAAACGATTCACAAAGCCTATTTCTCCAAACGTTTTTCGATTTATTATACGTTGTCAAAAATTGGGACATCCCAATTAAGCTAAGCAAAGCTTGTGTTATGGGTACTAGGCAACGGATAAACATACTTATATAGATAGATACATACTTAAATACCTACATATTAAACACCCAAGACTCAAAACAAACATTCGTATCTTCCATACAAATATCTGCCCCGACACGGGAATCGAACCCGGGACCTCAAGCTTCGTAGTCACGTCCAACGTCGAAAGTTGCCAGCCACCGGTGAATCATCAAACATCGTTATTATCATCCAAAAGTCATCCACTGTCTCGACCTTCTGGCTGCAGTCAGGAGACTCTGCAAGCGCGTCTGCAGCGTCGCTGCTACTGATTCTTGCACTAACTATAGATACGTCTTCTAATTCTACACTATTTATAGAACGGTCATGGTCACCGTTGTTCATTATATTTATCATCATCATCTTTATACTTAAGGATTTATATATATCATCTAAATACAAACTGAAACATGGATGCACAGAAAAACCCAGGAAAAAAACCAGCGCTGGGAAATACAAAAATACTCCAAAAAATCAAGCTTAACCTAGTAGTCGTTTATTGCAACCATAGTGTTGTACAGTTCTTAATAAGGTTTATGCAAGGTAAAGGCAATAACAACACACAACACAATAACAATTATGAAAACAAATAATATCGACTCAAACACCAAGTTTGTGATGGGAATTGATACTCCCTAGTGTTAGCTTCAATCAACTATATTTGCTTGCATGATTGTTTGGTTCTATTAAAAGTGCGAAAAATTGTGAGTATGTAATATGTGCATGCGAGCATCCGTGAGTGTGCGTGTGTGTGTGTGTGTGTGTATGGGTATGTATTACAATACCGAAGTACGAAAGACCGAATGTATTAAAACATCGAATGGGTCAAAAGACCGACACGATTTTTTTCTGAAACCGTTAACTTTTTAAGATGGTTATAAAACAAACCTAACCTAACCTAATGGGTTCTGTATGATGCCGTTTTAATAAATTCTGAAAAGTTTACGGTTTCAGAAAAAAATCGTGTCGGTCTTTTGACCCATTCGATGTTTTAATACATTCGGTCTTTCGTACTTCGGTATTGTAAAACACACCCGTGTGTATGTGTGTGTAGTCTAGTAGTTTGATCTATGACTTCTCAAGTAGAGGGTCGTAGGTTTAAATCCCAGGCTCGCGCCTCAGATATTTTCGAAATTGCATTTGAATTTGGCAAAAGCTTTACGGTTAAGGACAAGCGTCGTGAAACTTACACACACTTGTGAAACAATATTCAATGGTGTGTGTTAGGTTCCTGATCCACACTGGGCCCGCGTGGGAACTACGGCCCAAGCCCTCTTATTCTGAGTGGAGGCCTGTACCCTGCAGTGGGACGTAATATAGGCTGGAATCACGATGGTTAAACTACCGTCGATTTGAACCGCTCTATATTTACTTATCTAATATTTTCAGAGATTTATCAGTATCACATTGCCAATTAATAATTGTAGCTTAGAACAAGAAATTAATTCCGTGTATTCCCCAGGAAATTCGCGATCTACCTCCATGAAGAGAAACATCAACTTGGAGACGCCGCTCGTCATAAAGGTAGATATAAATATGTAGTTATGCCAATAACACGAAATAGGGTGCGTACGTAACATATACATACTCCGTTTTCAAGCGGGTGGCGATAGATAGATAGATACAAACTTTTATTCACAACATACACATACAAAGCTCAAAGATAGACAATTTACACGGGTAATTCACAATAAAAAAAATTTAGACAAATGAAGAACTAATCTTAAATTAAACGCATAAACCCCTGAACCGATTTGAAATTTGGTAAGGAGTCACTTTCAGACCCTGGGAAGAACATAGGATAGTTTTTATCCCGGAAAACTGCATAGTTCACGTGGGAAACCGATAAACGAATTGTTCGCAGACGGAGCCACGGACAACAGCTAGTTAACACAATATTTTAGACTATCGCGGTCGTTACTAATTTTATGAGTTGAAATCGGGTTTTGTTCCGCGTACCTTGATTTCAGAGAAGCCCGATATTTCGGCACAGTTGCATGCGCCGTGTGTGTGCGTTGTGTGTGTTGTTGTTGATCACGAGACGGCTCAAATCTCAAAAATCCCAAATCTCAAAATCTGAAATCAAGGTACGCGGAACAAAACCCGACTTCAACTCATAAAACAGCTAGTTAAGTTATAAAAATTTCTTAAAATCGGTTAACATTTGGATTTTTAAACCGCGATCCCAATCTGGATGAAGAACTGTCGTGGTTACGCAAATCTCTCACACAATTTAAATTTACATTTTCCAGACTTTTTGCTATTAAGTATACGCTCTTTATCTCGTCTCGCTTTTTATTTTCCCAGTTTAGTTTCTTTCCAACAAAGGTTATGATAAAAACTTAAAGATTATTCCTGTTACATTTTAATGCTCAGACTTTGTAATAGCTACAAGGTTAGCTCGCAAAGAAAGGGCCAATCATTTTAGTCTTAGCTAAAGCCGCTTTTGGTGTAGAGCGCATTCTTTTGTTTGTCTTTAATTTACTGTTTAGCTACTTATTCCATTTAATTTCGAGTGGCGGTTCCAGGCAGACATTTTAAAATTGCAAGAAACGTCGGGCATTTTGATGAAGTGAATTTAATAAGTGTTGGAGTTAGAAGATTCCAGTCTTTTAATACTTTAGCTTAGCACTTATTATTGTTTTTTTAATAAGTAGCAGAAACGTTTGCTCCGTGAATATCAATTTTAAGTTTTGATAACATAAAACCGGCCGAGTTCGAGTCAAACTCGCGCGCTGAGGGTTCCTGACAAATTTTTTAGTATGTCAAAATATACGCCGTGAACAGCCGTAACTATAATAATCTAGTGTTAGCAGAACCCTGCTTTTAAGTAAAATGTACGCAGTGTGAGATTATTTTATATTAGTTTGTCAGGACCCCCCTTAATATTTAATATAATTATATTTTTATTAATATACCGGCTACAAGTAATACATAATTGGTGAACATTTCAAGTGTCTAGTTAACACCATTATAAAAAACAAGTTAAAAACGTTGAAAAAAAAACAGGTTTCTTGATTTATTGACGATCCCACTTAGTTTTAATTTTATTTTATTTTTAGTAATTGATGTTATAGCGGTAGGTAACAGAAATAATCTGTGAAAATTTCAACTATCTAACTATCACAGTTCATGAGATACAGCCTGGTGACAGACGGACGTACAACGGAGTTTTAGTACGGAACCTTAAAAAACTATGCACATTTGTAGGTACCTTAAGCCCGACGAAACAACTTTTTAGCTAACATTTGCTGCTGACTGTCCAACCAGAGAGAGAAAACGCATATGTACATATATGTGTTCCCAGCAATAAATGCGTTGAAAATTATCTTGGGCCGGGATAGAAGTAGAACATGGTTGCAAAAATCATCATTTCAGCCAAAAGAAGTCTACTTCTGAACATATAAGCCACCCCTCAAGGTTCCCTAAATGGACTGATCTGGCATCCAACGCGTTCCCGTAACCTTAAACAGGTCGTTGCTCCATCTTGGAGGTCTGTCTACACTGTGTCATCCGCCATCAGTTCTACGAGCGATGTGCCCGGCCGTATCACTTGAGTCTAACAATTTCTTCGAGCTATATGTTGGCTACTTTAGTTTTTGCGCGGATTTCATCATTTCTAATTTTATTTTTTTATTTTTTTTATTACACATAAATTTATTTACACAGCATTACAGTAATACACTAATACACTGTGAAACTACATAAAACATAAAAAATCAAACAAAACAAAAAAATAAAAAACACAAAAAGTAAAAAAGTAAAAAAAATAAAAATAAGGAAAGGAATCAAGTAGGAATACTAGTTTTCCTGTCATCCATCATCTCACAAAACGCCACGCAAATATATCACACTCCGGCTGCGACGCCAGGAGCGCGTTGAGCAACGTCAGAGCACGCGGCAGCGGCGAGCTTCTGCGCGACACGGTGCGCGACGCCGGCACCGCCAGCAGGGAGCGCATACGTCGTGGTCTCAAAGTTATCTAGGGTACTTCTGGGACCGATAATCTTACCAATTGCTCTACAAGCTCGAGACAATCTGCATCCCCTCGCAAAACTCGACACGCAAAAGTAAGGAGACTATAATTGCGCCTGACCTCCAAGGAATTGAAACCCAAAGTGCCAAGAAGGAATTTAGAGGGGTATAGATAAGGGTAGTATCCATACACCTTTTTATAAAAGATCCTTAAGAAGGCTTTTTGAACCTTCTCCAAAAGTAGGGTATAAGTGGTTTCGTATGGATTCCAAACCATGGCCGACGCTTCCAGCTTGCTTCTTACCAAGGCATTATACAAGACTTTTATAGCTCCATGATCACGAAAGTCTCTGACGCTACGAAAAACAAATCCAAGTTTACGAAAACAGGTAGTGGCAAGTTCCCTCATATGATCATGGAACATCAGACGCGAATCAAATAAAACACCCAGATCTTTGACCGAGAATACTTTGTGAATGGGCTCATCCCCTAGCAGATACTGGTTGAGCACGGGGATGCAAGCGCGACCAAAAGAGCACACACAGCACTTAGCTGTATTGAAATAAAGCTTATTGTCAAAACTCCACCGCAGAAACATTTACTTATTTGGGTTAACAGGGAAACTCCTAGCATATCCTTCTCCATCGCCCTCTGAGTAACTTTGAGCTTTCTTATGACCCATCAGTAGCAGCCACGTCTCAGTGGCAATAGCAACACACACTGGTCAAAGACTTTTAATTTAACAAGATATTGCGGAGCTTCCCAAACGCTGCCCAGCCGAGTCGGATTCGTCGATTGGCCAATTCTTCGAAGTTGGACCTACCTAATCGGACGTTATGTCCCAGGTAGATATAGTCGTCAACAACTTTGAACGAAGAGTCTTCGAACGGGAATCGACAACATGGGCTAGAAAAATGATGATGATTAATTGACTAAAAAAACTGTTATCCTTGCGAATAAAAGTAAAATACCAGCCGCTTTTGGGACGCTGTTTATTTTTTAAGCGGAGGACGCGACTGAAAAAATAATGAGGGGTCTTTACGCTGTTTCAAATTTTAATGCTTCCGGCATAAAACGTGGCCCCTCGGACCGAGAAGAACAGAATTATGAACAGTTATGTACTTCCCTATAAACAAACCCTCTTAATTTTAAGATGTTACAAACATGACGCCATTTGAATTATGCGATCGATTACACAAACGCCATTCCTCCTATTCGTGATTCCCATACATACAATATGGATTCCACACAACTGCGGTTTACTACATTCGTGATTCTACACAGTATGGATTCAACACAACTACAATTTACTACAATCATGTAAAACTCGTTCCTAGCCTCCATAATTAATTAAAACAATAATAAGAAAAAATTGTATTTATTAATATATTATTGTTACGTCGTACTACAAATTTATTTTATTTTTTAGAGACTACTTTGGATTTTTTTTCGAACGAGCGAACTACAAAGTAATCATGTTTCGATAAACACTTGTCATTAGAGTGAATCGTCAAATATCTTACACATGAATTTCAGGATTATAGCTTTACTAGTAATGATATACAGCACGATTTTAAATGAATGCAATAAATGCGCCAAAAGCTCGGTAGGGCCTTAAAGGCAGCGTTTTTAGGGTTCCGTACCTCAAAAGGAAAAAACGGAACCCTTATAGGATCACTTTGTTGTCCGTCCGTGTGTCCGTGTGTTCGTCCATCCGTCTGTCTGTCAAGACCCTTTTTCTCAGGAACGCGTGGAGGTATCAAGCTGAAATTTATATCAAATACTCTAATCTACTGTCCCTTGGAGCTGTGAAAAAATCAAACATCTAAGCCAACGCAATCAAAAGATACAGCCGTTTATGACGCAAATTTCCGCATATTTTCGAAACTCGCAAGGGAATCAAAACCTACAGGGTACTTCCCGTGAACTCAGAATCTTGAAATTTGGTACGAAGCTAGGTCTTATAACACAGATAAAGGAAAAATTGCGAAAAGCATAATTTTTTTTGTCTGTCTGTCTATATCAGTAACCAACTCACATTTTCGACACTCGCAAGAGAATCAAAACCTATAGGGTACTTCCCGTGAACTCAGAATCTTGAAATTTGGTACAAAGCAAGGCCTTATAGCACAGATAAAGGAAAAATTGCGAAAAGCATAAATTTTTTTGTCTGTCTGTCTATATCTGTAACCAATCTACAATGATCCCACACTGCGCACATTTTGCTTAGGAGCAGGGATCTGCCAAGACTGGATGTTCATAGATACATATAAATTTGTATGGAACCCTCGGTGCGCGAGTCCGACTCGCACTTGGCCGGTTTTTTTTTTGGACACGCTATGCATTAAAGCATTCATGCATGCATTCCCACTGCCTATATTTATTTTAGACGTGTATTATTCTACGATATATGTATGATTCGATGTAATTTTTGTTGCGTTTTAATATTCTGATCCACTGTTGATGCACCACCTGCTGTAAACTAGTCCTTCCTTCTTTCTGTTAAAGGGTTGCCTGGAAGAGATCGCTCTTAAGCGATAAGGCCGCCTATTGTAACTTGTAACTTTCTCTCTGTGTACCTGTTTTCTGTATTGCTTACTATTTCTGGTGTGCAATAAAGAGTCATTGTATTGTATTGTTATATTGTATCGTATTAAAGTGTTAACAAAAGTGTTGTAGCGACTACTAGCGCCATCTAGTCATCACATAAGGAACTAACTACTACAATCCTACATCACGCTATCGATGTTTCTCAACTCGGCTGCATAAATACAACTTCCAACATTCATCCATTGGACTTCGGTCCCCAGGCATAACATCTGCCTGGAGAGAGATCTCTCTATTGCAACTACCCCCAAATTGGTGACCCACGACATTGGACAAAATCGCAACCTTCAGACACAGGACGATGACGCAGTCTCACAGCAAGCCATACTCACCGCACTGTGCACCATTAGCATGCATCTATTATCTGCCTGGTGTCTACAGTTCGCAAATCCTCCTCCCACTACTTCCACTTGCCGATCAATCAACCAACGCTCGCCAACAAGGCTCCGAGCTATCACGCAACAGGCATGCATCCACAAGTAGCAGAGGAACAACAATGCTCGCCGACGAGGCTCTGAGCGACTGGCCCTTGCAAGCGCCCACATGACGCACAAACTGCACTCCACTGCAATTCGTATCGACCTCCGGTTTAAAAAGGGGGGCTGATGTAGCGACTACTAGCGCCACCTAGTCATCACATAAGGAACTAACTACTACAATCCTACATCACGCTATCGATGTTTCTCAACTCGGCTGCATAAATACAACTTCCAACATTCATCCATCGAACTTCGGTCCCCAGGCATAACATCTGCCTGGAGAGAGATCTCTCTCTATTACAACTAACCCCCAAAGTTTAACATTGCTACTGAGTCGGAACTTTTAACTCCTAGATGCTGCTGGTTCAACGAGCTGTTATAGGACTTTCTGCATTGTTTCTGATGCTCTATACCTCTAGTTCGTCCGCTCGAAACTTTTGATTAAAAAATAACATAAAACTATAGAAATACTTCGTAAAACGAAGACACGTATACACGGCTATATTCTCACTAACTGTTCCCCGTGACTCCGTCTGCGAAGAATTCGATTATCGCTATCCCGCGGGAAATATGCAATTTTCTGGGATAAAAACTATCCTATATCCTTCCTAGGGTTTCAAACTATCTCCATACCAATTTTCATATAAATCTGTTAACGGTCTAAGCGTCGATGGGTAACAGACAGACCCACTTTCGCAATTATAATATTAGTATGGATTATCATCGTCAAATAACAATAATAATACCTGGGCGACCGAGCTCTGCTCGGGCAGAAACTCGGTACCAAGCGTTTTCCCAGAGATAAGACCAAGCTAGATCAATTTTTCATCCCCGAAAACCCCCAAATACTAAATTTCATCGAAATCGTTGGAACCGTTTCCGAGATCCTGATTATATACACCGGAGGGGGGGGGGGGGTGAGAGGGGGGAGGGGATGCGGGGGAGGGAGCGCGGCGGATGAAAATTTCATTGATTTTGCCGTAGGATGCACCGTTTTCAAGATATTTGACAAAAACACCGGAGGGGGTGGGGGGGGGTTGGGTGAGTCACGTTAAACTATCGTCCGTAAACCGACTTTACAGACAACCGGCTTTTCCTGTTCTGTGCTCCCAATAGGGAACGTGCACATAGACGGTGCTGCCAACTGGTGCCATCAATTTGAATGTTTTACCTTGATAAGTTTGTTTTACTGTCCGCATAGTGTCTCTTCTGTCGCATTAGTGCTGCCGCCTATAGTTACTGCACGTTCCCTATAATACTTTTTCTAACAAAAAAGTAACTTTTTCTCACAAAAGAAGAAACTTGACGTTTTCTCATGAAAAATAAACTTAAAAAAAAAAAACTAAAAATCTTGAAAAAATACGTAGAATCGAACCGAGGTCGGCTGGATCCGCGACCACCCGATTTCTAATGTGCCATTATGATCTGCTCGAAGTCGGCGAAATTTAGCTTTATATTCTAATGCAAACAAAAATAGCCGGAAAACACGAGTAAAAGCGATTTTCTGAAAATGAAACAGCTAGATCAGTTTTTCATCCCCGAAAACCCCCACATACCAAATTTCATCGAAATCGTTGGAGCCGTTTCCGAGATCCTGATTATATATATCGACACCTCCCACGCATAAGGTCGTATCGAAAAAATTATGATTTTTCACGAGAGCGATTACAAGGAACTTTAATTTATTTTGCAGTCTGTAACATATTAATTAATTTAATCTTTGTACCTACCTTTCCGTTGCGGGTAAAGTAACATTAAGTAAATATATTTTCTGAAATAAATATCATTATTTTGAAATTATAGCAAAAAATCCGAAGTTACGACTTTATGCACGTTGTAAAAAGGTCGTATAAGAAAGTTACAACCTTTTGCGATCGACCAGGACCACATGGACAACGGGAATATAGTCGTATGTTTCATATACGACTTTATACTACGGACGTATTTGTAAAGAAGTTTACATAAAACGCTGTAACTAAGTTAATTTTGTAAGTAGGTATAATAAATGAATATTTAACAGATATTTAATAACTTCATAACTTCGGCCATGCTCCTTAAATCTAGTATTAGACAAGCCGAAGTTTTAATACTAGATTTAAAGAGCATGTTTCAGCATATAGGAATGAGCATCGAGATAGATCGAATTTTGCTAAACATTTGTTGGAATCAAATCATTCATTGTTAGATTCAGATTCTTATGAAGTGTTACATTATTGCGGCAAGGGGTTGCGTCTGGATGCTCTGGAATGCATGGAAATAATTAGGTACAACACTATGGGGTCTATTATTAATGAACAGGTAAATTTAGTATCTTCTCCTTTACTGCGGCTTGGGTCTAATTTGAACAGTTAGTATTAATAAAATATGCCTTATAAATAAATAAACAAAAATTCAAGGTAGTTTTATAATATGTCAATAAAAGTTATTTTTTGTGGGGTAGTTTGGAATAAGAAAAATACAGTGGGTACTTGAGAAGTTACAGTGACAAGTTAAAACATTTGTTTTGGTTTGTTAGTTTAACATTTGGTAGCATAGCATACGGTTGTGGTAACTCTAAAGATGAGCTCTGGTTGAGTTCGAAACGCGTCAGTGTAGCTTGGTGGTGGTGATGGTTGGGTTTATGTGATTTGTGTGTGTTCGTACAGTGTGGAGGTGGAGGAACTGCATGAACACACATTTCTTGCATAAACGTAACTATTGTAAGGTCGCGGGTGAGCAAAGTAATTGTTTTAGTTCATTACTGGGTATATCTGTATCACGGGAAAGGGGCAAATAATACTTTACGGTTTTCTTGCGTCTTGAGACAGCCCGTAAAATAGAAGCATATCGAGTCTCAGCCACTTGAGCATGATTAGCAATGTAATCCCACTGTCTAGAGTGACCTCCAAGTTGCCAAAAAGACAAGAAGATTTTTTCACCTTCCTGTTCAGTAAACTTTTGAAAACATTTGAGTTGACAAGTGACTGGACAAGATTGCTTTAAAACTTTCCCGTCTCTACTAACTCCATTCCGGCTCAAATAGCCCTTACCTAGGTTATTCAAACATTTTCTTTTGATAGCCTACCATTCATCACGGCGGCGTTGTCGATTACAACTCTTTCTGCCTGCCGGCGTATTGTCATTTGACGAACAAGCAGAGGAATCTTGACCTGAACTCAACTGTGGTGAACTAACTCGCCTTATAGTACAGTCGGTGCCCTAACATAAGTATCCAACTTTTCTATACGACTTGTATGAAATAGTGGATACTTAAGTTAGGGAACCGACCGTACTAGGCGAACGAATATCATAGTCTGATGGTGACGGACGTTGAGGAAAAGAAATGATGCTTTCACTCTCAAAAAAATCGTTACATGGGAAAGGCATCGGTGTTACATTGGAGATCAACTCTAAAGGATCTGTATCATTTATGATTTGTGTAGTACATAATTCGGAATCTAAAGCTTCATCATGACTTTTATTTGGCACTGATGTCGAAACAAGAGGTGGATTTAAATCTATGAGTGCATTGCTATCATTAACACGCAGCGGTATCCCTTGGTCAATTGATTCTCCAGGATCTCTACGTTCAATAAGGTTTTCGCTAGGCATGGATTCCGAAGTAAATGGTAACATAAACATACGTATGAACTAGATCTGTGAATATTTGGCATTACATCATGATTTCTTGCTTCTTCAGCATTGGGACCATCTTGAAGTATTTCGTTCAGCATAGATGATGAAAGACAAGGTAGACTTAAATCTGCGCTGGTATTTACGATATTTGGTATTACGTCGTCTAAACCTGAAAAGAAAAAAGGTTTTTGACGGTAAAGTATAATACCTTTGATACTTATACTTGGAAATTAAAATATTGGTTCTATTTTGTCAGTTACAAAAATTCATAAAATCGTATCTTAAATTTTGGACATTGCATAAAGTCGTATGTCATAAATACGACTATTTGATCAAGTATTCTTTTTAATTAAAGCGACGCATACTGTCGTATGTACGAGTTAAGACCAATAGTAACAAAAAAAATTACAGCATAAAGTCGTAACTAAGTCTCATACCTGCGCATAAAGACGTAACTTCATAGTTAAGATGATTTGCGTGGGGCATGATGAATTTTTATACTTTCGCATTAAGTAAGCAATAAGAAGTGTTAATCTACTTACACTTTTAATGTATAACAAAGATGCAATAGAAAATTTATAACAGTTAAAATTATTGTGATAAAACTTACCATTTAAAGAGTTTTCTACACCAGTTACAAATCCCCCTCCGGCCGGCGATTTATTTAAAGCTAATTCTAGCAATCTTTTAGACCGTCTGCCTCTCATTTTGTTTATAATAACTATTAGAACCAGACTTACATAAATTTGGAACACAACTATTTATTTTCATTTAATTAAGTACGACGTTCGAAACCGATTCCGTTGCTGAGCATACGACGTCGCTACTGTGCTGTG
Organism: Archips xylosteana; assembly: GCA_947563465.1. Classification (NCBI taxonomy): domain Eukaryota; kingdom Metazoa; phylum Arthropoda; class Insecta; order Lepidoptera; family Tortricidae; genus Archips; species Archips xylosteana. Next base: position 2,463,952 of record OX387360.1, read on the forward strand.
ATTTGCCGGAGCGCAATTCAATAGAACGGCGCAAAACATCGAATGTAGTGGCGCGACGATATGCGTGGGACAGTTCAAATGATGCGACTTTTAGCGATTACAAAACTCCGTCAATATCAAAAATATTTGTATTTTTGTTTTTGGAATATATTGTTTGGATTAATGCAATTATAATGAGCAAAAAATCGAATTTTGTAAAAAAAAGTGTTACGACCATTTGCGTTGGAGGTATCGATATATATATATACATATATATATATACATATATACAAGAATTGCTCGTTTAAAGGTATTAGATATATATATATATATATATATATATACATATATACAAGAATTGCTCGTTTAAAGGTATTAGATAATGGTGAAAAAAAAATACCTAAAAATAATTAGTTGTCAAATAATGTTGGGGGTCAGAATATCGTTCAAATATTCTTGATTAGAGTACCTAGAATGCTTCTTCGCACAGGAATCTATGGAATAATACTTTTCAAACGTATTGGCACGTTAAAATAATAATAAGTATTAATTTTCAATTTTAGTCTTAAAAATAATTAGCTGGCCCCACAACCGTTGTTTTGCCGTATAAAATAGCCTACGACCTATTCTCAGACCTGCCAAATATAGACAAAAAAAGTTTCATTAAAATCGGTCAAACCGTTTCGGAGAATTTCGATAATATACACCGTGATACGAGTTTTTTGTAATATACTAGCGGCCCGGTACGTGCTTCGCTACGTATAAAGTGAAATATAAAAAAATTTAATTGGAACATCAATTTGACAGCAAAATCCCCATTAACAAAATGATCCGCCATTTTTAACCGACTTCAAAAAAGGAGGAGGTTCTATGTTCCACTGTTTATATTTTTTTTTTTTTTTTCTATGTATGTTCATCGATATCTCCGCCAATTGTGGGCCGATTTTCAAAATTCTTTTTTTGTTTGAAAGAGTATACTTCCGAGGTGGTCCCATTGGCACCAAGTCAAGATCTGATGATGGAATCTTGGGTAAATCGACGGAAACCCTTAAATTTTATAGGCACAACTATGACGATTTTAGAATTTTTAGCATCTAGTCAAACATTTTCATTCAGAAAATGTCATTTGGTAAACTGGATCTGATGAAGAAGATCACAGATGGCCAACGGAACTCCTCAACGGGTCAAATCTTGCAAGTTGAATTTGACCCACTTCCCGGTTTCTGAATTGAAATTTTGCATGCTTGTGTAAATTGGATGACAATGCAATATTATTGCAACATGGAGCTGATCTGATGATGGAGCTGGATGGTGGCCATAGGAACTCTGTAATAAAACGACGCAACCCCGTCAAGTTTGGGCTCGTTTCATTCGTCTTGACGAGCACTTTGATCCCAGATGATAACCAGGGTCTGATGATGGAGCTGGAAGATGGCCAAAGGCACTCCAAAGTAAAACGACACAACCCCGTCGAGTTTGGGCTCGTTTTATTCGTCTTGATAAGCACTTTGATCCCAGATGGTAACCAGGGTCTGATGATGGAGCTGAAAGATGGTCAAAGGCACTTCACAATAAAACGACACAACCCCGTCGAGTTTAGGCTCGTGTGATTCGTCTTGACAAGCATTTTGATTCCAGATGGTAACCAGGGTCTGATGATGGAGCAGGAAGATGGCCAAAGGCACTCATACAATAAAATGACACAAACCCTGTCGAGTTTGGGCTCGTTTGATTTGTCTTGACGAGCACTTTGATCCCAGATGGTAACCAGGGTCTGATGATGGAGCTGAAAGATGGTCAAAGGCACTTCACAATAAAACGACACAACCCCGTCGAGTTTGGGCTCGTTTGATTCGTCTTGACAAGCACTTGGATCCCAGATGGTAACCAGGGTCTGATGATGGAGCTGGAAGATGGCCAAAGGCACTCTACAATAAAATGACACAAACCCCGTCGAGTTTGGGCTCGTTTGATTTGTCTTGACGAGCACTTTGATCCCAGATGGTAACCAGGGTCTGATGATGGAGCTGAAAGATGGTCAAAGGCACTTCACAATAAAACGACACAACCCCGTCGAGTTTGGGCTCGTTTGATTCGTCTTGACGAGCACTTGGATCCCAGATGGTAACCAGGGTCTGATGATGGAGCTGGAAGATGGCCAAAGGCACTCCACAATAAAACGACACAACCCCGTCGAGTTTGGGCTCGTGTGATTCGTCTTGACGAGCATTTTGATCCCAGATGGTAACCAGGGTTTGATGATGGAGCTGAAAGATAGCCAAAGGCACTCCACAATAAAACGACACAACCCCGTCAAGTTTGGGCTCGTTTGATTCGTCTTGACGAGTACTTTGATACTAGATGGTAACCAGGGTCTGAAGATGGAACTGGAAAGTGACCATAAGAACTCCGTAATAAAACGACGTAACCCCATCAAATTTGGTCTCGTTGGATTCGTCTTTATGAGTACTTTGGTAATCAGGGGCAAAACAGTGAGCAAAAAAAAACTTGTATTAAAAATAGTTTTTGTAACAAACTTATTTCGAGGTCAAACTGATGATTTTATCCTACGTATCTTATTATACAAATACAACTAAAAAGCAAAAAATAAAATAATTTTTAAATAAAAAATAAAACCGACTTCAAAAAACACCCAAAAACTAAAACGCAAAAAATAAAATAAAAATTGAACCTACTACAAACAAAAAGTATAGAAATATCTTCCTTCTAACGGTGAGGCCACACGAGCGTAATTTTATGAGTCGTGAGCGGCAGAATTTCGGTTCGCGCCATACAATATGCGGGCCATCCCGTGACACTCACATGACACAATGTATGGCGCAACCGAAATTCTGCCGCTCACAACTCACAAAATTACGCTCGTGTGGCCTCACCCTAATCTGTTTGAAGTCGGTGACTCAGCACGAGCCAGCAGGAGTGGACCTAGCCATCGACCTTACGTACGTAATATCTATTGGGTTTCTTTCTACCACTCCTGCTGGCTCGTGCTGAGGCACCGACTTCAAACAGATTAGGGTGAGGCCACACGAGCGTAATTTTGTGAGTTGTGAGCGGCAGAATTTCGGTTGCGCCATACATTGTGTCATGTGAGTGTCACGGGATGGCCCGCATATTGTATGGCGCGAACCGAAATTCTGCCGCTCACGACTCATAAAATTACGCTCGTGTGGCCTCACCGTTAGAAGGAAGATATTTCTATACTTTTTGTTTGTAGTAGGTTCAATTTTTATTTTATTTTTTGCGTTTTAGTTTTTGGGTGTTTTTTGAAGTCGGTTTTATTTTTTATTTAATATTGAATTCATTTGTTACAAAAAATGTGATAAATGAAGAACCGCTCTACCGATTTTGTGCAAACTTCACATAAACCATCTACTAAATAGTCCGAACAAAGCCTAAACATTTGGTTTGGATAGGTGAGCCCGTTCTTGAGTTATAAAATTACAACGAAAAGTGGCATTGATTTTTATATATAATATATTAGATAATTGTTCAGACTAGTTTAGAAAATGAAACACCCCAGCTTTCTCTAGTTTAACAATAAATTGCTATTATAGTTTTATTTCCAATTTCTTAGGGTCACGTGCGCGCCTACTCTTATTCCAAGCCATTTGGCCTTTTGTACCTAGTCTCTCAAAAGATCAAAGATAGGATGTGTGGACGTTAAAGCAGGCTTTCAAACGACTGACACTGATACCAGTCTCAGGGGCTTTCCAATTTGCTCCAAAGTGAACGTATAGGTAACGCCACCAGAGTGGAGGCCACGCACACAACCACATCTCATGTAATGACATCGGGATTTTGACGTTGTGTTGTCGTTAATCGTCACACAACGTCAAAATCCCGCTGTCATTACATGAGATGTGGTTGTGTGCGTGGCCTCAACTCTGGTGGCGTTACCTATAATTTCTGCACCGGGAATAAGAAAATGAAATAAGACAGCTCAAGCGAATTTCCAGTACCTAGTGCAAAAAGGCATCAAAGAGAGCAAACTTTATGAAATAAACGGGTAGAGCGCTGTTTGAGGAAGCAGGGAGCTGGTTTCTTTAAGTTTGGATTTCACACGGGGCAAGTTGCATAACAAAGTTCATTTAATATTACAAGCGGAACTCTCGCTTCAGTTATATTAACTAGAAAGGGAGTTCCGCTTGTAATATAACTTGTACTTTGTCATGCAACGCCCACGGTCGTAATCCTTTGTTCCGATCTGACTGATCCATCAACGCACAGCTCAAACCGATGAACGGATTGTGCTGAAATTTGGCACACGGATAGTTTATTATGACGTAGGCATCCGCTATGAAGGGATTCTTCGAAATTCTCGCGAATAGGGAATTAATCGGATTTCTATTTTCGCTTCAAAGTTCGCCTGTCTCCGTAACGATAATTATTAGAGAATTCAACTTTGGCATGCAAGTAGGTGATTATAACAGTAATAAAAATCCAATTTAAGGATTTTCGGAAATTCTCACGGGATAAGGAAAAAACGGCATTTAGTTTATTCAATTAAACTGGACCCTATCTCAGTAACCATTTCTTAAGGATCATAGAGGTGCAGTAAGAAGGGATTTTTGGGATTTACCGCTGATAGAGATCGGTAGTGGACCATAAATTTTATTTGTGCGCGGACGGAGTCGCGAGAAAAAGCTAGTACTATAAAAAATAGCGCTCGTTCCCTAAATATCAGAATTGCAATATAGGTACTATATTGCCGACTTACCCTGTTTCTAAAATACCAAATTCCCAGAATACCAAACTTTCCTGTCACTGTGTTTTTCTTTATATCGGATTGCCAAAAAAGCTCGTTTTCAATAGGTACACCATGTTCCATTCAAAACCGAATTCCCATAATACCAGATAGTGAAATCACCAGGCACGTCAGGCAGGTCGTGGTCGTCGTGTTTTACAAGCCTGGTGTTTTCACTATCTGGTATCATGGAAATTCGGTTTTGAATGGAACATGGTGTACTGAAAACTAGCTTTTTTGGCAATCCGATATAGAGAAAAACACGGTGACAGGAAAGTCTGGTATTCTGGGAATTTCGTATTTTAGAAATAGAGTAAGTCGGCAATCTAGTATTTTGCAATTCTGATATTTAGGGAACGAGTGACTTTCGGCCCATTGAAATAAATCTTAAGTTACTTGCCCCGAAGTCGCTAATTCTATGTCCACAGGAGAGACAACTTCTGTTTCTTAGGCTGTGTATGGCCCAAACATCAGTACTTCTTTTAAAATAAATTAAAGATTTAAAAAACCAAAACTGTTGTTATTCATTCACTACTACTACTACTAATATTATAAATTCGAGAGTGTGTCTGTTTGTCTGTGCGCCTGTCTGTCTGTTACTCTTCACACTTAGGCCCATACTACACGGGCGGTTCTCCCGCCGCGGGAAACCGCTTCTGAACCGCCACTAGACACAATTTTATATGGAAGTTGTATGGTGCAAACTACACTGCGCAGCTCCGTCGAGCGGGAAACCGCCCGTGTAGTATGGTATGGACCTTAAACCGATGAACCGATTTAGATGAAATTTGGTATAGAGATATTTGAAAACCCTGGGGAGGACTACATAGGATAGTTTTTATCACGGAAAAATGCATATTTCCCGCGGAATGGTGAAAAATAAATTCTTTGCAGACGGAGTCGCGGGCAACAGGCTCTATAAATTCGCTTTAAATTCCATTTTTCTTCAAAATTTCTTTCAATAGGTACCTAGCTCCATTCAATGTGGAGGGTTCTTTTGAATATTTCTACGTCAGAATAGCCTAAAATTTACAATAAAATATTCTGATATTACAATCGACTCGCTAGCCGCAACGAGTAGCTGATTTAATAATTGCATTCTCCGGTTTCTAAAAAGGGATCCAATTTGTTCCTTTAATGAACCTCGGATTCATTACGAGGGATAAATTAAAGGACATTATGATCATGAGATATAAGAGGAAAGCAAGAGTAAAAACGAAGGTTTTATGTAAGCAAAACACCAATTAAACCAGGTCATAATATCTTTTCTTTGCATTTTTTTTCTGCTGACACAAATATGGGTCAAGTTTAATTATGTGTTCTTCATAATGGCTCTACCACGGCGAGCGCTCTGAAGAATTGTTTAATTTGCTGCCAGCTGCAAAATTCCTCTATCCCACCTCCCGCCGAAAGTCTAAGTTCCATCGTCTCCATCTCGATGAATGGCGGCCTTCACTGTACGTTAGCGCCCTGGTTCCATAGAAATTACTATGTAATCTGTGTTTAAAGCTTAGTTATTTATTGACAGAATGGGCGCGTGAAGCCGCGCCTGGGCGTGCGTTTCGCGGAGACGCCGCTGACAGTGCCGCCAGCGCCGGCGCGCGCGCACGCCTGACGGCCGCCGCCGCGCCTGCTCTGCGCGCCGCGGGAGCGCTCGCGCGTCCTCACCGAGTGCTACCGGGACCGCACTACTATAGTGCAGATATAGTACTATTGACAATGCCTCAATGACTGGGGAGTCTGCCAACCGCAGAAATTTCGCGCATCTTTTTCGTGTTGCTGGGACCGCACTACCACAGTGTAGATATGGTAGTGTTGATAGTGCTGCGAATAAGCCGCTGACGCCACTTTGCTTGCGTTACGCACCGCGGGAGCGTTCGTGTGTCCTCACCGAGGGATGGTACCGCACTACTATAGTGCCGATATAGTAGTGTTAAAAGTGCCGCGAATAAGCTCTTGACGCCACTGTGCTTGCGTTACGCACCGCGGGAGCGTTCGTGTGTCCTCACCGAGGGATGGGACCGCACTACTATAGTGCAGATATAGTAGTGTTAATAGTGCCGACTGCCGCGAATAAGCCGCTGACGCCACTGTGTTTGCGTTACGCACCGCGGGAGCGTTCGTGTGTCCTCACGGAGGGATGGGACCAGGGGGGGCACACTTACATATATCACACTTTTCATGCGACTGCAGCGACCTTTGGTGTTAGGTGTTTGACGAAGAACTAAATTAGCGGCCGTCTTGGTTGACTTGTCAAACTTGTCAGTTGTCATTCATCGGCCATGGCCATGGCGTACCAAATTGTACGGTCAAGGACTTTAATTGATAGGCCACTTGCCAATGTTCGTATTTTAGCCGTATACCTAATGCAAATCGGGTTTAGCCGCTTATACTTCGTATATGCTGATTTGAATTAGACTGCTAAAATACGAATATTGGCAATTAGCCTATAATTAAAATTACGCGTATCTATAGCTGTACATCACTACCAACATACACATATAGATAGGTATACATCTATAGATACGTCACATTAGTTCTTGAGTAGCCAGCCGTAGGACGGCAGCACCTTCCATACATGCATATTTGACCATAGAGTTGCCACTCTTGTTCATATAATATTACAATACTCTTTGGATGGGACCGCACTACTATAGTGCAGATATAGTAGTGTTAACAGTGCCACAGAGACGCTACACGCCTCCTCTACGAACTGCAGAAATGCTCGCGTCTTTTCGAGTGTTGCTGGGACCGCGCTACCACAAATCAGATATAACAGTGTTGATAGTGTGGCAAAGATGCCGCTGAGGCCGCCCGCCCCTACCTTGCGCGCTGCGGGAACGTTCGCGCGTTCTCGCCGAAGGTCAGGACCGCACTACCACAGTGCTGATATAGTGTTAACAGCACAGAAATATATCGAGATAGAAGGAAAATGCTCGGCAATTTGTAGCGAGACCGAGCCTGTAACATCTTGCGTAGGTACTTTGACGTCACGAATGTAATTTAGTGATGGGAAACACAAGCCGCGCGAAATCAATTCAAAAGCATCGATTCACAGATCGATTAGGGAACCGATTCTTATGCACAGAGGAAATGATAATTATTTTCAACAGAGGAAATGAGAAAGGTCAGAATTTCAAATCGAAAAATATAAATGTAGGTAGGTACCTACCTAACCAATAAATTGCTTTACATTTGTCAGTACCAACTATAGCCGCTGCAGTTATTCATCATCATCATCATCATTTCAGCCGTAGGACGTCCACTGCTGGACATAGACCTCCCTCATTGACGCCCAATCATTACGGTTGAAAGCGATTTGCATCCACCCTGAACCTGCGGCCTTCACCAAATCGTCCGTCCATCTCGTTGGTGGACGTCCCACGCTGTGCTAGCCAGTCTGTGGTCTCCATTCGAGAACTTTTGGGCTCTAACGACCATATGTTCTGCATGCTATATGGCCTGCCCATTGCCATTTCAACGAGCTAATCCGTTTGGCTACGTCAGTGACCCCGGTTCTTCTAGGGATCTCCTCGCTTCTAATTCGATCCCGTAGAGAAACTCTGAGCACAGTCCTCTCCATAGCTCGTTATTACCTACCTACCTATAATCGTGTAAGTACTACACACACACACACACACACACACAAACACACGCACATTTTTTAAAATAATATTTAGCCTTATGTAAATGTGTACCTTTTCATCATATGACATCATCACTACATCAATAGTCGGATAAGCTGTACTGATTACTCGTCGGTACTTTGATGGGCCAGTAAAGGTGTCTTCGTGGAAATGTATAGAACAATTCTTGCTGTTTTTTGTAGGAAACCATTTTTTACGACCAGCTGTTTTCAATCCATTTATTTAACAAACAGGTTATGGTTACTTCTATATTGCAATTTTATTTTAGTTTTCCGAATGATCCTCATATTAAAAATAAATATTAAAAATGATAAGATGTCCTCGGCGATATGAAATTATTTGTTAAAGTGCACCTAAGCCGTGTAACTTTTTTCTAGCAAATGACTATTAAACTAACAGAAAAGAGCAATCTTCTTGATGTGTTTATTGGCATTCAATGTCCAACGAACAAACAATGCGCTGCAATAATTCAAACATTGACAAATTACATAACAATCCGCGCGGCTCGCGCGTTGCTCTGAATTTTAATAAAGCACGTATGGAAATCCGTTTATGATTCGGAATTGGTAATAATCTGTTTACTGCAAATCTAAGGTAAATGTCCTAGTGTTTGACATGCTAAATGCCAGTAATGCCTATTATGTGGCAGCCTGCTGTCATTTCTATTGCTAGTGACATGACAAACTCAACTATCACCACCACACTAAGTTCGAAACGCGTCTGTTAGTGTGGTGGTGGTGATAGTTGGGTTTGTGTGATTTGTGAGTTCGTACAGTGTGGAGATGGAGGAACTGCTACAACACACATTTCTTGCATAAACGTAGCTATCATAAAGTCACGGATGAGAAAAGTTATTGCTTCAGTTCATCGATAATCAATGTATAATATTAAAAATTGTACAGACGTCAAAAATATCTAACGACTCTTAGTGGCATAGATAAGATTTGCGTTTTCATTGATGTTTTCTGTTGGACCATAATTAATATAAAAATAAATGTCCATTTTTGTAAGCTACTCGCTGTGTTATTAATGATGTTTAATATACATAACTAATTGGATTTGTATTTTTGTATTATTTGACTTACCCATTTGTAGTTAAATCCCGTCAATCAAAATCATAATGTGTAATCTGTAAGTAGGCCCAAAAGGCTCTTTAACATGTTTTTAGGGTTCCGTACCTCAAAAGGAAAAATGAAATCCTGTCCGTCCGTCCGTCCGTCTGTCTGTCAAGCCCCTTTATCTCAGGAACGCATGGAGGTATCGAATTGAAATTAAAACCAAATACTCAGGTCTACAGCCCTTTTAAGCTACGGGATAAAAAGATACGGCTGATTATGCCGCAAAAAACTTTATACTTATTTGGACACTCAAGGCAATGAATATTAATACATAGGTAATTTTCCATTGACCTAGAATTATGACATTTAGAAAGTAGGTAATTATTATTAAGGTTCAAGAGATAGAGCCGTGTGACGGACGGGCGGACAGACAGACAGACCGTGAACTCATCAATAGGGTCCCGTTGACATCCTTTGGGTACGGAACCCTAAAAACGGACAAAATATATACGAGAAAGATGCGCTAAAAGCTATTTCCTATCGTACGTACTTTCTGACTTCAACTTTATATGGAAAAGGGAAGGCCAAAAGTAAAGTTATAGCGACTCTTTTTAGCTCCCTGCTCCCTAACGGAACCTAGGGTTGCCTGCTGAACTACTTACTTATTTCTTAGAGACGACTTTGAATTTTTTTCTATCGAGCGAACTACAAGCAACGTGTTTCGGTACCTAAACACACCAGTCATCATTAGAATGAATCTTCAAATATCTTACACGTGAATTTCAGGACTAAAGCTTTGCTAGAAATTATTACAGCACGAGATTAAAATAAATGAATGCGACAAATGCTCGGTATAGTGGAGACTTCCTAAGGATGTCACAATATGCTTTATGGCATTCGTAGACTGGAAACGAATCATTTCGACTCCTAAATGAGTCCTAAATTGCTGTCGTTATGTATCACAAGTGAAATTATGGGCGTTTTTCCGACCATTGGTTAGTTAGGCAAACGTACCAATGCTCGACACCTCAACGCCCAGTAGATGACACCCATCCGTCACCTCTCTTACCATTACCACAGAATAAGTAATAGTACCTACTAACGTACAGAAGGATCACTCTCGAACAAATGTCAACTTTAGGTATAAAAACTTTCCTACTCCTACTGCTTGCACGCGAAATTAAAACTTATCGTATGATACGAGCGTTCATATTCCGTTGGGCACCGCTGATCCGAAACCAAGAGCACAGGGTTCCCAATCGCCGATATTTGGTAGGTATATAAATCAAGATAGATAACAGTGTGTATTAATTCAGTAAACTACCTTTAGTATGTAAGTAAGTTATTTATAATATCGTTTAGAAGTCATTCATCATCATCATCATCATTTCAGCCGAAAGACGTCCACTGCTGAACATAGGCCTCCCCCAAGGCTCGCCAAACAGATCGCCCCTGCGCCATCCGCATCCAATGCGTTCCAGCTACCTTAACCAGGTCGTCGCTCCATCTTGTTGGAGGCCTACCTACACTGCGTCTTCCGGTCCGCGGACGCCACTCGAGAACCTTTCAGCCCCATCGGCCGTCAGTTCTACGGGCGATGTGCCCTGCCCACTGCCACTTAAGTCTAGCGATTTTTCGAGCTATGTCCGTGACTTTAGTTCTTGCGCGGATTTCATCATTTCTAATGCGATCCCGCAGAGAAACTCCAAGCATAAGAAGAAGTCATTGTTTGTTGCAAAAATCACAAAAAAAAAGATGCTTATACCTCGACAAGCACGTGCGCGGCGCTCGGCGGAACCCTGTCGCAGGGAGCCTCTGCTGTCCTTAACAAGATTGTTTTTAATAAGTGCGGCAAACGCAGACTGCGACAGGGTTCCGCGGAGGGTCGCGCACGAGGTTGTCGGACTATAATTACGCGCGACGCGGCTAGCGTGCAAACCGTAGGCCGCGCGACAACCTACTGCCATACTCCTCCCGGGAGGAGCGCCGGCCGAACATACCCGGAATTTTGTCCCGAATTGGTGGCTCAGTTGCTGCGTTTGTATGTTCCCTCGCCTACTAAATTTCTCTTTCAGCCACGCTGTCGCCATTTGTTGGCGGCGCCGGCAGCTCGAACGGTGTCCCGCAGAAAATCTCCGCTAGTTCGAGCTTTGCACCAGATGAACTCACTCCTCGAATCGACCCCAGGCTGTGATTTGTTTGCGAGCAGATGGTTACAACTGTGTGAGGAATGTATGAGATCTTGCGAGAAGATGGATATTCGACCTTCTTCTGTTTAATTTTAAACTCTATTGTTCTTATGTGTATCTATTCTTTGTAAAAATTGTATTTGAATTTCACAGTGCTTTGGTTGATCTGTTATGCTGTGAAATGTAATGAATTAAATAAATAAATAAATACCTAAAGAAACTGCGGAGTGAAACCCCTCTGCCATTACATAGGGTTGAAGGTGCCATAATATATATTGGGTCAGTGTCGAGCAAAGGGACGTCTACCTTACACGCCACGCGTATCGGCGACACAAGGGGCTAAGCGAAGCGTGGTAACCCTGGCCCGACGAAACTGGTGGCAGCTGCAACTGTGGAAACACGTAAGTACTTATCCAGTTATTAATTTCGCCAGACAAAGCCCAAAAGTTAATAACAAATTGCAAAATCTCTACGTTGACATTATTAAATTCTTGGAGTAAGAAACCTTAGAGGACTTTGGCGTAGTTAATCCATACTAATATTATAAACTACTTAGCTGCTGCCCGCGACTCCGTCTACATAGAATTAGTTAATCGCTGTCCCTCGGGAACAGTGCAATTTTCCGGGATAAAAAGTATTCTATATTTTGATCTAGGTTATAAACAAGGTACCAAATAGTAGGTATTGATACGGAGATGGGTCCACGAGAAACCCGCAAAAACATTTTTACGAAATTAGTAGCACTTGCAGTCGTTTTCAGCAGGCTGAAATCAGATTTCAGGCCGTTCTGGAAGAAGTCCTAACACATAACGGTAAATCAGAAATTACCCCAAGTTAGCATTATTTTCAGCAGGCTGAAACATGTTTTCAGGCCGTTTCAGGACACTAACTGTCACATGGCACCATTTCCTGAAAACCCGTTTTCAGGCCGTTTCAGGCCAAGGTACAGTCCACCTGTCTCTGGAACATTCTAGAAGGTGTGTGACAAAGATAGCCTATATGTGTGAAAGAGACAGACGATCTTGTGTCCGGAACATTCTAGAAGGTGTGTGACAAGGATAGCCTATATGTGTGAAAGAGACAGACGATCTTGTTTCCGGAACATTCTAGAAGGTGTGTGACAAGGATAGCCTATATGTGTGAAAGAGACAGACGATCTTGTTCCGGAACATTCTAGAAGGTGTGCGAGCGAGATAGCATAGCGTACTCGTGAAAGAGACAGACAGATGATCCTGTTTCCGGAATATTCCAGACTGTGCCAGGGAGTTCTAGCTGGAATGTTCTCGAACTTTGTGGACTGATTCACTGGACCTATATAAAGGCAGACAAGGTGCCGACAGAGTCAGTTTTCGAAGAGATACCGAGAGATAAACATCGAAGAGAGATCAAAGTGATTACTAAGTGATTTAAGCGAATAAGTTTAGTGTTGAAAGTGATTCCTTTTTGTTCAATTAAATTAGTTTTACGTTAAAGGCGTATTATCTATCTAACGAACCCTACGGCTCGTAACATTTGGTGTCAGAAGTGGGATAGAGAAATGCCTATAACACCGAGGGACGAACAGGAGGAGTCCGGCGGAGAAGCGCCAGCGATGCAGACGCGGGCACAAGCAGCACGTGACGCCGCTCGTCGTCAAAGTTTTGACAACAACCGCGCCATAAGCGAAAATACAGACCAGTCCAGTCTGCTACTGGCCATGCAACGCATGATGGAGGAGCAGGCTCGACGTCAAGAGGAGCAAACTCGGAATTTGATGGAGGAGCAAGCTCGCCGTCAAGAGGAAACTCGTAGCTTGATGGAGGAGCAGGCTCGACGTCAAGAGGAAACTCGTAGCTTGATGGAGGAGCAGGCTCGACGTCAAGAGGAGCAGGCTCGCCGTCAAGAGGAGCAGGCTAACCGTCAAGAGAAGAACACTCGTGCTTTCTTAGAAGAGCACTTGAAGGCAATCGGCGTGCAATTCAAGGAGAAAATGGAGAAGTTAAAATTAGAAGTAGAAGAGCACGACGACAGACTTTTAAAGCATGACAAGCAAATTTTAAGTGTGGAAAAGGAGCTAAAATGTTTAAAGTCTAACGGAATTGTGACCTCTAGTGCGTCTACAGGCAAACTAAAAGCGCCCCCATTCGACGGTACTTCTTCTTGGGGGGCCTACAAGCTCCAGTTTGAGACCGTAGCCGATTCGAACGGTTGGACCGATAAACAAGCGGTAACCGCCCTTATGTTAGGGCTGCGGGATCAAGCCCTGACAGTATTAGACACTATGACTGGAGAAGTGACTTTAGAACGCCTGAAGGATGCTCTAGAGTCGCGTTATGGTGACTCCCACCTGGAACACGTTTACCGAGCACAGTTGAAGGACAGAATGCAGCTAGGTAATGAGAGCCTGCAGCAATGGTGCCTGGAAATCGAGAAGTTGGTTAGAAAGGCGTACCGGTCCTCACCGTCTCTAGTGGACAGCATGCTAGTGCAGGCATTTATAGATGGCATTAGAGACCGTGAAGTGAAGACAACTGTGAGTCTCGGTCATCACAAGACCTTAAAAGATGCACTCGCTCACGCATTAGAAGTAGAGGCAGTCCGCAGGGATTATCGGTCTTATCGCGTCCGAGGTGTGACGGACAAAGCGAAACCGCGAAGCGGGCCTACGTGTTATGCGTGCGGGGAGGTAGGGCATATGAGATTTTCATGCCCTAAAAAAGACCCCAGACGTGATGTGGAAACCCATCACAGTGATTTTAGAGCTGCAGATGTGGTAACAGGCGCTGCCGCAGAAACGCGGCAGGGAAACGAATAAACGCCAGGACCGCGGGGCAGGTGCTGGCCGGTAATGTGAGGACGGCCCCAAAAATCATGATCTCTCAGACTCAAGATGGGAACACTTTAGTCATCGAAGGCGAAGTCAATGGGACTAAATGCGAGTTAACTTTAGATACCGGAGCCTCGCGCACGGTAATCAGGTACCAGCTTCTGAAGCCTTTTGGCGAGAGATACCCAACCTCACGTGGCAATATTCAACTCCTGACAGCTACTGGCCAGCACATAACCGTTCGAGGAGAGGGTGTCGCTACTTTCAAAATTGGTCGAAACTTCTACCGACACAAAGTTGTGATTGCAGACATAGTTGATGACTGCATCATTGGTTTAGATTTTATGAAAAACCATAGCTGCAAAATTGACTTAGAAAGCGGCATGTTCAAATGTGACTTAGAGGAAATCGCCTTAAAAGGTGCAATGTCGAAAGGTGTCTACGATTTTCAAAGAACGATTGCTTCAGGAAGCTCACAAGGCCATGACAGTAGCGAACAACAACTGGTTGCTATACTTGAGACGTGCAAAGAGACCTTGTCAAAGGAAGAAATGGTAAAAGCAAGGAAACTGATACGGCAATTTTCCGATATTTTTGCAATTAATGATGGAGATTTAGGAAGGACTGGCATAGTCAAACATAGAATTGAGACTGGAACGGAATCACCCATAAGGCTCCGACCACGCAGGGTTCCTGTCGCGTACGAAAGTGAAATACAGAAAATGGTAACCGACATGGAGCAAAACAAGGTAATTGAGCCGTCATCCAGCCCTTGGTGCTCTCCGGTGGTTTTGGTAAAAAAAAAGGATGGTAGTCTAAGATTCTGTGTCGACTATCGCCGTTTGAACGATATCACAAAGAAGGACAGTTATCCACTGCCAAGGATTGATGACACTTTAGACACGCTTAGCGGGGCAAAATGGTTTACCACGTTAGACTTAAAAAGTGGCTACTGGCAAGTGGAAATAGATCCGAGTCATAAAGAGAAGACGGCATTCTCCACGGGCAAAGGACTGTGGCAGTTTAAAGTTATGCCATTTGGTCTTTGTAATGCGCCTGCCACTTTCGAACGATTAATGGAAAGAGTGCTATCAGGACTAATTGGAGAAGCATGTCTAGTGTATTTGGATGATGTGGTCATTATTGGAAAGGATTTTGATGATCATATCAGGAACCTGCAACGAGTACTTAACAGATTGCACACAGCTAATCTAAAACTAAGCCCAAAGAAATGCTCGTTTTTTAAAAAGGAAGTTAGTTACTTGGGTCACCTTATATCTGAAAATGGAGTTCGAACTGACCCGGAGAAGATAGTTGCCGTAAAAGAGTGGCGAGTTCCTAAAGATAAAACCGAAGTGCGCGCCTTCTTAGGATTGTGCTCCTATTACCGCAGATTTGTGAAAAACTTCGCTGACATTGCGAAACCTTTGCACAGACTGACCGAAGAGAAAAGACAGTTTATGTGGGACGCAGAATGTGAAGCTGCATTTGAAGAGCTCAAGAATCGCCTGTGTGAGACTCCGATTCTAGGCTATCCTGATCAAGAGCACAAATTTATAGTGGACACAGATGCTAGTGGGACTGGCATTGGAGGAGTACTATCGCAAATTAAGGGCGAACGCGAAGAAGTAATAACCTACTTCAGTAAGGCATTATCGAAACCAGAACGGAACTACTGTGTCACTCGGAGGGAGCTACTTGCTGTTGTAAAGACGCTACAACATTTTAGCAAATATCTGCTTGGACGTAAGTTCCATCTGAGAACTGATCACGCTGCACTTAAATGGCTACTACAATTCAAGAACCCGGAAGGACAAGTGGCTCGATGGATTGAACAACTGCAAGAGTATGATTTTACGATTGAGCATCGCAAGGGCAAATCTCACGGAAATGCAGATGCTCTGTCCAGAAGGCCATGTGATGTTGACTGTAAATATTGCGTGAGGCACGAGGGAAAAGAACTCGCTCACGTGAGGCTACTCAGGACAGACACCATTAGTCCGGATTGGTGTGGGGAGGCGATACAAAAGGCACAACAAGAAGATAGCGACATTAAGCCAATTTTGGATTGGATGAAATTTTCCGATACTAAGCCACGGTGGAATGACATCGCCAACACCAGCACCACAACTAAGAGTTATTGGGCTCAATGGGATAGCCTGGTTTTGCACAACGACGTGTTATGCCGAAAATGGGAAAATGCTCGTGGTGATGCATCCCATTTACAGCTAGTTGTACCAAGATCCAAGATCCGTGATATCTTAGAAATATTTCATGATGGTTCATCGGGTGGACATTTAGGGGTAAAAAGGACCCTGATGAAGATAAAAGAAAGATTCTATTGGATACACTGTCGCGAGGATGTAGAAGACTGGTGCCGGAAATGTACAGCTTGTGCAGCTGTAAAAGGACCGCAGACCAGAAGTAGAGCTGGGATGAAGCAATACAACGTTGGTGCTCCTTGGGAAAGGATTGCAATTGACATAGCTGGACCTTTCCCGGTATCTGAAAAAGGAAACAAGTACATAATGGTAGTGATGGACTATTTTACAAAGTGGCCGGAAGTGTTCGCCATTCCCAACCAGGAAGCAACGACCGTAGCCGAAGTACTAGTGAACGAGGTTTTCTGTAGAGTTGGGGTACCCTTAGAGATACACAGTGATCAAGGAAGAAATTTCGAGTCCCAACTCTTTCAAGAAATGTGCCGAATAATGGGAATTCACAAAACAAGAACTACGCCTTACCACCCACAGTCAGATGGAATGGTCGAACGGTTTAATCAAACGTTAGAAAGACACCTGGCCAAGTTAGTGGATAGCCATCAGAAGGATTGGGACAAGTATATTCCGTTATTTTTACTGTCATATCGATCTGCGGTTCATGAGAGCTCGAATGTGACTCCAGCTCTTGCCATGTATGGTAGGCAGCTTCGATTGCCAGCGGATATAATCACCGGAAGAGTCCCAGATTCACCAGTGAGTATAACAGACTATGCCGCGGAATTACGAGAAAAACTGTACGAAATCCATGAACATGTCAGGATGTCAGAAAGCAAAATGAGTGAAAGGACAAAAACTCGATATGACAGGAAGATGCATCACGTGAACTTTGAAGAAGGCTCACTCGTCTGGCTTCATAATCCTGTAAGACGTAAAGGAAAATCTCCCAAACTGCAAGCTGATTGGGATGGTCCTTACACAATAATTACGAAGATTAATGATGTAACTTATCGCATAAAAAAAACGAGTAATGCCAGGAACCTGCCCAAGATTGTGCATGTGAATCGTTTGGCACGTTTCAATGGATCTAATGATGCTCGGGACGAGCATGTCTAAGGAGGGGGCAGTGTTACGGAGATGGGTCCACGAGAAACCCGCAAAAACATTTTTACGAAATTAGTAGCACTTGCAGTCGTTTTCAGCAGGCTGAAATCAGATTTCAGGCCGTTCTGGAAGAAGTCCTAACACATAACGGTAAATCAGAAATTACCCCAAGTTAGCATTATTTTCAGCAGGCTGAAACATGTTTTCAGGCCGTTTCAGGACACTAACTGTCACATGGCACCATTTCCTGAAAACCCGTTTTCAGGCCGTTTCAGGCCAAGGTACAGTCCACCTGTCTCTGGAACATTCTAGAAGGTGTGTGACAAAGATAGCCTATATGTGTGAAAGAGACAGACGATCTTGTGTCCGGAACATTCTAGAAGGTGTGTGACAAGGATAGCCTATATGTGTGAAAGAGACAGACGATCTTGTTTCTGGAACATTCTAGAAGGTGTGTGACAAGGATAGCCTATATGTGTGAAAGAGACAGACGATCTTGTTCCGGAACATTCTAGAAGGTGTGCGAGCGAGATAGCATAGCGTACTCGTGAAAGAGACAGACAGATGATCCTGTTTCCGGAATATTCCAGACTGTGCCAGGGAGTTCTAGCTGGAATGTTCTCGAACTTTGTGGACTGATTCACTGGACCTATATAAAGGCAGACAAGGTGCCGACAGAGTCAGTTTTCGAAGAGATACCGAGAGATAAACATCGAAGAGAGATCAAAGTGATTACTAAGTGATTTAAGCGAATAAGTTTAGTGTTGAAAGTGATTCCTTTTTGTTCAATTAAATTAGTTTTACGTTAAAGGCGTATTATCTATCTAACGAACCCTACGGCTCGTAACAGTATGTACCAAATTTCATCAGAATCCGTCAAACCGTTTTAGCGTGAAAGAGTAACAAACATCCACACATCCATACATCTTTACATCCATACAAACTTTCGCGTTTATAATAATAGTAAGATGCGTTTTTAAACCGCTGAGCTGATTTAGATGGAATTTGGTATAGAGATAGTTTGAGTCCCGTTAAAGGCATTGACAACATTTCATATTTCTAAGACTATAATTTGATTCGTTCTCTGTACACTGTTTGGAAAGAGAAAGACGCTGACACTTTTAAATTTTCACTAGTATTATTAATTAATTTATTACAATTTTTTAAAGATGTGCTTATTCTAAAAGAGCGTAACGATAGAATAGATCCATTACTTTTGTCTAGTCTCTATTAAAAAAAAGTGATGACGTAAATTTGACGTTAAGGTTGTTATCAAATTTAAAATTATAACAGCTCTTTTTTCTAGTGAAAAAGGTAAAGGAAACATATCTATTCTGTGGCAATATTTGTAAGTACATAATAAGTTTTTGAAATTTGTTGTATTTTTTTAAATATGGAGAAATAAATTATAATAAATATTTTTCCGTGTTCAGGAGGCGAAATTCTTTCGATTCCTGTAGTAATTTTCAGGTGTTAAAAAAATGAAAGGTTGTCAATTGCAATAAAAATTGCAAAAAATTTCATAGTTCCCGTGGTATAGCAGACGGAGACGCGGGCAACAGCTAGTTAGCCATAAAAATAATGACTAAGGCATATTTTCCATTCCTTACTTTTGTTTCAGCTGTAAAAGGTTGCCTGGAAGAAATCGCTTCGAAGCGATAAGGTCGCCTATTGCTTACCTACCTAATATATATTTTTCCATGTACTTCTTTTTCTGCATTGTTTTCTATGTAGCAATTACAATGTTCATATATCATAGAAAGAAAATAATATGCGTTATATTTAATTGAAGATTATTTACCTACTTAGGTATGCACTTTTGTAAATGTTCAAGTAGATACTGGTAGAACGAGTCATCCAAAAATATTGTAATGCCCGCCCAGAAAATTTAATTATGTTATGAATATCGTATGCGGCATTCCTACGTCCTCGTAGAAGTTAAAAATGAGTCATAAAAAGTAAATAAAGCGACTGAATAATATATATTGCTTATCCCAATTTGCTAGATATATACAACATTATTATCATTCTTGAAAACTTTGCTGTACGAATTCTTAAGTTTCAGAATAATTTGCATTAAAATTATTCTTGACTAGCTTTTGCCCGCGACTCCGTCCGCGTGGAATTAGTAATTTGGACAGCTTATTTTTTTATCCAATTTGCTTTTTCATCAATTATGGCTCTCCTTAGTTCCTCGATATAAAAATTTACCCCCCCCCCGCATCCCCCCCCCCTCACCGACCCCCCACCGAACCCCCCCCCCCCCCCACACACCCGCGTTCACATTCACCACCGTACCTACTCCCAAGTCACTACTTCTAAAAACTGTTCTATAAATTCTTAAAATAGACGTATCTTTCTTATTTGTAAACCGATTCAAATGAAACAAACACTAAATGTTAATCCAAGAAAATACCAACATATCAGTGAAAACTGTATCCTTCTAGGTTAAGCCGTTTCTGAGATTAGCGCGCACAAACGCACAGACAAACATACAAACAGACAAACAGACAATAATTCTAAAAAACATTGTTTTGGGTTCTATTGCGCTAGTAAATAGCCCTAGTAACAGTTTTTCTCAAATATCTTCAATGTACAGACACCGAATTGTTACAGATTTATTATATGTATAGATATAGATATTAATTTTTTTATTATTATTCTTTTTGGAGTCTCAAATCTATCGAGAAAACTTTCACAAATTGTCTTTCTCAGCTCAAATTCGCTAGAATATAATGATGAAAAAATTCATTAAATTCTAATTGCTCAGAATATTAAAAGAAAATTAACTTTTTTGTTACTTATTTATTGTAAAAAGCCTGATTATAATTCGGGTATCTACGTATTATAATAAGTACGAAAAATCGGTCTTTCGTACTTCAGTATGTTAATACATTCGGATGTGTTAAAATATCGAAAGAGTCAAAATACCGCAAAGTTTTTCCGAAACCGTAAACCTTTTAAGATCTTTATAAAACTAGCCTAACCTATCCAGCTGGGTAATTGTCTAACTTTTTTGACACCTTGGCATCGGATTGAAATGATAGTTTTTGTATGGCTGGGCTGTGTCAGCTGGCTGTTTCCGATACCAATTGTCAGCCCATACAAGAACTGTCAAAATGAATGCGATGGCGATTGCAAGGGAGTTAGACAATTAGCCTGTTGTTCTTCACTAAATAGTATAAAACAAAGTCGCTTCCCGCTGTCTTTCCCTATGTATGCTTAGATCTTTAAAACTACGTAACGGATTTTGATGTGGTTTTTTTTTAATAGATAAGAGTGATTCAAGTGGAAGGATTATATGTATAATACATGCATTGCACCCGTGCGAAGCGGGGGCGGGTCGCTAGTTCTATTTTATACGATGCTATTTTCACATTGTGACGTTAAACCGGGATCTAAAAACGGCTTGATCATCAATCTGCCTAACCCTGCCACCACGCCCCGTTAATGAAGTGCCGTGGTAATTGATTGTTGACATTCTATTTTTGCCACTAATAAGTACCGTAAAAGGCCCGGCCATGCGCAACCGACGGCATGGTAAGCGATTTTTTTGTTCATTGCGCTATAGGATTGTTGACACCACCAATCAACTGACGTACTTTTTATGAGCTGTCAAAACACAACTCTCCTATAGAGTTTGAATGGTAATAGCAACTTATGACGTCACTTGTTCGCCAACTCAAACAACTATCTAAGTATTTATTTGTTTTAAAACAACTAAAAATCGAATTCTGCAGTTATGCTGGTTTTCAGGGCTAAAATAAAGCGTTTTTACTGGAGTCGTGTCTTCGAATTATTTTTTAATTTCGTCAACATCCCATTGTATACTTCCATGGGACCGATTTTTGACGGTAGTAAAGAATAGCTAAAAAATTACTGCTTGAATTTAATTTTCTACGATCGTCGGTTTTATTATTGTTAGTCTGTCTTAGTTTAGTACTAAGCCGTTGTGGCCTAGTGGTTTGACCTATCTTAGCCTTTCAAGCAGAGGTTCGTGGGTTCGAGACCGGCCGCGCTCCTCTGGGTTTTTCGGATAAGAAAGAAAAAACCGGCCAAGTGCGAGTCGGACTCGCGCATGAAGGATTCCGTACCATTATCTATAAAAATGGCCCTTAAATATTAGTATATTTATTCTGCTTTTTAGTATTTGTTGTTATAGCGGCAACCAAAATACATCAACAGTGAAAATTTCAACTGTCTAGCTATCACGGTCCATGAGATACAGCCTGGTGACAGACGGACAGACGGACGGACGAACAGCGAAGTCTCAGTAATAGGGTCCCGTTTTAAATATATTTCATTAACGGTCCCAAAAGTACCACCAACAAACGGAAGAAAACTATATTAATCTTAATATTAATGTGTGACCGTGACACGAGACTTTTATATATTAGACTATGTAGATAGATAGATATTTCGACAGATTGAAATTATGATCGCTGTGCGTGTTGTGAGAAATGAAAAATCGCAAATCGTTGTTTTGACAAATATTACAAACCCCCTTGCCTACATCTACGATGCAAATTTTGGAGCGCAGTATAGAGTTCCGAACTCGATCAGACCTTTTGAAATCTAAAATAGTTAGTTGTATACTAGTTTCATAAGTTTTACAACTCTTCGGCAGACCTTCGCAGCTTCGCAGTCTACTGATCGTTAGTGCTCAAAAATATCTAACACTTAGGTACTTACGCGATTATCAATAAGGTTGTGTTCAGATATTGTTATTACCTAGACTGCTCAGATATTGTTACGATGTGGTTTTGATACAAATTGGGTATGAGGGCCCTTTCGTCCTTTTTCATCTACTCCGTAATTCCATCTTATTCAATCTTGGTTGACCGCAATGTCCTTAGCAACCCTCCCTATATACATAGAATGTTTCAGAGATTTCAATCTTCATTACCACCACCATTGACTAAAGTCAACATCAACGCAGTTGTCTCGCTCTTAATACTTAGTCAAGACAGGGCGAGAAAGCACCCATTTATAATGCGAAAGGGTTGATCTGACTTGAAGTTCTTAACATAATAATGATGCCGTTGAATTTCCTAACAAAGCACACGATTTGCATATCGTTAATGAAAGTTTATTGGGTCATAATATTGAATAATATTTAATGATGTGGCTTCTTAGTGAGACGTGCGCCAAGTTGATAATAACGAAAATCAATGTCAAGCCCGATTTCGGAGCTAAAATAAACTGTTTTTTTACTAGTTTGCGTCTTGGAATTATTGTTTTATGGTGTCATCATCATCATCCTTATTAACTACGTACCATCGACAAAAAGGTCGCCTTGACACCTTAAATGTCCATTTTGCTTGCAGTGGCTAGACATCTGTCCATACCAATCCATACCAATGAACTTCAACGGCTGCAAGCAAATTTGTTTTGAAACTGGGCAGGCCTCGGTTTTGTTAAGTATACGTACGTTTTACTAAGTCAAGTATTATTGCAAACACAAATCTTTAGATGCTATAGCAACCATGGAGATTTGTACTTCTAGAAAGTCTGAAAAGTTACCAATAGAGTCAAGAACAACCGCAACTGAATGCGAAACTTTATTCGATGGTTATTTTAACTAGTGTATACTTTTGTAAACTTGCGTTCATTTTAACTTTTTTGAAATAAATATTTGAGTTCTTAGAAGCGAATATTCTATAACTTGCTAGTTTTGTAGCTCTTAAAAAGTTGTTATCTATTCTTTACGTGGAATATCAACGCAAAGTCACAAAAAAATTGCAGATGCGCTGGTTTCCTCACAATTCTGTTATGTTTAACCTAATAACAATATTCTTATACATTGCATATGTTATCAACTTATCAGTTATGCTTAGTATAAATTTTACTTCACCAAATACTTCAAGGTTGACTGGTAGAGATCCCTTAAAGGGATAAGTTCGCCTTTGTACATGCATTTCAACGGTTGTCAATAATGTATTTCTTTTTTTCCTTATTTTTGTACAATAAAGAGTTTACATACATACTTCTCGATCGCGTTTACGTAAAAATTTCAATTCTATGGAATCATGGACGCGCATGGAAGCATACCGGTAAACGAATTCTTCGCAGACGGAGTCGCGGCCAACAGCTTAGCAAGCAATATAGCCGCGTTAGTTAAGTACACGTTATATCAATCAAGCTTTCTGTGTACTTGGGAACGTAACGATATACGGAAGTATACATATAACATGAATGTGGGTCTATCTCGATATGTTCAACCGCTTATGCACAGTAGGTATAGGATAAAGAGACGTGTACCTACACATTTGAAAGTTACAAAAATATTCATCATCATCATCATTTCAGTCGAAAGACGTCCACTACTGAACATAGGCTTCCCTCAAGGCTCGCCAAACAGATCGGGCCCGTGCCATCCGCATCCAACAGCTAGGGCTAGGGCTAGGGGCTAAGGCTTTATATATTTATTTATTTCTCATGGAGAATCAACACAGATAGAAATATGACAAAACAATTATTGTAATGAAGTTAACAAAAACAGTAAATCTAACTCCTTAACAATTCTCACCAAAACATATGGTGATAACTAAAAAAGGGCTATAACTAAGGGCTGGATCTTTCTCATTGTTGGTTATAATAAACTGTTTAAATACTTATGGGGCCAAAGGTTTTAGAGTGGCGTCCACGGATCGGAAGATGCAGTGTAGATAGGCCTCCAACAAGACGGCGCGACGACCTGGTGAATATTTCAAGCGTCTACCTGTTGCCGTTATCAATATCGAGCAAAAACGAGCAAAAAAATCACGTTTGTTGTATGGGAGCCCCCCTAAATATTTAATTTATTCTGTTTTTTAGTAATTGTTGTTATAGCGGCAACCGAAATACATCATGTGTGAAATTTCAACTGTCTAGCTATCACGGTTCATGAGATACAGTCTGGTGATAGACGGACGGTCGGACGGACAGAGGGACAGACGGACGGATAGCGGAGCCTCAGCAATAGGGTTCCGTTTTTACCCTTTGGGTACGGAACCCTAAAAAAAATATCGAAAGTAGTATCCTCAATGACTATAGGTATGTTCGACGCATGCTCTTTGTTGATAGGATAGAATTTGAATTTCAAAAGAGCTGGATGCTCTTCAAACGGCTAAAAACAAGACCCGAGAATTGTATCACCTGGGGGCCTCGACATGGTTGATCCAGCCCTAACACTAAATTACCTATACGCCATTTAATTTAGAATTATAAACCACAACAACATTATATTGCGGCTCGTGAACTGTAATCTCTTTACAATTTGTACTAGAGTAACATTTGACGACACGCAAATAAAGTGACATTAAAACAATTTTATTTTGCGGCTCCCAGACTATTGTACTGTACTATTTGCTAGGTAAGAAATAGTTGACGAGCCGCAATATAATGGCTTCCTTTTCATTCGCTATGGAATTATATGTTCAAAACATAAGTTTCTCAGAACGTAATATAATCATGCAATAAGTACCAAAATACGTTTGATATTACTTGTATTGTATCGTTTATTTCCATTTAACGCAAATGGATTCAACAGGATTTTCATATTACGGGAAACGGGTCTTTCAAGATTTGAAAATCCCGGAAAATAAATCTTTAAGGATTTAATATTTCTGGTAAACGTACATATATTCACGAATAAACCAGTTCACGTGATGTGTATTTAAAATAAAATCCATAGGGGTGGAGTACCAAGAATTGGACGTTTAAATCTCGTAGTTAAAAATAGTTTATATCGTCGTGCAACATACAATGAACCATACAAATCGGATGTCAGGCCCGGATTTTAATCGGATGTTCCAGTGGCAGAACATTTTATACGAAGTTATTCATTCACACTTGCCCGACACCGCGCTCAACTGCCTTCTTCCTGCTTATTCCCCTAAATTTAAGTCTAGGGTCATCATCATCATCATCATTTCAGCCGTAGGACGTCCACTGCTGGACATAGGCCTCCCTCATTGATGCCCAATCATTACGATTGGAAGCGATTTGCATCCACCCTGAACCTGCGGCCTTCACCAAATCGTCCGTCCATCTCGTTGGTGGGCGTCCCACGCTGCGCTTGCCAGTCCGCGGTCTCCACTCCAAAACTTTTGGCCCCCAACGGCCATCTGTTCTACGTGCTATATGGCCTGCCCATTGCCATTTCAACGAGCTAATCCGTTTGGCTATGTCGGTGACCCCGGTTCTTCTACGAATCTCCTCGTTTCTGATCCGATCCCGTAGAGAAAGTCCAAGCATAGCCCTCTCCATAGCTCGCTGAGCGACTCTGAGCCTATTCATCAAGCCCATAGTGAAGCACCACGTCTCGGATCCATATGTCATCACTGGCAACACACACTGATTAAAGACTTTTGTTTTGAGGCACTGAGGTATTTTGGACGAAAAGATGTTGCGGAGCTTCCCGAACGCTGCCCATCCGAGTTGGATTCGCCGATTGACCTCCTTCTCGAAGTTGGACCTACCTAGTTGGACGGTTTGTCCTAGGTACACATATGCGTCAACAACTACCTAGGGTGAATGAGCATTATTAGGCAAGCGTGCTCTATCGTAGGCCTCATCTTTGCTTTCCATCAGGCGTGATTGTGGTCAAACGCAAGCCTATATCGAGCAAAAAAAAAATTTCAACTATAGGACGTTCACTGCTGGACATCCCCCTTATTGACGCCCAATCATTACGGTTAGTATTGTAAAAAAAAAACAAATCGCTTAATAAATAACGAAATTCTGACTTAGCAAAAACATATCGCAATCGCTGTGTAGCCGATTGTTCTTTGTTTATTTTGTTATTTGACACTTGATTAAATTATTATAGTTTAATTACCAACTAAGTATTTATTATGTTTTTAAGATATTGTGTTGCGATGTTAAATGCTCGAGTTGTATTTAATTCTTAAGATTCCTTTTGTCTATAAAACAGGTTACACTTGTAACCTAGCTTAGACTAAACTAAATTTACTATCTAATCTAGACCTAAGATTATTTCATGTTTATATTTTGTATCTTATATGAATTTTATGAATAAAATAAATAAGTAATTATTGAAATATACCTAATCGATTAGATAATCTCTTTTTAACTGACTTCAAAAAAAGTAGGAGGTTCTATGTTCTATGCATGTATTTTTTTTGAAGTCTGCTGAAAAATTCCGAAATCACCGATCGGTAAACAAAACTTGGTTTATCAGATAAATATAAACTTATCTTTTGCTATAATAAATATAAACTTATCTTATATTTTATATACTTATCTTATAAACATCAGACATCAGAGAGCGCAATACAAAAATCTTCTACATCAGCCACCTTGTCACACGGATATGTACAGAAGAAATGCGTTCAATATGTCAATTTTGCTTTTTAATAATCTACCGGACGAAATTAAAATTTTGCAGAGTTTAGAGTTTAAGAAGGGGTTGACATCTTGGTTGCATAAATATTGTTTTTATAGTGTTAAGGAGTACTTGGATTTGTCAAATTGCAATAAATAAATTAGTAGGTATTAAGTTTATTTTAGCCCATTTATAATTCTGTATTATTTTAGTGTGTAATTAACGTAATTTGTCTTATTTGCAATGACTTATCTAACTTATATTACACCACGACGATTTCTTTGACATAGTTTCCTTAATTTATTTTATTTTCTTTTTAATATGACATACATTCTGTAATTTAATCTTGTAATATTATAGTGAAGACATAGGTACTTATTAATTTTATTGTGTAATTAATTTGCATGTTGACTCGTTGACTGAATACTGCTTCTTAATAATAGCATTTAAAGATCTGTGTGTACTTACGTATTCTGGGCAAATAAAAATTCTTTCTTTCTTTCTTTCTTTCTTTCTTTAAACTTATCTTGCTTTGTATTTGTACCTACAGAACCCTCAACCAAACTACGCATGTCTGGCTTGCACGTGGCCAGTTTTTAAATGGTTTAGCGATTGAGTTTGTTTCAAAGTAGGTTATTTAAAAGGAGCTGGGGACGGCCATAAAAGTTGTCGTTGTCGATGAAAAGTGTCGTCGATATTTTTAATCTCGTAACTTATTCCGAGTTTGAAATTCGAGCCTTATTTTTAAGAGCTTATTCCATGTGATATTAATTGTGTATTTCGCTTATTACTGTAATATTTCATGTACAAACTATTTTTTGTACTTGACTATGCCTTTATGTATTATCAGGTATCTATATTTTAATCCAATATGGTCATAAACTGAAACAATTACTTTGCTCACCCGCGACCTAAAATGGTTGCGAGGTCGCGGGTGAGCAAAGTAATTATTTCAGTCCATTAATATGGACCTCCGCAAAGTAACGCCTGATTCAATTAATTATCCAATATAATAATAATAATAAATATCACGGGACAATTCACACCAATTGACCTAGTCCCAAAGTAAGCTTAGCAAAGCCTGTGTTATGGGTACTAGGCAACGGATAAACATACTTATATAGATAGATACATACTTAAATACATATTAAACACCCAAGACCCGAGAACAAACATTCGTATTTTTCATACAAATATCTGCCCCGACACGGGAATCGAACCCGGGACCTCAAGCTTCATAGTCAGGGTCTCTAACCACTAGGCCATCTGGTCGTCTAAAATAAATAATAAATAATATGATGGGACTTTTTTCTAAATATCTAATTTAATACTACAAGTAATAAATTGCGTGACTATTATCGCTTTTAATAAAGCTACTATATAGTATATTTGCGTTTTCGAGTTAGCACAGGCATTTTTATTATTATTTCTTCCAGAACTGATATATTTTTTTCTATTTTCCCATCACTAAAAGGAGCAAGTGGAAAAGGCTTGCGGCTCCCAGGAAAATTACTTTTTAGCTTCATCACTTTAAACGTCGAATACAGGCTTATTTCTATTACCACGATATATTGGTACGGTTAGACGCTTGCACCTGTGGCTTGCTGGTTAACTGCACAGTAGTGCACAGGGTTGTCAAACAAACTCATTTTAAAGGTTTCATTAAGCGGAGCGAAAGAGATAAGAATCGAACATCATCAACATCCCAGCCTATATACGTCCCACTGCAGGGCACAGGCCTCCTCTCAGAATGAGAGGGCTTGGGCCGCAGTTCCTACGAGGGCCCGGCGCGAATTAGGAACTTCAAACACTGGTGTAGGTTCAGTCTGTGGGCCCATTTCAGAGCGTTTTGTCAGCATTTTTAAATTTCATTAGTGTCACTCGATTATTGCTGTAAAATAATGATAAATCGCGACAACTTTAGATAAAATCAGACTAAGCCACCGCCACACATTTATATAAAAAGATAACTCTGATCATCATCCCCCTCTGCAATATTTACGTCGTCACTAATGAAAAAAAACGCGGCGGTCAAAACGCTCTGAAATCGAACCGTGGTCTGAATTTCCTCGCAGATGGCTGAAGGATTTCTCAAGATGTTTACCTTTACCGTAGAGCTCAAAGCTTCAAATGCAATTAATTACGCAAGTAAATTCCAAAATTCAGAGTCGCGAGTCCGTATTCGAACCCACTAACCACTAGGCCACCATGACTTATGTGATCTGTGATAACGAGGAACCTCTAGAAATAATGAATTTTAAAAGTTTCTTCCAATAGAAAGCTGCACTATTCATTTAATTTAGAATTGAAAACCACAACATCATTATATTGCGGCTCGTCAACTATTTCTTACCTAGCAAATAGTACATTACAATAGTCTGGGAGCCGCAAAATAAAATTGTTTTAATGTCACTTTATTTGCGTGTCGTCAATTGTTACTCTTGTACAAATTGTAAAGAGATTACAGCTACCGAGCCGCAATATAATGTTGTTGTGGTTTATAATTCTAAATCAATTGGCTAAGTAAAGTTTTTTTAAGAAGTGCTAATTATATTTTTTTTCGACAGTCGGCGTTCTGAAGATCGAGAAACTGCAGCTGTTTTATTTTTATCTCCTATTGTTTACTGAAAATATTTTTTTAAGTGTTCGAGTTGACATTTGTGAGATTTAATGGCTGACAAGCGGTTTGTGCTCAGTACTTAGTAGAAACAGAAAAAAAACTAAGTCATCTATCACTTTTGTCCATGTCAAACCGTTTGCGTTTCGTTTGCTTTGCGTTTTGGTGTGATTTTTGGACTATTTTTAACAACCTCCGCACAAAATCCGGATTTACAATTTTACCACATTTCTCCACGACTTATGCACGATAATTGAATCACGATTGAATATTTTTGATCATTATTTTGGAACTGCTTTTTGGACAATGCAAAGTAAACGAAACGCAAACGGTTAGATTTCATTTGACATTGACAATTGACTTCGTTTTTTTTCTATTTCTGCTAAGTACTGAGCACGAACCGCTTGTCAGCCATTAAATCTCACAAATGTCATCTCGAACACATAAAAAAATATTTCCAGTAAACAATAGGAGATAAAAATAAAACAGCTGCAGTTTCTCGGTCTAGAAGAAGACTACTGTCGAAAAAAAATATATTTAGCACCTCTTCAAAAAACTTTACTTAGCCAATTGGAGTATAGTAATTCCAGATTAACACAAGCTTCTTTTTGTCCCGCGAAAAATCAAAGTTCCCGAGGTTAAAGGAGCTTATACTACCGAATACTACGAAATTAGATTTTCTAACTTCGTATCATGCCGTTTTTTCATGCTAATAGTATTTAGACGACCGGATGGCCAAGTGATTAGAGAACCTGACTACGAAGCTTGAGGTCCCGGGTTCGATTCCCGGTCGGACAAATATTTGTGTGATAAATACGAACGTTTGTGCTCGAGTCTTGGATGTTTAATATGTATTTAAATATCTATATAAGTATGCTTATCCGTTGTCTAGTACCCATAGTACAAGCTTAGTTTGGGACTAGGTCAATTGGTGTCAATCGTTCCACGATTTATTTATTTATCAAACAGAAGAATGAAAGGAACGTTACCATATAAAATTCGAATTTCGAATTTCGTAGTAGCCCCCCAGAAGATACTGGCAAGCTACTACCTAGCAAGTATTAAGATATCGGAATAATTAAAAACCAACTGGCAACCCTAGACGTAGCCGCAAGAGCTTTATCGGATGCGATTATACGTCCATTTAATTGAATGCCGAGTTTGAAAGGTTTCCTTAGGCTTGGTCGGAACCATTTTATGAGGGCTTTCTGACAGCTGGAACATCGCTAGATGGCGTTAGTATCGTAAGGTCTGTTTGACGTTGCAACGCTTACGATTCATCATCACATCAGCATACTGCTGTACAGTCAACCAATTTGATTCCTAGGCCACTATAGAACCTTTTCGCATTAACTACTAAATAATTAAAACGTCAGTGCGCGTCAAAGGATTATCAACTTTCCGATTAGGTACAGCATGCAATAAGCGTAAAAAGTTCAAAATCGTTTTCGCTCTATGACGTGAAAGAAAAAGAAGGTTTGCAGACTGACAGTGACAAATAGGGCTTGCACTATCCGGTAACTTTTTACTATCCGGATATTTCGGATATTTCAAATCTCTGTATCCGGATATCCGGTTTTTTCGGATAATTTGAATAATTTTCCTAATATTAAAAAAAACGCTAATAATAATTTATAAATTGTTTAATCAACGCTTATTGCTTAACGACGAGTGTTTTTAATCAATTTAACCAAATAATGACTGAATGACTGAAGTTATTTTAAAAAATATGTATACAATGATCATCATCATCTTCGATCCATCATCATCATCAGCCTATGTTCGTCCATTGCTGGACATAGGCCTCACCCATGCCACGCCACTGAGCACGATCCTTGGCCACACTCATCCAGCTCTTGGCAGCCGCCTTGCGAAGATCATCGCTCCACCGAGTCTGAGGACGTCCTACACTACGTTTGCCGATCCGTGGTCTCCACTCAAGGACTCGTCTACCCCAACGGTTATCAGTTCTTCGGGTTATATGGCCGGCCCATTGCCACTTCAGCGTGGTAATGCGGTGGGCTATGTCGACAACTTTGGTTCTCTGTCGGATCACTTCGTAACGAATTCGATCTTTTAGAGAAACTCCGAGCCCTTTCCATAACACGTTGAGCAACTTTAAATTTGTGGACCAGCCCTAAAGTGAGTGTCCATGTTTCGGCACCGTTTATTATGACGGGTAGGACGCACTGATTGTAGACTTTCGTCTTTAGACTCTGTGGAATTGGCGATGTGAAGACTTGACGCAGTTTCTCAGCTGTATTCTTCTGTTGGCTTCTTTCTCGAAGTTGTTTTTACCTAACTGCATAGTTTGCCCGAGGTAAACATACTTCTTAACCACCTCGAGAATATTGCCTTGAACTGAAATTGGTTCTGAATGTACATGTTCTTTGAACATAACCTTGGTTTTATCCAGGTTCATCCGAAGACCTACGCGTTGAGAAGAATCAACTAGGCCATTCAACATATGTTGCAAATCTTGCAGCGTTTCCGCCACGATGACGATATTATCATCTGCAAATCGCAAGTGTGAGAGGTACTCGCCATTTATGTTAATGCCGCGCCCCTTCCAGTCCAGCGCAGCGTCTTGAACATATCCTCCAATGCATTTGTGAACAATTTGGGGGATATAACGTCCCCTTGTCTCACACCACGTAGCAAGGGGATAGGTTCAGACTGCCGGTTCTGGACTTGGACGGCCATAGTAGCGACGTTATAAAGACCTCTCAACACTTGGATGTATCACCAATCGACTTGGCATCGCGGCAAAGATTCCAGAACAGACCAGATTTCGATCGAGTCAAAAGCCTTTTCATAGTCCACAAATGCTATAAGCATAGGGGCCGATTATACTCTTCAGTCTTCTGTATTATCTACCGCGTTGTATGGATGTGGTCTATGGTGCCGTATCCCGAGCGAAACCCGGCCTGTTCGCGGCTGGAACTCGTCGAGCCTTCGCGCAAGACCGTTCGTGATGAATTTCGAAAACAGCTTATAGACGTGGCTTAAGAGTAAAATCGGTCGGTAGTTCTTCAAAAGAGTTTTATCACCCTTTTTAAAAAACAACACGTCAACACTCTTACTCCACGCCTCTGGAGTTCTCCCATCAAAAAGAACAGTATTAAAAATATTCTGGAGCTCCTTCATTATAGGTTTACCACCAGATTTCAGGAGCTCAGTCGTAATCCATCTTCTCCAGGGGCTTTTCAATGTAAATGTGTATAGTTTTTTAAAATATTAACCAGAATGAGATCCTTATTAGTTTACATACAAATCAAATAATCGACAACAAATGTATAAATCGAAAACCATAAAAATACGTTAGGCACTTAAAAGCTATTATTAACCTTGTTCTCACAGTTATGAGATTTTCCTTACATGCAATCATTGGCTCTAAATTTAACACATTTACCAAAAATTCATCACTACCACTAAATCAAACAGTATAGTAAGAATGAACTTTAGTATTGTTGTATGTAAACCCACCTAATATAGATGACAAATGTTTGAATTTGCATATTCCACACCACACGTGTGCATTATTGACTGATATTCGAATTATCCAAATTATCCGGATAATGAAGTGCCTCCTATCCGGATTTGAAAATGACCGGATATCCGGATAATATGGATATCCGGATAATATGGATATCCGGTTATCCGGATTGCAAGCCCTAGTGACAAATCAAGAT
The DNA here is from genome assembly GCA_947563465.1 of Archips xylosteana. Taxonomy (NCBI): domain Eukaryota; kingdom Metazoa; phylum Arthropoda; class Insecta; order Lepidoptera; family Tortricidae; genus Archips; species Archips xylosteana. Next base: position 2,497,356 of record OX387360.1, read on the forward strand.
ATTAATGCACAACAAAACTCCTTTTTCTATTTTATCGTTGGCACATGTTCGCAAAGATCGAGATGTCATATCGTGTCATACTTCACGCAATAATCAACTGTCGCAGAAGATAAATAAATTGATTCATTATGACATGGTTCTATAGTGGCCTAGGAATCAAAGTGGTTGACTGTACATAGACTTACCTCATTGATACCCAATCATTATCCGATGGAGAGAGGTGATAAATAAGCGAGCAATCACCGGTGCATGCGATAACTGGGTAATTTACCCTATTTGTTGTTAAATAAAGTATATTGTATTGTACCAATATTGATTTATGTTTTGTTATAAAGTAATCGAACGTTTTGGGAAATTGAAGAAAATAATATTTTCAGCCAAATGGATGTGAAAAGGAAAAGGAAATGAATATTTCCTGCCGAATCAGTTGAACGTTTTCCCGATAATATCCATTAGGTACTTCAATTTTCACGGTCTCTAAATCAACACATTTCAATGGACAAGGGTAGAAAAAGAGATTATGTGCAACCCTGTTTCATGATTACAAAGCAAAATGGCTATCGACTCGTACCTTTATGTCTGTTTCAATTTTATTGAAGTACCAGCATTCATCCTATCCAACTAAATATTATAAATGAGGAAGTTTAAGAAGATGTTTGTAGTAAGTCAATCTTTTTAAATATTTTTCCTACTCCTGTACTTTTATCTGTTTTTTACATGGTCGCGAACAAATATATAAGAACATAGATAATTATGACTTCAGAAAGTCTATACTTAATCTATTCGCCATAACAGCACTTGTGTCGTAATGTCGTTATTACGATACACCTAGCTGCCACATAATATTAAATGTAGGGTACACTCAACACTAAAGCCCAGTTTAGACCTGCTGAGTTGAGTAGAGTAGGGTACAGTAGGGTAAAATAGGGTACAGTAGGGTACAGTCGGGTACAGTAGGGTAAAATAGGGTCAGTAGGGTACAGTCGGGTACAGTAGGGTAAAATAGGGTACAGTAGGGTACAGTCGGGTACAGTAGGGTAAAATAGGGTCAGTAGGGTACAGTCGGGTACAGTAGGGTAAAATAGGGTACAGTAGGGTACAGTCGGGTACAGTAGGGTAAAATAGGGTCAGTAGGGTACAGTCGGGTACAGTAGGGTAAAATAGGGTACAGTAGGGTACAGTCGGGTACAGTAGGGTAAAATAGGGTCAGTAGGGTACAGTCGGGTACAGTAGGGTAAAATAGGGTACAGTAGGGTACAGTCGGGTACAGTAGGTTAAAATAGGGTATAGTAGGGTACAGTCGGGTACAGTAGGGAGTAGGGTACAGTCGGGTACAGTAGGGTAAAATAGGGTATAGTAGGGTACAGTCGGGTACAGTAGGGTAAAATAGAGTACAGTAGGGTACAGTCGGGTACAGTAGGGTAAAATAGGGTATAGTAGGGTACAGCCGGGTACAGTAGGGTAAAATAGAGTACAGTAGGGTACAGTCGGGTACAGTAGGGTAAAATAGGGTACAGTAGGGTACAGTCCGGTACAGTAGAGTAAAATAGGGTACAGTAGGGTACATTCGGGTACAGTAGGGTAAAATAGGGTACAGTAGGGTACAGTCGGGTACAGTAGGGTAAAATAGGATACAGTTGGGCACAGTCGGGTACAGTAGGGTAAAATAGGGTACAGTAGGGTACAGTCGGGTACAGTAGGGTAAAATAGGGTACAGTAGGGTACAGTCGGGTACATTAGGGTAAAATAGGGTACAGTCGGGTACAGTAGGGTAAAATAGGGTACAGAAGAGTACAGTCGGGTACAGTAGAGTAAAATAGGGTACAGTAGGGTACAGTCGGGTACAGTAGGGTACAGTAGGGTAAAATAGGGTACAGTTGGGTACAGTCGGGTACAGCAGGGTAAAATAAGGTACAGTAGGGTACAGTCGGGTACAGTAGGGTAAAATAGGGTACAGTAGGGTAAAATAGGGTACAGTCGGGTACAGTAGGATAAAATAGGGTACAGTAGGGTACAGTCGGGTACAGTAGGGTAAAATAGGGTAAAATAGGGTCCATTAGGGTTTTAGGGTAAAATAAGGTACAGTTGGGTACAGTAGGGTAAAATAGAGTATTTTACCCTACTGTATCTGACTGTACCCGACTGTACCCGACTGTACCCTACTGTACCCTATTATACCCTACTGTACCCGTCTGTACTCTACTGTACCCTTTTTTACCCTACTGTACCCGACTGTACCCTACTGTACCCTATTTTACCCTACTGTACCCGACTGTACCCTATTTTACCCTACTGTACCCGACTGTACCCAACTGTACCCTATTTTACCCTACTGTACCCGAATGTACCCTATTTTACCCTAATGTACCCGACTGTACCCTATTGTACCCTATTTTACCCTACTGTACCCGACTGTACCCAACTGTACCCTATTTTACCCTACTGTACCCGACTGAACCCTACTGTACCCTATTTTGCTCTACTGTACCCGACTGTCCCCGACTGTACCCTACTGTACCCTATTTTACCCTACTGTACCCAACTGTACTCTACTGTACCCTATTTTACCCTACTGTACCCGACTGTACCCTACTGTACCCTATTTTACCCTACTGTACCCGACTGTACCCTATTTCACCCGACTGTACCCTACTGTACCCGACTGTATCCCATTTTACCCTACTGTACCCGACTGTACCCTACTGTACCCGACTGTACCCTACTGTACCCTATTTCACCAGACTGTATCCTACTGTACCCGACTGTACCCTACAGTAGAGTACAGTACAGTACAGTCGAGTCGTAGAAAAAATATTGTATGCAACGGTGTATAATTTGGTCTTAACGGCTCGTGCCGTCTTCCATTGCGATACTCGCATTCGCTCGTATCGCAACTCACGTCACTCGCCTTTTAAGACCTCACTTATACAACCGTTGCATAAAATGCTATAACGTCTCCTTGTTTAAATTTAACACTTTCATAGTCCAGTGCCCTCTCATTCTGAGAGGAGACTTGTGCCTTGCAGTGGGACGTATATAGGTTGAGATAATGATGATGATAATGATAGTCCACAGTGCCTCTTATAAGGGACACAGCGACTTAACTCCGCAGGGCTGACTGCGCCCACACTACATTATAGGAGTTAAGTTCTGTGGTCGATTATAAAATTGTTATAAAAATGAATGCTCCTTTAAGTGTGCCCAAAACCAGAGGCCGTATTGTCTAACGCTTCTGACGCTTGCCTTCGCTTTCACCGTCTCTTTCAGTCGTCATCTTATACCGTTTGACAGAAAGAAATAGTGATTGCGAAGGCAAACGTCAGAAACGTTAGACAATAAGCCTACAGGGCTGTAGCAGCATATAGGTATTTTATTAAGCTTTAAAAAAATAGTCTCAAACCAAACAACGTGTTAAGGCACAACAAACCGAGAGCGCGGGGCGCTGACGAAGGTGCACAGCCAGGTGCCCGTGTGTGTCACCGTATATTTGATTCAGTGTTGTAGAGAGCGCGCTGGGCATGCTCCGTCGGCGCCCCGCGCTCCCGGTTTGTGGTAGCCTTTAGATCTTCGAGAGAGCGAGGGGAACCGAGCAAGCGAGAAGGCTGGTAGGTTGCGTTCAGAAATGAATGACATAATGAGAAGGGCGCTCTGCAACCGTCATTTCGCAATGAGCTTCTCAGCTTTCAACGGCTGGAATTAGGTACTAGAGGGTGATAATTTTGATGCCTCCATTTTCAATATAATCACAGCCAGCTTGCCACAAAACTCCGTTGTGAATGTTATCAAACGCGATCAAAACACGTAGCAATTACACATTAATTATTAAATTCCTTTTGCCTGGTAATGGATTTGCTAAAAGCTTCGATAAATAATGCTTTAAAATATGGACGGAAATAAAATTGAACACTCAACACGTTACGGAACGTGAGTCTTTTCGATTAGGTAATATTCGTTGTTTTCCAATGAGCTGTCACCTGCCAAAAAGATTTTCTTATCATAAGTATTTTAATTTGATCAATAATGCGAGACAGTTATCGCACAAAGCTTCGAATTAAATAAATAAATTATGTGCCGCTCCAATTCCCTAAAAAAAAATAAAGTTGAAAAAATAAAAAATACAAAAAGATACTTCATACAAAACTTGTTAAAGTTGGCAGTAGCGACATCTCTTGTCCGGATGAGCGGTTAGTTCCGAAGGAGTGTTGACGTCTCTCGATGAGAGTATAACATAGATGACGCTGTATCACTGCTTAATGTGATTAGATTATTTAACAGACTGAGGTGTGCGATGTATAGGTAAAATTTGTGTCTAAACTCCTGACTAGTGGTGGTGTAGGGGAATAGCACGCGGCACGGAATGCTGAGGACCTGGGTTCGATTCCCAGCGCTGGTCTTTTTTCTGGGGTTTTTCTGTGCATCCAAGTTTCAGTTTGTGTTTAGTATGAAATATATGACAACGCATAAAAAACAAAATTCTGACACAAAATCATCGACAGTTACAAAATCTTCATAATATATAAACCGACACAGGAACATAGTATCGAACAAAACCTACATAATAGTTTCAACTCAAACTACTTTTATTTAGCGATAACTTTTTCACACAAAGGTTAAGACTACCTGCCATAGTAAAAGTTTTGGAACTTAAAATAAGCTATCCAGTGTCATACCGCTTGTCCTTATTGGTCATACCCATAGACCATTTTGCGCACCCTCTTTTGGTATTGACTTTGTTCACTGTACAATGCGTTTACTTTTAGTTTACCACTGACATATGGCTTGCCTTCATTTCATTTCCAACTTTAACACCATACAAATAAAGTAGCTATTACAAAATCTGCAAACGTGGGTAACAGTATTCTAAAATTGGCTTTATTTGTAGGTCTTTAAAGTTGAATATGAAATTAAGGCAAACCTTCTTCTTAAGGCAAACATTTTACTGTACGTTTCCTCCGGCGCTTCCTGCCACGTACAGTCAAGGAATTTAATTTCCTACCCACCTAAGTTTAAATATCGTACGGCAAACTGTCACCATAAGAGCTGCACGATGTTGTTTTAACGTGTTCCAATTGACATTCCTTGACTGTACAGTGACATTGTGGAATCAATCCGACGGTTTCCAGACAATTGAGACGTCGGAGCTTTCATGAAAAGGGTTTATCTTATACCTATAAAACAGTACCCTGACTGACTGCCTGACTGACTGGCTGACTGACAGACAACGCACAGCCTAAACCACTGAGGCTAGAGACTTGAAATTTGGCACACATGTACCTTGAGTATTGTAGAGGTGCACTAAGGAAGGATTTTTCAAAATTCCCACGGGATAGGGAAATATCTCAACTTTCTTTGTTTATTTGTTTGTAGCGGAATCTCTGAAACTATTGAGCCGATTTTAAAAATTCTTTCAGAATTAGAAAGCTACACTATCCTTAATTGACATAGATTACTTTTTATCCGGGAAAATGCAAAATTCCCACGGGATAGAAATAAATTAACACAATTTCGGGTAGGGCATCGAGCCCGGGTTTACCCGGTCCGGAAAAAACCGGGTTTTCCCGGTTCCGAGGGTTACAAAAAAACCCGGGTTTGATTTTTAAAACTCGGGTTTTTCGGGTACTTTTAATACTTTTCTTTTTGTTATTTATTAAGTGTAAACCACTTCGAATGCAATAATAAATGAAATAATAACCGATCTGATAAATTATTACGTAAAAAGAAGCTTAGTTGCTACGTTCCTACTAGGTTCCTAGTCTGTCACAAGTAAACGTATTCGATGCGGCGGCGCGGGCGGTGTGAGTGAACGTGAGGAGTGTTGTTTGTAGTGTTCGGTGACGCTCTTTCTAGGTGAGTATCTCTCAATTAATTTTGTTATTCACTGTGAGGGTAGAAATGGCACTCTTCGAGAATGGCGGTACGCGACAGCGCGGCAGCGAGGGCGTTACCTATCGCTGGTATATGAACATTTAAAAACCATTCCACCTACTAGTGTCGAGCCGGAGCGTATATTTTCTTCGGCTGGAATTGTCGGCAATAGATTGCGCTCGTCTTTGAGTGACAAAACTTTGGATGCCCTAACTTTTTTACGTTCATATTACTTAAGTAAAAAGAAAAACTAATAATTCAGTTCAGATTTCTGTCATTTTTTTTGTTACGTTACGTACGATATATTATTATTATCCAAAACGGATATTAATTATTATAAAGAAGAGTTTTATTAATGTTTACAGTAATTGGTGATTATTGTGATACTAAAAAAATGTCTATAAAAATCTATCATCATCATCATCATCATCAGCCTACGTTCGTCCACTGCTGGACATAGGCCTCTCCCATGGCACGCCATTGAGCACGATCCTCGGCCACTCTCATCCAGCTCTTGCCAGCCGCCTTGCGAAGATCATCGCTCCACCGAGTCTGAGGTCGTCCCACGCTACGTTTGCCGATCCGTGGTCTCCACTCAAGAACTCGTCTACCCCAACGGTTAGCGGTTCTTCGGGTTATATGGCCTGCCCATTGCCACTTCAGCGTGCTAATGCGGTGGGCTATGTCGATAAGTTTGGTTCTCTGTCGGATCACTTCGTTACGAATTCGATCTTTCAGAGAAACTCCGAGCATAGCCCTTTCCATAGCACGTTGAGCAACTTTAAATTTGTGGACCAGCCCTACAGTGAGTGTCCACGTTTCGGCACCGTATGTCATGACGGGTAGGACGCACTGATTGAAGACTTTCGTCTTTATACTCTGTAGAATTGGCGACGTGAAGACTTGACGCAGTTTCCCATACGCTGCCCATCTAAGTTGTTTTTACCCAATTGCATAGTTTGCCCGAGGTAAACATACTCCTTAACAACCTCGAGAATATTGCCTTGAACTACAATTGGTTCCGGACTTACATTTTCATTGAACATAACATAACCTTGGTTTTATCCAGGTTCATCCGAAGACCAACGCGTTGAGAAGAATCAGCTAGGCCATTCAACATATGTTGCAAATCTTGCAGCGTTTTCGCCACGATGGCGATATCATCTGCATATCGCAAGTGTGAGAGGTACTCGCCATTTATGTTAATGCCACGCCCCTTCCAGTCCAGCGTCTTGAACACATCCTCCAATGCATTTGTGAACAATTTGGGGGATATAACGTCCCCCTTGTCTCACACCACGATGCAAGGGGATAGGTTCAGACTGCCGATTCTGGACTTGGACGGCCATAGTAGCGGCGTTGTACAGACCTATCAACACTTGGATGTATCGGCCATCGACTTGGCATCGCTGCAAAGATTCCAGAACAGACCAGATCTCGATCGAGTCAAAGGCCTTTTCATAGTCCACAAACGCTAAGCACAGGGGCCGATTATACTCTTCGGTCTTCTGTATAATCTGCCGCACTGTATGGATGTGGTCTATGGTGCCGTATCCCGATCGAAACCCGGCCTGTTCGGGGGGCTGGAACTCGTCGAGCCTTCGCGCTAGACGGTTCGTGATGACTCTCGAAAACAGCTTATAGACGTGGCTTAAGAGTGAAATGGGTCGGTGGTTCTTCAATATAGTTTTATCACCCTTTTTGAAAAACAACACGACAACACTCTTACTCCATGCCTCTGGAGTTCTCCCATCAAAAAAAACAGTATTAAAAATATTCTGGAGCTCCTTCATTATAGGTTTACCACCAGATTTCAGGAGCTCAGTCGTAATACCGTCTTCTCCAGGGGATTTTCCATTTTTAAGCTGTCTGAGAGCCATCGCGATTTCGTTCAGGCTGATTTCTGGCAAGTCTTCCGTAAAGTGGCGTGTTAATGCAGCTCTGGACTCCTCATTTTCGGGATCAGGTTGAGATGCATGCGTAGCGTATAACTGGCTGTAGAAGTTTTCAATTTCCGAAAGAATCCCAGACCTGGAAGAAACAACTACTCCATCCGTAGAGGTCAGCTTCGTCAGATGACTTCTTCCAAGAGATTTGACGAAAACCTTTGATCCCCGATTTTGCTCGATCGCTCGTTCTATTGAACGGGTGTTGGAGCATCGGAGATCGTATCTTACAAGTTTGCCAATTCTCCTGTTTAGAGCATGTCGTTCTGACGAAGTAACTGGTGGGTGTTCACGTCGTTCCTCCATGAGCCTGAGTGTTTCTTCCGAAACCTTCGACTTCCTGCCTTTACGCCGCAATTCGCAAAATCTCACACCTTCCTCCCTGAGGTTTCCAACTACATTCTCGAGGGCCCGGTCAATGTCAACGCTATTTGTGGTTTCCAAAGCAGCGAATCGGTTCTCCAGATTAGACTGGAACTTTTTAGATCGGATTATAGTTTGGAGCAGGGTTGGTCGGAGCCTGGATTTCATCAGACGGATACGTTCAAACTTAAAATCGATATTCAGACTAAAATAATCTATATGACTTTTAAAATATTAGAACTGTTTTTGTAAAAACACTGTTTAAACATTTCATTTCAGTTTCTTGTATTTTTAAAAATTATAACAAAAAGATCGAAAAGCTCGAAAAAACCGGTTTACCCGGGTTTTGATTACTCTTAGACCCGAAAACCCGGGTTTTCAAAATATTAGTATAGATACATACTTATTAAATACATGTTAAACATCCAGGACTTATACTAAGCATACTGAATTGAATACCTACTGTGACAAAAAGAGTGGCTTCTAACTCTTTAGATTATTACAAAGCACTCTTAATTATCTAAATTCTTCCTCCTTTAATGCGGCTAATTATGAACTCAGAGTCAACGAAACCCTTTTCGAGCAAATATTTAATTCTAAGGGACTGTACAAAGGGGTTTTGGTTTTACGTGGATTAAGACACGCCAAGAATTTTGTCGTGCCATTTATGTTTCAGACGACCAGGCCCAATTGCATAACAAAGTACAAGTTATATTACAAGCGGAACTCCCTTTCTAGTTAATATAACTGAAGCGAGTTCCGCTAGTAATATTAGTTGTACCTACTTTGTTATGCAATTGGGGCCTGATGGCCTAGTGGTTAGAGAACCTGACTTCGAAGGTTAAAGTCCCGGGTTCGATTCCCGATCGCCGCAGATATTTGATATATGATATCATTAGCGCAAGAAGCTCGGTAGGGCCTTAAGGATGCGGGAACGCGTTGGATGCGGAAGGCGCAGGACCGCAGGCTTATCGTCTAACGTTTCTGACGCTTGCCTTCGCAATCACTATTTCTTTCTGTCAAACGGTATAAGATGATGACAGAAAGAGACGGTGAAAGCGAAGGCAAGCGTCAGAAGCGTTAGACAATACGGCCTCTGGTCTGCATATCTTTCGGCTGAAATGATAATGATGACTCATTTTATCTCGTTATTTGAACTTTGTAGACACAGCCTTATACATCAAAACTTCAGCATTTCTAGGGAGGGTTCGTTCTCCTTAAACACTCGCCCGTCTCTCCGTGATTTATCACCCAAAGTGAAGCATTGTCTGCCATTTGAATGAATGTTACAAAAGCTCTGACACTTTGTTCCTTTTCCTGCTTGGCATGCAAACAACGCTACTTTTGAACGTTACCATTATCTAATTGGACCTATTTTTTTTTGTGGTCTGTTTTTTTTTAATTTAGAAAATTTCATGTGATCTCCAAGTCCATGGTCCAAACATCGACACTCTGGGTTTTTTGCGGCATAAAAGGCCGTATTTTTTACGTTAACTCAGCTTCAAGGGACCTTGGACCTAGTAAGTAAATACCTAAATTATATGGTTTTAATTTCAACTCGATATAGGTAACGCCACCAGAGTTGAGGCCATGCACACAACCACATCTCATGTAATGACAGCGGGATTTTGACGTTGTGTTGACGTTTAACAACAACACAACGTCAAAATCCCGCTGTCATTACATGAGATGTGGTTGTGTGCGTGGCCTCAACTCTAGTGGCGTTACCTATACCACCGCGCGTTCCCGAGATAAAAGGGAGGGTCTTGACAGAGATATGGACGGACGGACGGACGGACAACAAAGTGATCCTATAAATGTTCCGTTTTTTCCTTTTGAGATAAGGAACCCTAAACTATGGATGCGTGCTCTGAATCCTCCTCGAACAGCTGGATAGCTTAGCTAGCTATAGGTAACGCCACCAGAGTTGAGGCCACGCACACAACCACATCTCGTGTAATGACAGCGGGATTTTGACGTTGTTTGGCGTTTAACGTCAACACAACGTCAAAATCCCGCTGTCATTACATGAGATGTGGTTGTGTGCGTGGCCTCAACTCTGATGGCGTTACCTATAGCTAGTGAAAGGAAATGGTCAAATAGTTTCGTACGCTACATAGAACATTCTCGCAGCAAAGCTATAGAGCACATTTCTGATGCATTACAAGTTGTTTTAATTTATTCTGTTCTTTTGAATTACGGCATCAATAGCTATTCTGAGTATAACGAATTCGAAGAAAAACTATTACTGCTAAGATGACTTTACAAAAAAATATTAGATGAAAACTTAATAATGGATGTTCGTTTTAATAAAAATAATTGGCTTGGATCGGGATTTGTAGAGGTAAGAGGGAGGCTTTTACCCAGCAATAGGATCATCATCATCATCATCATTTCAGCCGAAAAACGTCCACTGATCAGTTTATATTTATCATGAGCTTTACGGTGAAGGAAAACATCGTACAACCCTCGACTTAAGTAAACAAACTGTAACATCTTTTGGAATGTACATAACTTTACAGAGAAAATAAACGAAATAAATGAAGCCTGCAATACCTGCAAAGAAATTCAACAATGTAAAAACACATCCCAAAATGTTTTACAAAAATCCAGTAGATCTGGATTCTGAAGTATAAAACATGGCATTCCACCGTGATACCTAGGTACACCTGCGCTAAATTGTCACGTTAAACTATCGTCCGTAAACCGACTTTACAGCCAACCGGCTTGTCCTGTTCTGTGCTCCCAATTAGGGAACGTGCACATAGACGGTGCTGCCAACTGGTGCCATAAGGGTGCCATCAATTTGAATGTTTTACCTTGATAAGTTTGTTTTACTGTCCGCATAGTGTCTCTTCTGTCGCATTAGTGCTGCCGCCTATAGTTACTGCACCTTCTCACAAAAAAGTAACTTTTTCTCACAAAAGAAGAAACTTGACGTTTTCTCATGAAAAATAAACTTAAAAAAAAAACTAAAAATCTTGAAAAAAAACGTGGAATCGAACCGAGGTCGGCTGGATCCGCGACCACCCGATTTCTAATGTGCTATTACGATCTGCTCGAAGTCGGTGAAATTTAGCTTTGTATTTTAATGCAAACAAAAATAGCCGGAAAACACGAGTAAAAGCGGTTTTCTGAAAATGAAACATAGCTAGATCAGTTTTTCATCCCCGAAAACCCCCACATACCAAATTTCATCGAAATCGTTGGAGCCGTTTCCGAGATCCTGATTATACAGGGTTATTTGTAATTCACTAGCATCCTTTTAACCCTAAACTCCTACCACTTAAACAAATGCTTTTTGTTTTACGGCTTTTGTCATAACTTAATATTTTTGGTGTAATAACGTTTTGAAAATTTGAGATTACCTCTTATTTTTACGATACTCTGTGTATTTGTATGGGAAAAAAGTGCTTCATTTTAAAAAGTCGTAAAACAAAAAACATTTGTTTGAGTGATAGGACTTCAGGGTTAAGAGGATGTCAGTGAATTACAAATAACCCTGTATATATACATATATATATATATACAAGAATTGCTCGTTTAAAGGTATTAGATTAGATAGATTATAATTAAACTGTATGAAAATATTTACAGTAGGTACTTATGTATAAAGCTACTTCTTCACCGACTCAACATCACAGTGCTCTGGAGCTTGTGCCTGTTTACATCGAAAGAAAAAACAAAACGCTTGGCTACGTGAACAAAGCATTATCGTCAGGAGATGACGCATGAAAATATTTTTTCTTCATCGTCATCGTCATTTCAGCCGTAGGACGTCCACTGTTGAACATAAATGAATGAATTTATCCAGTGATAGCAGAGCCCTCATAACCATCATCATGCCTCCTTTCAAAATGAGAGGGCTTGGGCCGTAGTTCCCAAGCGGGCCCAGTGCGGTTTGGGAACTTCACACACACCATTGAATGTCTTCGCTGGTTTATGCAGGTTTCCTCACGATGTTTTCCTTTACCGTATAGCTCATGGTAAATGTCAAATGTAATTTCGCACATATATTCCGAAAATCTCAGAGGTACGAGCCGGGATTTGAACCCACGACCCTCTGTTTGAGAGGCTATAGTCAAACCGATAGGCCACCACGGCTTTTTCAGAGCAGAGCCCTACTTCTAAGCAAAATAAATATCATGGGGCAATTCACACCAATTGACCTAGTCCCAAAGTAAGCAAAGCTTGTCTTACGGGTACTAGACAACGTATAATAGTATTTTATGCAACTGTATCATAATAAGGGCCATTAAGACACGAATGCGAGTTTATGACATGAGGCGAAGCCGAATGTCATAAATAATAGATACGCATTGAAAGATTATACTATAGGAGTAGAAAAACATACTTATATAGAATGTAAGCAATGAGGGGTCACTTAATAATAGTTTTTTGGGACCCCCTTTAGTTATTAATATACCTAATTTAATTTATTTCTTGGTTAGTACAACACCTACCTGTCAAGTCAAGCCCAAAGCAACTCTCGTCATAAGAGGTTTGTGATATCTAATCAGTGTGTTTTGATTACTTATGATGGATGACGGTCTCGAGCTCTTTTGAAGGTTGTTTAGAGTATGTGAACGAGGGTAGGTATTTATGTACTTAGTAGTAGGGGGGTTTCACTCCACAGTTTAGGTATGTTCGGCCGGCGCGCCTCCCGGGCAGGCGTATGGCAGTAGGTTGTCGCTCGGTTTTCAGTTCGCACGCTAGCCGCGTCACGCGTAATGAAGCATCTTTTTTTTTCTGTGATTTTTGCAACAAACAATGACTTCTAAACGAACTTATAGTCCGTATAAAAGATACTGTTGCGTTTAAGGGTAGTTTACTGGATTAATACACACTGTTATCTTTCTTGATTTAAATAGGTACCTACCTAAATATCGGCGAGTGGGAACCCTGTGCCCTTGGTTTCGGATCAGCGGTGCCCAACGGAATATGAACGCTCGTATCACACGATAAGTTTTAATTTCGCGTGCAAGCAGTTAACGGTCGTAAGAGTAGGCGGTTTTTTTCGAGAGTGATCCTTCTGTACGCTATTAAATACCTACTATTAGTTATTCTGTGTTAGTAGTAAGTACTAGTATTTGTATTAAGGTGAATAAACAGTAAAAATAATAGGTACCCCTGAATTAAATTTTAATAGAAAAAAGCTGCTCAATAATAACAAATAATTATATACAGTAAAATTACATAAAGTTTACCACTGACAGACGGTTTGCCTTCATTTCATATTCAACTTTATCGACCTACAAATAAAGACAATTTTAGAATACGGTTAGCCACGTTTGCAGAATTTGTAATAGCTACTTTATTTGTATGGTGTTAAAGTTGGAAATGAAATGAAGGCAAGCCATCTGTCAGTGGTAAACTAAAAGTAAACGTATTGTACTAAAAAACCCGGCCAAGAGCGTGTCGGACACGCCCAGGATAGGGTTCCGCAGCCGTTACTCTTGACCGGTTTAATTAATTATCCACTATTCATGTTAGTGATGACTTGGGACTGAGACGTGGCTGCTAACGATGGGCCTCATAAGAAAGCTTAAGGTCACTCAGAGGGCGATGGAGAGGGCTATGCTCGGAGTTTCTCTGCGGGATCGCATTAGAAATGATGAAATCCGCGCAAGAACTAAAGTCACCGACATAGCTCGAAGAATCGCCAGACTAATGCGGCAATTACACTACTTCGTTCACCTAATGCGGCCGCCGAACTTGTTCCAAACTACTTCGGCGACCGAACGTCGTCTTCACATTAGTCTGTCCGCCTAATACGGTGGCCAAAATTAGGCGTTGGTAGCTGTCGCTCGCCGAAAGCGGCCGACTACCGTGCTCTTGACTGTTGCGGTCACCGCATGTTGCATGCGGCGATCGACTTAATGTAATGGCAGCGGGCAGGGCACATCGCTCGTAGAACTGATAGCCGATGGGGCCAAAAGGTTCTCGAATGGCGTCCACGGACCGGAAGACACAGTGTAGATAGGCCTCCAACAAGATGGTGCGAAACCTGGTTAAGGTAGCGGGAACGCGTTGCATGCGGATGGCGCAGGAACGATCTGTTTCTCCCAAAGCTGCATTGCACGGTGTTCGCAAGGGGGGGGGGGGCATCCCGGGGTGGTCAGTGGGCGTCGATAGCAATGTCCCCGTGGCGTCTACGTTAATGGCCGAAGAGGGAGCCCCGTGTGGTTTTTAGGGTTCCGTAGCCTAATGGCACAAAACGGAACCCTCGGAACCCTTATGGATTCGTCATGTCTGTCTGTTTGTCAGTCTGTCTCTGTCCGTCCGTATGTCACAGCCACTTTTTTCCGAAACTATAAGAACTATGCTGTCGAAACTTGGTAAGTAGATGTATTCTGTGAACCGCATTAAGATTTTCACACAAAAATAGAAAAAAAATTTTTTTGGGGGTTCCCCATACTTAGAACTCAAACTCAAAATTTTTTTTCATCAAACCCATACATGTGGGGTATCTGTGGATAGGTCTTCAAAAATGATATTGAGGTTTTAATATAATTTTTTTTTCTAAACTGAATAGTTTGCGCAAGTGACACTTCCAAAGTAGTAAAATGTGTGTCCCCCCCTGTAACTTCTAAAATAAGAGAATGATAAAACTAAAAAAAATATATGATGTACATTACCATGTAAACTTCCACCGAAAAATTTTTTGAACGAAATCTAGTACCTAAGTAGTTTTTTTTAAATACGTCATAAATCGTAAACCGCATTTTTTTATAGATAATGGTACGGAACCCGTCGTGTGCGAGTCTGACTCGCACTAGGCCGGTTTTATTCAGTATGCCCGCCTTCTGTGGGAGAGCCTGAAAGACTCAACTGCCTCGAGCAGGGGACATGCGTAAGGTGCATTTACCACACTTTAAAAAAAAATAAGGACCGATCTGTTTGGCGTGCCTTGGGGGAGGCCTATGTTCAGCAGTGGACGTCTTTTGGCTGAAATTATGGTGATGATTTATGTCAACCTCTGTCTGAACTCCGTCTCGCGAGCGTTCTTAAGCAAAGACGGATCCTCTTTATTACCTACAACAAAGATCCCTGCATGGTTTCGCTTTGTGAAAATATATTTCTTTTGATGTGTTGTTTTTATCGTTATTGCAGGAAATTAAAACAGACGGGGTCTTTTATAGCCTTCATTTTCCCTTTAGAAAGGTTTTTATTACCATCCGGCAATGGAAAAAGCGCGACGAATAATAATATGCTAGTACCTAGGTACGGCAAGCTTTTGCGCGGCGCTCGCCGGAACCCTGTCGCAGGGAGCCTCTGCTGTCCTTAAGACGCTGTCAACACCAACGTCGGCGCACACTGTCTATTTGTATCGGAGTAAACGAGATGCCGCTATTACTGGGCAGCCGGGTATATTGAAATTTATCGGGCAAATATTTAATTAAAAAAAAACTGTGGATTATTTGTGAAATATGACTCGTTAGCGGTTTAGGTATGAATATGTTGACTTCATGTTTTTAATTGCAGACGCATACGCCAAAAAAATAAAGACATAGAACCGTTTAATGATGATTTTAAGACCTATCTTTGCAATTATTTTCTATCGAGCCGATTTCGTCCAATTATGTATCGAGTCCGTCCACGGTCTTTGAAATATGATGAATATTAACATATAATTTTTTTGATGTGCTAGAACAAGCAGTCTTTCTTAAAAAACTGTTTAAATGACATCAATTTCAACAAAATTAGGTGTTGTCAGCCTCTTAAGACGCTGTCAACACCAACGTCGGCGCACACTGTCTATTTGTATCGGAGTAAACGAGATGCCGCTATTACTGGGCAGCCGGGTATATTGAAATTTATCGGGCAAATATTGAATTAAAAAAAAACTGTGGATTATTTGTGAAATATGACTCGTTAGCGGTTTAGGTATGAATATGTTCACTTCATGTTTTTAATTGCAGACGCATACGCCAAAAAAATAAAGACATAGAACCGTTTAATGATGATTTTAAGACCTATCTTTGCAATTATTTTCTATCGAGCCGATTTCGTCCAATTATGTATCGAGTCCGTCCACGGTCTTTGAAATATGATGAATTATTAACATATAATTTTTTGATGTGCTAGAACAAACAGTTTTTCTTAAAAAACTGTTTAAATGACATCAATTTCAACAAAATTAGGTGTTGTCAGCCTCTTAACAAGACTGTTTTTAATAAGTGCGGCAAATGCTGACTGCGACAGGGTTCCGCGGAGGGTCGCGCACGAGATTGTCGCATTATAGGTACGGCGATATTAAACAGTGTGTGGGCAGTTAAGGGAACTTGTCTTGGGCAGGTCTTTTGAATATAATTATTGTATTCATCCCAGCCTATTATACGTCCCACTGCAGGCCACAGGCCTCCTCTCAGAATGAGAGGGCTTGGGCCGTAGTTCCCACGCGGGCCCAGTGCGGATTGGGAACTTCACACACACAATTGAATTTCTTCGCAGGTGTGTGCAGCTTTCCTTACGATGTTTTCCTTCATCGTAAAGGTCATGGTAAATTACAAATTTACCTAATGTCGTACATAAATTCCGAAAAACTTAGAGGTGCGAGCCGGGATTTGAACCCACGACCCTCCGCTTGAGAGGCCATAGGTTAAACCACCAGGCCACCGCGGCTTTTCATTTATTGTATAGCTAACATAATTTTGATTTTGCTGACTGAACTTTTCTTAACTGTATGTATTTGTATTATCATCCAATCTACATACCTACATTTATACCATATTTCAAGTCAATCCGACCGCGAGAAGTGTCATATTTCACCCCGGCGCCACACATAGCACAAATGTTTGAACACATTTATTTGATCACATGTGTAGCACCGGTATTTGCTTATTTGTTCAATAGAACAACCATACAATCAACCATAGATCAAATATGTGTTCAAATATATGTTGATACATTTGTGCTATGTGTGACGCCGGGATAACTTTCTATATTTGGTTACCGACAGATGGGTACGGTTAAGTGTAGAAATCTATATATATAAAATTCTAAACTGACTGACTGTTGATATATCAACGCACAGCCCAAACCACTGGACCTAGAGACTTGAAATTTTGCACATACCTTATACAATGTAGGCATCCACTAAGGAAGAATTTTTGGGTATTCCCACGGGAACGGGCAAAAACGGGATTTATATATTCGATTCCGAGTGACCCTATCTCAGTAACTATAATAACTAGACTCTTCAAATTTGATACACAAGTAGGTATTACATTAGTTATAACATTAATTTCAGGATTTTTCAAAATTCCCACGGGATAAGGAAAAAACGGGAATTATATATTCAGTTCAAGGGAATCCTATGAACTATAATTACTAGACTCTTCAAATTTGGCATAGAAGTAGGAAATTATAATGTAAAAAACAGTTTTAAGGATTTTTGGAAATTCCCACGGGATAAGGAAAAAACGGGAATTTTTGTTTTACTGGTCGTAGAAAGGTAAAATTTCAAAATTCAAAAGTTTATACTGTAAGTAGGCCACAAAGGGCTCTTAAACCGACTTCAAAAAAAGGAGGAGGTTATGCATTCCACTGTATGTATTTTTTTTATGTAGGTATGTTCACCGATTTTTCGGTCAATTGTGGACCGATTTTAAAAATTCTTTTTTTATTCGAAAGAATATAATATACTCCTGAAATGGTCCCATTGTCACCAAATAACGATCTGATGACGGGATCTCAGGGAAATCGAGGGCAACCTTCAAATTTTGTAAGCACGCATTACGTTTTTCATATATTTTCTCAAGATATTTAAGTGTTTGCGTCTGGTAGACATCATCTCATGTTGATGAGCTGATGATGGAAGGTAAAACTCCTTAACGGTTAGGAGTTGAGGATATTTTTTCAAATATTATAGGTACATATAGGCCATTAGTTGTATTTTTTCAGGTTATCCAGGTGAGCTGATGATGGAAGGTTAAACTCCTTAACGGTTAGGAGTTATAGGAAGTTTCTTTAAATATCATGTGCACCTTTAGTTGTATTCTTTCTGGTAATTCAGATTTTTAGTGCCCGCTTCCGAGTTAGTGAAAAACATTGTATACAAAGAAATATTGTAAAGGACCGTATCTACCTGAAGTTTAGTCGTGCTTGCTTGCACGCTTGCTTGCTTGCGTGCATGTACCTATGCTTGCATCCTTGCATGCTTTCTTGCTTGCCTGTATGCTTGCATGCTTGATATCTTGGTTCTTTGGAATACTCATGGTACACGCGAGCGAAGCCGCGGGCAAAAGCTAGTATAATATAAGTCAGCAAGGTGTCAAAAATATCTATACGACTCTATGTCATAAACCATAAGGTTGATGTTTACATATTTTGACGCGATGGCTGAATACATTATTATTGACGAAATTTAAAAGATAAATAATAATAGGACGTAATGACGGACCTTTTACAGTGGTTCAGCCATTAAATTTAATTGGGGATGTCTATTTTTTTGCAATGTATAGTAAATCGAAAACCATTTCGAGATAAATGCTTTTTAACTCGTTTTCTGTAGTTATTTAATTTTAATATTATGTAATGAATTTATTATATAACAAATAAGCAATGACCTTCATTTGACATTGGTGTAAATTGCGTGACCGGTTGAAGTCGTACTTTATTCTATGTGGTTAGAATTCTTCACAATTTACGCGTGGATTATACTACGGAGTTTGATTTGGACCCGCTGTCTGACATCTAGCACTTTGACAGTGTCAGTAAAGTGACACAGTGTATAGTGTACCACTACGCAAAAAATAATTAAAGGGGTTGCCTTATCGTACGCATTTAGATAGATTTAGAAATTTGGCATTGTGGGAGCCCTCAATTATAATCTGACGTCATCAACTAAAATAGTTTCAATAATTAATTTTGAAAAAAGTAGAGAACTAAATGACAAAATATTGAAATTAGTTCCTTATAATTGACTTTTCTATACAAAAAAAATATAAAAACCACTGGTAATTTTTTTTAGACATTCCCAATTATTGAATATCTCATAAATAGTAAGAGTTATGTTGCGGACAGCCACCCGCCATTTAGTAAATAAGTTGCGAACGATGTATATAGTCTTTAATTAGATTTAGTTAAAATAAGTTTTTAAAATAAATCGAAATTATTACGACATTTTTGCGACCCTAGCCCATGTATACAAATAAAGATGAAAAACCCGATATACATGGGCTGGGGAACTTCGAGCCCGACCGATAGCGATTAGAATAATTAAAATATGTCAATTAACTCCGAAGCGACACCGATTTGACCGAGCCACCCATAGCGAAAATTCCCGGCGCGTCGAGCAGAAACGCGTCGGGAATTATAGCCAATAGGGCGAGGGCAGCCTCCTTCGATCGACTATAAAAGGAGGTGCCTTCGCCCGATAGTCAGTTAGCAGCCAGCAGCCTTCCGAAACAGTCAGCAAGCAAGCCTGAAAAGCGAACCTGACTACAAGCCGACTACCGACCCAGCAGCGAATTGGACACCGAACCCCCGACCGCGAACATTCGACCCCAGCACCGAATTCGGACCGAACATTCGCCCACGAACCCACGACCCCTGCTACGTACCCCGGACTCCGATTTCCGAGACTACGAATACGACCCGGCTTTGCTTACCTGACTCCGATCCCGCTAACTCCGACGACATTGGCTGCGCAATACTGACTCGGTTAACTCGGTCGATTGCGAACCTCGAAACCGAATACAGTCCACTAAAACCGAACCGTGCGTTTCACTTTTCTCCCACCGACGTCACCGAGAGGAAAGCTGCAACGCACACAGCTGTGAACCCGAGGCTGTGCGACGAGTGCCTGGCCTACGAACGACTAGGATCAGGGACCCGTCGGCCACAGTGTTTGGTCCTTCGAACCGGATAGAACCAGCGACTCCGACCCGAACGACGACAGCGATCCCGACTCGAACGACCCCAGTGTTTGGTCCTTCGAACCGGATCGACC
This sequence comes from Archips xylosteana, assembly GCA_947563465.1. Taxonomy (NCBI): domain Eukaryota; kingdom Metazoa; phylum Arthropoda; class Insecta; order Lepidoptera; family Tortricidae; genus Archips; species Archips xylosteana. The sequence continues at coordinate 2,517,486 of OX387360.1, forward strand.
CAATCGACCCAATCGACCCGATCGACCCGATCGACCCAATCGACCCGATCGACCCAATCGACCCAATCGACCCGATCGACCCAATCGACCCAACTGACCCGAACGACCCAAACGACCCCAGTGTTTGGTACTTCGGATTGGATTGACCCGACGTGTTTCGACCATGGTCGTGACCCGTTCTCAGGGTGACCGTGAGGAGCGGCGACTTTCGCCGAACGCCGACGAACAAGCTGCCGCCGAACGACCCCCGACGACGACCGCTGCTGCGACGGCTGCCACGACGACATCCGAGGACGTCTGGCAGCGTCAACTCGAGCGGATGGTCCACCGCGACGTCTCGCCCGCAATGTTACCCCGCGGCGAGACAAGGATGGCAACACGCGAGCCGCCGCGTGATGCCACCACCGGAGCGACGCGACGCGACGCCGTGTACTTCCCCCCGCTGACCCGCGTGGGGGGAGGGGAGGTGGGGCAGCAGGTTACGCCCCCACCTCACGCCGCATACTTCCTTCCGCTCAGCCGAGCGGGGGAAGGGGTGGTGGGGCATCCAACCCCCCCCCTACCCGAAGCCAGCTACTACCCCCCCTCGACCAAACGGGGGGAGGGGAGTATCCGCCCCTCACCGCAGCGGGGGGAGGGGAGTACCACCCCCTCACCCAAGCGGGGGGAGGGGAACTCGAGGTCCACAACCGACCACTTCTGAACGTGGGAGCAGCGGAACAGCCCGACTGGGCTGCCAACAGGGAGCGACCGCAGCGAGCCGTCGCTTTCTACGACGACCCGGCGACGCAGGCAGAACGAGCCTATGCGAGGTCGCCGGCCCCATCCCACGTATCGAATGCGACGGCCAACCGCATCCAAATGGCGGAGGAAGAAGCCGAGGAGGAGTTGCTGCGCATCAAGCAGCAGGAGCTGGACCTGCAGAAGGAGCAGGTTCGTGCCAAGCTGAGGAAGCGGATCGGCACGATCGAGGCCGAGGCATCCCAGGCCGGCAGCATCATCGCACCACATGCCAAGGTGGATGATTGGCTCCGGCGCACCGCAGCGAACCCGCCTGAGGCGCCTCCACAGGCGCCCAAGGTGGAACTGACGCGGCGCTCGCCGCCGCCCTCCCACGATACGAGGCGGCGCCGTTCGCCGCCAACGACACCCGCCCACGATACGAGGCGGCGCCGTTCGCCGCCAACGACACCCGCTCGCGAACGCAGCGCGAGCGGGAACAGAGGAATCGAGAAGCTCGCCGAGGCACTGGAGAAGATGGCGCGGGTGCGCCCACCACCGCGCCAAGTGTACGAGCTGCCTGCCTTCTCCGGTACGGCGGGCGATTGGCTGCCATTCCATGCGGCCTACACCGAGTCGACGCGGGCGTACAACTTTACGCCCAACGACAACATGGCGCGGCTGCGCTCGTGTTTGCGCGGCGCCGCCCGAGAAGCCGTCGAATCACTTCTGCACACCGCTGCCAATCCCGATGCCGTGATGCAGACTCTTCGGCAGTGCTATGGGCGCCCAGAGGTCCTGGCGTCCAAGGCCCTCGACGACCTCAAGAAGCTACCGCGCCTGGGCTCCACCGCAACGGAAATAAACACGTTCGCGGTGATGCTACAGAACATAGTGACCGTGCTGGGGTCACTCGAACAACAGGGCTACCTCTCCAGCCCCCTACTGGCACGCGACGTCATGGAGAAGCTGAGCCCGCATCTTCGAGCGCGCTTCGGGGATTTTGCGGCCGAGCAAATGTCCCTGGAGCCGCAAATCGTGACGCTGTCGCGATTCCTGATGCGCGAGGCGGACCGTGCCCTCCGATACGCCTACACTTCGGTGGGCACAACGTCCGCCGCCGCCGCTGCGACGCTGCCGCCCCGAAGGGAGACGACCCGGCCGGCAGCACCGACACCCCGCCCGCCAACGAAGCCCGCTACGTGGGGCGCGCCGCGGGCGGTCTACGCGACCGAGACGCAGGACGCACGCAATTGCCTCAGCTGTGGGGGCAATCACCCGACGCCGAGGTGCAGACGGATCGCCCAGATGACGGTCAACGAGCGCTGGGAGTGGGCCCGCGACAATAGGGTCTGCTTCCGGTGCCTGGACCAGCAGCACCGACGGGAGACGTGCCGTGCCCGCACCTGCGAAGTAGAGGGGTGCCGCCACGTGCACCACCCGCTATTACACGCGAGCGCAGCAACAGCGCCGCGCCACTCCGACGACAACAGCGAGCGTGCGCCGCCCCGAGGGCGGGCGCCGCCCGCTGCTCCGAAATCGGCGTCGCCGCCCAGGGACGGGCAGGCGCCGATCACCGACAAGCAGTCAGTGACAACGGTGCGCGACACTACCGGCGGGGCCAAGGTCCTGCTGAAGATGTGTCGCGTCCGGGTCAGCGGTCCCAGCGGCGCGGTCGATACATTCGCACTGCTGGACGACGGGTCAACAGTGACTCTCATCGACGAAGAGCTAGCACGCACCATCGGCGCTACCGGCCCCGCAGTACCGATGCAAATGCGGGGCATAAGCGCCACCACCGACCTGCCACACAGTCGCCGCGTGTCCATCACAGTGCAAGGACGCGGCGACGCACACAGGGTCACCGCGCGCACGGTGGAGCGCCTGCAAATCCACGAGCAGCAGCTGGGCAAGGACGTGACCCGCTTCCCCCACCTACGGGGGCTCGAAGAGGCGTGCTACGCCACAGTGACTCCGCGCCTTCTCATTGGCGCGGACAACTGGCACCTGATGGTCGTCCGCGAGGCGCGGACGGGCAAGCGACGGCAGCCAGCAGCGGTCCGGACGGCACTGGGCTGGGTCATATACGGCTCAGTCCCCCGGGCCATCCAAGCGAGCGGGGGCACACAGAACGTGCTCTACGTTTACAAAAATAGCGATGCGACGACGAAACGAAAAGCGAACGAAGTGACGCGGGCGGACTTCGCCCGCGAACTCGGTGCGACGACGGAGCCAGCGGACGACGCGACGCGAGCGGACAGCGCCCGCGCGATCGCCGCCACCGACCGGTGGTTCACCGGGCCCGATTTCCTGCGACTGCCGGAGGACCGGTGGCCGCAGGAACCTCCGAAAATAGTGCGCGAAAACGTGTTTAAAGTCAGTGACGGCTCCGATAACGCGATAAATCTTAGTGAAGTGTCCGATAATAAAAACAATAAAACCGCGAGTGGACACTTACCGAAAATAGAACGATTCTCGAGTTTCGAAAGGCTCATTAGAGCTACGGCGCGAGTTCTAGTGTTCGTCGCGAAGTGCCGGGATCGCGCTAGTGCGGGTGAGCTCTCGGTAGAGCTAGTGCGACGAGCGGAGCACCTCTGGTATCAGAGGTGCCAAAGCGACGACTTTGCGGAGGAAATCCGCCTCCTCCGAAGCGGGGGGAGGCTGCCGAAGAAGAGCCGCCTCTACCCACTCGACCCCGTCCTGGAGGACGGCCTACTGCGCCTGCGCGGGCGGATCGACGCCGCGCCGGTGCCGGGGCTAACGAAGCGGCCCGTCATCCTGGACGGCCGCCACGCCTTCGTCCGCCTTCTGATCGAGAAGGCGCACCGCGACGCCGCCCACTCATCAAACGAGCGGGTGGTGAACGACCTGCGGCAGCGACTGTGGGTGCTGCACCTTCGCCCCACGGTGAAGAAGGTCGCGCGCACCTGCCGCACGTGCGCCGTGCGACGCGCGACGCCGCGCCCGCCGGCCATGGGCGACCTGCCGCGGGCCCGTATCGAGCCATACTGCCGGCCCTTCACCAACTGCGGAGTCGATTATTTCGGCCCGCTCACCGTCACCATCGGGCGGCGGCACGAAAAGCGCTGGGTGGCGCTATTCACATGCCTGACGACGCGCGCCGTCCACCTCGAGACAGTGGCCAGCCTGTCAACCGACTCTGCAATCATGGCGCTGAGGCGCCTGGCGGCGCGACGCGGATGGCCCCGCCTCATGTATAGCGACAATGCTACATGCTTCCGCGGGGCCGACACCGAACTACGAGCCGCTTACACCGAGTGGCTGCCAGCGCTGCGCGACTATGCGCTGCGCCACCGGATGGAGTGGCGCTTCATACCCCCTGGCGCTCCGAACCAGGGAGGGGCCTGGGAACGGCTGGTGCGTTCAGTCAAAGTCGCACTGGCCGCCACCCTGTCTTCTCGGGCCCCCAAAGAAGAGGTGCTGACAACGTTGCTGGCGGAGGCCGAGCAAACAGTCAATGCGCAGCCTCTGACGCACGTGTCAGTCGACCCAAGCGACGAAGAAGCACTCACACCGAGCCATTTCCTGCTCGGTGGACCAGCGGGGGCCCCCATCACCGGTCCCTGCGACGACAGCGATCGCCGGGCCTGGCGCGCGAGCCAGGCGCTGGCTGACCACTTCTGGGCCCGCTGGGTCCGGGAGTACCTCCCGATGCTTGCCCCCCGCCGCTCTCCGAGCGGGGGCGAGCGACCGATACAAGTCGGCGACGTAGTTGTGGTCGTCGACGCGAGCCTTCCCCGGAACGTGTGGCCCCGCGGCGTCATCGAGACTGTCTTCCCTGGACCTGATGGCGGCATACGAAGCGCGGACGTGCGCACCAAGGGCGGCGTGTTCCGGCGGCCGACGACGCGGCTAGCTGTCCTCCCCACTACAGAGGAGGCCTTCCCTACGGATGCGGCGGGGGGAGATTGTTGCGGACAGCCACCCGCCATTTAGTAAATAAGTTGCGAACGATGTATATAGTCTATAATTAGATTTAGTTAAAATAAGTTTTTAAAATAAATCGAAATTATTACGACATTTTTGCGACCCTAGCCCATGTATACAAATAAAGATGAAAATCCCGATATACATGGGCTGGGGAACTTCGAGCCCGACCGATAGCGATTAGAATAATTAAAATATGTCAATTAACTCCGAAGCGACACCGATTTGACCGAGCCACCCATAGCGAAAATTCCCGGCGCGTCGAGCAGAAACGCGTCGGGAATTATAGCCAATAGGGCGAGGGCAGCCTCCTTCGATCGACTATAAAAGGAGGTGCCTTCGCCCGATAGTCAGTTAGCAGCCAGCAGCCTTCCGAAACAGTCAGCAAGCAAGCCTGAAAAGCGAACCTGACTACAAGCCGACTACCGACCCAGCAGCGAATTGGACACCGAACCCCCGACCGCGAACATTCGACCCCAGCACCGAATTCGGACCGAACATTCGCCCACGAACCCACGACCCCTGCTACGTACCCCGGACTCCGATTTCCGAGACTACGAATACGACCCGGCTTTGCTTACCTGACTCCGATCCCGCTAACTCCGACGACATTGGCTACGCAATACTGACTCGGTTAACTCGGTCGATTGCGAACCTCGAAACCGAATACAGTCCACTAAAACCGAACCGTGCGTTTCACTTTTCTCCCACCGACGTCACCGAGAGGAAAGCTGCAACGCACACAGCTGTGAACCCGAGGCTGTGCGACGAGTGCCTGGCCTACGAACGACTAGGATCAGGGACCCGTCGGCCACAAGTTAAGACACTAGTTTCTTCGAGAAATTAACTCTTTTTGTCTTGAATAGTCTTCCCTTAAAGTTAACGGAAATCGATTAAAACCACGGTGCATAGAGCTCTGTCATGAACACATTACATATAGGTAGGTAAATATAAAATGGACGCGCGCGGCGGAAGAGAAAATGTTTTCCTCTCTGATGTTGACATTTTTGCTTGTCATTATACGCGCCGGAATCCGTATGAACCAGGAGCATGCCAGCAGGTATTCGGCCCTACGAAGGCTAAAAGTTCAAGGGCTATAGTGTAGTTTTGGGTCATTACTCGCGCCTTTGATCCCAACCTTCATGGACACATTTTTGTAGAAATGCTAGAAGATTCTGATATAGTTTCATGTTATCTGGTAGAAGTACAGGTTCTCTAATCATCATCATCCCAACCTATATACATATACGTCCCACTGCAGGGAACAGTACCTCTACCATAAGTTACACTGACCGTACTCGCTAGCGACGGCGTAAATGATTTGTATGGAGAATTGTACTTCCGTAAGTGACCGCTAGAGGCGCTGTACACAATTCTCCATACAAATCATTTACGCCGTCGCTAGCGAGTACGGTCACTGTAAACTAGTGTAACTCATGGTAGAGGTACAGGCCTCCTCTCAGAATGAGAGGGCTTGGGCCGTAGTTCCCATGCGGGCCCAGTGCGGATTGGAAACTTCACCCACACCATTGAATTTCTTTACAGGTGTATGCAGGTTTCCTCACGAAGATTTCCTTCACCGCGACGGTCCCCACGAACATAGTCGTATGGAAAAATAAGACGAAATAGCTTTTTTTACAGATTTAAACTGAGCATCAACATCAACTACATTTTTATTTATTTATTTTGTGTTATATTTACTGAGATACCCAATTGAACATAGTCTTAAATGAAAAACGTTTCAACGTACACCGTGGCATGAACGCTTGCGATCTTGTTCAAAACAAGACGTACCTACCGGCCGCGTCGCGGTGCAACGTCATTTGCGCCGTTGTTCTGCGGAGATCGTACGAGTGAACATTATTTTTTGTCGATTGCTTGTTAATTAATTGGAAGTTTTTGCAATTATTAAATTAATATATTCTAATATATTTTTCACGACACTGCTCGAAAATGTGGCCATAGATAACCTAAATCCAGTACTCAAAACTGCCTATATATGTACATTTAACAGCTGACTCATTTATGGCGCGCAAACACGACAACAATGTTACACTAATCGAAAACAGGACGTATCAGTATATGTATTTCATAATACGATACGACTTTTTGAAAGATAATTTCTGAATTTCATTCCTGGCGTGCTGAATGGACCAATCAAAAGTAATCGTCTGCTGCATGTCATGGATGGATGGATGGATGGATGGGCGGACGAACGGACGGACGGACGGACGGACGGACTGGATGGATGGATGGACAGATGGACGGATGATCAGACGGACGGACTGGATAGACGGGATGGACGAATGGACGGATGGACGGGATGGACGGGATGGACTAGATGGACGGGATGGACGGATGGACGGATGGACGGATGGACGGGATGGACGGAATGGACGGGATGGACTGGATGGACGGGATGGACGGATGGACGGGATGGACAGGATGGACGGGATGGACGGGATGGACGGGATGGACGGGATGGACGGATGGACGGAATGGACGGGATGGACGGGATGGACGGATGGACGGGATGGACGGAATGGACGGGATGGACGGATGGACGGAATGGACGAGATGGACGAGATGGACGAGATGGACGGGATGGACGTTTGAACGGATGGATGGAATGGATGGGATGGACGGATGGACGGAATAGACGGGATGGACGGATGGACGGGATGGACTGGATGGACTGGATGGACGGGATGGACAGGATGGACAGGATGGACGGGATGGACGGGATGGACGGGATGGACGGATGGACGGATGGACGGAATGGACGGGATGGACGGGATGGACGGATGGACGGGATGGACAGGATGGACGGGATGGACGGGATGGACGGGATGGACGGATGGACGGAATGGATGGGATGGACGGATGGACGGAATGGATGATTATGATGATGATGATGATGATGATTTCCTCGCATTAGTCGTGAAAAGCACAATGATTAGTCTCGGCCAAAAGTGCAATAGATGGACTCGTACTTTCGAGGAAACAAACTCGTCCATCTATTGCTTACTTTCCTGCCTCTACAACAATGTACTATTAAGGTATTGGTATTACATCTAGTATTGCCAAAACATAATTAGTTTTACGTACGACCTGATATACACAAAGCTTCGATGAATAATGTCTTATATGCAAATAAGACTTTTATTTAATTTCCGTACTCCATTGAACAAAGTAGTTTATGAATATGCGACACCTCTTAATCCACAGAACAAAGTCGTAAAGTAATAAACAACGCCATTTATCTACAAATATAAAAAATAAAACAAAAAATCTTACATAAATTAGAAGTATAACCATATCAAGAGGTATTTATAAGTAATTTTAGTGTTAGATTACATATTACAAAAATATTGAGATTTTAACTTGAGCCCAACTTTAAATGGCAATTACTCGAAACTATAATTTAAATAAATAAAATAAATAAATATTAGGGAACAATCTTACACAAATCGACCTAGTCCCAAACTAAGCAAAGCTTGTACTATGGGTACTAGACGACGATAAACATACTTATATAGATAAATAAATACTTAAATACATAGAAAACATCCATAACTCAGGAACAAATATTCGTGCTCATCACACAAATAAATGCCCTTACCGGGATTTGAACCCAGGACCTCTTGCTTCGTAGGCAGGGTCACTACCAACTAGGCTAAAGCGGTCGTTAAATATTTTGCACTTAATACTTTGTTCTTGGGGACCGTCGACCGTAAAGCTCATGGTAAATTTCAAATGTAATTTCGCACATAAGTTTCGAAAAACTCAGAGGCGCGAGCCGGGATTTGAACCCACGACCCTCTGCTTGAGAGGCCATAGGTCAAACCGCTAGGCCACCACGTTTCTCTAATTGATACCCAAAAATGCCATCAAAATCTACAAATATTTCGTGAAAAATATGACCACGAAAAAGTAATGCGGTTGAAACGCTCAAATAATAACCCTTCTACGAGCTTTTCAACCACTATCAGCATCCTGTCGCATTATATTGAAGAAACTAGCGGTTGCCCGCCACTCCGTCTGCGAAGAAGAGGTGTCCATGGGCGACGGTAATCGTTTACCATCAGGCGATCCGTTTGCTCGTTTGCCCCTATACAATAAAAAAAAATAGCCTGTATTTTCAAACATACCAAAATATTTTTATTGTAAAAAAAGCGTGGGGTGCTGCGGTGTCAATTGTCAAGGATTATCATTTTGATAACATCTTAAAAAGCACCCCACGCTTTTTTTACAATAAAATATTTTAAACTATTATTATTTATTTTATCAATATTTAGAATTGTTTACAAATTTTGATCTGGATATAACAATATAATAATTGCTTATTAAGATTTGTACTGCACTATAAGAAAAGTGAATTGAAATTTATTACATTTTTTTTTTATTTTTTATTTTTATTTTTTTAAAGCGTGTTTTTTAGTTTTTTTAAACTATTATTTATTTTCTATTTTTTAGTTGCATTTTTTTCACAGTGAGAGTTTCCATGTGCTAAAAAGAGACACAAAACGGTTTTTTGCTCGTCTTAAATAGAATCAGTCTATCTTATACTTAGTCTTTGGTGCGCGCGCACTGCTCTACACTACTAAACGTAAACCTCTTTCTTTCTAACTTTACCCCCCTCACCTACAACCCCCCAACCCCCCCAACCCCCTAAACCCAACCCCCCAACATCCCCCAACCCATTTCCCCAACCCCCCCATACCCCTAACCCCAACCCCTACACCTTTACCCCCAACCCTCTAAACCCCCCTTACCCCCCTCCTCATTTTCCAAACCACCAACCACCTAAACCCAACCCCCCTAACCCCAGACCATCACCCCATTTCCTCAAACTTCCCCCCAAACCCCTAACCCCAACCCCCCTTACCCCCAACCCCAACCCCCTAAAACCCGAACTCCAACCCCCTAAAATCCCAACCCCAACCCCCCTTACCCCCTCCCCATTTCCCACAACCCCCAACCTCCCTAACCCCCGAATCCCCCCAAAACCCCACACCCTTAACCCCAACCCCTAAACCCCCTTCCCCTCCCATTTACCCCCAACCTCCCCCCCACCCCTCGACCTACCCCCCCCTTCCAGCTCCATCATCAAACCCTTGTTACCATCTAGGCCTCTTACCCCCTCCCCATTTCCCACAACCCCCAAAATCCCTAACCCCCGAACCCTCCAACACCCCCACCCTATTTCTCCAAACCCCCCCACCCCTAATCCCAACCGCCACACCCTTACCCCCAACCCTCTAAAGCCCCGACCCCCTTACCCCCACCCCCCATCCCCCCCCCCCACCCCACCACCTACCCCCCTTCTAGCTCCATCATCAGACCCTTGATACCATCTAGGATCAAAGTACTCATCAAGACAAATCAAACGAGCCCAAACTCGACGGGGTTGTGTAGTTTTATTGTTGAGTGCCTTTGGCCATCTTCCAGCTCCATCATCAGACCCTGGTTACCATCTAGGATCAAAGTGCTCGTCAAGACGAATCAAACGAGCCCAAACTCGACGGGCTCGTGTCGTTTTATTGTGGAGTGCCTTTGGCCATCTTCCAGCTCCATCATCAGACCCTGGTTACCATCTGAGATCAAAGTGCTCGTCAAGACGAATCAAACGAGCCCAAACTCGACGGGATTGTGTTGTTTTATTACATAGTTCCTATGGCCACCATCCAGCTCCATCATCAGATCAGCTCCATGTTACAATAATATTGCATTGTCATCCAATTTACACATATGTGCAAAATTTCAGCTCAATCGGAAACCGGGAAGTGGGTCAAAATCGCGCCCTAAGGAGTCGGTTACATACATACAAACATACAAATATACAAACATACAAACAAACATACAAACATATAGGTGAAGCTAATATAAAGCGTGTAATAAAAAGGCGCCGAGCGCGCCGATCGGTGTGCACTCTTATACCTCACGTCTAAGGTGAAACGGTACGGTCCGCATACCACGGATCGTGCCCTCTGCGGACGAGGTATTTGATTGTACGCCCCCCGCCTTACCTCCCAGCTCACTCCTTATCCGTTCCTGGCCTGCAATAGCGCGGTTGGTCAATCCCAAACCGTGCTATCAGGACCTTTCCCGGCAACCGTACGGCAGGTCATCACCACGCTGAGCGATTGACGGTTTTCCACCTGGTGGAAGGCGGCCGGTCACGTACCACGCCGACTCCATCAGCCGACCCCCCGGGGTGCGCGGCCGGTCTATACCAAGCTGTGCCTCCGGCGGTAACCGACTTTGACCAGCGCGGCAGGTCAAACCCACGCCGTGCAGTCAAAGGCACACCCCCCACAAGCGCGGTAGGTCGGACACCAAATCGTGCTGTGGAGGATCCCGATCTTTCCCGTAGGGACCCCGGTTAGGCGCGGGAATCCGCCGGGATTCCACCCGCGGTAGGTCGCGCCCCTCAGGCGATATCCACTAGTCGTAGTGTTAGCTTAAGGTCATTTGTTATACATATAATAAACAGGCATAAAAGCCCTTCGCATTTATATTTGGTAAACGGTTGATTATTTCATCCCCCAATTCCTATTCTCTGAGGTCTACCTTCATATACTCCCAGCCAGGTTCGATTCCCGGCCGGAACCAAGCGTACGACCACTTCCGGGCCGTCCGTTACCGACTCAACTGCTCCCAGCCAGGTTGGATTCCCGGAAGAAGTTAAATGTACGGTCCCCCCTCCGGGCACACCGTTACACCCCCTACCAAATAAACACAAAAAAGTTTCATAAAAAACGGTCGAGCCCTTTCGGAGGAGTTCAATAACAAACACCGTGACACGAGATTTTTATACATATATTAGAAAATATTAGATATAAGCTGCAGGCAGTTTAAAATTAAAACCTTTTGAATTTGCATGCAAGCATACTGTATTGTTTTAAAATTAACATTAACATTTGGAATTTACCTACCATGATCTTTACGGTGAAACCAGCACCACACAGTGTGAGTGGAGCTCCAAATCCGTACAGGGCCAGCGTGGGAACGCGGCCTAAGCCCTTATCCTTACGAGTATCAGTAGGATAGAATGCCATTTGGTGGAAATTCAGTACATACCTAAGTTTCGATAACCGTTCGTTATCTGTTCGAACTGCAACTAGATCCGACTGAGGATCTAACTTCAAACGAGCTCAACTCGCGAATCCAAGATTTAAGTGCCAATTTACTTCAGATTTGAAGTTACTACTTTAAAATCGATTTTCGTGAAAACTTTCTATCATTCAATAGCAGTATTTGGTCCCAAGTTTACTGTCGTGGATGTGTATTCTAGCTTTCAAAAATCAGTTATTTAGGAACTCAAAATCAAGACGTTTTTTATTTGAAAGAAGATACTGTTAGCGTGATCTTATAGGTACTTAAAGAAAAAAATGCTTGCAATGAAGGTTAAATTACAATCTTAGTTTAGAAATATTTTTTTACAAAAACTTAAAATCTGCTCAACTGATTAAGCTGAAAATAATTTTCTTAGAAAGTTTTTATTAAGTTTAACTTACGTGATTTTTTTCATATTTTTTAAACGTGCGGTTCAAAGTTAGAGGGGGGACACATTATTTTGAAGTTTCGAAGTGAATATCTCCGAAAATATTCACTTTATCAAAAAATGGTTGTAAAAAACCCCTATTTATTTTCAAATACCTATCCAATGATACCCCACACTATAGGGTTAGTCGAGAAAAAAAAATCACCCCGCTTTACGTCTATGGGAGGTACCATAAAAAAAATTTTTTTAGTTTTTTTTATTTAATCACTTTGTCGGCGTGACTAATATATATATATATTCATGCCAAATTACAGCTTTCTAGTACTAACAGTCTCTGAGCATAGCCGCGGACGGACAGACAGACGGACAGACATGGCGAAACTATAAGGGTGCCTAGTTGACTACGGAACCCTAAAAAAGTACGTCAGTTGATTGGTGGTGGCAGAATCCTTAATAATTTACAGTCTGCAGACGCCAGGCGCCCAATACGCTAAAACTAAACTTAGCTTTGACCAACTATTAACTCTACCTTTTCACACGCAGACCCCTAAGAGCCTTTTTACTTCTTTTGAGCCGCCTCCGAGCGAATTAAAGCCTTTAATCTCCTTACCCTATTCTGGCTATAGCTGTATGTTGAGTAACATTCTAAAAAAGTTTATTTCCATTTCATAAAATGTTTGAATCAAATCCTTATATCAGAGTCAAAATTTGAAATTCTCAGCGCTGAGTTAAGTCACTTAAACTCTCTTTAATACGTTAAGTACTTAGTACATCTCTGTGGCGACTGTGGCTAGAGAGAAGTATAACTTGCCTTTTGAAAAGTGGATCTTATTTGGTGAAATATAAAGTTCAAATTCAAAAGTGAGACAGACTTTGGTATTCTTAGTGCATTCTCGGCTTTTGATTACTCTATGTTCTGTACCTATTTATCTATCTAATACTTTTAAACAATTCTTGTGTACTTTAAACATGAAACTACCGTGAGACTCACTCATAGTGAAAATAAACGGATCACTCACGTCTCAAAACGAGTTTAACTCGACATGTGGTTAGTGTTGTGTGCTACCCTACATTTGACAATGACAATAAAAGTGATGATGAAAACGGGGGTAGTTGTGTGTCGCTGTCAGTTACGTCGAGTAGCCGCGCGACCAGGGCGTTAGCACGCAGTGCACGTGTGGCAGCCGCCGTGACGTGCGACTCCGAGAGGAAGGGCTACGGAATAGCCCGAAACATGTCGAGTTAAACTCGTTTTGAGACGTGAGTGATCCGTTTATTTTCACTAATTCTTGTGTATTTATTGAATTCGGGGATCTCGAAATCAGCTCTACCGATTTCGATTAAATTTGCTATGTGAGTGGTCACTTCACGAGTCATTTACACACACACACACGCACGCACACTTAAAAACATACACACGCACGCACGCACACTTCACACACACACACACACGCACACTTAAAAACACACACACGCACGCACGCACACTTACACACACACACACGCACGCACACTTAAAAACACACACACGCACGCACGCACACTTACACACACACGCACGCACACGTAAAAACACTCACGCACGCACGCACACTTACACACACACACACACACACGCACGCACGCACTCACAGACTTAGTTGTATCGCACGTGTGGTTGTGTAACATCAAGGTAAATGGTTGTAATTGAGACTACAATCATCATAAAGGCTAGAATTAAATAAAACACTTTATGTACATTACTACAGTAAAAGCGAAGTCTGCTCTCATTTAACGAAACATTTAAGGCAATTCTGTCTCCATTAAAATGGTATTACGGTTGTCTTGGCTGTGTGCAAGCACCCGTTAAGTGAAATGAGTGGCTGAGTGCATCATCTTAATACTTTCTTAGGGTTCCGTCGCCAAAAGGCCTTATTAATGTGGAGTACCTAATTACCGTGTACGGTAGCAGTAGCTAAAGAATGGAGTTCTCGACCTGCGTTTGTGTTCCCTGAACACAAAAATCGGACCGTGTTCTGCTACCGGTTCGTTACAACCAAATATCATAGTGTCCTTTTACACATTTCACCAAATCTCAAATTGACTTAGTTTCAATACAATAAAATGTCATAATAACATTTACACATTACATCCGATATCCAAAATGTATAGTTGGTAAAATGAATAATAACTTCAAATACCTACCGAATTACTATCAAGACTTAAGGTGAAAATGCATTAGTTTCATAATTACCAAAATTCAAAAGTAGCTTTCGTCGACAGGCCCAAAGATCAAAATGACACTGTCTCATAATACTTACCTTAAATTTTAACCACGCGGTACTTTTACTGTTACGTATTTATAAATGTTAATACTTCACTTTCTAATTAGTCACTGCTATTCAAAGTGGGGTAAAAACTGTAAACTTAAACATACTTAATTTTAAATATTTTCCATAAATACCTACTGAGTATTAGGCGATTTGACATGTGACGTTTTTGTGTCAAGTTAATTTGTGTTTTAGACATTTTGGGGAATGGTATAATTGAAAATTCATCAATGAATTGTAGTGATTTCACGAGTACGGTATTTTGAGAAGTAGCCATAAGTCATTTCAAGCTTTAGACATTTTGAAACTAATCTGTTTAGACATTGCAACGTACTAGAAACTTGTTATTATGCTATTTAGTTGTAGCGAACCGGTAGCCGTTTTCCAGTCTAGGGAAATAAGCATTTATTAAACAAGCGCGCTCCATCGTAGACCACATCTTCGCTTTCTATCAGGCGTGATTGTGGTCAAACAGAAGCCCATATTTGTATAACAAAAGAGTTCAAACCTATAATGTTTTTAAAACACCTATCGATCCCACACTATGAGTTTAGACGAGAAAACAACCATCCCCACTTTGCATGTAGGTGAGCTACCTACATTATAAAGTTTTGTTTTAATGTAAATAAATAATTATCACGGGACATCACACCAATTGACCTAGTCCGGAGGTAAGCAAAGCTTTTGTTATGGACACTAGGCAACGTGTAAACATAAGTACTTAAATAGATATTAAACATCCAAGACAAGAAAATAAACATTCGTATTTTTCATACAAATACACGCACACAATAACATGTGTTATTATTTATTCTTATACCCAGGACCTGAAGCTTTGTAGTCAGGTTTTCTTACCACTGAGCCGGTCGTCAAAAACAAAAACTAAGATTTTATTTGTACCACTTCGTCCTCGTGGTTAATTACTCGCTCAAAATTATAGCCCCCTAAGGTTATGGACTACGAAACTTTGAAAATCGTAAAGTAGCACGGTACCATTTGATTACTAGTCTGAGTCGCACTTGGCTAGTTCATTTCAAAAGCTCACATTCTTGAAAGGCAACGTTGACGAAACTGAAAGGGCATTAAAGATAGAACTTAATATTTATTTTTTGAAACAAAAGACAGCCACTTCGAGTACGATACAAAACAATAGAAAAATGGAATAGCAGATTGATAAACAAGGGTTGTAAGTGATCAATTACACCCAAGATACTTAGCGCACGAGCGAGCAAAGCGAGCGTGGGTGCTTATAAATAGTTCGCGGGTGTAATTCTAATTAATCATTTACGAGAGAGTTGAATACTCCACCTACTTTTAATCACAAATGCGAGGAAATAAATAAAAACCGTTATGTTAGAAATGTATATCGCGCCAAACCGTCTTTTGTTTTTTTTTTTAATGGCCTCGCGCCTTTGGCTTTGGCACATTCAGCCAGCACTGGCCAGCAGCATTATGCCAGCATGGAGGTTTGGAGGTAAGTATTACGCATTACAATCTCCTTGTTTACCAGATCGTGAATACAAAGGAGCACCATTCGATTTTTAAATTTACTTACATCCCTAAAGATGTAAATCGAATTTACAACACGGATTTCAAGTTAAATGCAACCTACTTTCAGAGCTTAAGTGATGAAAAATAAGTAATTTAAACGACCAAGTGCAAGTCGGTCCACGTGCTTGTAGGGTTTCGTGTTAACTTGTCAAATATTCGATACTAGCTTTTAACCGCGACATCGTCCGCATACAAACAAAATGTATGGTCAACCCTAGCGGGTAGAGAGACCGTAATTTGAAAAAAATGCCTCTTTACTACACCTCTATGAACCTAACGGAATAACCTATAATATATCAAAACCTACTTGGACCAGCGTATGCAGTGTACAGAGATAGCAAAATACGATGATACCACGGAAACGCTTGTAAAGTATAGATCTGACTACCTGCATGTTACTTCCGGTGTCCCCCAGGGCAGTGTCCTTGGACCTTTGCTGTTTCTTATTTACATTAACGACTTGCCATTACTTACCAAACACAGGGTTACCTTATTTGCTGATGACTGTTCTGTAGTGATACAGGGGAAGGATACACTAAATTACGAAGATACTATTAACCAGGTCTTTAAAGAGGTATCTTTATGGCTGATAGATAATAACTTGAAAGTAAACCTCCTCAAGACCAAGTTTATGGAGTTCTATGCACTGCAGGGAAAACCAAAAGATATTAGACTAAATTATGACGGTTACACAATCGAACGTGTAGCATCTATTCGCTTTTTGGGTGTTGTTCTTGATTGCCATACGAACTGGAGGGAACACACCGAGATGCTAATTGGGAAGTTGAACAGGTTTGTGTTTGCTCTGCGACGGATATCCCAACTTTCATCCCAAAAAACTGCACTTCTGGCATTTAATGGGCATATAATGTCTAACCTACGTTATGGATTAACACTCTGGGGAAACTGTTGCACTGCCCGGAGAGTTTTTCAATTACAAAAGAAATGTGTTAGGGCTATGTGTGGTGCACGTCGAACGGACTCCTGTCGACCCCTCTTTCATAAACTTAAAATAATGACATTACCCTCATTATACATATATGAGATGGGTTTATTTGTAAAGACCAATATGGGCCTCTTCAGAAGTAAATCATCCGTAACGAAGTATCCATCTCGCCACGGCACTCTTCTATGCTACCCTTCGATTTCAAAAACAGCTTGTTTTCGAGAAAGTGTATTATGTATGTCGATAAAGGTGTTTAATAATCTTCCCTTAGAAATTAGGAATTCTGACATGCCTGTGTATAAATATAAATTGCGTAATTTTTGTTTAGATAAGTGTTATTATAGCATTAATAATTATTTAAATCCAATAAATTAATAACTTTGCATATAATCTTGCTAAAGCAATAATGAAACAATGTATTTTTTAAGTTTGACATAGTTTATAAGTAATATTTGCATGCTTGTTCAAGTGAAATGTACGCACTCAAAAACGCTTCTCCAACAGTATTCACCACTACATTTTTGCAAATAAATTTATTCTATTCTATTCTATTCTATTCTATTCTAATATAAGTAGTTTCCCAGTGAATTTTCCGAAAACCCAAAATTAGTTTTTTTCTGTTCGTTTTGTTTGTTTCTGGGTTTCAAAGGGGGGATGAAAATTTCATTGATTTTGCCGTAGGATGCACCGTTTTCAAGATATTTGACAAAAACACCGGGGGGTGGGGGTGGGGGGTGAGGAGTTGCGGCGGAGTAAAACTTCTATAGGCACGCTTGACTTGGGACGAACGCGGGTGTGCGGGGGATGCTGTGAGAGGGGGCGTGCGGGGCGTGCGGGGGGGCTGCTGTGCGGGGGTGCGGGGGAGGGGGTTGGAGGGTGCGGGGGGCGGGTAATTTTTTTTATATCGAGGAACTAAGGAGAGCCATCATTTTATTGATGAAAAAGCAAATTGGATAAAAAAGTAAGCTGCCCAAATTACTAATTCCACGCGGACGGAGTCGCGGGCAAAAGCTAGTTACTTACTAAAATTACTATAGTAAATATCATCATATCAGTTTATTCAGAAACATCGCCTTAATCGTGTCGGTTAATATCACTTAATGAAGATAACGGACTTAAGAATTAACTGGCAATTAACTTAATAGGGATGTTTCCTAAGTAAAAAAATAATAATTCTTATTAGTCCGTATTTTACATTATCAAAAAATATTAGACACGTAATTTTTCTTTTGACAATTAAACAAAAAATGACGAAGATATGGCGCGTTGAAGTTCCGCGTGACGTCACTTGTTCCTAAAACGCTCATAAAAAGTGTAGGAACAAGTGACGTCACGCGAAACTTCAACGCGCCATATCTTCGTAATTTTTTGTTTAATTGGCAAAATAAAAAATACGTGTCCAATATTTTTTGATAATCTAAAAGACTGACTAGTTAGGAAAGTAGCCAATTATGATTAGAGAAGTAGAGCATTGATGACAACTCCTTTAAAATATTAATTTTGCGTCTGTAGTAAGATCGCAGAAACCTGTACATACCCGCGAAGCCATTCAATGGTGTGTATGAAGTTCTCAATCCTCACTGGACCCGCGTGGGAACTACCAATACCTCTTATTCTAAGGGCTGATACAGACGGACTGCGTTCCAACTGCAAAGTAGCTGCAACTGCCGACTGCCCGTACATTTCAGCCGCAGCTGTAGCTAAAATGCTTAGATTATTTATGCACTAGATGAAGCGTCAGTAGCAAACATTGGGATACAAAACGTCCACAAATCCATTTGACAGCTTCATATTACGATCGCGTTACGTCATTCCGGTTGTCACTGTGTGCGTGCTTAATGATACCAGTTAATTTCACATTCCCCAAAATGTGGGGAAAGTGAAGCTGATTGGGGAATGTGTGGGGAGAGCTTCGATTCGGGGAAAACGAGGGGATTTTAAGTATGAACACAAATAAGCGACATTTGACATCAAATTTCTGCTAGTCTTGATTAATTTCCTACAATTAATTATTCGCAACAGCTCTAAACTAAGTCACTCGGCCCACATAATTTTTCATTCCCCACACGTGGGGAATTTCGACAATGCGTTTGGGGATTTTAGCATATTACTATTGGCAACCCTGCAAATGACGCAAATGACATATAAGCCAATTGTTGGCTTATATTTTTATGGGACGTTTCCATGCCACCAAAGCTCTATCTAGTGCATAAATAATCTAAGCTAAAATGTTTAAATGAGCCCTCGCCCGCACGCTGCGAGGAGAGGTCAGGATATTCACCTACTTTTAGCTAAATCACAGAATATATAATAGTACTGACGTACAGAATGGAAACGGTCCGCCCCGCACCGATTCGAATTACCCCACCCCTCAAGGCGCAGATAGCCGGAAACCGCCAGAAACCAGAAGAGTGCGCGCGCGATGTATGTAGGCGTACGCGTGTACAGACGTCGTCGTGCTTATGTAGATTCAAGAACGCGTATTTGTATGTCGTGTCCGCCGCGTGGCTAAATTCAGAACAGAAATGTTTAGGTAGGTATCTACAGACTTATTAATTTATAGTTGTTTAATTGTTTAGAGGAAAATGATGATATAGTACAAATTACAGTTAATACCAAAAAAAAATTAAAAGTGATTTTATTTTGCATAAATAAGTATTTTATTTATCATTATGTGTATTAATAAGTAACTTTAAAATCCGGCCGGATCCGGCCGGATTGAAAATGATACCGGATTGCAATCCCTAGTGCGGGCGGCAGGCACATGAGAACTAAATAAGGCATAAGAATAAATAATAACAGAGAGCGAGGTCTCATTTAAACATTTTAGCTATAGTAGTGCACAGAACTGTTATGGGGCTTAAGTCAATTTTAAAATTTGGAAAGTCAATTTGTTTATACGGACACGTTAGGTACTACTACATACAACACGTCCTTTACTTAAGAGTGTTTATACCTGCTGAGCTGGCAACGTTGCATTTTTGCTAGTTTTTCTCGATTATTCCATAAAAACTGAATCATCATCCCAGCCTATATACGTCCCACTGCAGGGCACAGGCCTCCTCTCAGAATGAGAGAGCTTGGGTTGTAGTTCCCACGCGGGCCCAGTGCGGATTGGGAACTTCACATACACCATTGAATTTCTTCTCAGGTGTATGTAGGTTTCCTCACTATGTTTTCCTTCACCGTAAAGCTCATGGTAAATTAAATTACAAAAAATTTAATGAAAATTAAAAATGTGGAGTATTCGAATTGTTCTAATACATATATAATTATTATTATATAAGTTAATGTGTCTACTGCAATAATTCAGAAAAGAGGATGATTATGAGGATTCAGAAAAGTTATTGGCTGTCTTAAAATAAATAGGATTAAATAGTGTTAAGGTTATTAAGTGCTTATTTTAGAACCAAAAATGTTTTACTACTTGTCTTTTATTCAAAATCTACTTAAAAACATTAGGTGTGTAGGTATTTTGCATTTGATTATTTATGTTAGCATTTTAAGTCCTTTTATACCTGAAACACAGGATTTTATTTTATCCTAGTTCAGGGTGTGTATTATTTACATTTTTTACTGTTTGTTTATCCTTTTAGTTATATTTGTCAAATACGATGTAAAAGTTAATAAAGATTTATTTATTTATTTTATTTAATTATTCGTGATAGACTTTTATTTTCTTTAAAAACGAACAAATTATTACCTAACGGTTTTTAAAGAAAATAAAAGTCTTATCACGAATAATTATTGCAGTAGACACATTAACTTATATATATTAGAACAATTCGTATACACCACATTTTTAATTTTCATTTCATTTTTATGGAATAATCGAGAAAAACTAACAAAAATGCAACGTTGCCAGCTCAGCAGGTACAAAGGCTCTTAAGTTTTGCGTTTGCCTGACTCTGTGATTCACCTAACGGCAGATTTGATTGACATCAGTGACACATAATTTTGCTTAAGAAAACGAATTATGGATATCATACTTACCTACTCATCTCAGTTATATTATAACTTACTAGCTAATGCCCGCGACTCCGTCCGCAAAGAATAAGGGTATTAAAAATAGCCTACGACCTATTCTCAGACCTACCATTTGGTATATTTATAGAGAAAAAAGTTTCATATACATAATTAAGTCGGTCAAGCCATTTCGGAGGAGTTTGATAACAAACACCGTGACACGAGATTTTCATATATTAGAAGATTCTAGAAGGTTAAAGTCAAACCAAGCTAAGTAACTCTGCAGAGAATAATAATGGTAACACTGTATTTTTAACGTCAGATCACATACATCATGTGCGTAGATTTACCATTATTATTCAATGCAGAGTTAGCTTGGTTTGACTCTATGCTACGCCCAGAAAAAAATATAGCACCGAGAATTGCATCATTGTACTCGTACAGTCAAGAACGCCTTCTAATATTACAGCGAACAATTTATAAATATCTGAATACGCTACAAAAATGCTATTGGACTCTACTATGTGCATGTATTGTCATACATTAAAATCATCATAACCACCCCAGCCTATCTAAGTACGATCCACTGCAAACAACAGGACTCTTCTCAGAACGAGGCTGGGGCGGTCATTCCCACGCGGGCCCAGTGCGGATTGGGAACTTCACACACACCATTTAATTGCAGATTTGAAAATAAAAAATAAAATAAATAAATATTAGGGGACAATCTTACACAAATCGACCTAGTCCCAAACTAAGCAAAGCTTGTACTATGGGTACTAGACGACGATAAACATACTTATATAAATAAATAAATACTTAAATACATAGAAAACATCCATAACTCAGGAACAAATATTCGTGCTCATCACACAAATAAATGCCCTTACCGGGATTTGAACCCAGGACCTCTTGCTTCGTAGGCAGGGTCACTACCAACTAGGCTAAAGCGGTCGTTTCAAATTGTAAATTTGAAATGTAATTTCGCACGTAAATTCCGAAAAATAGAAATAAAAACATTGAAATCATATTAAGAAAAACTTTTATTCTACCTATAAGATGCAAATGTCTCTTTTATACGTACATACATGTCTTCTGTATACTACCAGCGCTTTCAGAAACATCAACATTGCCATTTACAGGGGTATATGGAGTCCCTTAGTTCAGTGATACCAGTGATACAAAATGGTTCATATCCGGCTCAAAGGACCAATTAGATAAAATTAATATAAATAAATTATGTATAACACTGATAACATCATTCGTTTAGGTTATGCCATAAAAGTGTAGTTTTATTATATTTTAATTTTAGAATTTAAAATATATGTTAACATTAAAAAAACTTAAACAAAACAACGTCTTGAACGGTCTTATAAATATTAAGTATGTACTTACTCATTACCGATCACGAGAAGAATTCAATAAACTAATTACGTTTAGTCAAACGTAAAATGTTCCCACCGTGGAGTTATCGTCGTTATCGACTGTACCTACATACAAAGGTATAAGAACTGAGCCGGAGTATTTCGTAGTTTAGTTTTATGCCGAGCAGGCTCGGTTTTGGACTATCGGTTCCTTCTTCCGTTGGTGTCGTAAAAGACTAAATACTGAGGGACCTCATGTGAAAGTGAGCAGCAGTGTTCTCTATTGCCAACTACGACTCCAGTACAGTTTGAAAGACAAGAGGAAATCTTTCCAAGAAAGTCATCATGAAGATTCTTTACTGATCCTCAATCGACGACCTTGACCAATCTGCCGAGAGTGAAGCTAAGATGAACTATTATGCCTAAAACCGTAACACATAACTGCATTGTTCCGTCGTGAAGTGATAAAGGTAACCAGGTGAGCGACAGCTTATCAGAGACTACATACTCACACAATGACGGACAGTGAAGTCACGTACAATGTTTGCAAAAGGCTTACCGTTAAGACAAGCTACATTTCTAACCATCGCAGTGTTACTTCTAACAGCATACCTTTATCTTCCTAGTAGAGATACAAATCGCAATGTGCGTGAACAAAACATCAAGTATATTCTTCAATGGGGTGACCCAAACCTGTCTCCTTTCGACTTCTTGGGAAAAGGGTTCGATGCGTTCTTGAAAAACAGGTGCAAATTCGCCAATTGTTTCGTAACGAGTGATAGAAATTTCTTTGCGGACGTAAGCGAGTTCGACGTGGTAGTTTTCAATGGAAGAGAAGTGGATAGACGCTTCAAGGAGGGCGACTTGCCGGCAAAGCGGTCGGCGAAGCAAAAATACGTTTACGCAAACATGGAATCTTCGCACAACTATCCTGTCTGCAGCAGTTACTTTAACAACTTCTTCAATTGGACATGGACATACAAGTTGAACTCTGATTCTCGCTGGGGGTACATTACTATATACAACTTGATAGGCGACGTCGTAGGACCTAAAGAAAATATGCAGTGGTTACCCTTGGATCCTATAGATAATGAAACAAAGATAGTCCTCAAATCGAAGGGCAAAGCGGCTGCTTGGTTCGTTTCTAACTGCCACAGTTTAAGTAATAGAGAAAACTTTGTACGCTCAGTGGAGAAAGAATTAAAGAAATTCGGACTTTCTTTGGACGTCTACGGCAAATGCGGAAAGTTCGTTTGTCCTCGTTCGACTTCAGAAGCATGTCTCAAAATCCTGGCTAATGATTATTACTTCTACTTTGCATTTGAAAACTCGCTAGCAGAAGACTATGTTACTGAAAAACTTGTAACATCTTTAAACAACTATGCTGTACCGGTTGTGTTTGGTGAGGCTAATTATTTAAGGTAATTTTAATTAAAGTTTTAACGGTTTAGACAAGTTAAGAGAATGCATAAGTTTGGTGCGAAATCCTTTGGTAAATCGTTTTAAGCCCTGCGGTGTTTGAGAGTAGAGTGTTCAATTGTTCACTGAAGATAAAAGTACTTAAGGCAACTATTGTGTGGTTAGTTGTTATGAAAATTAAATTACACAAAAGTTACGTAATATTTATGCAGGTGCGGTGCGCTTAGGTTGCTATTTAACTTTTTTGAAAGAGTATTTTGGTTTACTAATTGGTTCATTTCTTTGTTTCGTTTTGTGTATTGTAAGTATTTGTCATTACTATCATTAGACAAATGAGCCACAATCAAACTAATGTGGCAGCGATTGGTAAATGTAGCGTAATAGTATGTGTTGCAGTTTTCCTCTTCTAGTCTATACTTGTGAGTCATACATTCAACAAGTTCTTAAGATACGAATTCACAGATAACAGCTAGTTATTCTATATAAAGTCCATTTAGAAGTGGGTATTTAAATTTTACGTGTTTTTATTTCATTTGCAACGTTCGTATGTATGTAAGTTTGCCGTTTTTATGCGTATGTTAATTGAATGACATCGAAGTGTAGTCGGCAAAAACAACAATCAGCAAAAAAACCTGCACCTGTCAAAATTGAAATTTTTGAAATTTTTAACAAGATAAGATATTCTTTATTTGTAGAAAAAGGGTTAGTTACATGTCTTAATTATTATGTATACAAAAACAAATTAATGCACAAATTTAATTTATGCACTCTAATTCAATTCACTTTCACTTCTATATCCTACATCGACTATTTCCTACATATCGGCCACTTCCCCGAGTGACATCTACGTGAATTTCTCGTTGTGTAAACTTAATGCATCAATCCATGCAATGCAGTTAATTCACCCAGGACTTATTATTCATTATTTCTAGGCGCTTTGCCCTTCGGGAGAAGAATTATGGCTGGGTGAAAAAGTGGCCGTTGAAGGGAAGTGGCCGATGGGTGAAGTGACCGTTTAAAAAATGAGGCCGTAGGTGGCCGGATCCGGGAAAGCGATTGCAAGCACCCGCGCGTTAGGCAGTACGGCCTCTGGTATCGGTTAAGCAAACAATGAATAAGTGCACTAGTTGATAAAGAATGGTGACTCATTCTTTGCTCCATTTGACTGCAACCGAGCGATGATTAAATCTGAGGTTAAACATTTCATTATAAAATTCACATACAATTTCTCACCCAGTATAGTTCGAGTGTGAAATGTTTTTCCATGACAGCGCCTTTATGACATTGTCATAACGCTGTATTTCGCGTGGCCTGTGTAAAAACATTTCGCACTCGATAACTATACACATTGTTCCCAAACATACTAAAATGACGTATTAAATACATTACGAGTAGGGTCAACGTCATAAATAAGAAATAAGTGATCGATCACTTTTGTACCTTGTCACTTTAACGTCTTGTTTGAAAAGTCATACGAAATTATGTAACGACTGAAAGCGATAAGGTACAAAAGTCATCACTTATTTTTGACGTTGACTGTACCTAGGGTTACAGCACCAGTAATGGACACATATGGCACCAGAACCAATTATGGACTTTTTTCCGTAAATCCAAATTTAAAGAATCTGCCGCACTACAATTTTAAACTATCAACACTATGCTCAGATAACTGATGGTTATAACTGGTAAAGTTTGTGAATGATGGGCTATAAGGCATTGAATATTTGCTGTCCATTACTGGGTAACTACTGTGCTTAAGAGGATACGATGCGCACCATTTCTCCATACAAACGTAATCCCCTGTTTCCTCCCTGGATAATGGCTTTAGAGCCAAATTTTTTTTACTGTGTAATCTGTATCTACCACAGCTATGCCCCTAGGTTTCGTTTTTTTCCATATTTCAATTAACATAAGAAATATGAGCTTTCAAAAACTGAAAAAATTGCCCAATTTCAACGTCATTTTCAGACACTCATCAGAAAAGAATCCCTCATATAAACAAAAAAAGGAAAAGATAGGGGCAAAGCTAAATCTATCCTCTAATTATATTTGAAAAAAATAATTTTATTGGTCCAGTTTTCGAGAAGAAAACAGGGGATTACGAAATGCTGTTTTGATCAATTTTACGCGCCTATTAACGGTCTGAGCTGCAGTTGTCCCGCTCTCGCTGTACTGACACGGAGGGGTTCGGGCGAGACAGCGACATTTCATTAAAATGCCTATTTCTCAAAAGTCTCTCAGCCATCGTACCCTCTTAATATGTCCATGATTGGACCCGTCACTCTACGTTATTAATTTTGTTCGAGGAGGGCGGGTTTTGAATGAAAACTCGTAACGGGTCATACACATTTGTTTGTTCGCGTTTCTTCTGTGGAAATGGCAAAACTTTAGGGTCTACAGCCAATATTTTTGACGTGACAACGTCTAATAAATTGATGAACGCCGGCTGCACGCACGAAAAAGGATGACGCAATGTAACGTACATAGCAGTGAACGCCAGGATGTACAAGAGCGCAGCGCGCGCAAGGATGTACAATCTTAGTACTAGCGCTCGGGTAATTTTTAATGGGAGGGTGCGGGGGAGGGGGTGCGGAGGTATTAAAGGGGATGAAAATTTCATTGATTTTGCCGTAGGATGCACCGTTTTCAAGATATTTGACAAAACACCGGTTCTCGTCCGATCACCGAGGTGAAGCAACGTCGGGCGCGGTCAGTACTTGGATGGGTGACCGCCTGGTTTCATTTTTGTTTTCGAATGTTTTGTTATGACGTTGTCACGTTATACTTTCGTCCGTAAACCGACTTTACAGACAACCGGTTTTTTTGGTCAAGTCTACATCGGCATGTGAGACGCCTAGCCAGGGGAGTTACTACGAAATTCGAAGTTCGAAGTTCGGATCGTGTGGTCCCTCTCACTCTCATAATAAATACCATTAGCGTGAGCGGAACGGCATGAAACGAAGTTCGAATTTCGCGCTTCGTAGTATAGGGCCAGCTCTCGGCCCATTCAAATTTGCTGACTCGGAGTCGCTATTTTCTGTCCGGCGATGCATCTTTTGTTTCTTACGCTATGTATTACGTACCCATGCGTCCCACAGAGGCAAGGTATACGTCCCTGTGCTCGACACTGACCCAATACATGGAACCTTCAATTTTTCATAAGTAGTAAGAGAGATGACAGATGGGCTTTGATCAATTATAACTGTAGATCCACAGTCGCGCGCCCGAAAATGTCCGAGCCAAATGAGCGCCACTTTGATAAAAGTGGCCTTCTTTTTTAACCGACTTCAAAAAAAGGAGGAGGTTCTCAATTCGGTTGTATGTTCTTTTTTTTTTTTTTTTTTTTTTTTTTTTTTAACGTGTGTTACCTCAGAACTCCGTCATTTATGAACCGATTTGGAAATTTTTTTCGTTGTTTGAAAGCACATGCTTCAAGGTTAGTCCCGTTGTTACCAGAATCCAGTTCTGATAATGGGATCCATGAGGAATTGACGAAACTCCTCAAAAATTCAAGAGAAGTGTATAGCGATTTTAGTATTTTCGGTGACAAGTCGAACATTTGCATTCAAATAGTATCATAAAACTATGTAATAAAACGACACAACCCCGTCGATCATTAAAAATAGAATTTTTAACATAAACTTATTTCGAAGTCAAACTGATGATTTTATCCTACGCATCTATTTTATACAGAAACAACTAAAAAGCAAAAAATAAAAATTTTAAATAAAAAATAAAACCTCCTTCAAAAACATCCAAAAAACTATGAAATAATAATTGAACCGAACCGACCACAATAAGCATGAAAATATCTTTCTTCTAATCTGTTTGAAGTTGATGCCTCAGCACGAGCCAGCAGGGGTGTAGAAGCCCTATAGATAGTAGGTAGCTATGTAGGTAAGTTAGATTACTAGGTCCACTCCTGCTGGCTCGAGCTGAGGCACCAACTTCAAACAGATTAGAAGAAAGATATTTTCATGCTTATTGTGGTCGGTTCGGTTCAATTATTATTTCATAGTTTTTTGGATGTTTTTGAAGGAGGTTTTATTTTTTATTTAAAATTTTTCTCAGTAAGTTGCGTGAAATTGTCAAGTTTAGCTGTCAAGTGTCAACCGAAATTCGACTGTAATGAAGTAAAGACTAGGTTCAAATTTCTGTGTAGGTGATGATTTTAATTGTTATGCAAACAAATAAAAAAGTTCGGATATTCTTTGAAGGGGATTTTGTTCGGCAATGTGTATCTTCAGTTATAATTGATCAAACCAGATGGGTGTCATCTACTGGGCGTTGAGGTGTCGAGCATTGGTACGTTTATCTTATATTTGTTTTCACAACTCAGTCTGCAACGAAGTTAATTGCTCCAAACAAGGGTTAGGTACAGCAGAGATTGTAATATTTGTCCCCCAAGACACAGGTCCTTACCTAGTTTGGGGGGTCAGAATGTATGACAACTCTTGTGACTTACTTTATTTATTGAACACTGTATAGGTAACGCCACCAGAGTTGAGGTCACGCGCACAACCACATCTCATGTAATGACAGCGGGATTTTGAAGTTGTGTTGACGTTTAACGACAACACAACGCAATAAATAATGATTTATTGTACAATCAACATGAAACTAGTTATAGGTAACGCCACCAGAGTTGAGGCCACGCACACAACCACATCTCATGTAATGACAACTTCAAAATCCCGCTGTCATTACATGAGATGTGGTTGTGTGCGTGGCCTCAACTCTGGTGGCGTTACCTATAACTAGTTTCATGTTGATTGTACAATAAATCATTATTTATTTATTTTTTTATTATAGCAGGAAGAAATGGCAACATCCGTTCTGAAAAGAAATACCAGCAAGCCCATGCCCCTTATTAGTTCTGTGCTATGAACGTTTTCCAGATCAGAAATCTGAGATCTCGTCTTATTTTAAGAGGATGTTCGAGACTGAGATGATGATGATGACGATGACGATAACGATGACGATGACGATGATGATGATGATGATTATTATTATTATTATGATGGCGAAGGTAATGATGACGATGATTTTCCAGATTCCTGCCGCCTGGGAGTTACCTGGACGCGAGGGAGCTTGGCCCCGAGCGGCTCGCCGAGCGCATGGCTCTCATCATCGTCAACCACAGGGATGGAGACGCAGACCTGTACCATGACTTCTTCAGGTAAGCTCTGGACATCATCATCATCATTTCAGTCGAAAGACGTCCACTGCTGAACGTAGGTCTCCCCCAAGGATGGCCAAAGAGATCGGTCCTTTTTAGGGTTTCGGATCCAAAATGGCAAAACGGAACCCTTATAGTTTCATCACGTCTGTCTGTCCGTCGGTCTATCTGTCTGTCTGTCAGTCTGCGACTTAGCGCAGTGGGTATTAACTAGTGCTAGAAAGCTGTAATTTTGCATGGATAGGCTTTGATCAATTATAACTGAAGATACACATTGCCAAACAAAATCCCCTTCAAAGAATGTCCGAAATTTTTTATTTGTTTGCGTAACAATTAAAATCATCACCTACACAGAAATTTGAACCTAGTCTTTACTTCATTACAGTCGAATTTCGGTTGACACTTGACAGCTAAACTTGACAATTTCACGCAACGTACTGAGAAATAGTTTAAAAAACTGAAACCCGACTACGGAAAAAAACGCGCTCTGAAAAGTATGAAATAAGAAAAATTTGAAGTACTATCCACAATTAATATGGTCCTCCTTGACCACAAATATGAACCTCCGCAAATTAACGCCTGATTCAATCAAGCAAGAAAATATTCTTGTCCGAAATTCTTATACAGACTTCAGAGGAGAGCCTGGTTGCATGCCACCTTGCCTTAAGGGTTGCTTAGGTACTTAACAGTTCATTTTATGGTGGCATGCGACCACGGCCCTCCTCTGAAGTCTGTATAAGAATTTCGGGCAAGAATATTTTCTTGCTTGATTGAATCAGGCGTTAATTTGCGGAGGTTCATATTTGTGGTCAAGGAGGACCATATTAATTGTGGATAGTACTTCAAATTTTTCTTATTTCATACTTTTCAGAGCGCGTTTTTTTCCGTAGTCGGGTTTCAGTTTTTTAAACTATTTTTTTTATTTAAATTATTTTGGGGTTTTATTTTCGCAACGCAACCTTAACCAGGTGGTCGTTTCATCTTGTTGGAGGCCTACCTACACTGGGTCTTCCGGTCCGTGGACGCCATTCGAAAACCTTTTGGCCCCACCAGCCATCGGATCTCTACGAGCAATGTGTGTGCCCTACCCGGCCCACTGCCACTTGACTGTAGCGATTCTTAGAGTTACTTTATTTCTTGAGTGGATTTCATCATTTCTGGTGTGATCCCACAGAAAAACTCTGAGCATAGCCCTCTCCATCGCCCTTTGAGTAACCTTAAGCTTTCTTACAAAGCCCATCGTTAGCGGCCACGCTCACTGCCATATGTCACCACTGGCAGGCAACAAACACACTGGTCAAAAACTTTTGACTTGAGTTACTGCGGTATATTGGATGACGAGATATTGCGGAGCTTCCCGAACACTGCCCAACCAAGTCAAATTCGTCGATTGACCTCTTTCTCGAAGTCGAAGATTCAGTCGTCAACAACTTCGAGCGAAGAGTCTCCGATTGTAACGGGATTTGGTACAACATGGATATTCGCCATGAGTTTTGACTTATTCGTGTTTATTGTAATACCAGCTCATTCGGAGACTCTTCCAAAGTAAGCGAAGCGAGCATAGCACTGAGGTCTTTCAAAGACTCAGCCATGACCATTATTTCGTCGGCAAATCAAATGTGAGTGATTTATTCGCCTGCCATGCCCTTCCCAGTCCAGAGTCTTGAACGCATACTCCAGTGCAGCGGTTGAACAGTTTCGGAGAAATCAGCTGAAGTTGAACGGACAATGTGGCGTTACTATAGAGACCTTCAACACTTCGATGTACCGGTAGTTTACTTTCCACCGTTAGAGAGTCTGCAGCACAGCCCAAGATTCGATTGAATTGAAGGCTTTCTCGTAGTCCACAATTGCTAGGCAAAAGGGGGCGGTTATACTCCTCGGTTTTCTGTATAACCTGCCACAACGCACGCATGCACCGTCGGGTCGGTTTCCCCTGTTTACGCAATTTATTTTAGTCATATTTTAATATTGCATAATGTGTTTAAGCCGAACTGTATTTGTGCAGAAACTGTTCTCGCATAATTTGATTCCGTATAGTAATTTGGCAGAAAATGACTTCCGCATAACCTAGTTTTGCAGAAAGTTAGTTTTCGCAGAAGTTTATTTCGCCGAATTAAT
This sequence comes from Archips xylosteana, assembly GCA_947563465.1. NCBI lineage: Eukaryota > Metazoa > Arthropoda > Insecta > Lepidoptera > Tortricidae > Archips > Archips xylosteana. Next base: position 2,548,516 of record OX387360.1, read on the forward strand.
AAATTGAGTATTAACATAACCTAATAATGACCTAAGCGAGGAGAGTCGCCTTATATCCCGCTTCATGGGGCGGTGTCAACGGGCCTCCGCTTCGCGGAGCCCCTATTCCGCGTAGTTTGGCGCTTCGCGCCTGGACACAACTCTAACCTAACCTAAATCTATTTTTTTTTTCAAATTGACCTAACCTACACCTAACGTAACGTAACTATGCAAAATTTGAGTTTTTATTGTCATTCACCATTACAGTAATCAAGAAATAGTACCTACTATTGTTGCCTCGGATGTAAATTCGGACAGGATTTCGAGGTATCAAAATTCTGCTAAATTACATATAAAAGAACATACATAATGAAATGCTGCCATATCAATATTATGCTAACATTCTATTCGGGTAAACAATCATTCGGATAATATAGATTTAAGTCAAATAAAATTTCAGCAAGTCTAAGATTCGGTGTGACTAAATTAAGCAAAACTTGTTATGCCTGATTGTTATAACATTTCGGACATAAAAAATTTATGCCAAATTAGATGGCACCCATGCACCGTCATCGGTTTTCAGCTTTGCTCATTGGCTTTGTCAGACACACATTCTTCTCAAAAACTTTAGAACCATAAGAATAAATATTATTTTTTCTTATGTTAGAACCTTTGTTTCGCTCTATCGCCTCTTCAATAATACTACTAGTAGGTATTGAATTTGCGTACATAGCGCCTCGGAGATTTCGAGACCTTCTGTTGAGCTGCCAATTTCGGCAAGCGTCACCTGATGTATGTTTGATCATTTCACGTTGCTCGTCCATGACCTTTAGAGTAGAGTTTGTGATCTTTTTGGTTCTGTTTCTACGGAAGGTCTTTAAGAACTAAGATCCCACCGTATGGACAGCTACCACAAACCCGTCACTGTAATCGTCCACGTCGCCTCCTAAGCACTCGAAACGGTTTTGAAGTTCTAGTTGGAACGTTTCGGGGTTTTGGACCTGGGTAGGCGCCGGGCGGAGCGTAAACTTTATCAATCGAGATCTTACAAGCTTGGCGTGAATATTCAATGTGCCTCGTATCATACGGTGACAATTATACTTAATTGAGATAGACCTCTATCTCAATCCTCATCACACTGTCATCGTCAGGGCTCATCCAAGTCCACTTCTTGTGTTCTTGCTTCTAGAAGAAGGAGTTCATCAATCATATTGTAACACGGCAAACCTCTGTGGTAAACTGGCCGCTTACAGAAAAACAAAATTCTAAATTCTGAACTATTGTTACAATATAGAGTACCTCCTTCTCCATGAAGCCGGCCGATAGGTGGCCCCGGTGATTCCTACACCCTACTCCAAATTGCCCCATTCGCAGCTCTTCCCCATCCCGTTTACCCAGTTTTCAGTTGAAGTCCCCAATAACAAATAGGAAGTGAGTTTCAGAGCTATGCATGGCTCTGGCGATATCTTCAATAGCTTCCACTTCTTCGTCGGAGTATGTCGAAGTCGGAGCGTAGACTATACGTACGTATAGACTGTATATGAATAATAATCGTTTAGTCAATCTTACAATAGTACAAGGTACACTATCCTGGTCGACACATTCGCGAGGGAGCTGAGGGACGATTTATTAACTGTATAAGGTAAACGTCCCTGTGCTCAACACTGACCCAATACATGGCACCTTCAATCTTAAGTCATAGTAAGAGAGGTGACAGATGGGTGTCATCTACTGGGCATTGAGGTGTCGAGCATTAGTACGTTTACCTTAGTATTGCTACAAAACGAATGTAGTGTTGCCGCTCAATTTAAATTGATGTCAGATAACTTTGTGAATTTTGACGACTTTCGGAGCTTATAGCTCCTTAAAACTTATCTTAAACCAAAAACCTACTAAGAAACCTCTACATCATTTTTTAAGACCTATCTAATAATGCCTCACACGCCGCCGTGCGCTTAATTTTTTTTTATTATCGCTCAGTTTTTTTACTGTAAAATCCAACCAATATTTTTTTTAAAATAAATAGGAATCCTATGTCACCCGGAGCATAATAACGAATCGATTGATACCCTATTTATTAAAATCGGATGAGTAGTCTCGACGCTACGGTGGAACATCCATACACACAAACATAGACTGTTAAAATCATTACACTTCCTTTTGGCTTTGCCGTAGTCGTGTAAAAAAGAAGGCCACTTTTATCAAAGTGGCGCTCATTTGGCTCGGACATTTTCGGGCGCGCGACTGTGGATCTACAGTTATAATTGATCAAAGTGGAGGCAATTACCCCGACAAAGTGATAAAATAAAACGTAAATACGTTAACTTTAGCCATCGCCACAGGAGAAACGCGAAAAAAAAATGTGTATGACCCAAAAACGTGTTATAAATATACAACGAAGTAAAACTGAGGCTCCACTGGTGCGTTGCGTCGTCGTAACGTTGACGTTGCGACGTTTTACATATATTTTTATGACACGCCACATTGATGCGTTCGACGTTTTCTCGTTGTCCCATTCAGTTCAATTGGAGTTATCTTGAACCTCCTGTATAAAATGCATCTGTACAGAATGGGATCACGAGAAATAAGTCTCCCTCGTGGTCCCATTGATGAAACAAATCAATTTCATGTTGGGTATATTTTGCGAATGCCTTATTTGATTGCAGCGGATTTCAAGATCGCATTATTTAAGCGTAAAAAAATTTCATGGGTGGATTTTCAACCGTTTCTTACGTTACGTTGTGTTCCTGTATTTTAAATATCACATAAATAAATAAATATCACGGGACAATTCACACCAATTGACCTAGTCCCAAAGTAAGCTTAGCAAAGCTTGTGTTATGGGTACTAGGCAACGGATAAACATACTTATATAGATAGATACATACTTAAATACATGTTAAACACCCAAGACCCGAGAACAAACATTCGTATTTTTCATACAAATATCTGCCCCGACACCGGAATCGAACCCGGGACCTCAAGCTTCATAGTCAGGGTCTCTAACCACTAGGCCATCTGGTCGTCTAAAATTAATTTCTATTTTAATTTCACATTCTAACACTTACTTTCCGCAGGAAAACCTGACGATATCTAGTAGTCTTATATATAAAATTCTCGTGTCGCGGTGTTTGTTACCAAACTCCTCCGAAATGGCTCGACAGAATCTCATGAAATTTTGTGTGCATATCGGGTAGGTATGAGAATCAGCCAACATCTATTTTTCATACCCCTAAATGTTAAGGGTGGTTCACCCCTTATTTTTTTCTAATAAATCGATGAACGCCGGCTGCATATACGAAAAAGGATGGCGCAATGTAAGTACATGAGCGGCGTAGGCCAGTTGTAAGGAGCGGCGAACGCGTTGCAAGAGGACATTTTTTTTTGCCTCTACTCTAAGGCGGAACAAAGTTCGCCGGGTCAGCTAGTATTGTCCTTCCTCCTCATCGGTTTCGATGACGGCGACCCCACTATTCTATAAATTAAGACGCCTAATCATGGGCTCTGATATCCAAAAAGAATAGCTAGGGTCATCTGCGCGTGAATTTATTTATAGTGAACAAGCGGTTGCGCGGGTGCAAGTCCACTTCACTCGTCCCTACCTCTGTAGCCCCATGGACCGGCAAACCAGTACGATCAGCAGAGGTTGAGATGCAGCGAGAAGGCCGCAGGTCACTATATGATGGATTCTGACAGACGCCCTTCAGGTTTCTCGCATTACCCTGCTATATCGACAAAAACGGTCACACATCAACATAGACTTATATCTTTACGGAGAATCATCCGTTCACTACTCTGTTGGTGTTCGCAGATGTAGTCCCCTCCTTTAGGTTTAGCCCACTGTCGTGGTTTACCGGGGTGTGGCCGCTGTAACTACAGCTTCTTGGAGCCACTAAAGAAGAGATTATGGAGGTTAATACAATTAGAACACTCTACTACAGCTAGTATTGTATAAATACTCAGAAAGCGATCAATTAGCATTTCAAACCTCTTTATATATTGACTGAAGAATAAATTAATGCTAGTTATTATGTTATATACCTACAGGAAGTGATATTTTATTAATGGGACTACGAGAAATAAGTCTCCCTCGTGGTCCCATTGATGGGTATATAAATCAATGGGACCACGAGAAAACGTCGGTTTCAACCGTAGTGTATTATATGTCTATGGTTTCAACGGATCGACGAACAGAGACGAAGCGGGTGGGAGTGTGATGCCACTGCGCTGTCTCAAACTCAAAGTACATTTCTGTCGTACGTCGACGCAGCGCAGGTGTGGCATACAATGCGTTGATTCGTTGCAACGCGACGCAAAGCAACGCAACGCACCGGGAGCCTCACCCTTAAGAGACTATTTTGATTGCCACGGATATTGGTGCACTTATAAATCTCTCTAAATTTTCTATTAACACATACAAAACATTCCGTTGCAGATGGCGAAACCATTACACGTATGAAATAACATCGGTAACCGAAGACGTCTGTAAGCTGTGCAAGATGATTAACGACCAAAAGTTAATGTCGAAGGAGACAGTATACAGAAATTTTACAGTTTGGTGGAACAGTAAACATGCGAAATGTAAGACCCGACGGTCACTGCTGTGGTAAGATCCTCGCTGGCAACTTTGGCAAGAATCAACAGTCCCCAAGGTGTTGAAGACTTTCAGCGGGGCTGTGGCAGAATACCATCATCATTTTAATTGAAATACATCCACTGCTGAACATCTCCCAAGGCTTGATAAACAGATCGGTCCTGCGCCATCCGCATCCAACGCGTTCCCGCAACCTTAACCAGGTTTCGCACCATCTTGTTGGAGGACTACCTACACTGTGTCCTCCGGTCCGTGGACGCCATTCAAGAACCTTTTGGCCCTATCGGCCATCAGTTTTACGAGTAATGTGTCCTGCCCACTGTCATCAAAATCATCGCCAGACACAAGTGGAAGAATATCGCTTACAGAAAAATAGTAGATGCTTTTTTTATTAATGAAAAGAAAATGGGGAGTCTCAAAAAGAACAAATCTCAAAGGGGGCGGTAAACACCTATAAGATTGAGAATCTTATCTAATCTAAGATACCTATAAAACAGTACCGTGACTGACTGACTGACTGACAGACAACGCACAGCCTAAACTACTGGAGCTAGAGACTTGAAATTTGGCACACATGTACCTTGAGTATTGTAGAGGTGCACTAAGGAAGGATTTTTCGAAATTCCCACGGGATAGGGAAACATCTAAACTTTATTTGTTTGTGGCGGAATCTCTGAAACTATTGCGCCGATTTTAAAAATTCTTTCAGAATTAGAAAGATACACTATCCTTGATTGACATAAGTTACTTTTTATCCGGGAAAATGCAAAATTCCCGCGGGATAGAAATAAATTAATTCAATTTCGGGGCTGATTTTAAAAATTCTTACACATTACGTAATATGACTATCCCTGGTTGACAAAGGCTACTTATTATTCGGGAAAATTCAAAATTCCCACGGGATAGAAAAATTTTAAATCAACTTTGGGGCTGATTTTAAAAATTCTTTCACCAATAATAGTAAGCTACAGTATCCTTGATTGACACAGGGTACTTTTATCCGGGGAAATGAAAAATTCCCACGGGATAGATAGAAATAAGTAAATTCAACTTTGGCACTGATTTTAAAAATTATTTCATATGATATGATATGACTATCCCCAATTGACATAGGCTACATTTTCTTTGGGAAAATACAAAATTACCGCGGGATAGAAAAAACTGAATTCAACTTCGGGGCTGATTTTGAAAATTCTTTCACCAATAGTTAGCTACAGTATCACAGTACACATGATATGATCAAAATAAGTAAATTCATTTATTGAATCAGGCGTTACTTTGCGGAGGTCCATATTAATGAACTAAAACAATTACTTTGTTCACCCGCAACCTTACAATAGTTACGTTTATGCAAGAAATGTGTGTTCATGCAGTTCCTCCACCTCCACACTGTACGAACACACACAAATCACATAAACCCAACCATCACCACCACCAAGCTAAGCAAGCTGTGTGAGTGTGTTCAGCATTGACATACAATAAAAGAACAAGACTCCCAATCGCTTAACAAAAGTTCCTCAAAAAACGTCCGAGCGGTGGTTGATGTACTTATAATATTAACAGCCTTCATACAAATTAACACCTTATTTCGTAGCAGTAATGTTTAATGTCAATTGTATACGGTCGTTAGAAGTAGTTTCATGACGTCACGCGCTGGAAACCGCCTAAAGAAAGAGTAAAGAATGCAGTGGAGTCGTCATGCGAAAAAAAAACAAATTGATTAATTAAAAAAAATATATAATCTTTATTTTTTAATATTCTAATTTAAAGGTAATTTATTGAAGAGGTGCCGTTTACTTTGGATTTTAATTTTTTTGTGTCTTTTTTGGCGATATAATGAAAACGTATGTTTATGTAGCTTTGAACTTATTGTTTTCATTAAAATAGTTCTATGATTTGGAAAATCTAGTGAATGTTGAATAAGACTTTCTAAAATGCTGGTATTTACAAATGATTTTAGTACTGCACAAACAATATTTGCCGCATTCAACTTTGATGTGTAATGTTGATGTCTTATGGTCTCATCTGTTTTTTACTTAAATAAACAAATCCTTGGACGAATAAAACAAGCCTCCTATGTATGTTTTTCATGTCGTTCAAATTGTGGAATAACGTTTTTTCTCAAAAAACATTTAATTCAAAAAAAACCGGTTTTCTGTAAAGTCGGTTTACGGGCGATAGTTTAACGTGACAACGTCATAACAAAACATTCAAAAAACAAAAATGAAGCCAGGCGGTCACCCATCCAAGTACTGACCGCGCCCGACGTTGCGTAACCTCAGTGATCGGACGAGAACCGGTGTTTTATCAAATATCTTGAAAACGGTGCATCCTACGGCAAAATCAATAAAATTTTCATCCCCCCTTTATTTCCCCAACGCCCCCTACCCCGCACTCCCTCCCCCCTCAACCCCCCCACCCCGCACCCACACATTCAAAAACCGGTGTTTTGTCAAATATCTTGAAAACGGTGCATCCTACGGTAAAATCATTGAAATTTTCATCCCCCCTTTAATACCCCTACGCCCCCTACCCCGCACCTGCGAACTGCATGAATACACATTTCTTGCATAAACGTAACTATTGTAAGGTCGAGGGTGAGCAAAGTAATTGTTTTAGTCAAAGGTTTTAGTTCATAAGTAAATTCAACATGTGGGCTGACTTTTAAAAAATATTTTACAATTTGAAAGCTACAATATCCCTGATTGACATAGGCTACTTTTCTACGGGAAAATGCAAATTTCCCGCGGGATCGAAATACGTAAATTCAACTTTGGGGCTGATTTTAAAAAAATATTTTACCTTTTTAAAGCTACAATATCCCTGATTGACATAGGCTACTTTTCTACGGGAAAATGCAAAATTCCCACGTGATAGAAATAAGTGAATTGAACGTGGGGGCTTATTTTTAAAATTATTTCACTAATAAAAAGCTACACTGCCTCTGGTTTTCAAAATGTTTTGACAGTTATTTCTATTCCGCGGTATGCTGTACTTTGCACTTTCCCGGGATAAAATGTTGTTGTTTCAATCAGGTCTCCTCCCAGAACGAGAACACTTGGGCCGTAGTAGTAGGGAACTTTGCATTTTCCTGGCATTATCCTATCTGTTAATCCACGTAATAAACTACCTGCGTGCCAAATTTCATGCAAACAACTAACGTTATTGTCTTCGCGTACGAAGTCGCGGGCAAAAGCTAGTGGTATAATATTTTAACAATGTCTAAAAATACGAATATTGCAAGTTAAATAAAAACTTGTAAAAATAAACCTGAAGTTTTTTTTGTAATGACGTGAAGCTTTAACCCTTTGAAGTCCACTGTAGCCTGCAACAGCACCTACACGCCATGTCAGTAGGTATAATACCAAAAGCCAAATTGAATTCTGAGTACACAGACGTCGCTTTTGAACGTTGTACTTTAATCGACTATATTATGGGTCGGCGGCGTTGTAGGCATAACTAAGCATCACCGGTAGGATCAAGTAATCTTCAAAAACTAATTTTTCAGGGTATTGTTGTGAAGATTATTTTGGGGTCCAGAGTTAACCAGAGTTAATGACACCTCACCGTTTACATAAATACATACGCTCGAAAAACATAACCCTCCTTCGACAGTAGGGTGAGTTAACTATTAACACGTTGGGTGCCCATCATACCTCACCTAAAGTGTCACTCCCACGCCCAATACAAAAGCGCTCGTGCATAATACAACGCTCCCAAAATACCATGTATGTTAGGCACGAGTGAAAAGTGATCTCACCGGTGATACTCACAGCATCACCCTATATTACTGAGGTGCCATGGACATCACCGGTGACACGCTAAAACGTACGTAACACGCAAAGCTGTGAGTGTATTCTTTTATTCATGGAACGAACAGAACGAACTGAGCATAAGCATTGCCATTAACTACAAGGTTGATGATTGAATATATTTGATGCGTTGGATGTTTGGGTGTTTCTATTCTTACCGCCCCAAACAACTTAATAAATAACATGGTGATTCAATACACAAGGTTCCAAGACAAAACATGAATTAAATGGAGGCGTCGTATAATTTTAACGTAAATCGATATTAAAGGAGGCCATAAATTCTAGAAAACCCTCAAAGCTTTATCGAGTAACAAAGCGCTCACTCAGTTTTATAATCTCGCCATTAAAAGACATACTTGCCGGGTATTTATGGACGCAACCTGAGGCAGCAAAAGGAGGACTTAAGCCTTTTGCACATTATAAGAAAGATTCTTGTGTCTTATGAGAAATGTCTACCAGAAATATAGCTCAGAAAAGTTTCAAATTGCATATTACAGATTGGCTAAAACCAAAAACTCCTTTCTGGGAAATTCTATCCCTAAAATTTTTATAACGAAATTTCAAAAACAAATAGGTAAACAAGTTTGGTATGAAGTATCTTTTTTTCTGTATTTATTTTTCAACTTCATTTTTATTACTTTTACGGTCATCCCGTGAAAACCATATATTTAACCTCTAGACCAGTGATGGTGTAGGGGTAAGCACGCAGCACGGAACGCTGAGGACCTGGGTTCGATTCCCAGCATTGGTCTTTTTTCTGGGGTTTTTTCTGTGCATCTATATTTCAGTTTGTATTTAGTTTGAAACAAATAGGTAAGTACAGGTCAATCGACTACAAAATTCAAGTTCATTGTCAAGAAGACGCTAATTCAATTCAATTTTTAAAAATATAGCTCCATCGATCTACCGATGATTCTGCCAATGTCGAGGTTGAGAAAGACACTACAGTTGGCCGTTGTTCGGTGCAAGAAGACGCTAACATCTAAGCTAAGTATAGGTAACGCCACCAGAGTTGAGGCCACGCACACAACCACATCTCATGTAATGACAGCGGGATTTTACCGCTGCCATTACATGAGATGTGGTTGTGTGCGTGGCCTCAACTCTGGTGGCGTTACCTATATATTACAAAATTAATGATAATAGCATGAACAGGAATGTTTGGAAATAATTCCGATCGGCAATGGCGATCCCTATAGCTTCAAATAGCGATCTAGTATGTTAAAAAAATTAATTGTTTAAAATACTTTAGATGTAGGTACAGTAATTAATTAAATAACATTGTACGAGTAGATGTTCTGAAAAAAATGTACCTTGTTGAGTTTCTTGCCGATGATTCTTATCCACAGATTTTACAAGCATTTCCATAGCAAATCATTTTTAAAATTATCACGTGTCACATGTCGCTCGATGTCACTGACAGTTGTCACGTTGGCGAAATAGGGACCAGATAGTACCTACCGGTCTTACTTATAAATCTTATAATTAATACTACGTTACTACCCTCTGCGACCCTAAGGTTGGATTTCACCAAACTTTTATTCCGAAAATAACGCTTACTCTCAGATAGTAATGTCAAATTACTATGGCGGTTTGACATTACTATCTGAGAGTAAAGGTCTCTGCCCACTACACCGTATCATACCATGACCGTAATAGGAACGTGTCAGGCAAAAAAGTATTCTTTGTATTGAAAAGTATGAGACCATGCCCACTAGACCGTTCCGTCACCGACCAACACCGTCGCGTCACAAAATAAAAAGGTACAGAAATAAATCTACATACAAAGTGCGCTCGAGCAACGCACACATAGACACTGTTCACAGACACGATATCTCGGATCAGTTCGGATCAGTCCGAGCGCGATTGCCATCCGCGTGAGGCGCGCGCTGTGGTCGCGCGTCAGTGGAATTTTTCGAGGCGCGCGCTGTGGTTGCGCGTACTTATTTATTTTGTGTCGCGCGTCTGTGGAATTTTTCGAGTGCAATAATGGAGCAACAAAAAAAGGTTATTATAGGTAACTGTTCAGTGGACGGTTGTTTAAATTCAACCCTAAACGGTGAATGGTCGTTTTTTAAGCTACCAGTGGTTTCAGAGAGGTAAGTTTAGTAGGTAACTGCTTGTATTTCGATGGTTCATTTTAACGTTACATAGAATAGTTAGCTAGATAGGTAAGCACCTCGCCCCGACTCCCAAAGTAATAATAGTTTCCTATTTTGAATCAGTATAAATAAACGTTACCTTACAAAAAATGTGGTTAGGTACTTAGGCCTAACTACATTTTTGTAAGGTAAATTCATGCCACTAATATTACGTAAGTTGAAAACATGTTTTTTTGTTTGTATAGATATTGTGTTGTTTTTAGTGTCATTAGATAGGTTTAGGTCTAAAACCGATAGGACAATGGAAATTGTATAACTAGGATAATCCGTTTAGAAGTTATTAGGGATTTTTGATAGTGAAAATTGGCAAACGCTAAATTATGTAGGTAGTTATTTTAATTATTATTATTTTATATTTCCATTCTTCCCGTTTGAATATCAACAATAAATCAAACAACTAGAAACGAGTGCCACTTTCACGATAAGTTTTATGTGCATATGCCATAATTGACAACCCTAGAGCGACCGCCGAGCGTAGGTATGAAAAGTGAAGTACATACACTTGATTGACTTATGTGTCGCGTGCCGTGTACGGACCGTCAACAATAGTTGTCGAGAATATTTTGCCGGCGCCGATACGTTCTGCGCACGGCACGCGACGTCGCCAAACCGGTGCGTGCAGGCGGCGACACGATGAGCATACGAGTTATAACCGCGTATGATGACCGTTCTAAGCCCGGTGTTATTGTTGGTAAGTGAATGTCCAATGATGTAGCTCACTGGTTCGGTAAAGCATTATTACTTTTATCTTGCTATTGCTAGTCTGTTGCTGCCCAGTATTCTCCCTCAACTTAATTTTCTTTTTTTTCTAAGCGGCGTGAACCCAGTAACGTCGCCGTCGTGATTGTCTTATTTTATTGTTTTGTGTTTCTTCCTCGTCTAAAAGAATGGCTATCATCGTAGGGTAGGTATATGAAATAATTTAAATAATTATCTTAACAAAAAAGGTAGTAAGCGTCAGCCTCACGCTAAAACGCAGGTGAACTTACTGCAACCGATGGAACGAGAACGGCGAATATGACACGCGAATGAATCGCGGATGCTAAAGGGATGATACGCGGATACTACAGTCACTAAACTGATATGACTGATATGTAGTGGTAGAGCCATGTTGTAGCTAGCGCTACATCACGAATGGGCCGGCTCGTCCGGGGCAGTACCACCCTCTCACAGAACACCGGCGTGAAGCAGCAGTGCTCCTGCTGCGTTTCGTACGGTCAGTGAGAGCGCCGGGGGCCCAATACCTCTCCCCATCCTCTATTCCCTTTCCTTTTTCCTCTCCCTTTTAGGGCCGACAACGCACTAGCAGCGCGTAAAGCGCTGTGGGTGTCTATGGACAGTGGTGAGCATTTAACATCAGGCGACCCACTAGTTCGTTTGTCTGGCAACTCTGGCATCACTAACATAAAAAAAAAAAAAAAAAAAAAAATGACATGCGGATGATACGCGGATGCTACAGTCACTAAACCGTTATGCACGGTTATGAAACGCTGTTAACACGTTCTAGTGGGCATAGTAGACCGTATCGTGTTACTTTCCGTGCCTGATACGATCATAGTACGGTCATGGTATGGTACGGTGTAGTGGGCAGAGACCTTAAGCGTTATTCTCGGAATAAAAGTTTGGTGAAATCCAGCCTAAGCAAACTTATCTTATTCCCACGGCAATCAACCGAGCTATTACGAAAACAAGATTAAGGAAAAACAAACATTTTCTTACGTTACGTTACAAGGGCAGCTTATTAACTAATTAAATATTTAGCAGACCCGTGTAGGGATCGCTGGCAGATTACAAGCATTCCGACCTTCTTAAAGTATGCTTCCATTTATTAACTTAACACTGTTGCGGTCTAGTACCACTGACCTGCGCAATTTTCTGACATTAGAGAAGAATGCTTCCGGAGAACAGCAATGCTGTAATGCATCCTATAAGGTAAACGTCTCAGTACCTATTCTAAAGCGTTAGACAATACGGCCTCAGGTTATAAACTATCTGTGTGCCAAATTTCATCAGAATCCGTCAAGCCGTTTTATCTTGAAAGAGTAACAAACATCCACACATCCATCCATTATATTTAAACTTTCACGTTTATAATATTACCGGGATTATTAGCCTGGATGCCCTGAACAAGTGTCCCACTGCGGGCAAAGCCCCCATTTTCCTCTTTTTATAAATATATATTGGATATTTTCATAGTTTCGTTTGATTTTCTGTAACTGAAACATTTTGGGCGAAACAATAGGTAATTAGACTTTTTGACCAACAAACCAAGTGTCTTGTCTCATTGTGCCATGTGGGTATCAATCCAAATTGCAAATGAAATACATAGCCAAGTTATTCTGTAGCTACAGACGTTAAAGGAACTCAAATAAGACATTTTGTACTTTACCTTTCCTTTTTAATGCTCGCAAATAATCTTACCATCTCCCTCTTCTCACAGCACAGCCCATCTCGACTCAAGTCGAGTCGATTGCGGTTGAATCAGGGGGGGCACACTTACATATATCATCACTTTTCATGCGACTACAGCGATCTCTGGTGTTTGCCGAAGAACTAAATTAGCGGCCATCTTGGTTCACTTGTCAAACTTGTCAGTTGTCATTCATCGGCCATGGCCATGGCGTACCAAATTGTACGGTCAAGGACTTTAATTGATAGGCCACTTTCCAATGTTCGTATTTTAGCCGTATAATGCAAATCGGGTTTAGCCGCTTATACTTCGTATATGCTGATTTGAATTAGACGGCTAAAATACGAATAGTGGCAATTAGCCTATCAATTAAAATCCTTGACTATACATTGCTATAGGTACGCGTATCTATAGCTGTGCATCACCACCAACATATACATATAGATAGGTATACATCTATAGAAACGTCACATTAGTTCTTGAGCAGCCGTAGGGCGGTAGCACCTTCCATACATGCATATTTGACCATAGAGTTGCCACTCTTGTTCATATAATATTACAATACTCTTTGGGTCGAATAACAATCGATCGTTCTCTCGTTTTTCCTGTCACCAAATCGTAATAATATTCCATTGCCACATCCTATTGCCACCCTATATCTATACAAAAAGTTAATAGAAGACAAGTAAAATAAAACTCGCCAAACCGTTCAGTCATCTATAATAATAATATTCTAGAATACAAACTTAAGGATCAGGTGGTGCGTATGCCAGTCCCAAGTTCCTTAGCTCGCAGTCCTCTTGTATGAAGTCCTTTAAGAGGAGTTTGCTTAGCGCTGCACGGCGCACCTGAATAAATAATTAGAATTTTTAGTGATTTGCTTTTATATATTCTAAAAATTATCTATTTACGCATGTAGTCTTATGTAGCTATTAGTGTGCAGTTTATTTATCTATCTAAACAGCGATCCGGGTGTCACCAACGGTACTGGCTGAAAATCAGCGCTGAGGTGTGCTATAAACGCCTCAGCATTATGCTGAGCCAGTGTCCGATTTGCAACCGCAATGAGACGCATTCTATCTTTATCTTTCGTGTCGTCTTTTGTTTTGTAAAAATTTTAATGTTGTGTCTTGTTTTGTTGTAAAGTACCTGGGCGACCGAGCTCTGCTCGGGCAGAAACTCGGTACCAAGCGTTTTCCCAGAGATAAGACCAAGCTAGATCAATTTTTCATCCCCGAAAACCCCCAAATACCAAATTTCATCGAAATCGTTGGAACCGTTTCCGAGATCCTGATGATATGGGGGGGGTGAGAGGGGGGGAGGGGATGCGGGGGAGGGAGCGCGGGGGCATTAAAGGGGGGATGAAAATTTCATTGATTTTGCCGTAGGATGCACCGTTTTCAAGATATTTGACTAAAACACCGGAGGTTGGGTGAGTCACGGTAAACTATCGTCCGTAAACCGACTTTACAGACAACCGGCTTTTCCTGTTCTGTGCTCCCAATAGGGAACGTGCACATAGACGGTGCTGCCAACTGGTGCCATAAGGGTGCCATCAATTTGAATGTTTTACCTTGATAAGTTTGTTTTACTGTCCGCATAGTGTCTCGTCTGTAGCATTAGTGCTGCCGCCTATAGTTACTGCACGTTCCCTAAACTAACAAAAAAGTAACTTTTCACGACACTGCTCGAAAATGTGGCCATAGATAACCTAAATCCAGTACACAAAACTGCCTATATATGTACATTTAACAGCTGATTCATTTATGGCGCGCAAACACGACAACAATGTTACACTAATCGAAAACAGGTCGTATCAGTATATGTATTTCATAATACGATACGACTTTTTCAAAGATAATTTCTGAATTTCATTCCCGGCGTGCTGAAACGACCAATCAAAAGTAATCGTCTGCTGCATGTGAAATTCAATTGACCAATGAGAATGCGTCATTCATGACTTTAATGAGGTGTTTTTTTTCCTTAAACGCATAATATGCACAAAATGCTTTAATTTTTTTTTAAGTATGAAAAACGCCACAGCATTAAACTTTTTAAGCGCTGCAAGGTTAAGGTTTTTATTTTTTAATTATGTGGTTTTTGATACTGGCCACTAGGCCGGTAAGGCGTCCGGCGACGCGTCGTGACGGCGACTAAATCAAACATAGTTCGAGTTATGTGAGCGGCCGTAGCGGCCGCAACGGCCGCTCACATTAACTCTAACTATGATTGATTAAGTTCCCGACCGACTGAAATGACGCAGAACACTAAAATCAGCTTTCCAGGGAAAAACATCACAATGAGTTTTAACAACTGCCCCCATGCAAACATTAACATAAACTTTAATTAAATATTTATTTTTATTATAAGAAACGTTTTTTATTTCCTCGCATTAGTCGTGAAAAGCACAATGTTTAGTCTCGGCCAAAAGTGCAATAGATGGACTCGTACTTTCGAGGGCCTCCGCTACGCGTCGGCCCTCAAACAAACTCGTCCATCTATTGCTTACTTTCCAGCCTCTACAACAATGTACTATTTTCTCACAAAAAAGTAACTTTTTCTCACAAAAGAAGAAACTTGACGTTTTCTCATAAAAAATAAACTTAAAAAAAAAACTAAAAATCTTGAAAAAAAACGTGGAATCGAACCGAGGTCGGCTGGATCCGCGACCACCCGATTTCTAATGTGCCATTATGATCTGCTCGAAGTTGGCGAAATTTAGCTTTATATTCTAATGCAAACAAAAATAGCCGGAAAACACGAGTAAAAGCGATTTTCTGAAAATGAAACATAGCTAGATCAGTTTTTCATCCCCGAAAACCCCCACATACCAAATTTCATCGAAATCGTTGGAGCCGTTTCAGAGATCCTGATTATATATATACACATATATATATATATATATACATATATACAAGAATTGCTCGTTTAAAGGTATTAGATAGATTAGATTAGATAAATGTACTTATTTTCTTTATTTCTTTTATGTGTCTGGTCGGTAAAAATATATAAATATCTGTGGACACGGATCCGAATACGAATATTAGGTGTCAAGATTAGAGGACTTTATGGGTGTCGCTTCGCTCTAAACGAAAGCAGCAACACAACAGGTATCATAATTGTAGCAAAATATCCGCTGTGATGTTGGACCCACAGGCGTCCCTCACTAATTACAACCTTCGCGGAATGGACGCCCGTAAACATTAAAATGAAATGGTTGGATACAGAGAACTACTTAATTCTCCTACGTGCTTTATTTGACCATCAAAAACGGAATTAGGATTTAATAGGGATTTTAAAGGACGGGCATGCATTGTCGGTACAGAAGACGTCGATCGGCTCGGCTCAATTCGGCCCGTGTAGCCGAGCCGATCAACGTCTTTTTCGCTCTTATTGCGTTGACACAAAGGTTTTTCCGATCGACTGACTGATATGGGGGGGGAGACCCTAGTTGGCATAGAAGTGCTTCATAACTAGCAATTGTCATACAAAATCTATGGGAGGTGGATCGTATTTTGACTTTTGACAGGTCATAAAAAGTAGGTAATTCTATTTATTGGTGGTATCAGTCCAAACCAAAAAAAAGGAACCCGAAACCGGCGAGCATGTTTGAAACGACTAATGAATGATAGTTGTGGAAGCGAAAGATTTCAGTCAGGATTGTAGCAGGGCAGGTGGAAACAAATAGTCTCTGCCTACCCCCTGCTGGGAAGGAGGCGGAATTGCTTGTATGTATAAGGGCCAGTTAGCTAGCTCCCTACACTTTCTTGTTCGTGGACTGCAGAGAAAGAAGCCGTAGTCGTACTTAGTCGATGTATAGCTTATTCAAAGTTAAGTAAAATTAAGTTACGACGTTAGAAGACTTATAAGCAATACTTTCTCTTCAGATGTGTTTCGTACAACTGTTAATTACGCACTATTATTTAACTTAAATTATCGCCATGCCATGACGCGGTCAAAAGGTCGCGTGTAAGCAAAAATGTGTATGTAGTACGTCAGGTAAGACCGTACCTAAAATACCTATGTTACTGTATGTACTTACAGAGGCGTATAGGTAACGCCACCAGAGTTGAGGCCACGCACACAACCACATCTCTTGTAATGACAGCGGGATTTTGACGTTGTGTTGTCGTTAAACGTAAACACAACGTCAAAATCCCGCTGTCATTACATGAGATGTGGTTGTGTGCGTGGCCTCAACTCTGGTGGCGTTACCTATAACTATAGGGCAGCAGGGCTGGCAAAATGCCACGGGCCCCCGACCGGTATCCTACTATCTCGCCTCATTAGTTTTTCGTTTAATTCTTATTTCGTCTCATTCTGTATTCGTCATTCATTCTTTATTCCTCTTATTCGCCATCCGTCACTATCTTATTCGGTCAAATTCTGTAACTTGTCTCTCTCAATAAGTCTTATCTAGTCGTTTTTCTTCACGGTCTTCCTTAGACTGATTCGTCGTACTTCCCTTTCGTTTTTTGTCTTATTTACTAACAAACATTTATTTACCAGCATTTAGCGAATAAGTAAATGAGACAAAAAACGAAAGGGAAGAACGACGAATGAGTCCAGGGAAGACCGTGACGAAAAACTAATAAGACGTAAGTATTAAGAGATAGACAAAATGCAAAATTTGACCAAAAAAGATAGTGACGGATAGTGAACAAGACGAAGATGAATGCAGAATGAGACGAAATAAGAATTAAACGAAAAACGAATGAGGCGAGATAATAGGATACTCCCCGACCCTAGAGGGCGGCCCAAGAGGCGCCGCGAGCTCAGAAATTGACGATTTTTACTGTGAGGGTCCCGTCTAAAGTATATTTGCCACGGGCCTCAGATGGTAGGTATAGTTAGCATTATTATTTCTGTGGCTAAGGTTGACTTTTCCAACCGAGTGAAGTCACTGACTGTCATCATAATTATTGCAAGGGAAAATCGACCTCGTATCATGACGTGCAAATTAACTTCAACCGTAAGGTGGTAGACCATATTTTATTTTTACTATACACTTTTACTTTTACTATATACTTTTAAAAAACCTTCTACTTATTTCAAATTAATGCGCAAATTGAACTGAACATCCATTATCCATGTTTAGATACGAGCTTTTTTAAAAGTAGTGACGATATGTGTCTTGATCCCTATTCGTGAGAGAGATCTATAAAATGATTGCTAATAGCAATAGTGAAAGCAATAGAGTCAATACCTGGAACACATCCTTCGTACAATTTACGACCTTTTCCATTTCGAGTTACAGGCTGGTGAATTCATCCGTCGCGATGCTAATGGAACGTAAAATACGAAAGGCGGCCGCCGTATAAAACTAATGTCTGTCTCAGCTGGATTTGCATTCACTGACTGAATCCAGGGTCACCATATTATCGAAATTTAAAAAATACTTGTCTACTGAGAATAACAGTTATTAGGGTTCCGTACCCAAAGTGTGCAAAGGGGACCGTATTACTGAGACTCAGCTGTCTGTCTGTCTGTCCGTCCGTCTGCCAAAGGCCTCTATCTCTTGAAACGTATACAGGGTTATTTGTAATTCACTAGCATCCTTTTAACCCTAAACTCCTACCACTTAAACAAATCTTTTTTGTTTTACGACTTTTGTCATAACTTTATATTTTTGGCGTAATAACGTTTTGAAAATTTGAGATTACCTGTATTTTTACGATACTCTGTGCCGTGTATGGAAAAAAAATGTACTCCATTTTAAAAAGTCGTATGACAAAAAACATTTGTTTAAGTGGTAGGAGTTTAGGGTTAAAAGGATGCTAGTGAATTACAAATAACCCTGTAATAGCTTGAAAATTTTCATCGATTATGTACCTATTACTATGGCCGCTACAACAACAAATATGTAGGTACTAAAAATAAAATGAAGTCAAAATTAAACGGGGTTGTCATACATGTGTCGAGAAGGAGGAGGAGCGGTGCCTCCTGACACAGGCTTTTTTA
Source organism: Archips xylosteana (assembly GCA_947563465.1). NCBI lineage: Eukaryota > Metazoa > Arthropoda > Insecta > Lepidoptera > Tortricidae > Archips > Archips xylosteana. Next base: position 2,567,434 of record OX387360.1, read on the forward strand.
AGCTTACAAGGAGGCTCCGGCGACTATTTTGTATAATCTTATTATCTAACTAATAAAACATTTTTCATTTTTTTCATTTTTTTTTTCAGTGTTTTTAACTCCGGCGACGGTTACTAAGCGACAGCCGGCAGGTTGCTAAGCAACGCGAGCGACCCTATGCTGTTCGAATGCTTACCTACCTATAAGTTTGCGATTTTGGTGCTTATATTTCGGCGATTTTATACTGAACTAATTTTAAAAAATTGGACGGATATGAGGAACCCTTCATGTATGAGAAGAAGACACATACTAAGTAGGTACGGAACCCAACAGCACCAATGGCCCAAAACTCACTTAGCCGTTCTCTTTTGCTTTCTTTCTTTGGTAATAATTAATAATCAAACTTCGAAAATTTCCGGACATTCGAATAGGGAATAATGTTAACCCTATACGTGGAACATATACCTATTCGATTTTCCGACTCTCACCGTCATAAAGCAGGGTTGTAAAAAAATAATTGTAGCCATTTTGATAGTGCTTAAACCGTACTAAAAACAATATTGTCTTTATAACGAGCTGTTGTAATCTATCGCTTTCTAAAATTGGCACTGTCTCTCGGTTAGGTACGTCTTCGGGCGTTTCTTCTAAGTACTTCTATTTGCACCTACCTTTTATTTTTTTACAGAATTATGCGGCCTGTTATTCGGATGAAGAAATAAAGGGTTTCCTATTTCCGATACAATCATCATGTCTCCGTTTTTTATAACGAGCCATTTAGATTATCCGCCGTGGTGGCCTAGTGGTTTAACCTATGGCCTCTCTCAAGCAGAGTCGGGGATTCTAGCGGCTAGAAACTGCAATGTCTTGATGTCGCCAGATATGTCAGGCGAAGTTAAGCGAAGTCGCACGACTTCGCCTGACGTCGCTACCAACGCAAGTCGCGCGATATCGACAGATATTTCGCGAAGTCGCACGACTTCGCCTGACAATGACAACGTTACGGGCATAAGTCACGCAATGTCAACGAAATTTATTTCCGTTCACTACCCGATGTCGCCAGATACTCTTTACGTCAGGGAAAATCGCGCGACTTCGCGTGACATGTCGCCGACATGGTGTCGCGGAACATTTGTTCCCTATTGGCTATGTGCGAAGCGGGTGTACAGAAAACGATCGCAGCGCACAACATGGCAAAAGTTGGAAGTAAATTCGGAGGAAATGTTGATAGATAGATAGATAGACTCATTTATTTCTGATTGAAAATTACAATTATATTCAGCATTCGTAATGTCACAAATATAATGAATTCACAAAAAGATCGTCAAAAGAATTTGAAAAACATAAATGGAAAATATATTGATTTAAAATGTCACAAAGATAATAATATTAAAAACAATAAAAGTGAGATAAAACAAAAATGTCAATAAAATATTAAATCACATAATATGAAGATGTCATAAGACCAAATAATCAATAAATAATAACAATAAAAACAAAAACAATAAAAATATATACATACAAATTCAGATGTCAAAATTAAATAATGATAATATCATACTCTTTTACAGAGTACAATGATTTATCCATAAGCAGATTTTTAAGTCTGCGTCCAAATGTTTCGTCCGAACATTCACTTTTTAAGTCAGAGGGTAGACAACGCTACGCGGCGCCACCGTCGTGCACGTAGCCAATAATGAATCCTAGGATTCCTACGCTTTACCTCAAAGGTCAAAAGGTTTAGTCAAAGGTTTTTGTAATGCCACTGTACCTACTGTTTTTGGTGTTCAGTAAAGAATATACATAATATATTTACTTACATTGTATTGTATTGTCATTTACTTAAAATGTTTAATCTAATACCTTTAAACGAGCAATTCTTGTATATACAGTTGTGGCCATATAATTAAGAACGATTATTTATTGAGATGATTTTTTCAAAGTAACAAGTATAACTAATTGCCCGTATTTTTTTTATTTCTCTCGGTATTGCAAAACTTTTCCGTACTACCGGTACATTCATTTATGCAACATTGTTGGCTAAAAAATTAATAGAGAAACTTTATACATTCGATCTGAACCTAGTTAATACTAGGTTCAGATCGAATGTATAAAGTTTCTCTATTAATTTTTTAGCCAACAATGTTGCATAAATGAATGTACCGGTAGTACGGAAAAGTTTTGCAATACCGAGAGAAATAAAAAAAGTACTAATGTACTTACTGGCTGGTCACGTAATTAAGAACGCTGAATAGTTTATTATTTTTTCAAATTTAAATAGAGAACACTGTGTGGCTCTGTGGTTGTAGATTATTATTCGTATAATTTTGGCGCCATTTCGTGCTGTTAAAGTCTTAAAAGTGATTACTTCGTATAAAAACAATGGGGAAAAATAAAAGTTGTGATAAATCTACAAGAGAAGTAATAATAAAACTTCGCGAGAAGAATTGGTCGTATAAAAAGATAGCCGACCATCTGCAATGTTCAAAAACAATGGTTTTCCATGCCGTAAAGCATTTTTCCACGTATCAAACTACTTCAAACGTTCCGCGTGGACCTAGACAGAGAAAGTCATCTCGTCGAGATGATCGAAATATCGTTCGTTTGGCAAAACAAAATCCTTTTAAAGGGTCTAATGAGTTGAGAAAAGAATATTTTGGCGAAAACAACCCTCTCTCTGCACGCACTATTCGAAGGCGTTTGGTAGAAAATAAGTTGAACGGAAGGATAGCAAGGAAGGTGCCTATGTTGAAACGATGTCATAGGCAAGCCCGACTTGCATTTGCAAGAAGGTATGAAAACTGGACAGTCAGACAGTGGAAAAACGTTCTTTTTTCTGACGAGACAAAAATAAATAGGGTATGTTCTGATGGAAAACGATATGTACGACGCCCTCCGAATAAATCATTCGACCCAAAGTACACAAAAGTGACATTAAAGCGTGGCGGGGGAAATGTGAAAATTTGGGGGTGCTTTTCTGGACATGGCGTTGGACCTGTTAGGCTGATAGAAGGAAACATGGATCAATTCCAATACAAAAATATACTGCAAGAAACAATGTTACCATATGCCGAAGACGTGCTTCCGGTTATTTGGACATTCCAGCACGACAATGATCCAAAGCATACTGCACGCACCGTTAAGGAATTCCTCACATCACAATCAGTTTCAGTCTTAGATTGGCCAGCCAACAGCCCAGATCTTAACCCAATAGATCATCTTTGGTGCGAAGTCAAGAAAAAGGTTTCAAATCGACAGTGTGGCAATTTGAGAGAGCTGTACGACGTTTTCTTAGAAGAATGGAACTCTATTTCTCTTGCGAAATGTCAAAAATTGATAGATTCAATGCCTCGCCGGTGTAAAGCCGTAATTAAAAGCCGTGGACATGCTACTAACTATTAATTTTAGTTCAAATGTATTAAATTGCTTTTTTTTCTATACCAACTTCACATTAATATGATTTATTTAATCTAAGTTTCATATAAAACAACTCTCGAGCAGTTTAATAAATCGTTCTTAATTATTTGTCCAGCTTCATTACTATTTGAATTTATTAGTATAGAGAACAAATAAAATTTGTAAAAAAAAAATGTTAGCAATTATACACTATTATTATTAATCCTGTTTGCTCTATCCATGTGGCTATTTTATAACATAACTTGTTACTTCTAAGAATGAACACAACTAGACATATGACATGATTTAGATAAAAAAAAATCGGAAACTTCAAATCGTTCTTAATTGTATGACCACCACTGTATGTATATATATATATATATATATATATATATATATATATATATATATGTATATCTAATACCTTTAAACGAGCAATTCTTGTATATATGTATATATATATGTATATATATAATCAGGATCTCGGAAACGGCTCCAACGATTTCGATGAAATTTGGTATGTGGGGGTTTTCGGGGATGAAAAACTGATCTAGCTATGTTTCATTTTCAGAAAATCGCTTTTACTCGTGTTTTCCGGCTATTTTTGATTGCATTAGAATATAAAGCTAAATTTCGCCGACTTCGAGCAGATCATAATGGCACACATAAGAAATCGGGTGGTCGCGGTTCCAGCCGACCTCGGTTCGATACCACGGTTTTTTTCAAGATTTTTAGTTTTTTTTTTATGAGAAAACGTCAAGTTTCTTCTTTTATGAGAAAAAGTTACTTTTTTGTGAGAAAAAGTTACTTTTTTGTTAGAAAAAGTATTATAGGGAACGTGCAGTAACTATAGGCAGCAGCACTAATGCGACAGAAGAGACACTATGCGGACAGTAAAACAAACTTATCAAGGTAAAACATTCAAATTGATGGCACCCTTATGGCACCAGTTGGCAGCACCGTCTATGTGCACGTTCCCTATTGGGAGCACAGAACAGGAAAAGCCGGTTGTCTGTAAAGTCGGTTTACGGACGATAGTTTAACGTGACTCACCCTCCCCCCCACTCCGGTGTTTTTGTCAAATATCTTGAAAACGGTGCATCCTACGGCAAAATCAATGAAATTTTCATCCCCCCTTTAATGCCCCCGCGCTCCCTCCCCCCCCCCCCCCCTCTCACCCCTCCCCCCACCCCTCCGGTGTATATAACAGGATCTCGGAAACGGTTCCAACGATTTCGATGAAATTTGGTATTTGGGGGTTTTCGGGGATGAAAAATTGATCTAGCTTGGTCTTATCTCTGGGAAAACGCTTGGTACCGAGTTTCTGCCCGAGCAGAGCTCGGTCGCCCAGGTACTTAGGTACTAACAGCAAGCGTCTGCCATTTGGCCTGGCGCAACTCCTCGCGTATGAACATCATCTCCGGCCGCAGGTCCTGGTGCGCCAACGGGTCCATGATGATCTGCAGACGAGGGTCGATGTTCGCCAGCTGCTGGTCACTGTTGGGAGAAAGTTTTGAAGGCCATCGTGTATCAAGCCGGGTGGTTTTAATAGGTGAATGAGCAGCGAGTTCGCCGCAAGTGCGCAACGATTTCGTCGCGCCTATAGGGCTGGCTGAGTGGGACGCCATGATGTACAAAAACTGATGTTAGACGTAGTTACGCGAGTATACACGTAACGTAACCAAAGCGTAACGTAGGAACGTTTTGTGTGCTCTTCTTACCCTCTTTAGGAATACAGGCGTGATTTTATGTAGGTATGTATGTACTTTCATATTATTATTACTACTAACAATCGAGCTCCAACATCGGCTTCGAGGACCCCCGCTTCCTCTAAGTCGACGGGCGCTTCCTCCTCATCCTTTTCTTCCTCTGCTGACATTGCTAGCGATTCGTCCCTTCTGATTCAAATTACTATAGAAAGCTGGAAAATGTACGCAACGAAATCGCACAACAATTTAAGATGTCAACAGTAAATATGCCCTCATTTGTTTATGTTTTGAATTGAAATACCTATTCAGTCAGGACGATAATTATGTTTAAAAACAGCGCCATCTGTATTTTCACGGCTACCCTTTTTCGAATGACGGACGTTCTAATTTAGGACCACAATCAAGAGCAGCGTAAGTTTCAAAAACATTCCATTTACTTTGTTTACCTTTTTGGTCAAAAATTTTCTTATCAACGCAACTAACAAAATTAACATATATAATTATACAAATGTTTTATTACGCAATTAACATGGAAGAAAGCATATTATAAGAATGGTAACGCAATCATTACGTAATTTAGTTTCTGAACGCACGTCGAATCATTGAGGCGTTTTTCAGTTCAAAACATTCAGCAACTACGACCTTGTACTAAATCCTTGACCAATCCCAGGAACGAACGCCTGAAACAACGCTAGGATTGGTCGATATTGGGGTCAACACAAAATTGTTTGAGGCGGAAAAGTTCCCAGGGGTGAGTGAACCGCCTCATTGTCTTGTCATTTTATTGCACTCGCCTCTAATAATAATACATTAATTAGTCGTCTTCGCGCTGCTAATTCGGGGCGTGCATCAAGTGATCATAGGTCGTGCAGCCATGCCGATGTGAGTAATACCAGAGGTGTGGCAGCTGACCGACGACAAGCGTCGTATTCTCGTGCAAGTGACAGTAGTGAAAAAGTGAAAAATATTCTTCCTATCTCGCCGCAAGATGACCGAGTACAAGTTAGTCGTGGTCGGCGCTGGTGGCGTCGGCAAATCCGCATTGACTATACAGCTAATACAGAATCATTTCGTGGACGAGTACGACCCCACGATAGAGGATTCGTACAGGAAACAGGTGGTAATAGATGGTGAAACGTGTCTATTGGACATCTTGGATACGGCGGGACAGGAGGAGTACTCCGCTATGCGGGATCAGTACATGCGTACGGGGGAAGGGTTCCTGCTTGTGTTCGCGGTAAACAGTGCTAAGAGTTTCGAGGACATCGGGTCCTACCGCGAGCAGATCAAGCGAGTAAAGGACGCTGAGGAGGTGCCCATGGTGCTTGTGGGGAACAAGTGTGACCTGCAGGCCTGGGCCGTGGACATGACGCAAGCCAGAGAGGTATGTTTATTGTCACACCCACACAACAACACAATGTTTATGTCTAGTAAACTCCCCTGTACATGTTTTGTTGTACACAATACACAACATACTAGTAGTTTTGTATGTTTTTGTGTATTATATACTTAACTGACAGTACTTTTACCAAATGTTTCCATTTTGTTTCATAACATAAACTGTTTCCTTCCATACATAAGTTGATGTTTAAATGTTGTGTGATTTTGTGAAAATTGGCTTTACCAAGTATGTACAGTCAAAACCGTTTATAGCGACACCAATTACAACAACATTGGATGTAACAACCAAGAAAAAAACCCAACACAATCTTATATACCAAAGTAACACTGGTTACAATGACCAATTGTGTTTGATGACCAAATATTGCTGTCCCTTGAATGTTGTTATAAACGGTTTTGACTGTATAATAAAAGACTTTTTAAGTTCAAACTTTTTATTGCATAAATGTTGTTATGATCTTAAAACAGATATAGCTTTGACAAATACCCTGAAAGGGCACAGTAATATAAATACATAAGAAGGGTAGAGGTTTAAAAGTTTGATTACCTTAACCACATAGGCCGGCTGTTGGACTTGAGATTTCTTCTGGTGCCACAAACATACTGACAGCAACAACATATATTGCACCTTCGGTACAACAGTGTATCATCTCGAAATAATACACCATTTTAATTTAGACTTTCCGCAAATTAAGTAAAGTCTAAATTAAAATGGTGTATTATTTCGAGATGATACACTGTTGTACCAAAGGTGCAAATGATTGTAAGTGCATTAGAAACTTTTTAGTACTTTGCACCTTGTATGTTGTTGCCGTTGATACATGAGTGTACTCTTTCAAACTTTTGTGATTTTCCCTCATAAGTGACCTGAGGTACTAAAGTGTATACATATTTTTGCCCTTGACTGTACTTATCACACAAACAATATTTACCTCGGCATTCTATGTGCGTCAACTCGTGACCACAGAAGCTCCAATGTAGCTGAAATGTTGGGGTAAATATTGTTTGCGTGATATGTCCCGTTTAGTATAAGGCCGGGGCCGCACTGGTAAGGCGACCGGCGACGCGACGCGACGGCGACTAAATCAAACATAGTTGATTTAGTCGCCGTCGCCGCTGCGGCCGCTCACATAACTCGAACTATGTTTGATTTAGTCGCCGTCGCGTCGCGTCGCCGGTCGCCTTACCAGTGCGGCCCCGGCCTAATAGTTATACATGAGTCCAATGAGTACCAAACTACAACAGCAGCACTATGTGAAGATCAGGAAAATGCATATTTGCGTTCCCAAAAGTGAATGTGCTAAATGGTAGTTAAACATTTAAAACAACTGACTGGGAAAAGTTCCACTGTGATTCAGAAATTACCCATGCAATTGGTATAGGTATTGGATATGATTAACAGAGAACGCAATTTTCACGGCAAAATATAAGACTGTTGCAATCAAGCTAGTGCTAGTACCAATTTTTTATCAATATCAATAGTTGTGCAATAGAAGAAAAAACGGTCCACTAAAAAAAAAACATATTTAATACAAAATTTGAAAATAGAGAATTCTAAAATGAATAGAGAGCTCCAATGACAATGCTATAATCAAATACCACAAACAAAGAAGTTATTATTTTTTTCCTTCATAAGAACTACATAAAATATAATCATTAGTATTTGAAACTGTCTTAATGTCAAAGTAGTAAAGTTGACATTTGCTTGTATGCCCTTTATTTAGTATGCTAAAGTTAAAGTTGTAATGTAATATCTAATGACCTTAAAATCAACAACACATTTAAGTTTATTTCATAACCAGTTAGTCATGGCACAGTATTAGTAATGTATCTTATAAATAAACAAATGATGATGCATCATAACAATATACAATGAAGGAGGAAATTGTACAACTTTGTGGGCATGTGTTGATAACATTATTTCAATGTATCATAAATAGGTCAATGTCATGTTTTTATCTTACTGTTAAACTTATAGGAAAAGTTGTGATCAGCAATAGATGGTAGATAGTGGCTACAATATATATAAATGGTGATGAAAGCATAAGATGGATAAGACTTTCATTAAATTTAGAGTAATACAAGTTAGAAATGAAGTATCTTTTTGAATATATATTTCAACTTAATTTTTTATTACTTTTACGGTCATCCCGTGAAACCATATATTTCATACTAAATACAAACTGAAATATAGATGCACAGAAAAAACCCCAGAAAAAAAATGCTGGGAATCAAACCCAGGTCCTCAGCATTCCGTGTTGTGTGCTATACCCGTATACCACCACTGGTCTAGAGGTTAGACACGAATTTTTCTCATACATCGTACATTTCAATCTGTTAAATAGTCACCTTATGCAGTGATACAGCGCGCATCTATGTTATGCCCTCTATCAAGAGACTTCAACACTCCTTCGGAACTAACTGCTCGCCCGGACCAAGAGATGGTGCTACTGAGCCAACTTTTACAAGTTAGAAATGAAGTACCTTTTTGTATTTATTTTTCAACTTCATTTTTTATTACTTTTACGGTCATCCCGTGAAACCATATATTTCATACTAAATATAAACTGAAATATAGACAGAAAAAACCCTAGAAAAAGACCAAATTGGTCTTTGGTCTAACAAACCTAAACCTAACCTATTGCATTCTATAACATGGCATTTAAAAAAGTCCTGAAAAAAATACCGTTTCAGAAATAAATCTCTGTATGACTAATTTTGATTATGATGAATGATGCATTATGACTTATTAAATTATACAAAACAAAGGGACCCCAAATATTTTGACTTTGGCTTTGAAACATGATGTTGAATTTTTGTGTGAACCATTCATTATGATGCAGAGAGAGAAGCAGTTAAATTGAAATTCTGGTACAGTTGCGGAATGAAAAGGTTTGTCACTTTTCGACTCTTATGTCAACAAGTTAAGGTCGAAAAGTGACGAACTTTTCATTCCGCTGCTATACTTTACTAAGTTTCCTACGGGAGTTCCTGAAAATTAATTAAATCCTGGTTTTCTGGGATTTTACGTGCGTACATCCGAATCCCATGGGAATATTGGATTAAAAAGTATCCTATTATGTTACTCCCGAGCTCCAACTATCCACATACCAAAAATATCTCCCAATTTCGTTCCGGCGTGAAAAGACAACAGCTACTTGCATTTAAAGTAGTATAAAACAGTACTTTGCTGACAGACTGAAGACCAGTGGCGTAGCGTAGACGATTCCGGTTCATTCCAACCAAATATCATAATGGCCTTTTCCATATTTTACTAAATCTCAAATTGTCTTAGTTCCAAAATGCCTAAATTCCCAAATTGACTTATTTTTAATACAATAAAATGTCGTAATAACATAATACACATTACATCCGATATCCAAAATGTATAGTTGGTAAAATGAACAATAACTTCAAATACCGAATTGGGATGTCCCAATTTTTGACAACGTATAATAAATCGAAAACCGTTTGGAGAAATAGGCTCTGTGAAGCGTTCTCAGAAATCAGATTCCAAAAATATGATAAACTGAATTAAATAAAGAAAATTTAAGTAATGACCTTCATTTGACCCCTGCAGTGAATCGTCACAAAGGCAGATATAAAGCAGGTCTACACTCTAAAGCAAATTGACAGTTTGAAATGTTGCTGTCCTGCTTATAATAGCAAAGAGTGACAAAGACAGAACTTTAATCACATGATGCGCACCTGGCTTTAAACAGTTGTCATTTATCGTAAAGTCCGAAATGTATTACGAGTATTTCCAATGTATTTTTACAAATTTAATTATTAAATTACTACGTTACAAGTTAATATAAAATAATTTAAATATCAGATTTTAATAAAAAATATCTATTTACTATCACACCATTTAACAAACAGGAATAATCGAAGCTAAAAGAAGAGAAATAAATAAAACTATATTTTGTCATGGTTCATTTAGGACCCTAAGCCGTACTAACTTGTATTATTGACAGTGACAAGACAAATCAGAGGCCCTACCACGAAGTGCATAATTCGAGCTTCGTTTCGTGCCGTCCCGCTCACGCCAATATGATTTAACACGAGAGTGAGAGGGATAATACGATACGAACTTCGATTTTCGAATTTCGTAGTAGCCCCTCATCAGTGCCACAGATTATGTTATGTACGACTTGTTTTTTTCTAGGTAATGGAACGTGGCTCTCTCACTGTGACGTCACCCAACGTATTTCTTAAAAAAATTATAAAAAATTAAATACTCAACCAAATTCAAAATCGATGAAAATAGTATCTTAAAATATCCTATTCTTTCCAAAAAAAATATAAAAACTATAGGTTATTTTTTTTGGTGCATCCCAATTAATATTAAGACTGAGAAGGTGATAATGCATTAGTTTCATAATTACCAAAATTCAAAAATGCCTTTTGTTGACAGGCCCAAAGATCAAAATGACACTGTCTCATAATACCTAAAATTTTAACCTCGCAGTATTTTAGTGTTACGTATTTATAAATGTGTAAACTTCAACATAATTTTAGATATTTTGACAATGTGACGTTTTTGTATCTAGTTAATTTGAGTTTTAGACATTTTGGGAAATGGTATAATTGAAAATTCATCAAAACATGATCAAGTCAAGTTTTAGATATTTTGGGAAATGGTAGAATTGAAAATTTATCCGAACGCGATAGAGTCTAATTGAATTATAGTCATATTAAGAATACGGTCATTTAAGAAATAGGCGTGAGTCATTTCGAGCTTTATACATTATGAGAATAATCTGTTTTCACATTTTGATATTCTAGGAACACGTTATTATGATATTTGGTTGGAATGAACCGGAATCGCGTAGACTAATATAGACGTGGGTGGAGTCGCATCAGCGAGGCCCGTTTTTCGTTCCCAAGTTCTACCCAGTGGCGGTGCAGGACCTAAATTTCATGCGGGCAAGATGTATTAACCATTCGAGGCCGCGAAGCCGTGGGCAGTGGCGTAACTATTGGCTAAGTGCACGACGGTGGCGCCGCGTAGCGTTGACAACATTTCCTCCTCATTTACTTCCAATTTTTGCCATGTTGTGCGCTGCGATCGTTTTCTGTGGGTGCAAAGCGGGTGGTGGGGTCACCACCCGCTTTGCACATACACAATACCAATAAAGTGGCCCTCCCGCTAAAAATCGTCACGTTGTTATTTTATTTTAATGTTAATCTCAGCTCGGAACCTCTTGGGCCGGGGCCCTCTATGAGCGGGGGCCCGTGGCATTTTGCCAGCCCTGCCACCCTGTAGTTACGCCACTGCTGAAGACAGACAACGCAAAACAAGCGCGAGTTCTAAATGCAACCTCCAACAATTTCAGGTGGCGCGAAGTTACGGCGTACCGTTCGTGGAGACCTCAGCCAAGACGCGTATGGGCGTCGACGACGCATTCTACACGCTCGTGCGGGAAATACGCAAAGACAAGGAGTCCCGCGGCAAGAAATACAGGAATCGGCACAAGATGGGTGTCCGTCGCCCCATTAAATGCGTTCTACTCTAAATTGGTAACTTAAAATACTAATATTCATGGATATCTTAGGAATTTGTGTTTTCTATTTTATTTTATTTATATGTCGCCAGTCGCAGTCGTGCTGCACGTTAGCGGCCGCTAACGCACATGTGCGATCGAATTTTGATATGACCTTCATAATTTAGAGCGTTCTGGAACTCTACGAACAACCCTATAAACTGAAGTGTCAGAGAAATCTTCTGTCATAATTTTGTTTTCAATTTAATTTGAACGCACATTTGCGTTTTCGGCAGCTAAAAGTTTCGAGGCAAAGAACCAGAAGCGAAGGCATTAAGGAATTTTCCGTATTTTCACCCAATGCCACTGTCAATTAGAATTTTGCAGTCATTGGAACGCATATGTGCGTTTATGGCACAACGTGCTTCCTTATCCAATTTCAAATATAGAAGTAACCGTCAGTGCGTGTAAGGTCAAAGCTACCTTAAGTATGGATTGATAAGATTCAAAATGCCTTCTTTTTCATCACAATGGATGATCAATTCAAAAGCTAAATCTACTTTAAAATCCTATATAGCTATTATTTATATAGAATTACGATATGTTACCATTAAAAAAAAAAATTCACAAATATCCTCAAATATATCTGTGAATATTAGTTTTATTTTTCTAGCAGTCCTTATGAGGAGAGTGACTGGAACCGCCATATAAATTTGAATTATTTCTAGAATAAACGATATGGCAACCAATGGGCCTAGCGTAGCTTTATCACCGACATAAATCATCCGTCCCTTACGCAATCGTTTACTGGTTCGACAGGGACCTTTGATATGTCCACGACGAATTAAGCTTACCAAGGTCCCAGTGGCTTTAACGCTTGCCGTTTCCTCGCTTGTCGCTACTTTACTGATCCAGTGTTACCAAATTAAAAATTGACAAGTTCTGAGAAAAAAAAACATACTGCCATAGACAATTTCCATTACTTTTTTCAAAACCAATTTAAGAAGACTATGTTTTTCATTATCTCCATTATAACTTTATACAACAAAAAAAAAATTTTTTACATAAAACACCTGTGATTAACCACTATCTCACCTGATGAAAAGTGAAGATGAGGCCAAAGGTGTACCTCACTGGTTCAGTAACAGCCTATTCACTCTAGCCTTGAAAAGGCCTTGGTTGTATTTATCTGGAAATACAGACGACGGGATCGAATTCCATTAGTAGCAGCAGCTTAGCAGTACTCATCTGAATCTACTTCATTTCGACAATTGAAAAATTAAGTCCTCGAACTTTTGTAATTGAGTTTTTTAAGTGGCAGTAATGTGGTAACCTTGGATCCAGTAGGGAAATGATCTTCAGGGCCCAATTGCATAACAATGTACAACTTAATATAACTGAAGCGAGAGTTCCGCTTGTAATATTAGTTGTATTTTTTATGCTATTGGGCCCTGGTCGAGTGAAACGGTGATGCTTATTAAACAGTTGCTCTCCTCATTGACCGCTCAGTACTTTAAGTACATTGATAGTGAAAAGTCCCATTGGATAAAAGCTAGAGCTTGTCCATAGGACAACCGGCTTCGGTGGGCGGGTAAATTATCGTCTTAAGTCTTTCTAACATCGATTTAGTCAAACATTTTCAACATATCTTGTCTGTAACGGCGAATCTTTGACTCCTGCTGCGTTTCGTACGGTCAGTGAGAGCGCTGGGGGTCCAATACCTCTCCCCCTCCTCCTCCCTATTCAATCATTATGATCAATGACTCTGTGAGTTGTTGATACTTATAAAAAGTGGTGATCATTTTCCATCAGATGTTCCGCTTGCTCATTTGCCTCCCTCTCATAATAAAAAAAAACAAAGATCTTACTGAAAATTGATTTATTTAAATTCACTTTGTGAGCATTAATTTCTAACCTGGGGTTGATCCTAAAGGGGCAAAACCGTGTAATAAAGAAGACGTCATCAGACACTGGATTACCTCTAACCACTAAGCTATCTGGTTGTCTGACATCTTACTACAAATTCCAAGATGCCAGACGCTCAAAGATTTCGATTAAAAACCGCTAGTGCTTTGGGAAGAGCACTCCAAAGCACAAATACGTTACACAGGGCGAGGGTTGGTCAAGGAATAAACCAACGGGTAAAAACATAAAAGACCGACCTAAGCACCCCCAGTGCCCAGCCGGAGAATGCATGCTCCTCTCCCGGCCTTCCAGCAAATGGCTGAGGCAGGACACTGTGGGTAGATTAAGTCCCCTCCCTACCCCTCCCCTCCTCAAAATATAAAGCACACGTTTTTTGTATTAATAATCAATAGAGAAGGGGACTTGTCGTGCAAGTCGGACACTGTCTGGGCCCTCCATTCCCAGGTCCGAAGGGATTTTTCCCGAGCACAAGTCACTCTTCCTACCCTAAAGTAAAAAACAGCTAAGACTTCGCGTCTTTGGCCCCTCTGGCGACACATTCAAAAAAAAAAAAATATGTTACACATCTCACTTCGCTATATCAGTTAGAAAGACTTAAAACTTGTCGCCCAGCCTCAAGGCGCTGTTACATATAATAGCCGCCTTGCAGCGCCGAAGCCATTTGCCATAACTCTCGATCGTTCGATCGCCAGTCCTCGACTACTTCACAATCTTATTGGGTACTCAATATTTCAGACACCAAGCCATATATTAACGCTTTTTATGAAAGAGCCTTAATTTTTTTTTCTGCACAAGGACGCTCGAAGATATTTGACGTGGATTTAGGCATTCATTTCCGAAGGATCTATTTAAGATTGATTTGTGGATAAATTATGCATTGACGTAGCGTGGGGGGCTCGGGGGGCACACCGCCCCGGATGGAACACTTTTTTTCTTATTTTGTTTTCGAACGCTCTAAATAACACTGTCCACCGAGATAGATGGTTTACAAGTAGCAAAGTTATGGGTATACAAAAAGAGTATCGAAGGGGGTTGGTTTCTATCAAGAAGGTAACCGAATCACCACTAGTTTTCAGAATGGGTATCTTAGATACTTTTAACTTCTCTGAGGGCGGCCGATGTAGTTTTCTTTTCAAATTTCAAGAATTGAGGGTGGATTTCATAATTAAAAGAAGGAGCGGTAGCTGGGGATTTCAGAGGGGATTGCCGGGAGTACTTTAGTGTAATTGTGGTGAATGTTGCCATCGCCACAGCCACGCTACGCCATTGTTTCGGTTTAGTTCCAGCAACTGTTATTAACATGTCTGCATAAGTAAACAGTTTGCTTCAAAAAATAACGGTATACCTAATATTGAGTTGCCCAGTGAGTCGATTTAGTGTTAAGCTTGCAAAACTCAAGACTATTTTACTCTATGAACTATATTATAGGTAGATAGCGGCTATATCAAATACGCAAGGCTAAATTTTTTATCACATTACTGTGTCTCGACAAAGCAAATGGCTGGTGCGATGTGGATTGCTTCACTGATTGGTCATTGAAATATTTCGTTGGCTTTGATTGGTTGAGCGATGAAATCGATTATATCGATTCTGGATACCAATATTGTAAAGAAAAGTAACGCAATGGATTGTGTTTTGGACGTGCAAAAGCAGATGTAGGTATAGTAAATACAAGGGAAAATGTCTTCACACGGATAACAGCGCCCTACCTATGTAGGAGTAAGTATAGTTTAGGGTAAAATGAGGTCGTCTTTCGGCGCTTTTTCTACGTATACACGTCCGCCTCTCAAAAACAGCGATAAAAGTATGTTTTTCGCGCGTAATTTGGCACCCCTGGCTACCCATATCATGCCGTTCCGTCCACTCTAATAGTCTTAAACACAAGAGCAAAAGGGATGGCATGATACGAATTTCGAATTTCGTAGTAGAGCTCTGGCGCCTAGAGCGGCTCCACCCTAGCCTAGCCATTTATTTTGTCGAGATTATTTACTAGGTTTATGTTTAAACGCTTATCTAAGGACCTTGCTAACCCATACAGTGTGTGGTCAGTGTAATGTCGTTTTAACGAATTTTATACTACGAGTTTTCTAATCTGTACAGTTTTTTCAACATTTATTTTACCTCTCTAGGGTAACTATGTACTTCGCTTATGTACGTTCGGTGTTTTATGGAATGTATTTACCAAACATGACTTATATAGCTATTATATTTAAATGTGTCTTCGCCCGCGCGGTACAGGAGCTGGGGGGGTATGACGACAAAGGGGGCCGATAGAGGTGCGGGCGGCAGGCACACGAGGCGCGCTCGCCGCCCGCACCTCTCCCGGCCCCCTTTGTCGTCAAACCCCCCAGCCGGCACACACCGGCAGCGCGGTACAGCGTATATGATTCAGTGTTATTGCATAAGAATAAATAATAACAGAGTAGAAGGGAATCTCTTTTGACCGCGTCCAAAACGCCGCCATTTATATACCTACTTCCCCCCTCACGTCGTTACACCCCTCTGTCGTCCAGGCGTGTTGCTAGAGTTGCTTACTGTTAAATATTACTTACGTCTTAAGATAATATCGCTAAAATATTAAGTTTTTATTTACTTTGAAAGCATTATTTTATTCTAGTTTTACAAAATATGAGATTTATAAATCATTAGGTACAGTCAAGGATTTTAATTGTTAATCGGGTGAAGCCGCTTATACTCGTATAATATGCTGATTTGCATTACACGGCTAAAATACGAACAGTGGCAAGTGGCCTAACAATTAAAATCCTTGACTGTACGTACCTACATATTATAGGTAGGTACTTCTAAGTAAGAAGTTACTACAAGTGCCATACCAAAATGAAAACATTTAAGGAGATTTGGCATCGTTTTTGAATTGTTTATACACCACAATAACTTGACGTCATTGTTATTTGTTTCCAATAAAACGAACGCGCAAACAGCCAAACGCGCGTGCGGCGACGCCGGCCGTGACACCCTGACTGAGTTCTCGCTTAGCGAGTACTCTAATATCGTGACCTTGAGTCCGGCCGGAGCGGGAGTTTCCCTTCTACTCTGTTATTATTTATTCTTATGGTTATTGACCGCGCTGGGCACGCTCCGTCGGCGCCCCGCGCTCCCGGTTTGTGGTGCCTTAAAGCAACGGGACGTTGACATAGACAGTCCTCTAGATATAATAGTCTATGGTTCGCTGACGATCCGATAGAGGTCACCGTAGTTGAAGCCACAAATCAAAGATAAGCCTAGGTGCCGTATAAAGAGCAACAGAGTACATCAGTTGGATCTGCTCTAACATATCCTGGGCCCTGTTGCATAACAAAGTACAACTTATATTACAAGCGGAACTCCCTTTCTAGTTAATATAACTGAAGCGAGAGTTCCGCTTGTAATATTAGTTGTAATTTGTTATGCAATTGGGCCGGTTGCAATAAGCTAGAAGTAGTAAGGTGTATAACAATGTTTTTGCGAGATTGGCGCTACTTTTTGAATATGGTATTTGAGACCACCAATTGGCATAATTTTTTAGCTGACAAAACGTGTTTCCCATAGGTATTTAGTTGTTAAAAAGCTACTAAAAATCAATTTTTACAGTTGGTTGAGAATTAATCTGGGTTTAGGGTTTAAATTGTTTTTTTTTTATTCGTTTACCCTATTAAATTGAATTGTCCATACTGGATTATACTGTATTCTGCCTGTTCTTGAGTTGGCTAACACACGTGTATAGGTTAGAATTTGGTTTTTCATTACTATTTTCATGCTCAACTCTTACCGAGATTCTACATTGTTTGTTGATGGTGGTTTATAAGTGTTATCAGAGAACCTCAAACCAAAGCTACCGAATAGCAACTAATTAAAACCTGTAAGTGTCTTCAACGTTTATTTTTGTTAAATTATTGCTAAAAGATAAATTAGAGGTCTGATCAGGGGGGGCACACTTACATATATCACATTTTTCATGCGACTGCAGCGACCTTTGGTGTTAGGTGTTTGACGAAGAACTAAATTAGCGGCCATCTTGGTTGACTTGTCAAACTTGTCAGTTGTCATTCGTCGGCCATGGCCATGGCGTACCAAATTGTACGGTCAAGGACTTTAATTGATAGGCCACTTGCCAATGTTCGTATTTTAGCCGTATAATGCAAATCGGGTTTAGCCGCTTATACTTCGTATATGCTGATTTGAATTAGACGGCTAAAATACGAATAGTGGCAATTGGCCTATCAATTAAAAATACGCGTATTTATAGCTGTACATCACTACCAACATATACATATAGATAGGTGTACATCTATAGATACGTCACATTAGTTCATGAGTAGCCAGCCGTAGGGCGGCAGCACCTTCCATACATGCATATTTGACCATAGAGTTGCCACTCTTGTTCATATAATATTACAATACTCTTTGGGTCTGATGTACTCTGTTGTTGTATCTAGGCTTGTATTTTATCTGTGGAGGAAGTATGGTTGGAAGTCTATGGTTTTCTTTCGACGGTGGCTTTTGACTCCAACAGAGTTTAGGACACCACAAAGCGGGAGCGCGGGGCACCGACGGAGCGTGCGGAGCGTGCGCAGCTCATTCAATAACACTGAATCAAATACGGTGTGCCGCGCTGCCGGTGTGTGTCACCGTACAAATGATTCAGTGTTATAGAGCGCACTGGGCACGCTCCGTCGGCGCCCCGCGCTCTCGGTTTGTTGTGGCCTTTAGCCCAACTCAACTGTCAAGACAACTTTTAACCTTTTCAACGCCGCGCCTCGACAAAATGTAAACCTGTTTTGAATCTTATGTCATTGTGTCAAGATCACTTTGACATTGTACTTTGTGACACCTATATGTGTCGTTGGCGTTGAAAGGGTTAAAGGAGTGCATAATTATGCATACTCTTTTTGAGCTACCTTTATCGGAACTACGGTGTAGCAGGTGCTCTAGAGTTCTAGACACGATTGTATATTTTTTACTTAGCAGCAAAAGCAGTGGTTATTGTATGTGCCCATAGAAAAATTGACGCCTCAAACGATCTAGCGCACTTTTTTGGAACCGCTGCGCTCAAAGTCAGAAATTAATACTTAATTGTATTTAAAAATGGTACGGATTTTTGAGCCATTATCGTTAATAGACTTTTCTTAGGGCAGCGGTTAAAACATGATGCGTTCTATATTCAAAGTAACTTACATTAATGATTATTCAAAACCTATATCGGATTCATTTCTGTATTGGTTACATATTTCAAGGTATTTTTAGTAAAACTACCAAAAACTTCATTGAATTAACATTGGTTGTGCACGATTTCACTGTTGTAGTACAATTGACGG
This sequence comes from Archips xylosteana, assembly GCA_947563465.1. Lineage (NCBI taxonomy): Eukaryota > Metazoa > Arthropoda > Insecta > Lepidoptera > Tortricidae > Archips > Archips xylosteana. The sequence goes on from OX387360.1 coordinate 2,586,643, forward strand.
TTGTAACTTTAACTTCCCTAATAAATAGTTCACACTTTAAGAATAATACTCATTAAAACATTTTTAGCACAGACGGCGGAGGCGGTGACGGTTGTAATATTCTAACTTGTATGAACGGTTGTGCGGTACCGTACCGCGAACTCGTTCATACAAGTTAAAATATTACAATCGTCTGTGCGTTTGGAGCTTTAATCCTGCTTCCTGACTTGGCGGTGCGGTATCGGTGCGGTACGCTCGGTAAAAAAAATACTGACTCTTTACCGCGCGACTGTGTTACAGCCTCTTCACACACGCCGTTTACCGTTGCGCGGACCATGATACGAATAACGGCGAAACTACCATAGCCTCCGCACTCGCGCGAGTATTTTAAACCATGCCGTGCTAAATCTTTGTTGGACAAAAACCGATAGCTAATGGGAACGTGGTGGGAAAGCGAACGCGTGAAAAATATTCATGGACTGCGGGTAGTTCGCGGCTTCAAGCGTTAATCACGCGCGTGTGTGTGTATTATTCAATGCTTCGTGATTGGCGGAATGCTCCCCTCCCCTCCCCAAGTTAGGAAGCGTAGGTACCCAGTAACACACGCTAACAAAATATTCGGTTTGTCAAGACGATGAAAGCTAGTGAAACTTCGGAACGTCTTATTTAGTGATGATTTTTAAAAACATTTTATTTCTGCTCTCTGCAGTTTTTATGTACTTAGGCGCCAACTACGGATTTGTCTTGTCAATCTTATCATATCTTAAAAACAGTATTTATATTTAGGGTATGCTCCCATAGAAACAAAATGGAGACGTGTGGACTCCGACCATTCGTATCAGTTGAAATCTACGTCTCTCCCTCTTTTAGAGGAACCACGTTTTGATACCTCAAAAAAGTACCTATATCAATTGTTTGGTGGTGTCAAATACCATATTGTGTGGTGACGTGGATTTCGACTAATCCTATTATTCGTCACTCCTCCGCTCCGCTTCGATGAAAGCACTCCCTTAATGACATTCTTAGACTACCGCTATAATAAAGTATTCAGTGTAATAGCCAAGATCAGTACGTAAGGTCTTTCAGCTTGTATTGGTTGATACTATACCTTCATAACAAGATTTGGGGTAGAGAGAGATGCTTCAAATTATTAAGCAGACGTCACATTATCATCATTGTAATTTGTAACTCCGACGTTCTGCATGCCAGCATCACTTTCATTGAAGCGCGATCGGCTATTGTCTATGGTTTTGATTGATATCGATATCGGATAATGTGAAAACGTCATTATCAGCTCTTGTCCACGTTTCACACATTACACGCAATGGAATGCGGTAGAGAGGAATAACCAATATTGCTAACGTACCGTTGCAATGTCCCTTGGATCCTTTCTACGAATGTCTCTACCCTATCTATCGTAATTATATCAGTGTTAGAGCTCCATAAATCAGTGTTATAAAACAGTTTGTTATATTATAATGTAAGTAAGATCATTGTTGGATTAAATGTGTTCTATGGTAGCTTTCTAACTGTAGGGACTACGTTCTGTTCGTTGTAATATGATATACAAATCATCACTCAATTATTCAGAGCTATTATTGGATGATAAGTTAGACAAGTTTTTGAACCTTATTTTTATTTCATATAAATAAATAGGGTTAAATTGATCTGTTGTAGAGTTGTAGATACAGTAAAATCATAAGTTTTTATGTGATTCTTACCTATACATCGTTTCTGAGCTATCATGTAATGTTTTTTATGGAAACAATGTGTTTCTTTTTCCGTGCCCATACCTACCTAAACAAAAACCTTTGACTACAATAAAAAAAATTACTTGCAATGAAAAACGTTTAAACCCGGCCTGCACTTACTATTAAAATTTCCCTCGCTCTCGCTAGAAACGATATAGCGCGTCTCTTTCACTCGCGCAGCTATTTCGCCAAGTGTGAGTGCTCCAAATGCACAGACAACGGAGGCGTGGTGGTGACGGTTGTAATATTGTAACTTGTATGAACGGTTGTGCGGTACCGTACCGCGAACTCGTTCATACAAGTTAGAATATTACAACCGTCACCGCTACCCCTCCACTGTCTGTTGCGTTTGGAGCTTTAGTGACTTATTCGAAGCCATGCAGGGCCCTGGCCTTATACTACGGATTGCATAATTCGAACATCGTTTCGTGCTGCCCCGCTCACGCTAATAGTATTTAATACGAGAGCGAGCGAGACGGTACGATACGAACTTCGAATTTCGGAGTAGCCCCCCTGTTTGTAGTGACATTGCCTATCGTTTTGTGAATGTAGTCAAGGCAGATTATTTTACTTTTTATTATTTGCTCTATATTCATAATAAATAAATAAATATAAATAAATAAATAATTCATACACACACTACGATTCGCAGTGGTACTACAAACAAGCAGGGTTTTAGGAGGGAACCTACGAAACTATGTGAGGATCTGATATTTTTTAATAAACTTACCTACCCACCACAATTTTATGAACGCAGTGTCATGTAAAAATGCGACACTGGCGCCCCCTACAAAGTTGTATATTACGGAGTCATTATTGTCTAACGCAATTGTAATCACAATCATATTTCACCACTTCTTGTCACATGCTTTAACACGAGGACAGAAAGAGATGGAGATTGTGATCTTGAGTGCCCGAGCGTTAGACAGTACGGCATCTGGTTAGGGTTTACATTTACAAAGGTGGTTTGTGAAGTGTGAACGAATTCCTATCAACCTGTTATCCTGTTATAGACGTCGTGGTGTGTGACGAAACCTCGTTAGACAATATCAGGCCACGTTACAAGTTATCCAAAGCTTGCAGGCGATTTGTAAATTTACTTTGCACATAGCGTCCTCGCCAACCACACAGCCCTGATTTTAACTTGATTGTTATTGGTTATAATAAAAAACCTGCGTAGGCCCTGCTGTGCGGTTAGTGTGCCGCATACTAACAATGACTATAGGTACAATGAATTGTTAAACGAATTCTTTTTTTTATCAAATACAAAAGTGTTCTTTAGTTTTAAGTTATAGGAAAAATAACGGCTTCGAAAATTCTGGCTATTTTCCCCTTGGGTTTTTGAAGACCGTATTTTTTTCCTATGGTAAATGCCAACAAGAACTAAGAAACAATGAAACAAGAGACGAATTATGTTATCCCACAGTTGGGCAATATCTACTATACATTCTGAAGCTGTACACCCCACATAGGCGTTGTTTCTTATTGTAATTACCATTTAATTAGTTTTTAGCATTAAATACAGGTTTGTAAGATTATTATTGCGCTGCCATGAATAATGTTCGTTTTTTAGCAAATCTGTGCTTTAGATATTTATATTATATAATTGACTGGCCTCTATGCTTCTATATACAAAAGTAAGCATGTAAATAAAATCTGGACGTTACATCATTGTATTAAATAAATTTCGATGCTAGTGCACAATTATGTTGGGAATAGTTATTTATAATTAACTCTGTAACAATGTAGCACAACACTGTGTGCTAATTTGAAATAAATAAAATCGATAAATGTTTACTTCTTATTTTGCCCTGCGTTATTAAACAATGTACCTAGGCAAAACCGTCCTATTGTTGGAACCTCCCAACCACTCTCCATTTCGAAATATTGTCATTTCAAAAATGAATTTCATACATCGTTGCTTATCTGAAACAACGGCCTAATCCAAAATACTACGGTGTGCAACTTAATACTTTAATTATTGCAAATAAGGTGTATAATTACACAGCGTATCATTTCGATTAGGCCGTTCTTTTAGATAAGCAGCGACATAAGTAATATTTTTAAATGGCAACAATCGAATACTAATATTTTTACATAGCAACAATTTAAGTTAAGAATACCAAATTATTGGCCTTTTAAAGGTTCCATACCCAAAGGGCCTAATCCAAAATACGCCACCAGAGTTGAGGCCACGCACACAACCACATCTCATGTAATGACAGCGGGTTTTGACGTTGTGTTGACGTTTAACGACAACCCAACGTCAAATTTCCATTGTCATTACATGAGATGTGGTTGTGTGCGTGGCCTCAACTCTACAAACGGGAGCCTATTACCACAGCGTAAGCAGTAAAAAATAAAACAAACTAACTCCACGACTTAAATTTTCATAAACAAGAGAATAAATAGAATTTTTATTTGACACACTTTAATTTTAATTATAGCAGATTACCAATGATTACTCATTAGGTATGTGAAATTTATGTGACTTAAAAAACTCCTATTGCTTGGTCTGGTTCACAGCTGATAAGTTTGTTAGTCTGTGAAGGCAACTGTCAAAACCTCAGACCAATGGTCAAAACAAATCGATCGACGTCGACCGACGTATACGTATGTATTATTTTTTAAGCTAATGTTATAGTGTTTTAAAACAGTATTAACGGATAAAATTACATACAATGGAAGCTAAGGACGTTTGTGTAGAGATAGAAAATGATGAATTCTATAGTAAATTCCTAGTGGACACCGTAAAGCCTTTAGTGTCCGAAAACATATCTGTCTCTGACCAAGTAAGTAGACTCACCCAAGGCATCGAAAAGCTAAGCAAAAGCTTGGAGAAGCAGGTCCTAGCCAAGCACAATGACCTCCTGACTCAGGCGAGTCATATATCCGATTTAGAAACTACCCTAGAATCCGTACAATCACAAGTACAAGGTTTGCTTCGCGGTGCTGAAAAACTCAAAGATAGAGTACACACGCCGCACCGTGCCCTAGAAGAACAGACGACCATGCTGGAAAGAGTCCAGGAGACTTGCAACCTGCTCCGCCACGCAGCGAAAATGTTAGCTTTGTGGAACAAACTGACTACCATCAAAGACAACCCTCCTAAAGAAGCTATTATCCTATTTGAGCTAAACGAACTCATCGGTGACTATGATTTCGAAGGGATAGTACTCCTAGAGGAGGTCCTTAAAGAAGTAGAACACAGAAAAAGGGAATTGCTGGATAATTCCACAGCTTTACTGCAGTCTAGTTTGTTAAATGGAGAGAAAGAAAAATTACTACAATGCTTCAAGGTTTTCCATAACCTGCAGTGCACTAATGAGCAGATCCGTAACAGTGTGGACAGCATTCTCAATGATTTGAAAAAGGAAATTGGCATTGCTCTCAATGTACAAATGGTTTCAATAGAAGTGAAGAAATCAAGCTCAGGACGAGTTGCTCCAGGAAAAGCAAACATTATGAATGCACAAGATTTCAAAAACAAACTTTGGGATAACATTGATAAGCTGTTCCGTGTGGAAATGTACAACAGCTGCACCAAAGTAATAATGCTGCAGAATGTTGTCAATGAACTGCATGCTATTGGCAACTTCCGGAACATAGCCAAAACATTCTGGTCAGATCTGTGCACAGTATTCAGCAGCGAACTAGAGAAGAGTCCCCTCAATGTGAACCAGTCTGTAGAAATCGACTTCCCAAGACTCCTAAAATGCTTCAATGACCTGCTTTCCAAACTCAAATGCAAAGATTTGGAAATAAATCGTTCCTCATTGACTAAATGGGAAAACTCTTTCCTGTCAAAATCTCTTGGGAAGTTGCTTGAACCTGTGAGAAGCATGTGGCATCTGAGCCAAGTTCCAAATATGGATCAAATAGACAACGCTGTCAGAATTATAGCTGAAGCATTGAGCATCTCCCTCGGAGATAAACAGTTGAGCATCAGTTTGGCAAACAGCGTGGCCAAGTGCATCAAACAGATGAACATGGAAGCAGAGCAACGTCTGTCTCTGGACAGTGATGTTGCACAAATAATTGAACCACCAACCAGCTCTCAACAAAAGAATGCAGACCTTTGCAATGCACTGTACTACTTCTCATCACAAATACGAAGGGTCCTTGTCAACATGAATTCAATGCTGCCACAAGAAAGTGTACAAATCGTCCAAAGTAGTCTCAAAGATGTCACAAGTCTTCAAGTACTGCAATTATTTGCAGAGTCAATCAAAAATTCTCTTTTCATTATTCTGATGACGATGCATGATGAGCCTGACTTGACCAGGTCTGATGACCCAACCGGAAAGTCACTCTCGTGTTCCCCTTACATGAAGGAACTACAACAGTTTGTATCGAGATGCAAGGATATTTACTTGTCGATGTTCAGTGAGAAAGCAGCCCTCAACGAATGTTGCGCCGCCATTGCAAAGGCTACAGTCGAGAGGTTTATTCAACATGTCTGTAACGTACAACCTCTAACTAAATTTGGCCGCATTAAGCTCCAGATAGATTGCAAGCATTTGGAGACCGCTTTGGCCCCTTTAGTGAGTGATATCTCAGAGTTGGGCGACCACAGCAGGCAGTTGAAAGCACTCAGCTTGCTCTTAGAGAAATCACCTCAAGATATAGTGAAAAGCCAGTCTGAAGGCGCGTCTCTGCCTTACTCCTTGGTTATGATGTTTTTATTTTCATATGCGGGCCCGCAGTTGATAGCGCCGCATACTTGCGCCGGTTGGAACGTCCAGAAGTTAATGCAATGGTTGGACTCTCACAAAAAGGAGAAAGAAAGGCTAGACTTTGTCGCTGGGGCTCTGCAGAGGTATCAGAACCACGTCCGGCAAAACCAAATCGCGACTTACGATGAGGTGTATCCGATTTTGTTGCAATTACTTGAGGATGGCAGAAATGCATTGAAGCAGGAGAAATAAACAAATCTTATTTAATATATTGTTATAAATATGGCTAACTTAGATAATTAAGATAAATTTATAAAAACCTAGTTATTTGACTGGTGAAATATATTTATGAAATAAATAACAATTTAAAAAGATTGTATTTTTATTTAAATCCTCTAGTTGTTGGTACTGTTTTTTGAGCCTACTCTGGGCCTCAGACCTCTGTAAGACTGAAGCCACCTAAAAGTCTCCATCATAGTCAGTTATGTAGGTGGTCAGAAAATCTATGTGTCATTTTAGTATGTCCATCCCACACGGCACATTTACTTAGATCAGTGGTTCCCAACCAGTGGTCCGCAGAAGACAAAATATGGTCTGCAAATGATTTTTAAATTTCCTATTGAGTTTTTTATTAGTTTGATTATTAGGTACAGTTTATTATTTTTATTAAGTATACACCTACATAGTGGTCCCTGACCAAGAAAAGGTTGGGAGATATTTTTGACCACCTAGACAACTGATTATGATGGCCACTGAACAAGGCGTGAAACGCCTCCTTAAATTGTCAATACGGAATAGACAGTAGTTTAGTTAACTGAATTATCCATCTTCAGCGTTCCTCCTCCAATTTCTGGCAGCTAATTGCAGATAATTAAGTCATGACGTTTCAGATCTACTCTAGATTCTTATAGCGAAACCGTTTCAATGAGTCCTCGCTCGCGCGGTACAGGGGCTGGGGCTATGACGACAAAAGGGGCCGGGAGAGGTGCGGGCGGCGAGCGTGCCTCGTGTGCCTGCCGCCCCCACCTCTCTCGGCCCCCTTTGTCGTCAACTCCCGCGTCTCTTTACCCCATGGGCGAGGATTAGTTTAAACGGTTTAGGCCGGCTTGCGCGAACCTGGGTTAGCTACTTAACTCCGAGTTACCTGCTAACCTAGGGTTAACAAGGTTTCAAAATGTATGGAACTGTCATTCTTAACCCAGTGTTACCGATTTAATTTGTTAACCCTGAACTGTGCAAGTGGCCCTTAGCTAGTCATGAAGTGAATCGCGGTGGTGGCGGCGGGAATTGCATATGAGCGCCCTGTCCACTTGGCTACTCAGCGCAAGCGCGGGCGACGACAGAGAACAAACAACTACTCCCATTCCCATCACAATTAAAAAGAAACAGAATAAAACAAATTTATTTTAGAATGATTTAATCATTGTACCAATCCAGGAACAGTAGAGTAAATGACATGACTAGCAAGAAGAATAAGATGTACACCCTGAGACCAGCGTTCCTTTGAATGGCTTGCTTTATCTGATCATTTGCATCTCTAACATTTTCTGTGGCGCCCACAACCGTGTATGAAATTCTGTCAATGTCTTGCTCTTGTTGGAGAACCTAAAAAAAAAGTGTTGACTTAAAAATATTTCAAGTTTAACCTTTATTTTGTGGGTAGTAGAAAATCTTCATTCTAGTCTTTTTTGTTTGTCTCAAACATTACCAATTTTTAATTTTACATGAATCAGGATGACTATCAGAAGTAGTTGTGTAAGGCTTGATTACTGATATCAGAGTAAGTAGAATGTCAGCAACAGATATCACTAAGAAATAAAGTATTGTGTGTATACACTCAACCAAGTTTGATTAAGGAGCATTTGTATGTGCAATATAAACAAATTGAAGCAGCCAAAGCCAAGCTGCTGCAATGGCTGGTTCTGTAATAGATTCTAAATACTATTCCAGTGAACTGATTCCCACAATTAAAAAGAGTTCAATACTATTTTGGTGAGCAGGTGTATAGGAATATGGTATAGAATTATCAAAGCTAGCCCCTTGTGGTTTGACTCAGCTAGCCTTGCTAGAAAAGTATTAGTCTTGAATTTTAGAGTTAATTCCAGGCACATCCCTATAAACAAGTTTTTTAAATTATGAAAATTAAAGTGTCACCACTATGTGATGATTGTCAGAAGTGTGATGTGACAATGTGAACCCATGTGTTGTTGGAGTGCTTCTGAAATTCAGATTTGAAAAAGAGAGTTCTTAAGAGTTTGGGTTCCAAGTACAATGGTCAGGTCAATTATTGAATAACAGAGCCATCATTAAATAAAATAAATAAATAAATATTAGGGGATAATCTTACACAAATCGACCTAGTCCCAAACTAAGCAAAGCTTGTACTATGGGTACTAGACGACGATAAACATACTTTTATAAATAAATAAATATATAGAAAACATCCATAACTCAGGAACAAATGTTCGTGCTCATCACACAAATAAATGCCCTTACCGGGATTTGAACCCAGGACCTCTTGCTTGATAGGCAGGGTCACTACCAACTAGGCTAAAGCAGTCGTTAAACAAAGCATTTAGCATATACTACTTTATTGATTTATCCCCTGAGTAAGTACCCATGAGGCTGATATATGCTCAAAGCCTTGACAAAAATTAATAAAATAAAAGTAATTTTTCATTCATACAATGATTGAGAAGATTATTGTGTAAATATTTTGATTAATTGAATCTACTGTTTTACCTTTTCTGTAAATATTTCCTGTAACTCGGCTATGTGCAGCACCTTGCTCTCAATCTGCCGGACTTCTTCAGTCATGCTGTTAAGCTCATTCAGCAACTGCACATTCTCAGACTCCAGCATTTGCAATTCCTCTACATCTAGCTCTCCCTCATCTGACAATATTGCTACCTCATTGTCAGTTAAGTCTAATTGTCGCTTTGCGTTATCTGTCTCTTCAGGCTCAACATCTTCATCTTCTTTAAGGAGTTTTTCAGTTTTAAAAGAGGTCATGTTTGACTTGATCTGTGGCTGCTCCAAACGGGAAAGTTTCCGCATGTCGATAGCTCTCTTAACTCGCAAAGCCTTAAGTTCACTATGAATTTTACATACCGCCTTCAAATAGGAGTCAATGAGGTCAATGACTGCATCCATGTACTCCCGCGTCTGCGGTGACACAGCCAACTTACGGTTATCATTCCTGAATTCCTTCAGAAGATGTGAGCAGGTGTTGATAATTCTCTGTGCTCCAGTGTCTATCTGGTCTCTCTCCGCTTCCGTCATCTCATCTCTAGTCACATTAAAGAAACTTAAGTACCTATCCCTATGCTCCAATAAAAAGTCGCGTAGTCTAGTGATTTGCGTGCAAATATCTTTTGCAGTGTGCATGAAACCATGTTTTGATTTGGGCCGAAGCAAACGTTGCTTGTCCTCGCTAACAGGGCTTTGAATGCCGAACGCTTTGTTACGGGCTTTCAAAGTTTTTATGCAAGCTTTAAAAAGCGGAGTTATATCCATTTTTAAAACAATTCGAATACATATAGAACACAAGTATACACGTATTGTACGAATGTGTCTGATTTGACGTGACGTGACAGTGATGTGACAGATACACTAGATACTAGAGCGTGACCGAAGTTAACTTTTAGACAAATACCGGTTTTAAAAGATAGATTCATGGCAACACAATCAGCTAAAAATGGCCAAAGTATCAGCAGCTAGTGCTGCATAAATATAAACCAGTTAAAAAAAGCTGTAACTGTCACTGTCAAAAAAATTTAATTGTATTTGCACGAATTGTACGCATCGATACAAAACAAACACTAACTTAGTTTAATAACATTTAGCTATTCTACAAATAGTCATCATGGCTGCAGCAAATAACCCTAACCGTGTGAAACATACAATTCCTATTGACATTCTGGATGACCTATGCAGGTTAGTACCTTCTAAATAACTTTGCAACCAATATTGATGTATCAGTTTTTCGTTACTTATGTCTCTATTTTCTAAACTTCTGTTACCCAACACACTAACATTATCTTTGATGTTTACTAAACGTAGGTGCACCATACATTTCTGCAGTTATCTTCAGGTCGCTTAAAGCCGAAAATACACTTGCCTGTAGTTTGCACATTTTCGTACACGCTTAGCTTGCATTATGCTTGTGTCATATTTCAGCCACTTGACTAAAATGTGCAAACTATTGGCATGTGTAATGCGATCCTAATTCAGCGTTTGTTTCCGCTCCCTATACTTCGTTTTTATCAGCATTAGAAATAAGGTAAAAAATATTGATGAGTATTTTTATTCAAAAACACTTTTATAAAAATAGTAACTATTACTTATGAAACCAAAAGAGTGTAAATGACTATATTTCCTTTTAATTGTTACATATTAGCTGTGACTTATTTTTCAAAAGTGTTTTTCAATAAAAAGACATGTCAAGACCGCTTACCTTCTTTCTAATGCTAAAAAAACAAAGTATACATGTTCTTGCTTTTTTTGCTTCTGTCTGCATGAAATTATATGTGTAGTGCAACTGCTAACAATATCCTGCTGCATATATTTGTAGAAATGAAATGAATGAGCCACACTAAGGCAAAGTTTTTATGAAGCAATAGAATGCGCTTGTGGTAATTTAAATTTAGTAAAATTTTAAAGTAAAATAATTTTTTTTTTGCTTCAAAAATGATACAGAAAATGGTGTACATTTGCTATAGAGAAATTTATATTTTACAAGAAGCTAGCATGCAAAATTAATAAAGGTTCAAATTCTTACAATACTTTATAATAACATGACATCCTTCTGAACGGTCCCATTTGTTCTATATAACTGATGTATTTGGTACAATTTAAAATTCTGTTACTTTATGATTTCACAGTTGGATAGGACAAATGGGACCTACCCCATCACTACAGTCTAAAAGTTTTATAATAAAAAAAATAAATATAAAAATAATTTATTTCAGGCAGAACCCATATTACAAGATAAGTAAACAAGTCATAGGGAAAAAATTAAATGAAATAATAACAATTAACAATTAAAATTAAGAAAAAGAAAATTAAAATTATAATTGCGCTGCACTGAGTGAAGATCGTCACTTAATTTGACCAGTGACGACCTTCACCCAGTACTTTGTCATAGGGCAGTCCAGGCGGGCGGCAAACATATTCAGAATGATATTGGAACTGCAACGCACTCTGTTCAGCAGAGACGCGACTCTCTTCCGTCTGATGGCGTGGAAGCCGTCAGTGCGCGCCTCTGCGAACACACCCGACGCGCTACAGCGTCTTGGCAGTTTCATCATCATCCTGAATACGTTATTATACTGGACCCTTATGGCATTATAAGTTAATAATGAAAATAATCAGTAACAAAATAAAAAGATCCATGTACTAAAAAAAGTCTTAATTTGGATTTAAATATGTTATGTGGCAATTCTTTAATATCATTATGCAAGCTATTATAATAAATATGTATATTGAGATACTGTATGCATTCTTGCTGTACATTTATTTAATGCGGAACAACAAGATCATTTGGGAATTTCATGCCCATTTCTTCAATATTATGAAGCAGAAAACTGATAGCAGTTGAATCATCAGAACTACCTGCATGCTTTTCAAGTCATGGTGGGTTTGAGGACTTGATACATTTTTTGGTGGAGTGTATACGGTCCAAGGATAACCGTGAGACTTATTTAAATGATGTAGACCTTTCCAATGGGGCAGTGAATGTTATTTTGAGTTGTCCGGTGTCGCAAGATGCAGTACAAATATACAAGTTCATCAAACATTCTTTTGCAGTCAGAGAATCTGGACGTAGCAGGAGCAGTGTTTGATGAATTTGGACATTGAGTCTCCCAATGAGGCTGGCATAGTCATACAGGTGCACTTAAGCCTCGAAAAAAAAAGAAAAAAAAAAAGTCACGGTGGGCAGTTAACAGCAATTAAAAGAAAATTCTCCACTAGGATATTTGTCAGCGAATGTAAGCTAAAATAAAAATTTATTTGCAGCCGTTTCATCATCAACCTTCCAGCGGAGGAGCGGGACGACCTGGTCCGGATCTGCTTCCAGATGGAGCTGGCGCACTGGTTCTACCTGGACTACTACTGCACTGACGAGTCCACCAGCCTGCACCCCTGTGGCATCCGTGATTTTGCTGCACATATATTCCAGGTTTTTTTTTATGCAATTATATGAAAGGATTCAAAACACAAATGCTTTATATACATGTATCAGCTCTAAGGAGCTGCTAGTGTACTATTTTAAATCTAATATATGAAAATCTTGTGTCACGGTGATTGTTATCGAACTCCTCCAAAACGGTTTGACCGATTTTTGACTTGTCAATGTCTAATAAATCGATGAACGCCGGATGCACGCACGAAAAAGGATGACGCAATGTAACGTACATGTCCCGTACAAGAGAGAGCAGTGAACGCCAGGATGTACTGAGGCAGCGCGCGCCAGGATGTACAATCTTAGTACTAGCGCTCGGGTAATTTTTAATGGAGGGAGGGTGCGGGGGGTTGAGGGGGGTGCGGGGGTTTCAAAGGGGGAATGACAATTTCATTGATTTTGCCGTAGGATGCACCGTTTTCAAGATATTTGACAAAACACCTGTTCTCGTCCGATCACCGAGGTTAAGCAACGTCGGGCGCGGTCAGTACTTGGATGGGTGACCGCCTGGTTTCATTTTTGTTTTTTGACGTTTTGTTATGACGTTGTCACGTTAAACTATCGTGCGTAAACCGACTTTTTTAATATATAGTTATTAATATTGCATCCAGCATGTACCGACTCTCCGCGAGCACACAGCCCGTCTCGACTCCGTGCTAGAGAACTGGCGCGAGTACAAGCAGACTGTGCCCACGTACGGCGCCATCTTGTTGGACGAGGACCTGGCGCACGTGCTGCTCGTGCAGTCATACTGGACCAAGGCCTCGTGGGGCTTCCCCAAGGGGAAGGTCAACGAGGACGAGGAGCCCTGGAAGTGCGCCGCCAGAGAGGTCAGCTGTTGGTGAGGTCAAATATACCTTGTTGAGTTTCTTGCCGGTTTCTTCTCAACAGGGTTTTTTCCGAACCGGTGGTAGATTTTTCGACGTTCATAGGAGCATCAATTTGATGCCTAAATTGAATAAAGAATTTTGACTTTGACTTTGACTTTGTTGTTTCAGCGATGTTCTTAAAAGGGTTTATACCTGCTGAGCTGGCAACGTTGCATTTTTGTTAGTTTTTCTCGATCATTCCATAAAAATTGAATGAAAATTAAAAATGTTCTGTATACAAATTGTTTTAATATATAAGTTAATGTGTCTACTGCAATAATAATTCGTCAGAAGACTTTTATTTTCTTTAAAAACCGTTAGGTAATAATTTGTTCGTTTTAAAAGAAAATAAAAGTCTATCACGAATTATTATTGCAGTAGACACATTAACTTATATATTAGAACAATTCGTATTCAAAACATTTTTAATTTTCATTCAATTTTTATGGAATAATCGAGAAAAACTAACAAAAATGCAACGTTGCCAGCTCAGCAGGTATAAACCCTTTTAAGATCTACATAGACGTAAATGGGCGAATCAACTTTTACTTTAGTGCCACCCGTTGCTATGGTTACACAAATTTTGTCCCTTGGACAACCTAAGTATTTTTCTATGAAAAAGTATGAAGTGTCACTTGGACAACCCGTAAACAACACAAAAAAATTGATTCACCCAAATAACAAGAGTAAAACGCACGCAATCTCTTTTGTTTTTAATACATCTGCAATTGAGTAACATAACTTCAAACTCGGATAAGTCTATCTCTGTGAATTATAAGATTTTGGTGAACTGAAACAATTACTTTGCTCACCCGCGACCTTACGATAGCTACATTTATGTAAGAAATGCGTGTTCATGCAGTTCCTCCATCTCCACACTGTACGAACCAAATGTTAGGCTTTGTTTTGTTTGTTGTTGTTTGGTAACATAACCTACGATTGTTTGAGTTCGAAACGCCTCAGTGTAGTTTGGTGTTGGTGTTCTTACAGTGTGGCGAAACTGCATGAACACCCAATTCTTGCATAAACGTAACTATCGTAAGGTCGCGGGTGAGCAAAGTAATTGTTTCAGTTTATTAATATGGACCTCCGCAAAGTAACGCCTGATTCAATAAATGATTTTGGTATTAATGGAAAGGTCAATAAGTTAGATAATCTCCTAAGAGGGTAGCCTTTTAAAAAACACTAAACTAAACTTAAAAAACTAAAATTACAGAAACTTTTTAATCTCAGAGCTACATACTAAGCTTACGCACCGAAGTCTCGCGAGATTGCAGTACCTATTCCGATCACTGGTTATGTCGTCCTCTAGTTATGCCATGACCAAGGGAAATATATCGAACGCCGTCGCAGGCAAAAGCACTAGCTTAATATGTAACTAAACATGTTCCAACAGGTGCTAGAAGAAACAGGGTTCGACATAAGCAAATTTATAAACAAGAACGACTACATCGAGGCAATCATCCACGACCAGATCGTCCGTCTGTACCTCATTCCGTACATCTCTCGAGACACCAAGTTCCAGCCCAGGACGAGGAACGAGATTAAGGCTTGCGAGTGGTTTCCGCTAGCCGACCTGCCGTCTAACAAGAAGGATATGACGCCTAAGGTTAGCTGCCTCAGTTTTATGACACTAGGAAAGTTTGGATGGAGTTAAGTAGTTTCACATTTGGGTGAATCAACTTTTTTGTGTTGTTTACTCTGTAACCGGTTGTCCAAGTGACATCTTCATACTGTTTCATAGAAAAATGCTTAGGTTGTCCAAGGGACAAAATTTGTGTAAACATAGCAAAGGGTGGCAAGAAAAAATTGTTTCACCCATTTAAATACTGTAGGTTACTGTAGTAGTAACGAGTCTGTATATAGTAGCAACCTATGAAACAGTATGAAGTGTCACCTGGACAACCGGGGTCAGAGTAAACCACAAAAAAAGTTGATTCACACAAATATTAATTGTTTGAGTGCAGCGAATCACTTAAAGCAGCGATTCCCAATCTTTTTTAGGGTTCCGTACCCTAAGGGTAAAAACGGGACCCTATTACTGAGACTTCACTGTCCGTCCGTCTGTCACCAGACTTTATCTCAGGAACCGTGATAGCTAGACAGTTGAAATTTTCACAGATGATGTACTTCGGTTGCCGCTGTAACAACAAATACTAAATTACTTAATAAATACTTTAAATAATATTAAATAATATATTATATTTTATTAATATTAAATACTTTTTTTTTTAATATATTTAATATAATCAAAGAGGTACAAATGAGTGGAAAAATTACGAGCCACTATTAAAATAAATTCTAAATAAATTTTTTTCTAAATAAATATTTAGAGGGGCTCCCATACAACAAACGTGATTTTTTTGCTCGTTTTTGCTCGATTTTGATAACGGTAACAGGTAGACGCTTGAAATATTCACAGAATATTTAGTTATATATATGTATTCAAGGGGGGCTCCCATACAACAGACATGATTTTTCTGTTTTTTATACTGCGCCTCACTTTAGGTACATTTAATTTTTATCGACGTCCTTGTAAAAGAAAATATCTGCTTGTAGCTCTAGATACGTATGCAAGCAACCCAAGTGTATCGTTCCACGACGCCCCTCAGACAGCGCAACGCCCCGGCCCGTCACGACGCAGTCAGTGTATTCATCCAACACATTTTTCAGGTTAAAATGGGCGTCAGCCCGAACGCTTTCTTCATGGTGCTACCGTTCGTCAAACGAATGCGTCGCTGGGTCTCCGAGCGGAACCCCAAGTCCTTAGGGACCCGGCGCACCCGACACAAGTCGTTAGGAGACATCGAAGTCACCACAAACAAGAACAAGGGCAAGATATCGCAGGGGCTCCAGAATGAAATAACAGATTACCAAACCCAAAATCCACCTTGCACTTCGAACAACCCCCCAGTCAAGTATAGTGCTAAAGCTCACCCCAAAAATGGTAGCGCTAAGAAAGATAGAAGGACGAAACGTCAACTGTTCACGCCCCAGAATACTCATAGCGCTAATTTTTCACCGGTGCAAAAGGAAAAGAGCCCGGAAAAGGAAACTCCTCAGGAGGTCAAAGAGGAAGTCTTCATTGCACCGTCGTGGGCTAACTTCAAGTTTGATGTGCAAGCGATATTGAATTGTCTGTATTAGTTTGTAGAAGTTTTAAAAGCTGCTTTAAGGTTCAATTTCAGTTCTACAGTCGCTCAGTACCGAATCGTCTATGTAGCAAAATGTCCAGTAACGCAAATTGACCAAGAAACGAAATGTCAGACGTCCTATTAGCCTTTTCTTTTGTCTCATTAGCATAACATCCATAACGCAGAACATCAAAATAGCAATTAGTCCGTGTAGCATAACGTCCAAACTACATATTGTCAAAAACGCTATCAGCCAAAAAAGCAAATCGTCAAATCTTATTGAAAACAGCTGGAGTAGCAGAATAACCAAAAAGTGTGTTCGGTTTTTCAAGTGGCCGGTGATATTATCAATTTAGTATCTACCTATTCAATTAAAACTATTTATAGCGTGAAATACGCGACATTATATTTTTTGGACGTTCTGCAATTTTGGCGTTCAGCTTAAAGGGCGTGTTGCTATCTGGCCGTGCTAATTGGGTATTTTATGATTAAGGCATCTTCACACAATGGACAATTTAAGTAATTGAACATGTGCTTTTTAAACCATCTGAATCGTGGTCATTTTGCTTTATAGACGATTCGCTACTGAGCGTGTACAGTTGGGGTAAAAAAAGGTTCGTCGCGTGAAAGTTGACATTCGCCTGCACCAAGGCAACTGTCAGTCCTGTCAACAGAATATCGCATTGACGTTTCCCATTTTTGAAAAGGTATCAAGGTTCTACGACTTGATCAATTTAATCACTGACGAAGGTTTTCGTACCACGACTGTACAGCTTAGAACATAGAAGGCCATTTTTCCTTGCAAGACATTGTGGCAATTGTGGTCGATGCCCCTCCCCCCTCTATAAAACGCCACTGCCTAAGAACTATGTTAAGGTCGATTGATTATTCACTAAATCTGTGAGATGCAGACTAACTTAATTGGAAGAAGGCTTTATTTCGCTTTATATGCGAACTGCTCGGGTTTGTATATAGTGAAGCACGCTTTACGAAATGATGAGGAACTGGGTTCGACTCTCAGCCCCAGCTTTTCAGGAATTAGAAAAATATTTTCTAACAGGTAATTCCTAAAAATAAAAACTGAATTCGAAAAGTGAAATATCGGAGTTTGATAGTGAAACAAGTGATAACTGCGTGCCAGGATTGTGTGAGACGAATCGTCAACAATTTGAAAAAATCTCGTATCTCAAATTAATATGTAAACAAAATTGAACCTTGACGCACACTTGTAAAGTTCACTTTGCCGGATTATCGATTTTATAAGATACGAGCTTTGCTTTGGGCTTAAAACAACTAAATTTCATAATACCTTATTCACTAATAACCCTAATTTTCAAATTACCATGGGCTCATAATACCTAAAAATACCTAAAATTTCAAATTTTAATATGAGACAATTTGAAATTTTAGGTATTTTTAGGTATTAAGAGCCCATGGTAATTTGAAAATTAGGGGTATTAGTGAATAAGGTATTATGAAATTTAGTGATGTTAAGCCCAAAGCCGAGCTTTTTCGAAGTAGGTATAGGTAGTGAATAAATGCGTGTGTCGTTAACTTCACCGCTCCATTACACAGGTAGGGTAAATCACCAATAACTGGCCCCCTCATACTGAAAATGAACTCTGTCCCCCTACAAACAGAATTCAATTTAGTATAACGTGGCCACTTGGCCAGTTATTGAAGGGTGGCCAGTAATTAACACCTTCTACTAAAAATGATTTCTATTATGGGTGAATAGAGTTCATTTTTAGTATGAGGTGGCCAGTTATTGGCGATTTACCCTATATGGATATGCAGCCTAAGATTGGACAGGCTGGTATTCTCTCTAACAAAGTTCTGTAATCAATCAACTGTGATGTTTAAAAATCTCGAATAACCTAATCAAAATCAAGTTTTCTTTATAACGAGATTAACGAGCAAGACAAACAAATCTTTTTTCAAAAACTTTGACAGTAGAGTACCAGAATGCACAATCGCAAATTTGTGATTACTTATGACAATTAAAATAAAAATACGATGACGAAATGCTCAGCACGGCATAAAAAAGTAGGAATTAAATGAGCGCGCCATTTTTTTGTAACTGACACATTTTTGACATTATGCTTGAACATGGCAACAATGTTGCATGTTTAATTTTTTTCTTTTTTTTCGTTTCCTACTGTTTTATGTCGTACGATGACATTACTAAAGGCCACCACAAACCGGGAGCGCGGGGCGCCGACGGAGCGTGGCCAGCTCGTTCTATAACACTGAATCAAATATACGGTGACACACCGGCAGCGCGGCACACCGTATTTAATTCAGCGTTATTGACTGCGTTGGGCACGCTCTGTCGGCGCCCCGGGCTCCTAGTTTCTTGTGGCCTTGAGGGAGCGAAATGATTTTTTTATAAGGATAGGCAAAGGAAGTGGCATGTATACAGCCACTAACAATTAAGAAGGGATGAGTGTACGTTTTAAAATTTATTTTTCTTTCAATATCACTCCCGGCCGGAGACAATATTTCTATGTTCTTTCGTTAATGATTAAGTGGTTCTCTAATTTTTCGCCGAAAACATTTTTCCCAACTGTTTTTTGTCTGAAACTGTAAAGACCAACGCAAAACGGGAGCGCGGGGCGCCGACGGAGCGTGCCCGGCGCGCTCTATAACACTGAATCAAATATACGGTGACACACAGCGGCAGCGCGGCACACCGTATTTGATTCAGTTTTATTGATCGCGCTGGGCAGGCTCCGTTAGCGCCCTGCGCTCCCGGTTTGTTGCGGCCTTGAACTATTCCGGATTGTTATGAAACTAACCTAACCTAAAGGGTTACAGGATAGTTGTGAAAAATATTTTCGCCAAAAAGCCAGGATCCCTGATTAAGTATGTCCTCATACTATAATGGGTGGGAGAGAAACGAGGTCTATATCTGGCTTAGCTAGGCCATCAGGAGTGTTAATTCACAATACATATGTTAAAACAGTGAATAACACTCCAATGAAGTTGGAAGTCATCGTAAATTATTATTTGCTATCACTCGTTGACTTTAACAACGAAAATGGTCGAATTTGTCAAATTAAAGCCACCTGTACACTTATTGGCTGACGTCAAATTTTGTTCCGAG
The DNA here is from genome assembly GCA_947563465.1 of Archips xylosteana. Classification (NCBI taxonomy): domain Eukaryota; kingdom Metazoa; phylum Arthropoda; class Insecta; order Lepidoptera; family Tortricidae; genus Archips; species Archips xylosteana. The sequence goes on from OX387360.1 coordinate 2,606,342, forward strand.
TTTTTAAATTTATTATGACTTATGATATGACTATTAGAGAGTTCAATGCCACTTTAATACAGCAATACTCAACCTTTTTACCAAACTGTTTTTTTATATGGGCCGCGAATGAGTTGAAATTTGAAGTTCGTGTTATGCCATCCCTCTCACTCTCCTATTATATGGTATTTACGTGAGTGGGACGGCACGATACGAAGTTCGAATTTCCAACTGTAGAATAAAGCTATGAATTTTTTTAGGTTATCCGTAACCTAAAATTGTTAATAAAAATATACTGTCAAAGTCAGATAAGCCATTTAAAGACGCATGGCGAGCTACAAGTTGTGTATACCTGTTTTAATAGGATACTGGGCCTTACGAGGTAATTTCGACCCGCAATACAACACCTCAATGCCATCCCTGTACAGCCAACCACTTTAATGCACCACCATTGAAATTTATCATAGTATTTTTGTGTAGATTACCGGATGACGTCAAATGTCACAATGACAAGGTTCTGTGGTGGCTTAGGCAGATTGGTTGGCTAAATTCGAATCATAGGTCGTCGTTCTTCCACCGTTATATCCCGCATTTCGTTTTCTAGATTTTTTTTTACCGAATAACGGCAAAATACATAAGACACTGGCAAAATTGTCCTTTCATGGTCAGAGTCATACTAAAAAAAACTAACCAAATTGTTTCACTGCGCTCATCATTTATTGTGAAATGGTTGCACTGCGGTTCGAGGTTACGTCGGTTTACGTCTAGTTAAGCCCTCCACAGACCGCAGCGCGTTGCATAACATTGACTCATATATGCTGTGCCGCGCTGCCGGTATGTCACCGTATATATGATTCAGTGTTATTGACCGCGCTGGGCACGCTCCGTCGGCGTCGCGCGCAAGCCCCGGTTTGTAAAAGGGGCGTTTCCATTTACGTCACGGATTAGACAGGGAGAACTATATGCGTAGGCTACCCCACTCACCAAACACGCTCTTAGAATACTATTCATTGTATTCTAAGAGCGTCAGTTAAGCAATAAAGAAAAAAAAATGCTAAACAGAAATTAAAAAGTTGATTAATAAAAATAGAACATTGAAGTTTTATTACAAGTTTTTATCTAGCTTCATTCATCTGTCCTGTGGCGAAGTGGCCTACAGACTCGCGGTTTAAGTCTAAGAACGCACTATGTCGCCGTGCTGGCCTAGTGGTTAGATGCGGTTAGCCACGGCGGCACAGAATATATAATAGTACTAACGTACAGAACGGACACGCTCTGCCCCGCACCGATTCGAGTTACCCCACCCCTCAAGGCGCAGATTGCCGGACCCCGCCGGAATCCAGAAGAGTGCGCGCGCGATGTATGTAGGCGTACGCGTGTACAGACGTCGTCGTGCTTATGTAGATTCAAGAACGCGTATTTTGTACGTCGTGTCCGCCGTGTGACGGCGGTTCAGCGCACTGACTGTCTCTTTAAGCGATACTCTGAAGAGGGACAGGGGCAGCTAACCGCATAGTGCGTTCATCATCCCAACCTATATACGTCCCACTGCAGGGCACAGGGGCTTGGGCCGTAGTTCCCACGCTGGCCCAGTGCGGATTGGGAACTTCACACACACCATTGAATTTCTTCGCAGGTGCATGCAGGTTTCCTCACGATGTTTTCGTTCACCGTAAAGCTCATGGTAAATTACAAATGTAATTTCGCACATAAATTCTGAATACTCAAGAGGTGCGAGCCGAGATTTAAACCCACTACCCTCTTCTTGAGAGGCCATAGGTCCTGTAATCAGATTGATCTAACAATGCAATCTGACCACGGATACAGAAGGCATTTCGAAAGGTCCTCGATTTTGTGCTCAATGAAACATTCAACATTAAGAGGGTACGATGGCTGAGAGACTTTTGAGAAATAGGCATTTTAATGAAATGTCGCTGTCTCGCCCGAACCCCTCCGTGTCAGTACAGCGAGAGCGGGACAACTGCAGGTCAGACCGTTAATAGGCGCGTAAAATTGATCAAAACAGCATTTCGTAATCCCCTGTTTTCTTCTCGAAAACTGGACCAATAAAATTATTTTTTTCAAATATAATTAGAGGATAGATTTAGCTTTGCCCCTATGTTTTCCTTTTTTTGTTTATATGAGGGATTCTTTTCTGATGAGTGTCTGAAAATGACGTTGAAATTGGGCAATTTTTTCAGTTTTTGAAAGCTCATATTTCTTATGTTAATTGAAATATGGAAAAAAACGAAACCTAGGGGCATAGCTGTGGTAGATACAGATTACACAGTAAAAAAAATTTGGCTCTAAAGCCATTATCCAGGGAGGAAACAGGGGAATACGTTTGTATGGAGAAATGGTGCGCATCGTATCCTCTTAAATCTAATGTGTGATGCGCCATCATAGGGTCTTGTGAAATATATCTTACCCACGCTGAATTTAGACCCTGCGGTGCTACTACACCTGTCCCAGTGTGTCTGTAATAAAAGCTTGACCAACTTCTCATGGGCAGAATGGCTTGAAATTTGGTAAGTATTTAGTTAGGATGTCTATGCAGCTACAGTCAACAGAAAGTATAGTTGGCACTAGATTATTTATACACTAGATAGAGCTTCGGCGGCATGAAAACGTCCCGAAAAATATAAGCCAACTTGTCTTTTATGTCATTTGCCTCCCTTCAGTTTGAATGACGTAACGCGATCGTAATATGAAGCTGTCAAAAGAAATTTGTGGACGTTTTGTATCGCAATGTTTGCTACTGACACTATCTAGTGCATCTAAGAGTTGGCAAACAAGCTTGTGCACAAAAACTTATTTTTAATAAATACTTATTTTAAATAGAAAGGTCACGATGTAGGAATTTGTGCCACTTTAATTTTCCGCTTCAGATAGCCTGAGTAAGGTCCAGTTACTAATTACTGGGTGATATGTTATGTTAGTGATGTCCAATTGGAATCGATGTTTTCCAATATAATATCCAAAATCATCTTTACGCTCAGCTCAGAGGAACCCCTAGAAAAACCGATATATTCCCTTTTTTAGTAATTTAATCCGATAAACTTTTGAGACTACAACACTATCTAACGATCACCTAATTTTATTTACCTATACAAATCGCATGGATTTCAAAGTCGAACTTACACTGTGAACACTATATTGTCTATGGTTTTTGGAACAGGGGAATCCCCGAGATTTTTTATCATTCACTTTCTTTAATTTCCAAAAGGGCACTAAGTTCTTGTGTGCCGACAACCCCATGGCCTAAGAAGGCCCTGATAATATCCGATTTTTACTGAAATACAAAAATAGAAATGCCTTACAATCTGATCTCTATTATACGCTGCAGGCATGCAGGGGACCTATAATAAAGCGTGAGGCGAAGATGTGAAAGCTACGCTACAAAACTATGTGACTGTTTCCACTAAGCTATGTAGCTGTGCGAGGAAGATGCGCTATGTAGACGAGCAGCCGCGAGGCAGCTGTGCGAAGATGCGTAGCTCGAGCTATGCGATGTATCGACAGGGGCGCGCGGGGCGGCAGCGCGGTGAGGGGGGAGACGCTTGTTGTGACAAACGCGCACCTACTGACATTGCTACACGACTCGCGACCATCCATAGCACAGCACGCATCTTTCTATATAAAAATCATAGCTTAGTTGAACCCGTTTCAACCAGTGCTATGCTATGTGGACTAGGGATGTTACGAATGTCAAAATTTACATGTAGGTGATTGACGTCAGTTAAAGGATAATTTGACGTTGCATAAAGAGACGCGACCATAAGGTCGAATGTTCTCAAAAGAACAGTTTTGTTTCTTCGTCGATCGCAGCATTTTCCATCTTCAAGCCTCGAGGAATCTTCATCTTCGTCGTCGTGCTTCAGATCGCGGAGTGCAGCGGAGACACACGCTGCATCGGAGCGAAGTACATCGGAGCTACGACGACATGTTCCTTCCTCGACGGCCGCGCGATGAAAAAGATCGCAAATCGGATCGGAATGTCATCCGGCCGCCTCGCGAAGCGAGGTGGCGGGGATGCTGCTCGGGGCGTTGGCCCCCTTCAGCGGCGTCATACGCCGACCACAGATATGGCCGGGTCACTGGGGGGGTGGCCGGGTGGGCGGCCACACTGGTGTCACAACCGTGGATCTTCGCCGCCCGCGAGGTCAAGCCCGCCAGATGGAACCCCATTCGGGGAAGTCCGGCGAACGACCGTCAGCTGGCGGCGCGACGGATCAAAGTATGGTGGTTCTGGGAAAACACAAATACAAACACAAAGTCAAATCCGGGTAAAGCCTTAGAAAACTAGCCGTTCCGCGCACACAGATCGGCTAGCTTTCTAAGGACGATCGGGACGGGGTCCTGCCCCGATCGCAGGGCCGCGAGCAGCTCCTGGAGCACCAGGATGAGCTCTCCAACGACCTCTGCCCTGGGTCCTTCAGCTACCGAACCCGGCTTCGCCTTCAACCCCGTCCTGGGGGCGGCGACCGCCGAGGTCGGGCCGGTGGCCGTCATTTCCGTTGAAAACGGCTGGGGGTTCTCGCGGCTCTGGGACGGAGGCCTTCATCTTCCTCCCGCCGCGTTTACGTCGCCGTTTGCTAGGCGGTGGTCGACTCCCGTCATTGGCCGCCGCCATGAGGGAGTTTGGCGCGTTTCCACTCTCCACTTGCGTGGCTGTGGCGCCGATAGGGGTGATCCGGGTGAAAACGCGCGCGCGGTTGCGCGTGCGCGGAGCGACTCCTGCCGCCCTGTGCCTCGCCTCCCTCTGGTACTCCGGGCACCTGACGCTATTTGCGGTGTGGGGTCCTCCGCAGTTAGCGCACGTCGGCGGCTCGTCTCGTGGTCGCGGGCAGTCGCGGGCGGCGTGACCGCCGCCACATCGAACGCAGGCTTGCGGATGGTGGCAATGCCGCGAACTGTGCCTGAAGGCCTGGCACCGATGGCACTGCGCTGGTCCGGGACGTCCTCTCCAAGCCTCCATGCTAATACCGCGCATGCCCAGCAGCTCGGTAATAGCATAGATGCCCGGGATGATCTTGGCGGTTCTCTGCAACTGCGCGTGAAATAGGCAGCCGGAGCGCCCCGCGCGCGCCCTCACTGCTCGTGCGAATGTCGGGAGGAACCCCTTCTCCCTTAAATCCGCAACGATGTCCTCTGGGTCCGTGTTTGCTGGCAGCCCACGAATCGCCACCTTCAGCGGCAGCTCTTCGTTGAGGCTCCAGCAGTTCCAGCTGATATCCGGGACTTTACCCAAGTAGTCTTGAACGGCCCGGTACTCCTCCTCGGACCGTGGGGTGAACAGTAAGCCCTCTCCCCTAGGCTTGGCGGTCGGCGGGTGGCCCAACCTCTCCCGCAGCAAGCGGAAGTGTTTGGGCCACTCCGGCAGGCTCTTCACGAAGATGGGCGGGTACCTCTTCCCGCCCGCGTCGGCGGCGGCGGCGGGCGTCGGCATCTGTGAAGGCCGCGGCTGCAACGGTATTGATGACGATGACGGTGACGGTGAAGGTGGCGGCGGGCGTGGCGGCGACCGCAGGACGCGCTCGTCCTCCTCCTCGTCGGCCCCCAGGTCCTCACAAGCAACGCGAGGTGCGGCATCCTTCGGGGACAGCTCCAGCCTCATGATGGTCTGGCGGGAACTTGACGACGGGGAGGGAGACAAACGCCTCTTCTGCGTCGCGGCGAACGGCGGCGGCAAATTTGATGGCGGCGAAAAACGGGACGGCGACGGAATGCGGATGGTCGGCAGCGTCGTCGCCGTCGGCTGTGTCGCAGTTGTGGAGGTCGAAGGCGCGGTCACCGCGGCATACGTCGCGCCAGCGGGCTGCAGAGAGCGCGGCGCGGGTCGTACAGGCGGTGGCACGCGGGTCGGTGGCGGCGGGGCTGGCGCGCGGATCGCGGCCGGCGCGGCCGGCGCGCGGGACGCCGGCGGCGCACGGGGCGCGAGCGGCGCGCGGGACGGCGGACGAGACGCGGATGTCGCGGGCGGCGCGCGGGCGTCGCGAGACGCGGGCGGCGCGCGGGCGTCGCGAGACGCGGGCGGCGCGCGATGAATGCGCGGGTCGCGGGGCGGCGAGCGCTTCGCAGGCGGTGGGTGAGTCGCTGACGGCGGATGCGTCGCAGAGGGCGGGCACGCCGCGGGCGGCGGGCGCGCCGCGGGCGGTGGGCGCGCCGCGGGCGGCGAGCGCTTGGCGGCGGGGCCAGCAATCGCTGGCGCAGCAGTCGAGGGCGGCGAGACACCGCTGGTGGATGGCGTAGAGAGCGGCGGCCGCGGAGACGCGCGCCGGCCCTCCTTCATCAGCCCCGATCCTGAGGGGGCGGGGCGCAGAGGGGCAGCCAGGATGGGGGACCGGATCACCAGCCCCTCAGCCGACTGCCGCAACAGGTGCGGAGGCGCCTTGTCCTCCGCCATGCCCCGCACGGTACGTAAAACGCGAAAGGCATGGCGGACGCAGGCGATATCCGCCTCAGTAAACCCCTTCCGGGGCCTCCGCATCGGAGTGGCCAGCCGAGGCCGGGTGGCCTTCCGCACGGTGGGATCCGGAGAGGCAGGAGGCTTCATAGGGGACGGCATAATGCCGCGTGGGTGGAGGGTAGCCCTAAAAAGGGCTCTTCCGGGTTACCCTATTTTAACCCGAAAGGGGACCCTCACTGCAGCAACAAACAACGCGGCGCGCGACCAATCGGCGCACGCCGTCTTCCCTCGCGCTCCACGCACTATCCCGGTGGGACCCGCTGGTGGGAGGCCGGGACCGTGCGCGGTTCGCGGGTCCGAGCGGCGCGGCGGAATCAGCGAGAGTTGGTCCGAGCGGTGGGTGTGGGTAGGAGTTTATCTTGCGAATCTCGACTACCCACACGAAGCCACGATGAACTGTCCAAAGATCGCAAGCTTTGCCGCGCCGTATTTTATACAGACGCGAGAGCGAGAGTTTCGAGTGTTCTGTAGCCCGCAACCGTCTCGCTCACTTTAGAGCGAGAGCGCATCGATCCACGCCCTCTCACGTGATCCGCGGACCTTGCACTAGTTGTGCCATAACTATTTTTTATATACACTTGTAAATATTTTTTAATAAACATTCTTCTTCACCTATTCTTCACTTATACAAATCTTTTAGGGAGTTTAATTTATCACAACCAAACATCCCTAAATACACATTCGCGAATGCGAATGTTTGGAAAAAAATTTAAATAGCACAGATAAAATAGTAATTTTTAATGAAATCAAACATAAAAAGTTATTGTTACAAAATCAACATTGTAATTGAATACAAAAAGTATTTTTTAATGAAAACATCGAGCGAGACAAGACGCGACCTGCACACATTCGCATTCGCAAAACATTCGCATCATTTGATGCGAATGCGAATGTCGATGCGAATGTTAAAAATGATGCGAATATTCGCATTATGCGAATGCGAATATTCGTGACATCCCTCATGTGGACCAATGAACATGATTGGTGGATATCAGACACATCCATAGCAACGTAGCGTAGCACATCTGGAAAGGCACCCTTAGGGGCCCCGGTGCAGCACCGTCTAGCCCTCCGACCCAGTTTCATGGCGTTTTACACTTAGATAAAAAATATCGTAGCCTTAAAAATCTAGTTATTCACTAGATCGATAGAAGATCGATCCAATTTAAAATAACATCCCTAGTTATAGCTAAAGGCTATCGAGTTCACAGGAACTGCGCAGTGTCCTTCGTATACTCGTTAGCGGCGATAACTGGTTTGGAGCGGTTTTACTTGTAGGTTATAGCAAAATGTTGGCTTTGCTACACAAACATATAAAATGGATATCAACATCATCCCAGCCTATATACGATGATGATGTAATATACTATTTTTATAAAGCTTTAATAAAAAGACTCGTCCAGATTTTACCCTTTTTCTAATGCTAATAACGAAGTATATATTTGGCCACTCCCTCAGTCTTTTAACCCTTTCACCGCCGCGCCTCGACAAAACTTAAACCTGCTTTGAATCTTATGTCATTGTGTCAAGGTCACTTTGACACTGCACTTTGTGACCTATATATGTGTCGTTGGCGTTGAAAAGGTTAAATCAAATAACAACAAATAAGACGTAATAAAATTATAAATTTATTTCATCTAATATACAGGACGATTCTAATATATTTCTGTATAATTAGTTAATTACTTTAATGTTATGTTATTAATAAATAATGATATAAAATAATAAAGCCACTTACATAGAGCAGGCCGATCAAGGGACTATCGTTCGTATTCTCAAGGTAAAGTTAGAATAACCCCCTCGTGTGCCGCGTAGAATAGAAATAGACTAATTCCCTCATGCCAGCCAGCCTATATAGGATACGTCCCACTGCAGGCTATAGCACGTGGCGGACACGACGTACAAATACGCGTTCTTGAATCTACATAAGCACGACGACGTCTGTACACGCGTACGCCTACATACATCGCGCGCGCACTCTTCTGGTTTCTGGCGGTTTCCGGCTATCTGCGCCTTGAGGGGTGGGGTAATTCGAATCGGTGCGGGGCGGACCGTTTCCATTCTGTACGTCAGTACTATTATATATTCTGTGGCCATAGCCTCAATCTTAGAATGAGAGTGCTCGAGTTGTAGTCCCCATGCGAGCCCAGTGCGGATGGGGAACTTCACACACGCCACTAACATTCTTCGCAGTTGTGCGCAGGTTTCAGAGTATTAGATATGTCTAAGCTTTCTAGTCCTTACCGATCGACCTCCTCAATACTGAGTAGCATAATATCACATCAAAATACAATGTTGCTAAAATTAAATACATAATTAACTTACAAAACAAGTTAATCTAGTCTAAAATAATCCAAGACATATAAGACAAAGCTAAAAGTGCCCTCTCCCTACAAACAGGACATAATGGGCACGTCAAACTACAAGATTCTGTTTAAGGCCAGAAAGAAAAAACAAAAAATGGGTCATACAATTTTTTTTTTAGCGTCTCGTGTGGACGTAGCAAAAGTAAAGGGTCTACAGCCAATATTTTTTAATCAAGTCTGCTTTGTGTGGGACAACTGCAACTTTCGGCCAATTTATACTTCATTTAATTTAGAATTGGAAACCACAACGTAACATATTGCGTCTGGTCAACTATTTCTTACCTAGCAAATAGTAAGGTAGGTACAGTACAATAGTTTGGGAGCCGCAAAATAAAATTGTTTTAATAAATAAAATAAATAAATAAATATTAGAGGACAATCTTACACAAATCGACCTAGTCCCAAACTAAGCAAAGCTTGTACTATGGGTACTAGACGACGATAAACATACTTATATAAATAAATAAATACTTAAATACATAGAAAACATCCATAACTCAGGAACAAATATTCGTGCTCATCACACAAATAAATGCCCTTACCGGGATTTGAACCCAGGACCTCTTGCTTCGTAGGCAGGGTCACTACCAACTAGGCTAAATCGGTCGTTAAATATATAATGTCACTTTATTTGCGTGTCGTCAATTGTTACTCTAGTACAAATTGTAAAGAGATTACAGTTCACGAGCCGCAATATAATGTTGTTGTGATTTCCAATTCTAAATTAAATGAAGTATAAATAAATCTTAAGTTTGCTGACTCGGAGTCGCTAATTCTATGTCCACAGGAGAGACGTCTTTTGTTTGTTAAGCTGTGTATGACCCAAATAGTTTGCATTATTTTTTCGCAGTCAAAGTCAAGGATGTCCTACCATAGAAACAGCTGAGAACGGAGACGTGGAAAGAACCAATCATATTAGTTTAAATCCAAGTCACATTCATTAGTTCATTACAATTGGGATCAAGTCTGGTGGCATAAAATGTTTACGCATAATTCATCATTTCGTATAATCTTTATTCTCAGAATCAAAAATCAAATCATTAACCCTTTCAACGCCACGCCTCGACAAAACGTAAACCTGCTTTGAATCTTATGTCATTGTATCAAGATCACTTTGACACTGTACTTTGTGACACCTATATGTGTCGTTGGCGTTGAAAGGGTAAATTATAATAATAATAAATCATGGGACGATTGACACCAATTGACCTAGTCCCAAACTAAGTATAAACACTATTAAACATCCAAGAGTCGAGCACAAACATTCGTATTTTTCACACAAATGTCTGCCCCGACCGGGAATCGAACCCGAGAGCTCAAGCTTCGTAGTCGGGTTCTCTAACAACTAGGCTATCCGGTAGCCTAATTATTTAGGAATTTTAAAATGGTTATCCCATAGGACTCTATAGGTTAAGTTAGGTTTAGGTTATGTTTCTGGGAAAAAAGAGTTATGCCAAATGAAATTTTATGCGATCCCACAGTGCACTTTAGAATTCTTACCGAAGCACCCACTAAGAGCTAACAGAATAAAATATAAGCTATAATATAGCTCATGTATTTTCATAATTTCATTAAGTATAAAAAACTATATTATGAGCCTGTTTGACCAAGAACTTTACAGCGCAATAGTCCAACCCTTTCTTACAAAAGATTGTGAAAGGAAAGTGTGCTAATATACTACATAATGCGTGTCATATCTAGTCCTACATACTACTCTAAGTTTATTTTCCTAACTCATATCATAGGCACTTTCAACATTCTCCTACGCTTCGGTCCATAAATATCCCAAGTTATAAAATACGTTTATTCCCGATTCGCCGAATTATTGTTTAGCCGGATTCTTGTTTCGTCGAATTCCTGTTTCATCGAAATTTTTCAGTTACATAATATCGAATATATATATTTTTATAAGAATCTGGCGAATCGGGGTCTAATCATAAAATCACTTGATTCTTTTTTCTAACATCAGATCAATATGGCTGATCAATTAGCCACTAGAGCTCTGTTTACACACGCGTGGTGTGCTAGTAGAGTACGACAAAGACTATAAAATAAATAAGAATGTCACTTTCTTCAATTCAATCGAGCATTTGACAGCATTAACCATCAGGATAAATGACACCATAATACAAAAATTCAAACTGAAGTTCGAACAAGTCCAATCAAGACGGCTGAGTTACCTCGCTAGTTGTTTATTACGCTATGTCTAGTGGACTTCGGGCATTTTCATTTTAAATTACGCAATTTCTTTTTTTTTAATGGGAAAATTTTGGGGTTTTTATACTCAGAATTACGAGCACTATTCATTGTCATAAAGAAAGAAAGTGTTCTTATTTTTTGAGTCAGTTTTGCCACTTTTTCATATACTCACGAAACGGACACAAAAAAAAACTACGGAAAATCTGCGCTCTTGATTTGAGTTAGAAAATCCCAAAAGTTTCTAATTTAACCTTTTCAACGCTCTGTAAAATAAAACAGCTCTCACTCATATACGCCATGACATCGGAATGTCAAACGCGAAGTTGGACCCTACAGAAATGCACGTAGGTAGATATCGCTATCCGTTGTTGGCGTTGAACCTATAGACATAACTTTATTCGGCATCAAATAAGAAAATACAATGACTAATACAGAAAAAAAAACAATAATTTATAATAATGATAATTTTAAATAAAAAACCGGCCAAGAGCGTGTCGGACACGCCCAAGATAGGGATCCGTAGCCATTAAGAAAAAATCAAGTAATATTTTTCTAAGGATTTCGTATGTGTACGGAATCTTCCAAGTTTAGGTATGTTTTATACCTTAGGCTACTATTTACTCTTAAACTACAAATAATTCCTAAGCAATCTTAGCCGCTATAATTTTCCTTGTAAATTTAATATATTTAGTACCATTTTGAATTTTTTAAAATTTTTCCACCCAACAGTTTAGATTTTAGAGGAGGGGGGGACGATCGATTTTAATGAAAATTTTCACTTTAAAGTTGAATATTTCGCAAACAAATCACTGAATACAAAAATCATGTAAGCAACCCCCCAATGGTTTTAAAAGACCTATCCAACGACACCCCACACTATAGGATTAGTCGAGAAAAAAAAAATCACCCCCACTTTACGTCTATGGGAGGTACCCTAAAAAAATTTTTTTTAGTTTTTTTTATTTAACCACTTTGTCGGCGTGACTAATATATATATTCATGCCAAATTACAGTTTTCTAGTACTAGCAGTCTCTGAGCTTAGCCGCGGACAGACAGACAGACGGACAGACATGGCGAAACTATAAGGGTTCCTAGTTGACTACGGAACCCTAAAAAGTGTTCTTATTTTTGAGTCATTTTGTCACTTTTTTCATGTACTTTATATGGCTCGTCACCATACGGTATGTTTTTTTTGAATTATTATTATTATAAATTATTGTTTTTTTTTCTGTATTAGTCATTGTATTTTCTTTTTTGATGTCGAATAAAGTTATGTATTTAGGTTCAACGCCACTTTAAAATGCAGGGGCTACTTTGGAAAACAGTTTTTACGCAGTGTCCTTATTTTTTTAGACCCTTTGTGGCAGTGAATTAACTACCTTGATAAATTACCTAACTTTTTACGTCATTTGCTCAATCGAGCTATGAATATTTGCGTTTTTATAACCATTTGTAATCTATCAAAGTAGCCCCAAAATTTCCTAAAGTAACCCCAGTTTACCGTACTTAATGAGGACGAAAAGGAATTTGACTCAGCATTAAGCTGCAGTAGGTACCTGCTACAGCGCTGATATATCCGTCATTGGCGCCAAAGGTTAAAAGTAAATTGCTCATTTTAAAATGAAAATGCCCTCACGAGTATTGGTCGTCGCTGGTCAGCAAGCGGAACCCATAGGCTAGTCACTGGTCGCTGAGCCGCCGGTGCGGGTTCCGGTGCCGGCAGCGCCGGACGGTCACATACAGCGCGCCGGACACCGCCAGTAGCACCGGGACCGAGAGACCGATGCAAATCACTAGGAGCACGAAGAGGGAGAACGTCTCGACCGGCGGCACGCCGTAGCCGAAGGTCGTTGACCTGGGAATCGTACACAATTATAGTACAACTAGCTAGATGCCCGCGGCTTCACCCCCGTTGTATTTTTTTATGTTTCTTTCATAAAAACCTTCTCCTGACAATAACAAACGCAACAAAAAAAGAATTATCCAATTTGGTGCAATCGATCGGAAGTTATGCGCTTAGCAACACATTCAGCGATTCATTTTTATATTATAGATACGTTTACTTTTAGTTTACCACTGACAGATGGCTTGCCTTCATTTCATTTCCAACTTTAACACCATACAAATAAAGTAGCTATTACAAAATCTGCAAACGTGGGTAACAGTATTTGTTGAGTTATGAACGCAACTTCATTGTATTTTATATTGGCAACACTATGTTTATTACGCTGGCTACTTTGTTCCTTTTATGTCATGCTTGTTCAGTTGTTCTTGTTCGAAACAATACACGATTTTTCTTCCTTACGTTTTATATTTTATTTACAAGATATTTCAACCTAAATATCAACATGGTAGCAGAGCGTGGTTGAAACGCTACGTTTTAATGTGTTTGCGTGGTTGAAATCTTAAAAACTAAGAAGAAAACCGGCGATCGTGTTTTGTCTGTCGGCAGATCAAAAATTGCCGTTAAACCAAATTGCATCTGAAATATTCATCGTATTTACGTGAAAATGTCGAACACGGGTCACAATCCGTTTCACATTGATCGACTCATCGGAAGAGATAATTACGCAAGTTGGAAATTTGCGGTGAAAGCGTATTTCGAACTAGAAGATTTGTGGACATGTGTCACTGGTACGAACACCGATATGAAGAAGGAAACCAAGGCGAAGTCAAAGCTTATTCTTTTGCTGGACCCAATCAACTACGTGCATGTTCAGAATGCAACTACTTGCAAAGAAGTCTGGGAAAACTTGGAACAGGCTTTTGATGACAGCGGGTTGTACAGACGTGTAGCATTGTTGCGAGACCTTATCACTACTACCTTGGAATCTTCTCGAAATGTGGATGACTATGTGAATAAATTGATGTTGACTGCCCACAAGCTCAGGAATATAAAGTTCGACATAAACGATGAATGGCTTGGCACACTAATGCTGGCTGGCTTACCGGAGACCTATAAGCCAATGATAATGGGCTTAGAGAGCTCAGGCATCAAGATAAGTGCAGATTGTATTAAAACAAAGCTCCTGCAGGAAGTTCAATGCTCAGATAGCTCAGCGTTCTTCACAAGGAATAAGACTGTTTCAGGAAATTACAGAAATAAGAAGGTCAGCAGAGGACCCAGATGTTTTAATTGCAACAAGTATGGACACTTTGCAAGGGACTGTCCTACTCAGAAGAATAAAAATTCTAAGAATGTGGAAGAAAATAAAAGTTTTACTGCAGCTTTTTCAGCTAGCTTTACAGCAGCTTTTTCAGCTTCTTCACACAAAATGAACCCGGATCAGTGGTATGTTGACTCAGGTGCATCAATGCACATGACCAACCGAAGTGATTGGATGTATGATGTGACAAGTCCTCCGATACCAACTGTAACTGTTGCCAGTAAGACCCCGCTACCTGTGGAAAGTATGGGAAAGGTCAATTTATTGATTAATGGAGATGAAGAAAGTAAAATACAGGTAAAACAAGTTCTGTTCATACCTAAACTTGCTGCTAACCTCTTGTCAGTCAGTGCCATGGTGAAAAATGGCTGTAAAGTAAATTTTAGAGACAAAGGCTGTGATATTTATGACCATGATGGGAAACTTGTGTGTTCAGCCAAACTAGTAAACAACTTATATTTGTTAAATACACACAGAGAAGTGCTATCAAACCTGTCTTGTTCAAATAATTTAAATGATGCTGTCCTGTGGCATCGACGCATGGGACATCTTAATTTTTCAGATGTGAACAAGCTGCCAGAGTGTACTGAGGGAGTAAGTCTGTCTTCTAGTAACATTAAAGGACCCATTACATGCACCACTTGCCTCCGAGGAAAGCAAACCAGACTGCCTTTCAATAGTAGTGGTTCGAGAGCATCACAGCCATTGCAACTTATTCACACCGATTTATGTGGACCCATGGAACAAGAATCTCTTGGAGGTATGAAATACTTTCTCACTTTTATAGATGACTTTAGTCGATATGTTAAAGTTTATTTTTTGAAAAATAAATTAAATGTACTGGAAGCTTTTAAAGATTATAAAAGCAAAGTAGAAAACGAACTGGACAAAAAGATTAAAGTCATTCGTTCTGATAATGGAAAAGAATTCTGTAACAAAGATTTTGATAGTTTTCTGAGTCGACATGGTATTGAACATCAGACGAGCACTCCGTACTCAGCACAGCAGAACGGTCTTGCGGAGAGAATGAACAGGACCCTGGTTGAAAGAGCTAGATGTATGTTGTTTGATGCTCAACTCCCTAAGCAGCTATGGGCAGAGGCTATTGCAACCTCTGGATATGTCATTAACAGGTCACCTACAAAGTCACTTGATTGTAAAACACCCATAGAGATGTGGTCTGGGAAGAAACCTAACTTGTCTAATATGAAGATATTTGGCTCCGAGGTCATGACACAAGTACCTAAAGAAAAACGTCAAAAATGGGATTCTAAAGCCAGAAAACTAATATTTGTTGGTTATTGTGAATCCACCAAAGGATTTAGAATACTGGATCCGGAAACTAATAAGATTATAAAAAGCAGAGATGTGGTATTTTTAGAAAATGTTCAGGAATGTGATTATAATACTTACATACCTTCTGATTTCAACAGCGACACTGCCATCCAGCAACCAGAAGAAGCCAGTAAGGAAGAATTGGAGGACACCATTGATCATTCTTCGAGTGATGAATATCAGTCTGGAGACAATGACAATTCAATTCACCTACCAGGGACATCAGCTGATACGAGGACCCCAGCTGATGCAGAGGCATCAACTGATACACCTACACGTAAGATGAGTTTACGTCCACGAAAGGCTATCAACTATGCAGAGCAGGATGAGCATGATGTGAGTTTCTTTTGTCCTTTACTTAATTTAACTGATCCTCAAAGTCTTGATGAGGCTCTGTCATCTCCTGATGCAAACCAATGGAAGAAGGCAATGCAAGAGGAATATGATTCCTTAATTGAGAACAAAACTTGGTCATTAGTAGATTTGCCTCCAGGTAAAAGAGCATTACCTTGTAAATGGGTCTTTAAAACAAAAACAAATGAAAAGGGGGAAATTATTCGTTTTAAAGCGAGACTGGTCATTAAAGGATATGCACAAAGAAAAGGTACTGATTATGATGAGGTATATGCACCAGTAGTGAGGTATACGTCAGTCCGTTATTTGATTGCACTAGCGGCTAAATATGACTTAGATATGGTTCAGATGGATGCTGTATGCGCATTTCTTCAGGGCGATATTGACACTGAAATCTACATGTCACAGCCAGAGCGTTATGAAGAAAACGCACAAGTGTGTTGTCTCCATAAATCAATCTATGGGCTCAAGCAGGCCAGCCGGCAATGGAACCTTAAACTGAATATTACTTTGCTTAAAATTGGATTGAAAAGATCAAAGGTTGATCCATGTATTTATTATCTAATAAGTGAATCAACAATGATATTTATTGCTGTATGGGTAGATGATTTCTTGATATTCACAAATAATAAAAATACCACAGTAACAATTAAAGAAAGGCTAAAGGAAGAATTCAGTATGAAAGACTTGGGTGAGTTGAGGCATTGTATTGGAATAAATATTCATAGAAATCGTGAGGCAGGTGTCATCATGTTGGACCAAGAGAAGTATATTAACTCGGTTTTAGAGCGTTTTGGAATGACTGAATGCAAACCTGTGCGTACTCCTATAGAGGTTAATGCAAAATTTGATAAGAGTACTGAAGGAGGAGATAGTAAAATCCCATACAGAGAAGCGGTGGGATGTCTTATATACCTGGCACATGTTACACGACCTGATATTGCTTATGCAGTGAGCAAGCTGAGTCAATTCTGCAATAGTTCAGGAAATGAACACTGGCTTGGAGTCAAAAGGGTCATGAGATACCTTCAGGGGACCAAGAATCTAAAACTATGTTATGTCAAAGATGACTCTCGAGAGATAACTGGCTACTGCGATGCTGACTGGGCCAGTGACCCATTAGACAGAAGGTCGTGCACAGGGTACACTTTTTTGTTTCAGAATGGTAGTATATCTTGGAATACATGCAAACAACAAACTGTGGCACTCAGTACGGCAGAGGCAGAGTACATGGCGATGGCGTCAGCGACGCAGGAGGCTCTGTGGATCCAGCAATTGCAGGATGAACTTGGCCAAGGTGTTGATAGCGCATTAGTTATCTATTCTGATAACCAGAGTGCAATAAAACTGGCATCAACAGATTGCTATAAACCGAAAACAAAACATATAGATATACGTTTGCATTTTCTTAGGGAAAATATTGCAAAGGACAATGTTAAGTTTTTATTTGTAAATGGTTGTAATATGGTAGCCGATAACTTAACTAAGGGCACTACACTTGTGAAGCATTTGTACTGTATCAGTAAAATGGGTTTGCGTTCTGTAGGGAGTGTTGAGTTATGAACGCAACTTCATTGTATTTTATATTGGCAACACTATGTTTATTACGCTGGCTACTTTGTTCCTTTTATGTCATGCTTGTTCAGTTGTTCTTGTTCGAAACAATACACGATTTTTCTTCCTTACGTTTTATATTTTATTTACAAGATATTTCAACCTAAATATCAACAGTATTCCAAAATTGGCTTTATTTGTAGGTCGTTAAAGTTGAATATGAAATGAAGGCAAACCATCTGTCAGTTGTAAACTTTATGTAATTTTACTGTACGAATTTTTTGAGGTGTCCCGATCCCACCTTTCGTACAAAACCATTGTAGTCTATTATGTTCTCAAGTGCATAATCCTGTTTAAAATGAACGGAAATATAAGATAAAATAGCTCATTGAAATAACGACTTTATTATTTACAGCAGAGAGTTCATTTTAAATGAAACCCAAAATTCTGTATTAAATATGTTTTTATTTAGTGGACCGTTTTTTTTTCGTCTATTGCACAACTATCGATATCGATAATAAATTGGTTCTAACACTAGCTTGATTGCGACAGTCTTATATTTTGCCGTGAAAATTCCGATCTCTGCTCATCATATCAACTCACCAGGAAGTATAGTTATGCTGCTTGTAGAAACCATCGCCGGGCTCCCCGAACGACACGAACATGTCCTGTATCAGCAGCTCCACATTTATGTGATCCCGGTAGAACGAGAACAGGGTGCTCGATTTTTCTAGATGCGTTCTGTAAGGGAGAGGCGGGTTTAGAATACTGTCTCTAGGATTTCGTAAGTAGTTACTTGAAATGGTACTAAATATCATTTTACTCAAATCTCATCATCCCAGCCTATATACGTCCAACTTTAGGGCACAGGTCTCCTCTCAGAATAAGAGAGGTTGGGACGTAGTTCCCACGCGAGCCCAGTGCGGATTGGGACAGACAGTGCGGATACGTCATACTCACGGGTAGACTCCGATATGTCGACGCAGTTGCATACGTCATACTCACGGGTAGACTCTGATATGTCGACGCAGTTGCATACGTCATACTCACGGGTAGACTCCGATATGTACCTAGACTTAGCTGCATACGTCATCATCATCATCATCATTTCAGCCGAAAGACGTCCACTGCTGAACATAGGCCTCCCCCAAGGCTCGTCAAACAAATCGGCCCTGTGCCATCCGCATCCAATGCGTTCCCGCCACCCTCACCAGGTCGTCGCTCCATCTTGTTGGAAGCCTACCTACCTACACTGCGTCTTCCGGTCCGCGGATGCCACTCGAGAACCTTTCGGCCCCATCGGCCGTCAGTTCTACGAGCGATGTGCCCTGCCCAATGCCACTTAATTCTAGCGATTCTTCGAGCTATGTCCGTGACCTTAGTTCTTGCGCGGATTTCATCATTTCTAATGCGATCCCGCAGAGAAACTCCAAGCATAGCCCTCTCCATCGCCCTCTGAGTGCCTTTGAGCTTTCTTATGAGGCCCATCGTTAGCGGTCACGTCTCAGTGCCACGTCACGTCATACTCACGGGTAGACTCCGATATGTCGACGCAGTTGCACACGTCATACTCACGGGTAGACTCCGATATGTCGACGCAGTTGCACACGTCATACTCACGGGTAGACTCCGATGTGTCGACGCAGTTGCACACGTCATACTCACGGGTAGACTCCGATGTGTCGACGCAGTTGCACACGTCATACTCACGGGTAGACTCCGATGTGTCGACGCAGTTGCACACGTCATACTCACGGGTAGACTCCGATGTGTCGACGCAGTTGCACACGTCATACTCACGGGTAGACTCCGATATGTCGACGCAGTTGCACACGTCATACTCACGGGTAGACTCCGATATGTCGACGCAGTTGCACACGTCATACTCACGGGTAGACTCCGATGTGTCGACGCAGTTGCACACGTCATACTCACGGGTAGACTCCGATGTGTCGACGCAGTTGCACACGTCATACTCACGGGTAGACTCCGATGTGTCGACGCAGTTGCACACGTCATACTCACGGGTAGACTCCGATGTGTCGACGCAGTTGCACTGGGAACGCTTTACCTGTTGAAGGCAGACGTGTGCACGACGGTGGAGGTGGTGACGCCCCTCTCGGGCTCCGTGTAGGCCACGGGCCGGAACTGAACGAAGCCGCCGCCGCCGCCGCGCGCGCATAGCGGGGTCTTGATCTCTATTATCTACGGAAATATAACCCTATAGTCTAGACTAGGCCAAAGAAGTAGAGGTACAATACGTTTACTTTTAGTTTACCACTGACAGATGGCTTGCCTTCATTTCATTTCCAACTTTAACACCATACAAATAAAGTAGCTTTTACAAAATCTGCAAACGTGGGTAACAGTATTCTAAAATTGGCTTTATTTGTAGGTCGTTAAAGTTGTTTACTCTGCAGAAGAAATGTGTAAGAATACTGGTAAATATTAAGAAAACAGACAGTTGCAGACCGTTTTTTATTAAGCTAAAAATCTTAACAGTTACATCAATATATATTTATAAAATATGTAAATTAGTAAGGAAACATAAATATCTTTTTGCTAATGAAAGAGATAAACAGTGCAATATTAACCTCAGAAAAAGAAACCAATTACTTAGTTCTTTTACAAACATGAAAATGGTTAGTTCAGGGACACATCATATGGCTGTAAAAGTATATAATAAGTTACCCACTACAATAAAAAATAAAAAGAATGCTGTATTTTATAAGAATCTGAAAAAGTATTTATTGGAAAAATGTTTCTATAAATTGGATGATTAGTTAAATGCCAAAGATAAATAAGTTATTTTGTGTTTATTTATCAATTTTAGAATAACGCTACTACTGTTTTAAATATGACAATGCCCTACCAGGGCTTGTGTAGTGGCGAACTATTATATCTATAAGATTTAATTATAATAATTTTACAAGATTGACATTAATATATTTTTATTTTTCTGAATTAACATTTAACATAAATTGTATTGACATAAAATAATTCATCCATGCATGCATATTGTTATAATAGATTGACATTCTATACCCTGACAGGGTGTCATGTACCTACCATCTACTTGTAAAACTACCATCTATTAATGTAATGAACATGAATCTGAATGAATAAATGAATATGAATATGAATATGAATATGAAATGAAGGCAAACCATCTGTCAGTAGTAAACTTTATGTAATTTTACTGTACGTTTGTGAAACCAGCATCGCTGCATTTCACTTTTTTTTTAATAAGGAAATTGTGGAGTTTTCTTATTCAAAGTCACAAGCACTATTCATTTGAATAAATAAAAAGAGTATCCTTGTTTTTTGAGTAGGTAAGTTTTGTGACGTTTTTTTTTTCATAGAGTTTATATGGGTCGTCACAAAAAAAAAAAATGTACATTAGGGATTTTTTTTTAGTCATCAAATTCAATAGCACGCTTGATTCTGAATAAATCAAAACTAAAATTTCCTCATTTAAAAAAAACGTGAGGGGTACATTTTTTATTGAAAACGCCCTCTAGCATTATTAGGCCAAGTGTGTCTGTCTGTCTGTCTATCTGTATGTCTGTTACCTCTTCACGTTTAAACCACTGAACCGATTTGGATAAAATTTGGTATGGAGAAACCCTGGAAAGGATATAGGATAGTTTTTATCTCGGAAAATTGCCTAATTCCCGCGGGATAGCCATAAACGAATTCATTGCAGACGGAGTCGCGGGCAACAGCTAGTTATGCTATATGAGTTTCGTACAAACGAGGTTACGGGATATGAATTCGACTATATGATAATTATGCCAAATGACACTATGCGACACGAGATTATGTCAAAAAAGGTAGAAGCATTATTTTTAATTTTGGGTGGTGGGTTCTGTTTGGTGGTGGTAGGTACTTTTAGATCACAAATAAAACATTATTCTATCTTTATAACAACCCCAGGGGTCCACGGGTGACTCGACGGGATTTATATTCAGATCCAATCTTCACATTTTTGACGAGTTTTGGGAATATGGTACAAATGTAGCTGCAAGGGGTCCACCGGAACCAGCTAAATTTTGAAAGTGGCCTATGAGAAAAAAAAGTTTGGGAAACAATGCTTTAACACATTAGTCTTGTCCACAAACTACCCACCTCAAAGACACCGGGTGTGTGTTCGTCATCTAAACTCTTCACCACATCCTGCACCATGTTCCCGCGTTCGTCCTCAGTGCCAACCAGTAGCAGCCGAAGCGCGAACCGCGACGAGTTGAAGCCGGGCGTTGCCGACATGTTCACGAGCTGGACGTCCAGGAGGGACGAGTTGGACGTGTGGATTAGGTGGGGCAGCTCGGGGGAGAAGCCTGAGGACGGGAAGAAGTCCAGCTGCGAAATAAAGATAATCTTTAAAATACTTAATTATTCTTAGAGCTTGTCTAGTTTGAAATGACGCGCCCCACCACCGCGTTTGCGCACGGGATTTGGAGCTCAATTTGAGCTACAATAGAGTCTATTGTAGCTTGAATTGAGTTTCAAATCCTGTGCGTGAGTGCGGTGGTGGGGCGCGTCATTTTAAACTAGACAAGCTATACTGATAAGTGATAATAGTAATAAGTAATTTTGTTATGTTTTTTCTTCCATGTGACTGTAAAAATCGAATTGTAAAAGTCTAGATTATGATTATTTATACACTAGATAGAGTGTCAGTAGCAAACACTGCGATACAAAACGTCCAAAAACCCATTTGACAGCTTCATCTTACAATCGCATTACGTCATTCAGACTGAAGAGTGGCAAATGACATATAAGCCAACAGTTGGCTTATATTTTTCGAGACCGCGTAAGCTCTATTTAGTTCATAAATAATCTAAGGTAAAAGTAGTAATTTAAGAAAATTGACATAGAATATTAACATAAATAGGGATGTTGACACCACCAATCAACTGACGTACTTTTTATGAGCTGTTAAAACAACTCTCCCATAGAGTTTGAAGCTCCAAACTCACTGACAGCGGAGGCGTGGCGGTGACGTGACGGTTGTAATACTTGTAAAGCCTGACCAGGAGTATATGACTATTCGCCATGTTGCGGAATTTCATTGAAACTAATTTCTTACACTGGCAATAATTTTAATGATTGTCAGTGTCACTGTGGCGGTTTCTTTGAACAATAACAAAAATGTCCAAAACGATTGGTAGTCAACAACGGATCATTGTAAATAATATTTATAATAAACTACTGGAAAAAAAACGCTTGGGGAATGAAACTATTTCGCTAAAAAACCTTTCCAAATTAACATCAGAGAGGTAGGTAAACATTGTAAAATCGCTGTCAATTGAAATTGCGAACAATGTAAATAAACCATTTAATGAAATATCCATATTCTAGCACTTGTTTATTGCTTTAATGGTTTAGGATAGTGTTGTGGTAAGTATTGATTAAATAACACACGGATTTAGCAGTATTTGATGAGGGAAAATGGAAATTAAAGACATTTTAAATACAAGGTTTGTTTACATTGTTTGCAATTTCAATTGACTGACAGTTTAGTCAAGTCAAGATGTCATTGTTCCGACTATACTGAACTATTGTCATATAAATATGAATAATAGCGCCCTCTTGACAATAGTTTTTTTTTTGTTTACCTTTAAAAAAAAAAATACCACGGGACAATTCACACCAATTGACCTAGTCCCAAAGTAAGCTAAGGAAAGCTTGTGTTATGGGTACTAAGGCAACGGATAAACATACTTATATAGATAGATACATACTTAAATAAATATTAAACACCCAAGACCCGAGAACAAACATTCGTATTTTTCATACAAATATCTGCCCCGACGCAGGAATCGAACCCGGGACCTCAAGCTTCGTAGTCAGGTTCTCTAACCACTAGGCCATCTGGTCGTCTAATACCTCGTACCTTTAATATTCTAACTTGTATGAACGAGGTCGCGGTATGTCGTACCGCCACGCCTCCGCTGTCTGTGCATTTGGAGCATAAATGGGAACAGAAAGTTATGACGTCACTTGTTCGCCAACTCAATCAACTAACTATTTATTTGTTTTAAAGCAAGAAAAAATCTAATTTTGCATTAATCGAAAAATAATTTGGTTTTCAGGGCTAAAATAAAGGTTTTTTTTAGTGGAGTCGTGTCCTCAAATTATTTTTTAATGGCTTCAACCTTCCTATTGTATTGAAATGAAATAATTCATCCAACAACATGTATGTTGTCTTAACATACTATTTTATAAAAATCTTGCTTGCCGCAACGTTATGCTGAGCGGGAACAATTTATACTATTCGATGTATTTTATTTTTAACAGGTATTATATAAGTGTTATTACGCGACAAGATCATTATCATAAGATACACCGAAATAACGTGGAAAGTAAATATAAATAAATAAATAAATAAATATTAGGGGACAATCTTACACAAATCGACCTAGTCCCAAACTAAGCAAAGCTTGTACTATGGGTACTAGACGACGATAAACATACTTATATAGATAAATACATACTTAAATACATAGAAAACATCCATAACTCAGGAACATATATTCGTGCTCATCACACAAATAAATGCCCTTACCGGGATTTGAACCCAGAACCTCTTGCTTCGTAGGCAGGGTCACTACCAACTAGGCTAAAGCGGTCGTAATATGGACAGTAACTTTACAATACTAAAATGAGATAGCAGTTAATTATGTGCATTTTTGCATATTATCTATTTAATTGTTGTGACACAATTAGCGGCGGCAACATCCATGCCAAGGTTTCTAAAGTTCACGCGTTATCGAATAATAACATTAATAAAAGTGATACGTTTAGGCGCGGATAATTTAACAATATTACATAACTGAGTCTAAATATGGTATTAGAGATCCTAATTCCAGGACACAGCTCTAATAAGAAAACCATTTAATTTTAGCTTAATTTTCTCACGCTTGTATCCCAAAGGGGTTAGACGTAAGACACACAGAACAGACGAGGACGCAGCATTTGGTAGCATAACATTTGGTAGCATAGCATACGGTTGTGGTAACTCCGAGGATGAGCTCTGGTTGAGTTCGAAACGCGTCAGTGTAGCTTGGTGGTGGTGATGGTTGGGTTTATGTGATTTGTGTGTGTTCGTACAGTGTGGAGGTGGAGGAACTGCATGAACACACATTTCTTGCATAAACGTAACTATTGTAAGGTCGCGGGTGAGCAAAGTAATTGTTTTAGTTCATTAATATGGACCTCCGCAAAGTAACGCCTGATTCAATAAATTTATTTATTAGTTAGTCAACTGAGTTGGCTAATGGGTGAAGACCAAATAGTTGCACTGTTAAAGCTGCATTAGCAGGTAGTTAAAATTACCATTAACTTTTTTCATTGTGACACGAAAATTAACCATACATTTGTATACATTTGTATGATTAATTTTCGTGTCACAATGGAAAAAGTTAATGGTAATTTTAACTACCTGCTAATGCAGCTTTAACAGTGCAACTTTTTGGTCTTCAGTCTTCACCCTAATAAGTAATGTCATAGTTCAGTGTTACTTGGTGAAACTTTGTTGTGTTGTTTACTCTGTCCCCGGTTGTCCAAGTGACATCTTCATACTGTTTCATAAAAAAATGCTTAGGTTGTCCAGGAGACAAAATTTGTGTAACCATAGCAACGGATGGCAAGAAAAAGTTGATTCTTCCTACTATCAAGGATGATAATAGACTGAATTGGCAGTCAATGTATGATTAGGCAATATTTTTGAAAAATAATACATTTGTAGTAATATGAAACATCTGTAGTCTTATTGTTTTGCCTTCAAAGCCTCTGGCTATATTTCAGCGCCATCTAGATTTAATAATCGAACTATAAAAACCGCGGCTGATCCGTACTGTGGCGACTGCCAATCCAGTCTATATCATCCTTGCTTCTATACAAAACCGATGGGATAAGCTCGTTTTGATCGAGTGTCCGCGTCGCCAGTCCCCGGGCTCACCTTGACGGCGACGGTCCCGGGCCGCGCCCCCGCGCCGCGGGCGGCCTGCATTAGCAGCATGGCGCGGCGCTCAGTGAGCACGCTGTCCTGACGCGACCAGCGCAGCCCGTGCAGCGGGAACCCGCGCCCCGTGCTGTGGCTGTCGATATGCCCCGTGTCGTTCAGGTCGTTGTACTCGTATATCTGTTGAGGTTAACTTTTTAGGGTTCCGTACCTCAAAAGGAAAAAACGGAACCCTTATAGGATCACTTTGTTGTCCGTCCGCCCGTCCGTCCGTCTGTCTGTCAAGACCCTTTTTCTCAGGAACGCGTGGAGGTATCAAGCCGAAATTTATATCAAATACTCAAGTCTACTGCCCCTTGGAGCTGTGAAAAAATCAAACTTCTAAGCCAACGCAATCAAAAGATACAGCCGTTTATGACGCAAATTTCCGCATATTTTCGAAACTCGCAAGGGAATCAAAACCTACAGGGTACTTCCCGTGAACTCAGAACCTTGAAATTTGGTACGAAGCAAGGTCTTATAGCACAGATAAAGGAAAAATTGTGAAAAGCATAATTTTTTTTGTCTGTCTGTCTATATCAGTAACCAATCTACGATGATCCCACACTGCGCGCATTTTGCTTAGGAGCAGGGGTCTGCTAAGACTGGATTTTGACGTTTAACGACAACACAACGTCAAATTCCCGCTGTCATTACATGAGATGTGGTTGTGTGCGTGGCCTCAACTCTGGTAGCGTTACCTATAAATATGTCATTCTATTTAGTCCGTCAGTTAGATAATGGAAAAATATGGGACACGTATTTTTTGGTTTCTCGAATTATTAAAAATCGACAAAGGCTTAGATCATCAAACTTCCGGAGTGGGGGCTTGTGACGTCATTCTTAGGTAAAAATTGTACCATATAGTGACGTCACATGAAATTTCTAAGCACTGTATCCTCGTAATTTTTTAGATATGTGTACAATATTTTATAATAATCTAACTGACGGACTAAACAGTTTTTTTTAGTCGTCTAGCCTATTCCTTAATCGTCACCTTGCTAACTCGTCCACTTTCTGATATTGTCAATATCCCATTTTGTGTACATTCCTATTTCGACCCACCGTGGTCATCCACTCTTTTATCGACCACAGTACTACTTGGTCACCAGCGCTGACTCTGCCACATTCCTTTATCGACTGTAGTGCTGCTTGGTATAAATAGAAATGTTGACGAGATAGCACTGTAGTCGAAATAACAATGTTGACGAGTTGGTTCTGTGGCCTACGCAGGAAAGGACCTGATCTTTCTTCAAGATATCCCCAATGTTATTACAATTAAAATCATGAATTAATCACTAATGGTTATTTAATAATAGCTTTTAGGCCAGGACCGGCCCTGGACTTGTTGAGGAATAGTACAAAACATACAGTACATACACTACATAGTACAGGGTAGTAGGTAGTAGTACATTTTATGTACCGTAAAGTCGGGTTACTTTGGCCCTGAAGGGTAACTTTGGCCTTTGGGATTAACTCGGTTCTGGTTTTATCATTGCTTTGAGAATATTATGGCTCTTTTCCATGTTATTGCTGTTAATTGATCAATCACGTTTTTATGTTTTTATTTTATGTTTTTATGTGGTTTTCATATGGGCCAAAATAAGCCTCCAATGGGTCAAAGTACCCCGACCTTACGGTACATTTGCAGTTTGCTATGACTCCAGCAAGTTTAGTACTTACTTACAATGGTAATAGCTATGCTAAACCACTTTTGTAAGATTTATTTCCCACTAGTTGGATGTAGCGCCTGGCAAAATTTTGGGTGCTCTAGTGGCTTAATATTTAAAAAAAAAAGAAATAAAAATACATTATCATAAACTTATCCAAGTCACATCACAATTACCAGGCAATATAAAAACTCTTATACATTCCCATTATTTGTAGCAATAATAATGTTTAATTCAATCAATGTGTATCGTAATTTTATTCTGACCTCCAATGCATGCATTCTAAGCACACAATAAAAACTAGTGGGTGAATCAACTTTTTTGTGTTGTGTACTCTGTCCCCGGTTGTCCAAGTGACAACTTCATACTGTTTCATAGAAAAGTGCTTAAGTTGTCCAGGAGACAAAAAATGTGTAACCATAGCAACAGGTGGCAATAAAAAGTTGATTCATCCTCATACAACAAAGAGATAGAAATCAACTTATCTACATCACATATGAATCATAGCTACCTATAGCTAACATATTATGTGTATTTAATTAACGTACCATAAACCGTATTAAAGTACCATAAAACGTGGCTAAATATTCAATAAGTTAGCCAATGAAAAACAGAAACATGATTCACTCTGTTATTATGATACCAGCATGAATAGATTACTCCAATTGTGCCTGAATCATCCAGCATATTGTATTTCATTGTGCTCTGTCATTATCACATAAATACCTATAAATATTTATTTGTTCCACTTTTTCTGTCTACTTGAACTCTTCAATTATGAGCAAAGTTGTCACAGTGCATAGAACTTAATTTACACAAAACTAGACTTAAACCAACCATTTAGACATTTAGTAATTGTTTTTCATGGGTACATTGGATCTTATAAACTAGCACATTTCCCAGACATGAAACCCTGTAATTACGTCTGATGGTTGAATTATGCCGATTATTAATGTTGCATAAAAATGACCCATGTCAAATTTATTTTCTCTAAACCTAGCAGTTAATATTTCGGGATTTTACTGGGGTCTGTTTTATTCTAGAAGTCCAGCTATCTATGTACACACACACTCACGCTCGCTCACACGCACGCACATACATAGTAATTCATAGTTTTTTTAACTCTTGAAATGATGGTCTTAGTACAGTAAGATTATTTCCACATTGACACTCAGGACGTCTCAGTTTTGACCATAAAGGTTTGTGTTCTCACATAGAGTACTTATATAAAATCCTAGAATTTAATCTCATAAAATATCCAAACCTATTTAATTTAGTTAATAAGAAACCTCAGCCTAAGTATTGCACTTCCGATTTCTCTTGACGTATGTCGAGAATTGCCGAGTGCCAAAGTGGAAATAATCTTACTGTATGATATGGTCTGGTTGAGAGGAAATTATAAAGGTCAGCTCACCAAGACGCGGTGATGGGGCGAGGCACAAGCCATTAAGAGAATACATCAATTAGTACTCATTGGACATAATTTCTGAGTGAAATGTGCCATGTCTTGTCCATATGGATGTGAACTGACCTCAATATTTAAATTTTCTATAGTAAACTATACTCACTTCAGGAATAGCCATAGCAAAGCTATACGTAGGTTCTTCGGTAAACGAAAAGTTTACAGGTTTATCTTTGAACCAAGATACAGTCAATGATGAATTGAGTCCAGTGACAGCGGTGATCATAGTTGGAGCACCTCTCGTGAAGTCCCAGAGATGATGTATTGAGTTGTCATCACCATCAGCTCTGATGTACACTAGTGTGGTGTTTTCCGAGCATGATTTACAGTCAGGATTGAGTTTCGAAGTTATCTGCAGTTAAATGATTATGATTTAATTCAACAAAAATCAACTAAATCAGGGGTTCCCAAACATTTTCAGTATATGGTGTACTTTAAGGTTCCGTATTTTGTCTCAACACCCCAGCTAATTGAAAGAAAGAATAAATCAATTAATTACCAACAATTTTGAAACGTAAGTATCAATGTTACATACAGTGCAGTGATTTTAATTTCACGGTGCCCCTCTTTACCCTCTATGGCGCACACTTTGGGAGCCCCTGGCTGGACTAAACATTAGATTTTTTTTTCATAGATAATCATAAAATGTCATTTAAAAAGAGTTTTATATCAACAATTCTTGCCTTGAAGATTTAAAGTTAAAAAATATATGATTCCTTTAAGATCAAAAACTTTTTGTAGTAAGCATTAGTTAAACAAAACATTGTTTTTCTTAAATAGAAAGTTGGTGGATATTACTCACAAACCAACAAAAGTGAAAATGAAAACCAAAATATAAAATCCTTTGTTTTAATTAAAGCAAGCTTTAGATAAATAATAACATTGTTACAATGTAATTTAATCTAATAAGGAACAAAGATATACCGTTACATTAGTAAAACATGTTCCCATTATGTTTGTAAACATGACCAAAAATCCAATTCCGTACCTTTCTATTATATCCACAAGCTAATGAAAACACAGTAACGATCAAAAAAGTCCGCAAATACATGTTAATCGCTAGAGGAAACGTGCACTTCCTTTTAAAACAAGAAATAATGACAAATATTTATCTCGTAACAATAAAACACGAGTTAGTTCACAGGTCAATTGCAGTGCGATAAACGCGTGGCACGCGTGTTGCAGACGAGAAATTATTCAATAACTGTCTAGTACAATATATATATTATTATCTATTTTTATTCGATAAAAACAATACTCTCAACAAATTCACAATCACAACATTTGCGTCACGCTTTGCTTTGCTCAGTTTACTCTTTCTTTTCGTATTAGTATTACACTGTAAGGAGTTGCTTTAGTGGCGCTAGTTGCTTACGAAAATTAAATAGGCTAAACAGAGATAGCGTAATTGTTTGCAAAGTTGAAGCGAATTTTTGATTTAGTTGGGTAGCTTTTACGTCATCTTTGATGCGTTTGGAAATTATCAGCTTGCCATGTCAATGAGCGTGCCTGATGATTCCTGAACGCATCTCAAACGTCAATTATTATTTTATTTAAGGTGCAATGGATTCAAGCCGTTTTGCCGATACTGATAAGATGAAATATTTTCTATTTTTATAATATAGCTTCTTATGGCTCATTTTCTTCACACTACAGTTGTTAAATTATTTTAAATTTTACACTGCATTAATCAAGTTTTGACATTTTGGATCGTATCATTTTCATACACTAACCTATTATATTTAGTAAGTACGAGATGGTAAGAATTTATCAGTCACACAGTAAAACTAATTGAGATAACATAATATTTTTATTTACATAAACATGATTTCACATAAAGCATGTCGTAAAACTAAACATCAACTTCTAAATTAGGCTTCTTCCGAGATTCGTTTTCGCTTGGTGAATGTTGCCGCTTCGCATTTTTATCTTTCGAGTGTTTGTTCTGGTTCTTCAAAGCTTTTGAGCTCTTTTCTTCACCCACGCTGAAAAAATATAACAATTAATTTTGACATTGATTGGTTGCGGTTAGCTATTTGAATTACTTAGATTCTGTGACATGTGACTGACACTTGACAGCTAATAGTATCTACAAATGGCTAGGCCACTAGTGGAATTGACTAATGGCCGAGTAGCCGCAACTTCACTTCATCATAATCCCAGCCTATATACGTCCAGCTGCATGGCACAGGCCTCCTCTCAGAATGAGAGGACTTGGGCCGTAGTTCCCACGCGGCCCCAGAGCGGATTCGGAACTTCACACACACCATTAAATTTGCTCGCATGTGTCTTCAGATTTCCTGATCACAACTCCTTCCTGATTTTCTCATAGTAATTCCGCAAGTAAATTCCGATAAAACTCAGAGGTGCGCGCCCGGATTTGTACCCACGACTCTAACTAGGCTACTACGGCTTTTTACGGCAACGGCGTTAACTTACGTCACACAAAAAATATAGGCAACCTGAAGGGAGTTGTTACCGCACCACGCTACTAGAAACCTTAAAAGCTCTGGTAATCTTTATCAACAGGTCGCTCCTTTAGAACGACACTGACACAATTGGAATTATTGTCATTTCAAAAATAAACTTTATGTTAAAAGAAAAACAGTTTAGTTTTGAAATGACAATAAATGTACCTGTTCCAAAGTAGCGTCGCCCGCTTAAAATAAAACTGACTCAATAGGAAATATTCTCATTTCAGAAATAAACTTAGTGTATATAATAATTAGGTTTAGTTTTGAAATGAGAATATTTCGGATTGAGTCGGTTTCATTTTAAAAGTGCGACGCTGCTTTTCTAAAACAACGCTCTAATCCAAAATACGGTGTGCAACTTAATACTTTAATTATTGCCAATAATGTAATATCTTACAAATTAAATCTCCCAATTAATTAATGGTTTTTATTCGCTCTATAACAACAAGTCACCACTTAATTTACGCCATCTTGCGTCAGAGAGAGCGAGCGAGACAACTAATTCGACCCACTATAGACTATCACAAATAAGGTGTATAATTGCACAGCATATCATTTTGAATTAGTGCGTTGTTTTAGAAAAACAACTAGGTGGACCGCTTTAGCCTAGTTGGTAGTGACCCTGCCTACGAAGCAAGAGGTCCTGGGTTCGAATCCCGGTAAGGGCATTTATTTGTGTGATGAGCACGAATATTTGTTCCTGAGTTATGGATGTTTTCTATGTATTTACGTATTTATTTATCTATATAAGTATGTTTATCGTCGTCTAGTACCCATAGTACAAGCTATGCTTAGTTTGGGACTAGGTCGATTTGTGTAAGATTGTCCCCTAATATTTATTTTATTTTATTGGTCCGGTGCACTCACTTGACAGCAGCCCTGGAGCCCGGGCCCCAGTGGGGCGCCGGGTTGAACTGGAAGCGCAGCTGGCCGTCGCGGCGGCTGGTCGGGTTCGCGTCCGCCCGCTGACTGAGGTCCACCGCACTCTGCATGGGCTGCTTCAGTAAGTGTCGGGCCACTGGGTCAGCTTCTAGTCTGTTGGAATAATATTCTAGAGTTACTAAAGCACGGTCGCGAAGCAAGAAGATTTGCGTACAATGACCTTGTTACTATGTATCTCGATGCTTGCACGTCAGGCTAGGCGCGCAAGGGTGACTTTTTCTCATTTCGAACGTGCAAAAGAGACCGACGTACTGTCACGGTGACAAAAAGTCAGTGCGCGCCTTGCCTTATAATTCGCTGTCACGCTCGCACACCTTTTGAATAAATGTGACGTGAAATATTTACGTGCGAGCGATAATAGAGACATAATATGTAGTGAAGTTCATTGCGCGAAATTCTTCGTCCTCTGCGACCATACTTTAGAACTAGTTTTTTTTTTTATTTAGAGGGGGCGATGTGTACACGTACAACAATCTAATTATTTTGCAATTGTTTGTAGATTTCCTCACGAAAAGTTCATGGTAATAAATAAGTAATTTTGCACATAAATTCCTAAAAACTCCAGGAACGAGGCAAAGGAGTCCAGTTCCCTACTACGACTTCTACTATATTCATAAGTTTGTTTATAGCACACAAGAAAAATAAAAGTAAAATGTGCTACAGAGTACAAAGTCGGAACTATCACCACTGAATAACTAATAGTACTACCGTACAGTACAGAAGGATCACTCTCGAACAAAAGTCAACTTCAGGTATAAAAATTTGCCTACTTTCACGCGAAATTGGAACTTATCGTGTGATACGAGGGTTCATATTCCGTTCGGCACCGCTGACCCGAAACCAAGAGCACAGGGTTCCCACTCGCTGATATTTAGGTAGGTATATAAATCAAGAAAGATAACAGTGTGTATTAGTTCAGTAAACGTAACAATATCTTTTATACGGATTATTAAGTTCGTTTAGACGTCAATTTTTGTTGCAAAAATCACAGAAAAAAAATGCTTAATTACGCGCGACGCGGCTAGCGTGCGAACCGAATGCCGAGCGACAACCTACTGCCATACGCCTGCCCGGGAGGCGCGCCGCGCCGGCCGAACATACCTAAACTGCGGAGTGAAACCCCCCTGCTATCACATACAACCTGGTGTTCTTACTTGGCGGGTTTAACAGGGTGCGAGGTCTCCCAGCTGCGGATGATGTCCCAAATAAACCGCGCCGGAGCATTCGTCTTCACGGACATCTTGGATGCGTGGGAGTACGACACCTTGTAGCCGCCGTTCAAAATGGCGGATCTGGGGAGGATCGAAAAAAAAAAATACATCGTCATAAGCAGAGATCGGAATTTTCACGGCAAAATATAAGACTGTCGCAATCAAGCTAGTGTTAGAACCAATTTTTTATCGATATCGATAGTTGTGCAATAGAAGAAAAAAACGGTCCGCTAAATAAAAAAAACATATTTAATACAGAATTTTAGGTCAGGTGATTAGGACCGATTGGCATTAAAAAAGAGTCAAATCTGTCGATTTTCTCGCTGACTGTACATTTTAGAATGTCGATCTTCATCACTCAAAAAGTTAGTAAAGGTCACCTAAGAGCACTTTCGCGTAGCAGCAAGGGATCTAGTATCTGCCCTTGCTGCCCCATCTCAACTTTCCACCCGGTATACACACTAAATTAATAAAATAGTATTATAAAGCGAAAATCGGGCTTGTTTATTTTTTTAAATAAGACGTCAGTGATTATTAGGTTACAGCCTATTTTTCTATTTATTTCTAATGTCGACCTTTGATGATAATGTTAGTTAAGTATAAATGGTGAATATTCATATTAAAGAGTTTGACCCGGGGGGTCGCTAAAAAATTTAACTTGTAAAGGGGTCGCGTATTCAAAAATATTGATAGATAGATAGATAGATAAAGACGTTTATTTGGTACTGCAAGCACACACAATCAAGATAAACAAAAATACAAAAGTCAGTACAAACTTAAAAGTAAAACATTATATATTGTCTGTATGCGCTGCAGTAGTGCAAAAGGGCCGTGGCTCAGTGGTCAACATTGCTCATAGGAGCAAAACACTGATATTCTGCCACAACCAAGAGGATCGAGAACAAAATATTACTTACTAATTCAAAATAATTATACAACAAAAGAAAAACAAAACAAACAGTGCTAAGCATCATTAATACCGACAATAAAAAGCAGATTACACCTACAACAAAAGCACAAAACAAGCCATGCCACCCGAGACGTCCCCAAAACTACCCGAGCCGATACGGCGAGGGCAGACAGACACGTCGAGGGGCAAATGGGTCCAAATACTCGACACTCTGCTCTTCACTTCGATTACAAGGAAAATAAACAGCAACATTGGAAACCATTTATTTACAAGCTGCAATTTTCATCCAGATTTGCGTAATTTTATTGATTTCGTAATATAAAACAATAATAATAATAAACAATAGTTATATATAGCAGCTACCGAACCACCCCAAACAAACATGCAACCGCCATATAGTTCCTTCACCCTACCCTACGTTTTAAAATCACACTCGAAATCAAGTACCGGACAACCGCTTTGCTTCTGTAAGAGAATCAATTTGTATTGTGTTTTGAAGGATTTTTTTGATGTTAAACGCCTTATCGGTGGGGGTATATTGTTCCAGCACTTGGTTGCAAGATAACGAAAACTACCGGTAAAAGCTACAGTTCTGTGGGGGTGACATTCCAACAGACAATGTCGGGTGGATCTAGTTCCA
The DNA here is from genome assembly GCA_947563465.1 of Archips xylosteana. Classification (NCBI taxonomy): domain Eukaryota; kingdom Metazoa; phylum Arthropoda; class Insecta; order Lepidoptera; family Tortricidae; genus Archips; species Archips xylosteana. The sequence continues at coordinate 2,641,080 of OX387360.1, forward strand.
TATCTCCTATGAAAAGGGGAAACATCTGTCTTAGTGAAAAGATAATTGAAAAACACTGCTCTAAACAATCAATATTACCAACCTCATAACCAGCATCGGCATTGTTTCCAAATGCACGCGTCCGAACAACTTGTCCATGGTATAGTAGAGTGGCGTGTCGTGCAACTCCTCTCGCACCATAGACAACACGCCTTCTATCCGCTTGGCCGTGCCGAAGAGGTGGGGGTTGTCTTGGACGTGGGTTAGCACGCGGGATACGAATGCTTCGTCGTGGATCGGGGCCGACCATATCGGGCCGCCGAGCTGTGGGTATGGTCAGTATGGTGGTATATCTAACTTTTTTTTTAAAATCCGGAATACTTCAGCATATAGATAGGTACATCATGTTATTTTTTACAAGCTTTTATTAAAAGCTTTTTATTTAGTGTCCGACCGAAACTGGTATTTACGACGGAAACCGAAACCGAATTTCGGCAACGGTCTCAGTTTCGGCCGAAACCGAAACCGAAACTTCCATACCAGGATCATGTTTTGAGGGAAAAATAAAGAAAACGTTATTATAATCAGTCAGTTTTATTTTTTATCTTCAAGTCTCATAGCTATAGTCCGACAAGCTCGTGCGTGACCCTCCGCGGAACCCTGTCGCAGTGAGTATTTGCCGCACTTATTAAAAACAATCTTGTTAAGGACAGCAGAGGCTCCCTGCGACAGGGTTCCGCCGAGCGCCGCGCACGAGCTTGTCAAGGTATATGCAGTCTTCGATATTTTCACTTATTGATAATCAACATAACAGCATCTTATTTAAAAAAATTGCGCGTTAAAAATACTTAAAATGGGTGAGGTGTTTATTTGAGTAGGATTCTTTTGAGCACAGTGAAAGCAGTTTCGGTTGCGGTCGTAGTTTCGGCAGGTTTGCCGCCGAAACCGAAACTTAACCGAAACCAGTTTTTTTGTCGAAACTCGACCGAAACCGAACTTTCGGTCGGGCACTATTTTTATTAACTTGCAATGTACGTAAGTATGTTTAAAGGTACTCACGTGGTGCCTCTGGTTGCAGTGGTCGCACAGCTCGGCGACCGGCGGGCCGGGAGGCAGGCAGGCCTTCGTTTGGTGCGGGTTCTTCTCACTCGGGTTAGACTTGAAGCCCCCGAGCGGCTGCAGGGTTAAGTTGTCGCAGCCCACACACTGGTACACCATTGATAGCTTGCTGGAATTGTGTTGGTATATTTATTATTTTCTGTCCAGTTGTAAATAAAGAATCTGCAGGACACTGGAATTAAGATGCGGTTAGAATCGCGAACTTTAATAAATGGTTAACATAACATAACAAAACCGATTTAAAACATCCGGATTTCTCTGGAATTTTAGTCTTTCGTCCGGATTAATGCTTGGTTTTCAGATAAACTTTGAGTTTAATCAATTTTGGTAAGTATGGGGTACCACACACCACAGACCACATCGGAATTACCTTAAGACAATACTTAGTTATTCCTCAAAAATGAGTAGGTTTTCATTTTTTTTTCCTAAATAAATAAATAAAGAATTGGACAAATAGATGTAGCCGTTCAAAAGTTATAAACATACTAATATTTCCTGCAATTGATTTTTATTTATAAAGATTTAAGCCCGTTAAACGCTTGCTGACCTCGTAGTCTTCTTGCAGTGTATGGCCCCGGAGTAGAGCTTAACAAACACTCGGATGTAGAAGTCCGCGGATATACTGAGAAGTGGAACCGTGTAGCGGCTGTAGCGGTTCGCGTGGGACTCTATGCACTGCAGCAGTATTCTCAGCGCCTGGAATTTAATATTACAATAGGGATGTTGACACCACCAATCAACTGACGTACAGTAAAATTACATAAAGTTTACCACTGACAGATGGTTTGCCTTCATTTCATATTCAAGTTTAACGACCTACAAATAAAGCCAATTTTAGAATACTGTTACCCACGTTTGCAGATTTTGTAATAGCTACTTTATTTAAGTTGGAAATGAAATGAAGGCAAGCCATGTGTCAGTGGTAAACTAAAAGTAAACGGTATTGTACTTTTTATGAGCTGTCAAAACACAATTCTCTCATTAAGTTTGAATGGCAATAGCAACTTATGACGTCACTTGTTCGCCAACTCAATCAACTAACTATTTATTTGTTTTAAAGCAAGAAAAAGTCTAATTTTAGCAGTTAATCGAAAATTTCTCTGGTTTTCCGGGCTAAAATAAAGAGTTTTTTCACTGGAGTCGTGTCTTCGAATTATTTTTAATGGCGTCAACATCCCTATTAACACGTTTGGTTCTCTAATTTTACGCCGAATATATTTTTTTCAGCCGATTTATTTTAAACTGCAAGTACTTCAGGATTGTTATAAAATTTGCTTAAAAGGTAGCATCCCAACACATTCACTGTCCCCATACAAAATGATTTGGCAGAGTTACATGTTCAAGTGTTCCACTTTAAAGTTGCCATGCACCTATAGTGGCAGCATGGTACCCTGAAGAAAAACTTCATGACCCCACATTGGGGGCACCCGTACAAGAAAGGTGTTAACTAACACTCCCAGTGAGTGGTAATTAACACCTTCGAGTTAGGAAAAGTTTGGCGCTTAAAGAGCGCTGATTTTCAAAGTGCGTGTGCACTCACTCACGCGTTCCCGAGTAAATTGAATAATGTCTTTCAGCAGGTCATAGGGACCTCAGTAGGGGCTTCTATGCGTCACGGATCTGTCCGATGGCTTCAAAGCCCTGCCAATTGAAACCTATTTAGTAAACATACAAGAAACAAAAAACCTCACCATCTCATGACAACATTTGGTTTTCAAACTGACAGCTCCGTATTTACAGTAGCATGTCTCCGGTGAGTTCCCTGCCAGAACGGCCATGTCTGTAGCCGTGACCAGCAATAAGCCTCCGTCTTGCACACACTGGACTGCTGAGTCAAGGAATATTGACGGACAGCCATATGGATCCAGGTCTATGGCTGCGAACCGCTGGTGAGGGTGTTTGTGTTTATACATTAGCATGCTGAAAGGAAGATTTACTGATAATAATAAATATCAGAAAACCTAGTTCCAGAACAAGTAAAGCTTGGGTTATGTGTATGGTCTGCCCAAAATATGGTCTACCACCCTAAGGTTGAAGTTCATTTGCACGTCATGATACAGCAAGGTCGATTATCCCTTGCAATAATATGATGACAGTGACTTATGACTTCACTCAGAAAAGTCAACCTTAGCTATATTTAGATCTCATAGAAACTTTTGTCAAAGCCGATAGACCACTTTCTTGGCCAACCGTACTAGCTTCATTGAAATATTAAAGAAAAAAAATGGATACTGGCAAAAATAAACAAAGGCAGCGTATAATGTAGTTTTCAATAGCTTTTCATGAGGCTGACATAGACACACATTATGTGTCCATATGGCTCGTTAAAATATTAGAAAAAAAACTGGTTGTCTGTAAAGTCGGTTTATGGACGATAGTTTAACATGACAATGTCATAACAAAACATTGATGAAATGATTGCATACTTTTGCCGATTGTGCCTTTCACTTGCTCGTGCCACATTCTCGGTCCGATCTTTGATCGGCTCGAGCGTAACGGGACAACACGTTATGTAGGTTACACTGAGTCATCCTTTTTTGTGCATGCAGCCGGCATTCATCGATTTATTAGACGTTGCCACATCAAAAATAATATTTTTCTCACCATGCATCGTCGTGACTGGTATCTATAATATCTTCCACTCCATTATGTACAATGTTGGCCTTTATTGTTTCCACTGCCTGCTCAGACAGATCATTGGCTACAATCTTAGTGACATTTGGCACCTCCTTTGCATAGCGAATACTTCTCAATCCAGTAGCAGATAAAGCTTCAAGGATTGAGACTTCAATCTAAAAGAAACATTCGTTTTTTTTACAGAAGTATATAAAGTACAAAAGTAACTGTTTGCTACCGCTTCATGTTTAAATCTAAGAACAAACTTAAATTAAATTTGTAGAGTTTGTGAAACCTTGTAACACGGCAAACCTCCGTGGTGCGCAAGGGGAAGACAAGGGTGATTTTTATTCTGGAAAATTGCATAGTCCCTGCAGGATAGCAATAAACAAATTATTTACAGACCAAGTTGCTATCTGCTAGCATTATTATGAGAAAATTTTGGACTTGTTATATATGTGCAATGTGGGTAGATTAGTGACAGTGAACAAAAGGAGGTAGAAGGAAAAATCGCCCCCTATCATCTGGTTCTTACTATGTGGTTTATGTGCTCAACATCCAAAATCGTAAGTTATAATAGGACTGAAATAATTTTGTACATTTAGTCTAGTAATATGTTATTTCCTTCAAAAGAAATACAAATAAGAGAGTGAAATAAGAAAGAGATTCAAATAAATCACCATCTCCTATTTCACTTTTAGATTCATTTTATTTATGGATAGGAATGTTACTTGAGCATTACCAAAAGATGTTCAACTGAATAGAATCAGGGTATGTGTATAAGAAAAGTTCTTAAAATTTCTCGAGAGAAAAATAAAAGTTTGTACTATATTTTAATATTTTAGCACCAACCTCGGCAACATTTTTTTCTTTATCTTCTTCATTATTTTTATTCTTCTTCTCAGCCTTCTCACGTTTTTCTTTCTTATAATCATCAACAAAAACAGTAAGCACAGCAACACTTAAATCTCTATTGAACTCCTGAACAGGATTGTAGAAAACTTTTTCCGTGGTCAATTTAATCTCAGCCTGACCTTCTTTAATGGATTTTGGAGCCGCAGATGCTTCCATTCTCATAATAATCTGTAAAAATGAATTTAATTGCGAACACATATATTACAAATAGGTTATGTTATCGTAACGCCTGTAGTTGTTAGCTCTTATGTTTTATGTCACTGCTGATAGGAATCAGATACATACATGATATACTCCTCTAAATATAGTGCGATATGTCTTTAATAACATCAACTTTTAATATAAAAAACTTTCTGATTTCCAGATTTCCACATTATTTTGACATTTGACAACTCAGTTCATACGTAAATTTTATGTCAAAAGTTTCTGCACGAAAAAATTACGTCAATTAAATATGAAAATTTGTTATATTTTCATATACTTTATAAAAGTAGGCTACTTCAAGAAGAAAACTTGATAATTATCATCATATCATTAATGTAGCGAAATATCGAAGAATATAACGACACATTTAAGGCTACCACAAGCCGGGAGCGCGGGGCACTGACGGAGCGTGCCCAGTGCGGTCAATAACACTGAATCATATATACATAGACACTCCGGCAGCGCGGCATAGCGTATAAGATTCAGTATTATTGATCGCGCTAGGCACGCTCCGTCGGCGCCCTGCGCTCCCGGTTTGTGGTGACCTTTACTCAAAAATTCCCAATAGAGTGGTTTCCGAACGAAAATTTAGGGATGCTAATCTACGGAAATATGTAATCGATTATGATAGCTTTTTAATCATTTTTACTGTTTTATCGTGAACGAATTGGATGAAATTCAACAACTTAAAAATATTTATGCTACTGCAATAATTATAACGGTTTGTATTTTAAAAATTACTAAGATTTAGAGATTTAGCTTTTATGAAATATTCTGAATGAAATGAAAATCAAAACATGATTCTTTGTCGCTGCTTTATAACTGTCAATGTCAATTTGTCAGGTCGGCTGTCGGCTTTGAAGGATCTGGAAATATAACCTAAACTCCGATAAAACTAATGTTTTAAATGGAAAAAGGTCTTCAAATAGCAAAATAGTAACAGCAATTTCGTAAAAAATGCATACAGCGAACATTCTCTTGCGGAATACCGTGCTATTCAATCCGAATTTGAAGTCGTCGGCTCGTCTAGCACGTAACGTAACTAAAGTTGCATCACACAGTAAATCAGGATCGGGAATTGTTTCTGGCGCTGGTAGTAGTAATTTATGGGCGAAAAACAGTCGTGTGTGTAGTTACAGTCATAATTATGTGGTGCAGCCGCGTTCGTTTGGTAGCGTGAGGTTGTTTTCCACGGCCAATAAGAATGAGCCTCCTGAAGAAGATCCTGAGATTAAGGATGAGACGCCGCTGTTCTCCAGCCAGCTGCCGGCGACGGTGGCCGTGCCCGAGGTGTGGCCGCAAGTGCCCGTCATTGCTATCAACAGGAACCCTGTGTTTCCAAGGTTTATCAAGCTGATTGAGGTGATTGCAACATGATTTCTCATTTGTTTTGTTTATTATATTTCTTATCTTTAAATGCTTAATATTTATATTACTGTATCTTATGTTTACAATTTGTATTGTGTGCCAAACTTAATAAATAAATACCAAAGTACCACATACATTGGCGTCCACGGACCGCAAGACACAGTGTAGGTAGGCCTCAAACAAGATGGAGCGACAACCTGGTAAAGGTTGCGGAATTGCGTTGGATGCGGATGGCACGGGACCTATCTGTTTGGCGAGCCATGGGGGAGGCCTACGTTCAGCAGTGGACATCTTTTGGCTGAAATGATGATGATGATATACATAGTAACTTTAAACATGATAAACATAGTATTAGAGGCAAATAAAGACGAGACAGCATAGACAGAGAATAAAAAATGTTTTATTATTTTCTTATTTTAACTTATAGACCTGCTCTAAATTTTAAAATTAGCTTTATATCTTTAAGTGGAGTAATAACAAATTTTATGTATCATAAATGTGACTTGTGAATGAACAGTAAAAATATAAGGATTACTTAGCAATTTATGGGGTTTAGAGATATGATAAGGATTTTCAGTCAAAGTACAAATGTACAAAGATATCAATGATTTCTTACAGTTAAGAAAAAAGATAAGTATTACTATTTCCCACAGCCAAGAATATAATTTTGGTAATAAGCTTTGATTATATACAGTATGTAGATAATAATATATATATATTCTTTTTGTTATTTGCTAAGTATTTTTTTTTTTGTTTTTTTTTTTCACACGAAACGGCGGTAGCTTAAATTTATTATGAACGACTTTACAAATGGGCGGGCTGCGTCCCCGCCTAACTTTTAAGTCATTATAATGTTTTGTTGTTTTTAAGTTTGTTTTATCGAAGGTAGAGTGATGCGTCACAATATCAAAATTAGTGAAATTGCTGATAATTCACTACAGTAGCCAGAATAATCCTTGGCGTAATTTGTTGCGGTTTAATGGTTCAGATACGATTAAACTGTTCAAGTGTTGCCATACATACTTCCGGTTTGTTCCTATTTAGGTTTTGTTGCAAACTACTTTCCGCTGGCGTTCGTGTCATCACAGTGTGTTGTTTGCTTTTTTTTGTGTTTAGTTTTTAAATGGGTCCCACTGAAAAACAGCGTTGCGGCTTGCTGCAACATTATGCTGAGTGGGGCCCAATTTATACTATTCAATGATTTATATTTGTATCTTTTCCTGTCAACTGTATTTCCTGTGTATCGAATATGTGTAAATAAACATCTCTCTCTCTCTCTCTCTCTCTCTCTCTCTCTCTCTCTCTCTCTCTCTCTCTCTCTCTCTCTCTATACAAAATCAAACTCAATAATTGTTTCCATAGCAGCAATACTTATACAGTTATACAGATGTATAGGGACATATTAAATGTAGTACATTTTAATATAAACCTTATGTCATATAATATTTATAATGTCTTAAATCATCTGTGTGAGCATCAGTCTTGTTACCATAAAAGGAATGAGAATATGTTGAGAAATAAAACAAAATATCTAGAAGTCAGTGTATTGTAAAATGAACCTTAAGGTTAAGGAATTGGGTACAATCTCATCATTTAGGAAATTATGGAAGGAATGGACTAAGTGGTGTTTAAATAAATACATTATACGTTATTTTAATAAACCACAAAACATATTGTTTAAAAACAACTACACTTTGGTTTTATTTAGTTTCATCACTATGTATATTTGCTACCTACAAATTAGCTACGGAGAAGTATTTGCGCCTCTTCTGGGATGTGGGAAAAGTTTTATTGTTGATTTTAAGAGTATAAATTCCGACTGAGTTGGTAATTTAAAAAATGTCAATTCCAGTTTCGATATAGATAAATAAATAAATAAATATCACGGGAAAATTCACACCAATTGACCTAGTCCCAAAGTAAGCTAAGGAAAGCTTGTGTTATGGGTACTAGGCAACGGATAAACATACTTATATAGATAGATACACACTTAAATACATATTAAACACCCAAGACCCGAGAACAAACATTCGTATTTTTCATACAAATATCTGCCCTGACGCGGGAATCAAACCCGGGACCTCAAGCTTCGTAGTCAGGTTCTCTAACCACTAGGCCATCTGGTCAAATTTAAACATCCGTACACCGAACAACCCCCGCGCCGACCGTACTTAGCCGCGGGGCACTCGCGACTGATGGTTGCCGAGGTATGCTGAGAATTCGTGGCGCGCAGGTATAACTCGCGTTCCAGCCGTTTGTATGAAGACGTTTCTACTGCTACTTTTTTCTGTTCTGTGCCCTTGCTCTTAGGCCAAAAAAAAAAGCATCTGTTAAGAATTACAGTGCTAACTATTTCAATTCCAGATTTCCAACCCAGCCCTGATTGATCTGATCAGACGCAAAGTGAAACTCAACCAGCCCTACGTTGGTATCTTTCTGCGGAAGAAAGAAGACGAGAAATCCGACATAGTATCAAGTTTAGACGACTTGCACGAAGTAGGGGTGTTTGCGCAGATCCATGAAATGCAAGACATGGATTTCAAACTACGATTGGTGGTTATGGCGCATCGGAGGATTAAGATCACTGGCCAGTTTGTGGAGGATGAGATTGAAGTTGGACCAGCTGGTACGTAACTATGTGAACCTATTTTTTTTCTGATATTTATGTACAGACATAGGAATTTAGGGGGCAAAATTAAATGACAGGTAGGGAGTTCTCACAATAAACTGAACTATCGACGCCTTTCCCATGTGGTAGTGATCGCTGCAAGTTTTTTTTTGTAAAAATATAATTATTAGAAAAAGTATAAAAATGAAACAAAATAATAATTCAATTCTCTTCTTTATCCTCATAAAGCCCACGTCAAATTTTGACTATCATAATTTGAAACTTATTGTCAATCAAGAAAAGTTGACATTTGCTTTAACATATGTATTACATTTAGCATGTTGGGCCTTACAAGTTGTATTGTATCAGTTTATAACTCCATAAATCCTATAACTTCACTTCTGAAATGATTGCAATCATTTCAGAAATGAAGATCAAATTTCCCGTCTTTAATACTGAGTTTAACGTAACCCGGGAAGAGTCTGATGCTGAGAGGAGAAGAAGGAAGCACAGGAACTCGAGGAAGCAGAAGCAGGAACCGACGGAGGAGAGCAACGCCAAAGCCACGAAGAAGCCAGTTCCTGACCAGGTGATGATGGTCAAAGTGGAGAATATGATGCACGAGAAATTCCAGCAGACGGAAGAAGTGAAAGCGTTGACACAAGAAGTTATTAAGACCATACGGGATATTATTAACTTGAATCCTTTGTACAGGTGAGTTTGACTTACTAAAAGATTTTCTGCACCAAAAGTAAATGCATGCTAAGGCACTGGTCCCACCGCCGGCGACGAGCGATAAACGAGTAGAACTAGAAACTAGAAACGAGTGGGCGAGCGGCGAGAAGCGAGTGTGTAGTTTCGATAGTTTGGTCGCACGGCTATAAGCGAGTGTTCGAGTGCGACGGGCGATTGTGCGGTAGAATGATCGCTCTGATCGCCAAGCGTTCATCGCCGAGTACCGCTCCGCTGAGCGAGTTTTATCGTTGATAGCTTTTGTCAACTAGCTAACTAGTGAAGAGAAAGTCCTCGCTGGCAGTGTGAACAGCCAGCGATGAACTATAAATATATATCTCTCTCTCTTTTATTTACACGAGAGCGATTATCTTTTGTTCGTTTCTTGGGCGAGAAAATCGCCGATAGCTCGTAGCTTACTCGCCGGCGGTGGGACCAGTGCTTTAAATGTGTAACCGCTTACACAATGTACATACTGTATAGTAAAAAATAAGTAAATAAGTGATTTGACTTGTGGCCTGTCAAGCAGAGGATTCTGAGTTCGAGCCCGGAACATGTTCCGGTTCCAACATGTTCGCAGGCGGCGCCGCGCCGGCTTTCGCGACTTTCGCGCGAATCAACAGTAAAAAAAGCGTTACGGAAATCCCCGAACCGTGATCGGCTTGGCCGATTAGTCGGCCTCTGTACAACCGACTAATCGGCTAGTCGGCTAGTCGGCCAAAGTCACAATCGGCACATCTCTAATCGCAAAACACATCAGTAGTCAGTTATTGGTGTATCGGCAGGGAGTCTCTGCACCACATGTTGGCGCAGGGGCAGCGCGTGGTGGACAACCCGGTGTACCTGAGCGACCTGGGCGCCGCCCTCACCGGCTCCGAGCCCGCAGACCTCCAGGCCATCCTCGAGGAGATGGACGTGAGTCAGTTATGTCCTAAAAAGAAACCACTGCAGCAAAATAGTACATTATTGGGCTAGAAGTAGGTAATTGCTGACTGAGTATTAGTTTCGAACCTTTTCCCCCTTAGTTAGTAGTTAATAGGGTAGTGTCCTGGGTAAAAAAAACACTATTACAATTAGTCCGACATTTAAATTATCAAAAAATATTGAACACGTTTTTTTTTCTTTTGTCAATTGAACAAAAAGTGACAAAGATAAAGCGCGACAAAGTTCGGGAGTGGGGGCTCGTGACGTCACGGTTCGCTAAAAAGTGTAGCGAATCGTGACGTCACGCGGAACTTCAACATACAATATCTCCGCCATTTTTTGTTCAATTCACAAAAGAAAAAATACGTGTCCAATATTTTTTGATAATTTAAATGACGAACTAATTAGATTTTTTTAGGAAACTAGCCTATTATACCTACCAATTTTATATGTCAGTTATTTAGCCCTTTCGAACCCAAATGAGTATGAAAAGTGTTGCAATAATGGTCCTTGTGAAATGTACTAATATTATCTTTAAATTTAGAATCCCCAAAATGATATAAAGTTCAAATTTAATTGCCATTAAACGTCACGATCGTATCAACCCGCTACAACGCCCACTAAGGGGTGGTACTGCACCCGTTGGGAACCTATGGTTTAAGCAACCTTACTCAACCAAACCAATAAAATTATTTAATTGGCAACAGAAAAAATACGTAACACAAATGTATAATAAAAAAAAAATCAAAATTGATAGTCTAAGTGACGGACTAATTTTTTTTTGTTAAGAATCTTAACTGTTAACTCATTGAGTTGTGTCCTTATTGCTCATGGCATGGTACAGTCACGAGCTTTAATTTGGGACCCACTTAAAGTTGACAGTCCTGTCATATTGTATAGGAATTCAAAGGATATTTTTTCGAAACGGGTCCCAAATTAGGGGTATGTATTACAATACCAAAGTACGAAAGACCGAATGTATTAAAACATCGAATGGGTCAAAAGACCGACACGATTTTTTTCTGAAACCGTAAACTTCTCAGAATTTATTAAAACGGCATCATACAGAACCCATTAGGTTAGGTTAGGTTTGTTTTATGACAATCTTAAAAAGTTTCAGAAAAATATCGTGTCGGTCTTTTGACCCATTCGATGTTTTAATACATTCGGTCTTTCGTACTTCGGTATTGTAATGCATACCCCAAATTAGGCTGCGTATCTACCGCAGCTATGCGAGGATGCGTTGCGAGGGATGTGTTTGTCATGAACCAATAGAAACACTTGATTTAAAAGGTCCTAAGTGAATGAAGTGTTTCTATTGGTTCATGACAAACACATCCCTCGCAACGCATCCTCGCACATCTCTGGTGCAGACGCAGCCTTAAAGCACGCGACCGTACAGCTTAGTAATAACAACTGCGACTAGTGAGGTTACTCTACCGTCTAAAAATGACAACTACGCTGTGCGAGCCATAGCGGCGTTCCCCCAACGCTCAGTGCGTTCGCCAAAAGTGTCCGTCGGGACTCAACCGATTGTAGGCATTTAGAGCAGAGAGAAAAAAGTGCGTTCACTTTCAAAAATCACAGAACAAGAAAGTCATTTTGTTGACTTTGTCAGTTATTTTAAGGGCCTACCAAGCTTTTCGCGCTAATCGATTTTGGGTGGGCGATTTCGGGCGTGGGGGAGGCACGATGGCTCAAGATAGGTTGGTTGGACTGCGCGTGTTTTTACAATACATATTTTAAAAATGTAGCAACACTACGCCCTAGAAAACATTTTGTTTTATTAACATTCAAAAAGTCATGACCTGCCCGTGCAGTATTAGCGTCGTACTACGAATTTATTTTATTTTTTAGAGACGACTTTGGATTTTTTTTCTATCGAGCGAACTATAAGTAATCGTGTTTCGATAAACACTTGTCATTAGAGTGAATCCTCAAACACATGAATTTCAAGACTATAGCTTTACTTGTAATGATACAGCACGAGATTAAATGAATGCAATAAATGCGCCAAAAACACGGTAGGCCCAAGTGCTAAACCGCATGAGTTCCTGCTTCGACTTGGTGGCAGTGCCGCCAAAAATCTGCTTAAACGTACTTAACTTTAAATGCGTCTGCAGATTCCAAAACGCCTCATGATGTCTCTGTCGCTTCTGAAGAAGGAATATGAGCTGTCAAAACTGCAGCAGAAAATTGGCAAAGAAGTTGAGGAGAAGGTGAAACAGCAACACAGGAAGTACATACTCCACGAGCAGTTGAAGGTATACCTGAATTAAATAGGGTGAATCAACGTTGTAGTGCTACCCGTCGCTATGGTTACACAAATTTTTTCCCTTGGACAACCTAAGCATTTTTCTATGAAACAGTATGAAGTGTCACTTGGACAACCGGGGATAGAGTGAACAACGCAAAAAGTTGATTCACCCAAATAGATTTTTAAATATTTTTTGTTAATTTACAGTTTTTCTGTTAAAAAATAATCAACATTGTTTTTAACAATAAATTTTTCCGGGTGTTTTTTAACCCCCGACACAAAAAGAGGGGAGTTATAAGTTTGACCGCTATGTGTGTGTGTCTGTCTGTCTGTCTGTCTGTCTGTGGCATCATAGCTCTTAAGCGGGTGCACCGATTTGGATGCGGTTTTTTTTAATAGAAAGCAGGTTTCTTGGCGATGGTTCTTAGATATTCGATTCCGACATCCAAAACAGCCTAGTTAATGGTATAGTTAATTTTAAGTATCTAAAATGTGACTTTGTGCTTTCTTATGAGGCCCATCGTTAGCGGCCACATCTCAGTGCCATATATGTCATCACTGGCAAAACACACTGGTCAGAGGGCGATGGAGAGGGCTATGCTTGGAGTTCCTCTGCGGGATCGCATTAGAAATGATGAAATCCGCGCAAGAACTAAAGTCACGGACATAGCTCGAAGAATCGCTAGACTCAAGTGGCAGTGGGCAGGGGACATCGCTCGTAGAACTGATGGCCGATGGGACAAAAAGGTTCTCGAGTGGCGTCCACGGACCGGAAGACACAGTGTGGCTAGGCCTCCAACAAGATGGAGTGACGACCTGGTTAAAGTTGCGGGATCGCGTTCGATGCGAATGGCACGAGACCGATCTGTTTGGCGAGCCTTGGGGGAGACCTATGTTCAGCAGTGGACGTCTTTAGGCTGAAATGATGATGATGATTATGATCTATAAAATGTAACGATATGGTTTTACCCGACATGTTACGAGTAAACAGGTCTAGAAGTATTTTTAATTTTTCTATGTGTTATAGTTTCGGTACCATTTAAAAAAAATACTGTTTGTTCACGCCTAACCTTCCCATGCTTTGTTTCCAGGTGATAAAGAAGGAGCTAGGGCTAGAGAAGGACGACAAGGACGCCATCGGCGACAAGTTCCGCGAACGGCTCGCGGGGAAGACCGTGCCGCAAGCCGTGCAGACCGTCATCGACGAGGAACTGAACAAAATGAACTTCCTGGAGAGCCACAGCTCTGAGTTCAAGTGAGTACCAATACCAACTACATGGGGTATTTTCGGGGGGTATGTATTACAATACCGAAGTACGAAAGACCGAATGTATTAAAACATCGAATGGAACAAAAGACCGACATGATTTTTTTCTGAAACCGTAAACTTCTCAGAATTTATTAAAATGGCATCATATAGAACTCATTAGGTTAGGTTAGGTTTGTTTTATAACAATCTTAAAAAGTTAACGGTTTCAGAAAAAAATCGTGTCGGTCTTTTGACCCATTCGACGTTTTAATACATTCGGTCTTTCGTACTTCGCTATTGTAACACATACCCTTTTCGGGAGGGTTCTCTTGGCCTCCACGCCTACGCCTTATCCTACGAAATTCGATTTTCAAACTTCGTAGTGTGGCATTCCATTCACGCTTATAGTTTTAAACAGAAGAGTGAAAGGCACGGCACTATACGAACTTTGAATTACGAATTTCGTAGTAGCCCCCCAGAGCTATACTTGGGTGAATCAACTTTTTTGTGTTGTTCACCTACTCTTTCCCCGGTTATCCAAGTGACATTTTCATGCTGTTTCATAAAAAAATGCTTAGGTTGTCCAAGGGACAAAATTTTGTGTAACCATAGCGACGGATGCCGCTAAGAAGTTAATTCACCCAATAAATGATTTATGATATAAAGTACAGGAAAAATGCGCGTGTCTGCGCAGATATATTGCTTTTGTCCCATTGTGTTGTGAGATGAGTGTGTTTGCCGCAGTGTGACCCGTTGCTACCTCGACTGGCTGACTTCCCTGCCCTGGGGCATCACCTCCGAGGAGAACCTGAAGATCGATGACGCTCAGGTGATCCTGGACGAGGACCATTACGGCATGGAGGACATCAAGAAGAGGATCCTGGAGTTTATAGCGGTGTCCCAGCTCAAGGGGAGTACGCAAGGGAAGATCTTGTGCTTCCACGGACCGCCGGGCGTGGGGAAGACTAGTATAGGTATGTTAAAGATAAAGTTTTTTTTTCTGATAGTGAAAACGGCCAAGTGCGAGTTGGACTCGCGCACGAAGGGTTCCGTACCAGTATATATAAAAACACATCTATGAAAACGGCAAAAAAAACATGTCTGTTGTATGGGAGCCCCCCATTAATATTTGTTTTATTCTAATTTAATTATTTATTTTTAAAGTGAATATATAACTAAATATTCTGTGAATGTTTCAAGCGTCTACCTGTTACCGTTATCAATATCGAGCAAAAACGAGAAAAAAATCACGTTTGTTGTATGGGAGCCCCCTTAAACATTTATTTTATTCTGTTTTTTGGTGTTTGTTGTGATAGCGCCAACCGAAATACATAATCTGTGAAAATTTTAACTGTATAGCTATCACGGTTCATGAGATACAGCCTGGTGACAGACGGACGGTCAGCGGAGTCTTACTAATAGGGTCCCGTTTTTACCCTTTAAAAGACATGTAAAAGATCCCGTAACGCATTCGCTGCCGGCTGTCAGCCTCGAGACTTCAGGTGCCACAAACGCACATGTGCGTTCAGATAACGAACAAACTATGATAGCGGCACTAATCGAAAATCACGAAAATATGCGTATGCGTATGTGTATATGCGTTCCCAGAATTCTCGGATCGGACTTTACAGTCACGAACGGCGTTGCCTCTCTCAAACAGACGCTGCTTAAATCATCTGTCAAGATGTAAGAGGCCTTGTATATATATGCGTTCCCAGCAGCGAATGCGTTAAACGGCTTACTTACAAAAATATTTTATTTAATTTTTTGCCGCACTGACAAAATGCAAATTCGTGGTAGTTCCTTTGACTGTTTCTTCGAAGGAAGTATTCGCTTTTTTTCGCACTACTTTCTTCACAAGAGATGAAGGAAGAACTGCGTTTATGGGTAAATCAACTTTTTCATGCCATCCGTTGCTATTAGGGCGTGCAAAACCGGAAAGTTGTCAAAACCGGTTTTGAATTGCGGTTTTGAGGGCCCAAAACCGGAAACCGGTTTTTTCCCCGGTTTTGGCAATGTTCTTAAATATTTTTTTATTATGGTAGTAATGGTAGAATTTGAACAGTAAAATCATATTCTTAGATAGTTTATATACCCACAAAATCTACAAATAAAACAAATTGCATGAAATACTTGTTTTTAATTATCCATTAATGCCTAGCCTACCAAGTAGACCTTAGATTAGATAGATCACGACGAGAGATTTGGACGACCGGATAGCCTAGTTGTTAGAGAACCTGACTACGAAGATTGAGGTCCCGGGTTCGATTCCCGGTCAGGGCAGACATTTGTGTGAATAATACGAATGTTTGTTCTCAAGTCTTGGGTGTTTAATATGTATTTTTAAGTATGATTATCCGTTGTCTAGTACTCATAGTACAAGCTTTGCTTATATTATTTATTTTTTATTAGCAGTACGGCTGCTCACCGAATCTAAGATTATTTAAAAGCGAAAAAGTTTTTCGGGTGCGCCGGTGGGATTCGAACCCACGTCTCCTGGGTATGCACCCCAACACGGGTGTTCTACCAATTGAACCACGTCGCATCCAACCGGCTCCCCCGAAATTCTTAATCACTTACATACGCCAACAGTGGCGTGTGGTAACATCCATCGCAACTATTAGAAGCTACGACTCCTACGTTCCAAATTACATTGGAAATGCGTAAGAAATGATGTACCTGCTATGGTTACACAGATTTTGTCTCCTGGGCAACCTAAGTATTTTTCTATGAAACAGTATAAAGATGTCACTTGGACAACCGGGGACAGAGTGAACAACACGAAAAAATTGATTCACCTTTTTTTTTTCGCTTTTGTCCCTTGTCGCAGTAGCACCTTCAGTTTTTGCAAATGAACAAAGACGATAAAATAATTCGTCAGTGATACTGCAATACCGCGCAACTAGCTTTTTCCATAAGGCTCAACTTCAAATGAAATAATAGGAAAAATTAGATAAAATAGACCTTATGGATAAAGCTAAATACGCGGTATTGAAGTAACACCGACGAATTGCACTAAAGCTCCAAACGCACAGACGGCGGAGGCGTGGCGTTGCGGTGGCGGTGACGGTTGTAATATTCTAACTTGTATGAACGGTTGTGCGGTACCGTACCGCGAACTCGTTCATACAAGTTAGAATATTACAACTGTCACCGCCACCGCCTCCGCTGTCTGTAGGAGCTTTATTCCTTCAAATCTTCTGCAGGAATTAGTCCAAAAAAATCCCAATAAGCTGCATACACATGCTCGTAAATCGGTAAAGTAGCTGGCACACTGCGGATACATTTGCAAGTAATACTGGCATGCAAGTTGTGCCCTTGCTTGTTTACTGGCATGCCCGTAGCTGTCACGTCTGTTCACACGTGACAGTTCGGCAACCCCCCGCGGCCCCTCCCTCAACGGGCATGCAAGTAAATCAAATGTTGTGCTAGCTACTTGCACGCCACGGCGTGCCAGTTACAGGCATGCCAGTTAGCGTATACACATGACAGTAGCTGGCACGTGCAAGGTGCTGGTCTGCTTTCAGAGCATGACATGAGTGCGTGTGAGCCAACTTTGGGGGCGGCAGGCGTAAGCGTTTGCCTTTGGAATCCAAAAGTTTAATGGTTACTTGACCTGGAATGTGTTTTTAACACAATCATTTTTAATTATTGTGACATTGGAGACATCTCCAATATTTTTATTTTTTATTTTTTCCTTTTTAATTTTTAAATAATTTATTGAATCAGGCGTTACTTTGCGGAGGTCCATATTAATGAACTAAAACAATTACTTTGCTCACCCGCGACCTTACGATAGTTACGTTTATGCAAGAAATGTGTGTTCATGCAGTTCCTCCACCTCCACACTGTACGAACACACACAAATCACATAAACCCAACCATCACCACCACCAAGCTACACTGACGCGTTTCGAACTCAACCAGAGCTCATCTTCAGAGTTACCACAACTCTAATTGCAAAGTAATTGTTTTAGTTCATTTTTAATTTATTTTTTTTGACGGTGGAAGCATTCTAAATAAATAAATAAATATCACGGGACAATTCACACCAATTGACCTAGTCCCAAAGTAAGCTAAGGAAAGCTTGTGTTATGGGTACTAGGCAACGGATAAACATACTTATATAGATAGATACATACTTAAATAAATATTAAACACCCAAGACCCGAGAACAAACATTCGTATTTTTCATACAAATATCTGCCCCGACGCGGGAATCGAACCCGGGACCTCAAGCTTCGTAGTCAGGTTCTCTAACCACTAGGCCATCTGGTCGTCTGGTATTCTACACTTCCACTAAACGTAGATATAGTTAAGATGTAGGTATTGTTTTAGTTTTTTAACTAAGGGACCCAATACATCCCTGTATTGTTTTTTTATATAATTATTTTTTTTATTTATAATTCTATATTTGTATGATTTTTTTAATTTGTAATTTATTATATTTTAATTTGAAAAGATGACTTTCTGCCAAGTTTCTTGCGGCGCATTCTTCTTGGCAATGATGGTCCTTACGAAAGCGCTGGTAGTTTAAAAAAATGACACGTAAAAGAGCCCTCTGCGGCCTACTTGCAGAATAAACGTTTTGATTTTTTGATTTTGCTATTGTGCAAGCTACGGGCATGTGTATTCCCAGCAGTTCCCAATGGGACGTATAGGGGCTGGTATGATGGTGCATTTGTTCCCAGCGCGTTCGATAGCGCGTGCGCTGAATCGGCAGTACTTCCGCTTCTCGGTGGGCGGCATGACGGACGTGGCTGAGGTCAAGGGGCACCGGCGCACGTACGTCGGCGCCATGCCGGGGAAGCTCGTGCAGTGCCTCAAGAAGACGGCCACGGAGAACCCGCTCGTGCTCATTGATGAAGTCGACAAGATTGGCAAGTCAGTCATTGCTCCATTTATTTATGTACTTCGGTCCCCAGGCATAACATCTGTCTCTTGCGACTTCTACCCACAGTAGAAAATTATCCTTTAATTTCTTTGATCAATTATAACTGAAGATACACATTGCCGAACAAAATCCCCTTCAAAGAATGTCCGAACTTTTTTATTTGTTTGCGTAACAATTAAAATCATCACCTACACAGAAATTTGAACCGAGTCTTTACTTCATTACAGTCGAATTTCGGTTGACACTTGACAGCTAAACTTGACAATTTCACGCAACGTACTGAGAAAAAAGAAGGCCACTTTTATCAAAGTGGCGCTCATTTGGCTCGGACATTTTCGGGCGCGCGACTGTGGATCTACAGTTATAATTGATCAAAGTTTAATTTAATCAAAATCATATGTTTACTATACTTTGTCTGTTTAACAGAGTTAGTACTAGAAACCAGAGAATGCACGTAATTGGTCAGCGATAAGGACGATGCACCGGCACAAGATAGGTTTACCTGTCAAAATTTAGTCAATGTGTGTCTCTCGTACGGTGCGGACGCTTTCAAGTGCTTATCTTTGGTTACTAATTTTTGTTAAAATAGGCAATTACAATGCAAATACTCTTTACTGTTAGTAAGTAGAACTTATTTAATTCTGTCAAATTGAAAAAAAAAAATGAAAATGTATTTATTCCAATAGCCAGAGCAACATGCAAGAAGGTTAGAGACCTCCTAGTAGGTATGTGAGAATACCTGTGACAGGAGATCCCGCTCTTCTAGACTAAAATGTATTTATAATGACATGACTAATAGCAGTAACAGTAGATAATTCACTTATAATTATATAAAACAATCACAGTAATATTATGCAATAAAGATAACGATTATAATTTTATGTAATAAAAAGTGTGTCAAAGGTTTACGTCAATAAGTTTGAAGCTCCCGGTTCCCTGTCTCGTTTAGCTTTAGTTACTTGAGAAAATTCAATGTCAGACGGTGCGAGAGACAGATGAAAAAATTCCAACAATCGGCATGTAAGCCGAGCCCGCCATCGACGTGCGATTGTTGACGCCCACTGACAGTTTCTTGTCCCTTTCATTTGCATACAAAAGTGCAAAAGAGAGAACGCTTTGCCCATTGTTAAATAGACAGATACATCAGAAATTCTTATGATATTAAAGTCAAAATCAAAATTCTTTATTCAATTTAGGCATCAATTGATGCTCCTATGAACGTCGAAGAATCTACCACCTGTAGGAACTGTCTTGTCTGTCTTAAACATGTCAAATGTTATAACATTGTCAGGGGCGTCCACGGGGACCCGTCGTCGGCGCTGCTGGAGCTGTTAGACCCTGAACAGAACGCCAACTTCCTGGACCACTACCTGGACGTGCCCATAGACCTGTCCCGCGTGCTGTTCATCTGCACCGCCAACGTGGTCGACCACATCCCCGAGCCGCTGCGGGACAGGATGGAGCTGATAGACATGTCTGGTGAGTGACCATAAGTAATCCTTCCTGTTAAAATTATAAATGTGAAAGTTTGTGAAGATGTTTGGATGTTTGGGGGGTTGAGGGTTAGGGGTTGGGGTGGGGGGTTGTTGGGGTTAGGGGGGTTGGGGGTTAGGGGGATAGTTTAACGTGAAATAATAATAATAACAATAATAATTTGACAACGTCATAACAAAATATTCAAAAACAAAAATGACACCAGGCGGTCACCCATCCAAGTACTGACCGCGCCCGACGTTGCTTAACCTCGGTGATCGGATGAGAACCGGTGTTTTGTCAAATATCTTGAAAACGGTGCATCCTACGGCAAAATCAATGAAATTTTCTTCCCCCCTTTAATCCCCCCGCACCCGCATAAAAATTACCCGAGCTCTAGTACTAAGATTGTACATCCTGGCGTTCACTGCCCTCTCTTACGGGACAATATGTACGGGACATGTATGTTACACTGCGTCATCCTTTTTCGTGCGTGCAGCCGGCTTTCATCGATTTATCAAACCTTATCACGTCAAAAAATTAAAACCTTTTTCCTTTTGAAGTATAGAGCCCTATGAAAAAAGAACTTGACTCCATTGTGTAATTGTTAGGTTACGTGGCCGAGGAGAAGCTGGCGATAGCCCAGCAATACCTGGTGCCAACCGCGCGCACCAACTGCGGCCTCACGGACACTCAGCTGGTTCTTACTCCTGAAGCCCTCACCAGCCTCATCAAGTCCTACTGCCGGGAGAGCGGCGTCAGGAACCTGCAGAAGCATATCGAAAAGGTAAGCGGCACACTGATCACGATACAATACAAGCAGTAGCTATGTCCTGGTAGTCTCGTGGTTTCCTCTCAAGCAGAGGATCGTTGGCTCGGATGATATAGATATAGACTGGATTAGCAATCGCCATAGTACAGATCGACCGCGGAAAAATAGTTCGATTATTAAATCTAGATGGCGCTGACATATAGCCCGAGGGTTTGAAAGCAAAACAATAAGACTACAGATATTTCATATTACTGCAAATGTATTATTAGCAGTGGCGTAGCTAAGTAACCAAAGGCCCTGGGGCAAAAAATAAACTAGGGTCACAACCCGTGTTTAATAATAATAATAATAATAATCTTTATTTATCATACTAAAAGTAACAAAACATAACAACTTATAGACTAAACATATTTAAAAAGGGAAACATGTTACGTATATCTGAACTAGGAAAAAAAAAAAAAAAATTTCTGTGTTTCAGGTGTAAAATAAGGAATACATAAAAAACAAGTCTTAAATATTTAACCACATTAAAAAACAAAAGAAAAAAAAATAAAATCTTAACATTTATAACATAGATACAAAAATAAATTAATTATGAACAAAAATACAGTAACTACAACTCTTACAAACTATATACCTATCTAAGCATATTTATTTTAAGACTGACAATAATTTTTCTGTATCCTCATAGGACATTTGTAGAAGAGCTGTTTGGAGAATTATCTTAACTTTATTATAATTAAGGGAGTAAATGTCTAATTGGGCGTTTAATCTATTGTAAAGAAGTGGTGCTAGGAATGCGTAAAATCTAGATGAGAAGGGATGTTTTTTGTTTATATTTCGAGGGCAAACAGTATCTTGCCGTCGTTTTTTTGTCATATTTATATTATAAGGAAGTGCTGTTTTAGTACTGTGCTTATTATAAATAGTTGTTTGTTTACATGATAAGACAAGGTAAAGATGAATGCACATTAAATTCACTAAACTCGCGCGATTTTAAATTCACTACTAGTAGTAGCGTTTTATAGTCACGCTGTTGAAGAGCGCCGCGTTTGTCATAGGTCCGCGTTTATAGTTTGTAAGTCAGTGTCCGAGGGGCCCCCTGAGCTTGGGGGCCCCGGTGCACTGCCCCGGCTTGCCATACGGTAGCTACGCCACTGATTATTAGGCCCTTTCTTCCCGGTTGGTCGACACCTCTGGGGACCCAAGAGCTGGCGCATATTTATCCCAGCGGATCGCACTTGCGGTCCAAAGGGGTAATTCGGCCAGCATCATGGGAACCCCGCCACAGTCAGATCTTTTGGACAGGGTATTCTTTTTATAATTTTTATTTTTATAGTAACATGTACGTACATATTTAGTTAAATTTTCTTAGGTAAGTTATCTTTATCTTCATTTTAACTGTTAATTTCATGTGTTTGTGTTATTTTATTTTATTTAATATTTAATTATGTAATTCCTTTTTAATAATAAAAGTTACGTAATTATTATGCAATATTTTTGAAAAATAATACATTTGTAGTAATATGAAACATTTGTAGTCTTATTGTTTTGCTTTCAAAGCCTTGGACTATATTTCAGCGCCATCTTGATTTAATAATCGAACTATTTTTCTGCTCTATATCTGTACTATGGCGTTTGCTAATCCAGTCTATATCATCCTTGGTTTTTCGCAATTTTTAAAGGAGAGGGAATAGGGGAAAGGGAGGGGAGAGATATATGCGAAATTACATTTAAAATTTACCATGAGCTTTATGGTGAAGGAAAACGTCGTGAGTAAACCTGCTTCCATCTGCGGAAGGTGCTGTAATCTTTCAGAATTAGGTAATTTTGGGGTTTTCTTATTCAGAATACAGAGAGCTATTGATTTGGATGATTATAAAAAACCGGCCAAGTGCGAGTCGGACCCGCGCACGAAGTGTTCCGTCCGTAGGTACCATTATCTATAAAAACGGCAATAAAACACGTTCGTTGTATGGGAGCCCCTCATAAATATTTGTTTTATTTTAATTTAATTATTTCTTTTTAAAGTGAATATACAACTAAATATTCTGTGAATATTTCAAGCGACTACCTGTTGCCGTTATCAATATCGCGCAAAAACGAGCAAATAAATCACGTTTGTTGTATGGGAGCCCCCTTAAATATTTATTTTATTCTGTTTTTTAGTATTTGTTGTTATAGCAGCAACTGAAATACATCATCTGTGAAAATTTCAACTGTCTAGCTATCACGGTTCGTGAGATACAGCATGGTGACAGACGGACAGACGGACGGACAGCGAAGAAGTCCTTAGTACCCTTTGGGTACTGAAGTCTAAAAATTACCCTAATTTTCCAAATATTTTATTATTCACATCTAAGAAGAAATTCAATAGTGTGTGTGAAGTTCCCAATTCGCACTGAGCCCGAGTGGGAACTACGGCCCAAGCCTTCTGAAAGAAGGCCTGTGCGCAGTGGGACGTATATACGCAGGGATAATAATGATAATGACCATATTCCAGATATCCCGTAAAGTGGCCTACAAGATCGTGAAGCAGGAAGCGGAGACTTTGACAGTGGATGACAGCAACCTGTCTCAACTTGTTGGCAAGCCGACGTTCAAGCACGACCGCATGTATGACGTCACGCCGCCCGGCGTCGTCATGGGGCTGGCGTGGACCGCTATGGGTAAGAATAATGATGATTTACATTAAGACGATTGCCATTAAAATGGGCTACAAACCCCTACAAGCTATATTGAATACTAAAAAACAGCAATAGATGGCACTACCATTAACATTTGTAAATTATAAAATGTGAATAAGCCGAATTAAGTAGAAATATTGAGATTAAAATAAAGACTTGAAGATAAGAAACACCATAAATAATTAATTGAGAATACGAAAGTATAGGCTACATAATGGCTACATTTCAGCTATGACGCTTTAGCAGTGTTTTGCAATTGTTTTCCCCCCCATTTTGGCAATCTAATACGCAATCCGTTTTAAACTAACGCGGACCAGTTTTTCTAATTTTATGATAACTAGATAATTTTAGTTTATTATTTTATTTAAGTTTTTCTAATTGTGCGGTGCGGGGATTGCGGTAGAGATTTTAAACTTCGACTGGAGAAGTAAAGAGATGTTTATTGAATAAATGTTAAACTCTAGTATAAAGTCCACTACAACTATGTCAGCTAAGAATGTTGAAAATGTTAAATGTTATAATTATTCGAATGCACCCGGTCGCGACTGTTTCCAAAAATGCACTAACTATTATTCACTAATAATATAACTAGGTCGCGGCGATCAATGAACCGATTGCTGATTGCTGACAGTGCGCACGCGGCCTTAACGCATGTGTTAGGTGTATTGCACCGAACATCTTGCCGGGGGCAAACGATGAGATGAGTTGAAATTAAGATGAGAATTGACAAGATGATCAACAATGTTTGCATTTATGTACTAAATTACTTTACGAAATAAATTTTATTATAAAATGGGGAGGTTCCCCGATCGATTTGTTTTAATTCGATCATTTCATTATCTTCATGACAGTCCCGAATATTCACTCGCGCACTGTTTGGTTCATTATCACTACACTTTTTCTCTCGATATCGCGCACTAACACTACATTTATCACTATTGTTGCTGGCCATCGACTGCGGGCCTTGACGGGGCGCCGGCCCTGTTCCATCCTCCGTCGCTGCTGCTGCCTCTTCTGGGACCTGTGCCTCCGGTGTTGAGGCTGCCAATGGTTTCCATTGACGGCTCGTTCTCCGCCACACGAAGACAATCACTATGATGCTCAGCACACCCCACAGGCAGTATATAGCTGTGTAATGATGCACGTCGTGAATGGAATAGCTTTCAAGGAGGGGCTGATTGTCTTGCAGTACTTTTATCTTTTCCCCGATCTTCTTTAACTCTTCTTCGTTATTTTTGTCGTCGTTTTCCAAACTGTTATTGCCAATGTGCTGCAGCGTGATATTGATGATGTTGTTAATGGGATCTATTTCTGGAGCTAATATGTTGAAGGTCAAGTCTACTTTACTCTCCATACTCTTATGTGTTTGTATCGTGAAATTATCTGTTTTTACTACACAACTGTCTGGTATATTAATTATGTTGGTTTTTGTCAACGTTGTAGTCGTAACCTGATCTGTGCATAATGTGCGAATCGGACACTTATCACAACAAAAGTATAAGTATTGGTTTATTTTTGATAGGTTTATCCATTTGTTTTCGCATCCAGCTACGTTTGTTTTGCAATTGTTATTATCATTTTCATCTTTAATGCACAGATCTTTATCGGAGTTCATCTTGTGGATGGGTGTTTTTAAATAACACATGTAGGTAAGTGGTTCACGTAAAGCGCAATGTTCCAAATCTTGTTCAGATGCAGGTAGGTATGCATCTTTTTGTAAATTAATCGCAATATACTTTTCAATCGGTACAATGGATATCATGTTTCTTCCTGAACAATGGGGTAAGGGAATAATGTTATAAAAGTCATAAGTATCTCGATTTATAAGTGGAATGCGGATCTCAAATATCATATATTGATCAGTAATTCTTGCCTTAATTTTCAATAGGTGGTAGATAGAATGTAAATTGGTTTGTGTGTTGTCGATGGGAAGGGTCAAATCGCTCTGTAGTTGTCTAGAAATAATGTTTAACTCCCGTTGAAGTTGTTGTGGATCTATGATGTGTATATTCATTTTTCCATTATAAACGTTGGTAACAGTTTCTAGTAAAGTATCCTGAATAATCCGAAGATGGTTTAGTAAATTATTACTTGCTAAAGCGATGATTGAGAATTGGGATATACATTCAGCGTTTGTCAATTCCTTTTGCATAGCGTTTGTGCCCTTTTTTAAATTAAGTAAATGTTGGTGTATCAGCTTATGTTGTTTTTGAATAGTGTCTTTAGTTCTTAAGAGCATGTTGTATTCGGCCTCTACAATTGACGTTTGATTTTTCCACAGAGTCGCTAAATGTTTCTCATTATTTCGGATAAGGCCAATATCTTTTTGGTATTGTTCCGCGAACCGGTCATCTAAGACACCGAATAGCGAGTTCGCAAGGTAACCGATACCGTTGACTAGCCCACGGCGCCTGCGTGTCTTCTGTTTCAATTGATGAGTCATCAGGATACTGTTGTAATGTTGAAGTTCGTCATACGCGTGACGTAATTGTAGTGTGATGACGTCACAATGCGATAGGGTTTGCACTTGTTTACATATGGTTTCGAGTTGGTTGTTATATTTTTCGTAGGCTGACATACCTTCCCAAAATGGATTCATGTCGTAGTACGCTACTAGTTTCCAATTGTCTCTAACTAATTGCATAGTTCCCATTCTATCGAAGTATAATCCTTGGTTTTCGGCGACGGCTGTCGTTTTAACACATAGACCGGTTGTTAAAAAGGACATGAAGGTCATGAGTGACATAAGTATTGCGCTAATTGTTGTGAAACATCCCTTTTTGGTTGTCCTTTTCGTTTTGTTTACGGCAGTTTTAACTGGCTCTTCTTGTTTGTTATTTTGTTCTTGTTGGTCTAGCGGTAAAACTGTCAATTTTACTATGGGTCGTTTAATTATGCCATTTTTTGTTTTTAATGACACGACTCTTACATAGCCGTCTTGGCCTGGGTGTACGTCAATAATTCGCCCAAGCGCCCATTTTCCTGCTGGTAAATTGTCATCATGAATTACTACGACTTCTCCTATCTTGCAGTTTTTCTGGGGACTTCTCCACTTTGGTCTAGCTGTTAGTTGACTTAGATACTCACTTTTCCACCTCTTCCAAATATCTTTAAATAATTTTTGTGTTAAATGCCATCGTGTTCTCGCATCTTCTTCTGTTTGAATGATTGTAACGCCGGCTCTTCCGGTTAAAAAATGAGCTGGTGTGAGAAAATCTAAGTCGTCTACACTTTCAGTAAGTGGACACAGTGGTCGCGAGTTGAGACAAGCTTCTAGCTGGGCTAAGATCGTGGAGTATTCTTCGTAAGTTAGTTTCTGTTCACCAACTACGCGTCTTAAGTGGTGTTTCAGTGAACGCACCATTCTCTCCCACAGTCCGCCAGCACTACTCCAAGCAGGTGCGTTAAAATGCCATTCTATCTCCATATCGGTTATTTCAGTTAGGAAAGTGTCATCAAAATTCTTTCGCAGTTGTTGCCATTCTTCCTGAAGTATTCTGTTAGCTCCAACAAAGTTTGTACCGTTGTCACTATAAAAGTGACGTGGAGATCCTTTTCTTGCCACCATTCTTCGTAGGGCTGCCAGGAAGGCGGAACTTGACAGCTCTGTTACAAGTTCTAAGTGCACGGCCTTCGTTACCATGCATACAAAGATCGCTACATAGCCCTTAAATATTTTGCTACCACGCCCTCTGTTGGCTTTGATATCCAGAAAACCTGTGTAGTCTACTCCTGTGTGATAAAATGGAGTAGCTTCCTGTACGCGGGCAGCTGGCAAGTCTCCCATTTTAAGCTGATGTAGTGTTTTTCCGTCTATTTTTTGGCATTTTACACACTGTCTTATGTGTTTTTTCACGGTATTGTAACCACCAATTAGCCAGAATTCTTCTCTTAGTTTGCACAGGGTCATTCGTGCTCCTCCGTGAAATGACCGTAAATGTGCCTGTTGGATGAGTAATGTTTCTAATCGCGAATTTTTTGGGATAATTATTGGGTGTTTCATCTCGTAAGATATGTTTGCTTCTTTCAGACGTCCTCCAACTCTTAAGATGTTTGAATTATCCAAAAATGGTTTTAATTGTAATAGCTTGCTCGTTTTGTTACAATTATTATAGTTGCGAATGTATTTTATCTCGGCCGTGAACTCGTTGTTTTGCACTTTCTTTATAATAGCTAATTTAGCGTTCTTCAATTCTTGTAATGTGAGATATGCAGGTAGCACGCGTCGCTTTGGTGTCAATGCCCGCAATATCCATGCAACTATACGAACAGTTTTATTGAATGAGCTGTGTTTTTGTAGTAATGTATTTATAATGTCGTCGTTGACGTTATTTTGTATCACATTTGATTTATAAGATCGCTTCTCTTCTTCTGTTGTATCGTATCTCGACAGCTGTTCTTGTTCTGTGTTAAATGTTGTTAACCATGATGGACCCTGCCACCACAGAGTATGATCCTTTAACTGAGGTGCAGTCAGACCTCTGCTTGCAGCATCCGCCGGGTTATCAGATGATTTAACGTAGCGCCACTGATTTTCAGGCATCACTTCTTTAATTTGTTGTACGCGATTCGCTACGAACGGTTTCCAGCGGCTCGATTGACCTTGTAGCCAGCCAATCACAATTTTGGAGTCTGACCAGCCAAATGTTTCCGTTTTAATTTCATGTAATGCTGTTTTGATCTTTTTCATTAATTTTGAAAGTAAGTGAGCTCCGCTTAGTTCCAGCTTCGGTAAGGTTAATGTTTTGGTGTGTGGTACAAGTTTAGTTTTCGCAGCGATTAATACGACAGTAGAATTGTTCTTGATTCGTGCGTATACCACACATGCGTATGCGTCTAGGGACGCGTCAGAAAACCCATGTAACTCGATTACATCAGACTTATTGCATTGTATCCACCTCGGTATTTCACATTCATCTATGTGATTGATGTTCGCTTGTAACTTCTCCCATTCTATATGAATGTCATCTGATACTTGTTCATCCCAGAGTGTTTGTTCTCGCCACACTTTTTGAAATATGATTTTTAGCTTAGTGCTTAATGGGGCTAACCAGCCTAAGGGATCAAATAATTTCGAGATTTCAGAAAGGAGTTTTCTCTTTGTTGGTTTGGATGAAAGTTTTGTTATGTTGCATTTAAATGTGAATTTATCAGTAGTTGGGTTCCAATACAAGCCAAGTGTTTTAGAGGTATTTTCTGTTTTGAATTTAAATACCGTGCCCTCATTGTCTTGATTTGTTTTAATGTTTTCTAATATTTCTTCGTTGTTTGAAGACCATTTTCGCAGGTTGAATCCTCCTCTTTTTAATAAGTTATTGAGGTCGGTAACGAGTTTCTTCCCTTGTTCAATTGAGTGAGCACCATGCACTAAATCATCCATGTAAAAGGATTCTTCCAATACTTGGGAGGCCTCAGGATAGTTTTGCCGCTCATCTATTGCTAATTTTCGAAGTGTCATCATGGCTAAGAAAGGTGCTGCTTTTGTACCATATGTCACCGTGGTTAATTGAAATATTTTCAGCGTTTGTTCTGGGCTCTCTCTCCAAACTATCTTCTGTAATTGTTGGTCGATTTCGTTAACAAATATTTGTCGGTACATTTTCTCGATATCAGATGTAAAGGCGAATGCATATTGTCTCCATTTCAATAGTAATGTTTGTAAATTTTGTTGCAAATTGGGTCCCGTATACATTAAATCATTCAAAGATTTTCCACTAGTTGTTTTTGAGGAGCCGTTAAAAACAACCCTGTATCCTGTTGTAAGCGAATCGGTGCGTTCAACCCCGTGATACGGTAGATAACATTCAATTTTCGAGTGATTTGTTGAGAGTTTCATGTGTTCTAAATCGTTGTATTCTTTCATAAATATTTTATAGGCTTGAGCTAATTTTTCTTGCGTTTGACATTTCTTTTCTATGTTTCTGAACTGAGCTATAGCTTTTGTTTTTGATTCCCCAAGTTGTTCTTCAAATTTTGGTTTCATTGGAAGGCGGACTACATACTTGCCATCGGAGTTTCGTACCGTGTTTTCTTGATAATGTTTGATGCATTCAATGTCTTCTTGAGATAGGTTACCTTCCTCGGCTATCTCTTCTACCTCCCAGAATTGTTTTATGTCTTGCAAATTGTTTATGACTACGTTACAATGGTAGGTTTGAGCACTACCACACAGAAGCCAACCGAGCTGCGTTTGTTGTGCCATTGGTTGAGAGGCATCCTCACTTCTAATCATACCGCTGAGAAGGATATGTGAGTAAACATCAGCTCCCAATAGTAAATCCACGAGTCTGCTTATATAAAAGTCGGGATCTGCAAGATTTATGTTCTGTGTGACCGACCACGAAGGCTTCAAAAAAGTTTTATTTGGTAGGCTCTTGATTAAGTTGTTCATAATGATTACTTCCTGGTTGAAGGTAAAGTCATTGTATATTGAAGTACATTGTATGTAGAGTTTTCCCTTACAGTTGTTTTCTTTCTGTCCTACTCCATAAATAACACCATTACATTTTTCTCGTTTTAAATTTAAAGTCTGGGAGGCACGTTCCGTAATAAGTGAAATTTGAGAGCCCTGGTCAATAAGGGCCCGCATGACATGGTAGGTCCCATCAGCTGCACGAATTTTTAGTTGAGCTGTTGCTAAAAGTATCTCTTTATTATATTCTTGGTGGCTTTGATCTGTTTTTGTTGTGTTTTCTAATTGATGTGTTAAGAATCGTTTAAAAAAAATAATTTAATTAGTTTTTTTTAATCCTTAATTCTTATTTAAAATTTCACATTATATAAAATCAAATAATTTACATTAAAGCTACTTAAACGTAGCTAGTAAAATAATATAAATAAATGTTTTAATCGAATGCAATCAATGTAAGCCTCACTACGTTAAATGGAGTGCTTCTATGTATTAATAATTTTTTACTATAGCAACATCGCATGTTTTTTAACAATTTTTACTTATCATTCCTGTCAACGATCGATTCAACAAATCCAACGACTGTAACGTTCTTACAACTGATTCCGAATATACCAGCAAAAATCTACAGTCCGTTTTATTCAAAACCACATCCCGAAGAAACTGAAGACAAGTTTAGGGAATTTTACATGGTCCTTTACGAACCTCCACTCGGAAGAAGATTGTAAGGTCGGAGAAAGTCAAGCGGATCCATCAAGCTCACATCCGGTATTCAGATCATCATAATATCCAGCTAAGTGCAAGTCAAGAGCTGACACTCATCGCATCACGTCCCAGCAGTCAGGATATTCAGCGAACGAAGAGTGAACAACGCCAGCTAGCACTATACATCTACGACGTGACCAGCAGTCAGTTACGTTAGCCGTTAAAGTTCTAGTCATATTTATTCAAGAAGTGAGCATTATCAAGATTCAAGACCAGGGAAAATTCAAGTTCGAGCAGTTGCAGCAAGAACCAGACATTTCTGAGAAGCAGGATAAAGGACAGTGAGACCGTTCCTAATTTCCTTAATCTCATTCTTATTTCATTTACTTGCTTTGCTTTGCACTATCCAAATTCATATTCCCGTATTAATTCATAATAACTTACATCCTTACAATATTTAGGCATTGTATGACAGCCTAAAATTTATCATCCATTCATTTAAAATCATAATCAAGCTTTCTTCATTGCAAAGGTTAATCAGTAGCTAGATAATCGTTCGTATTCTTTGAGTTTGTAACATATCTCATAGTGTGTAATTAGATTAACGCTAACTACTTACCATTTCGTATTCACATAATTCATCACATCACATAGTCAATTCAATACCGCAAGTACCCACTAAGTACATACATTTCTCAAGCGTTAGTTTTCAACACATTATTCACATCAGAAATAAAATAACTAAGCCAAGTATAGATCTATATAATTTAACAATAAACACAACACTAGCACAGTACAAAGTCAATAAGAATAAATTATATACTAAGTTATTTATTTCTGTTCATTTCAAGCACATTAATAGCATAAATACTAAGAAATTACATTTGCACTAGTAGATTAGTTTTAACCAACATCCACAATTCATTGCACAAACATCAACTACTAAACCTGATTCATAATAACAGTGTTATTTATTGAATCCACAGAGAATCGTTCAGCTGAGTTTGCAAGTTTTGTCCGAGGCGGTCGCTACGCGGCCGGTCTGCTTCGCGCGCTGCACGGCTTAAGCGCCTGCGCAAATATAATAGCAAACACACATTAAGACGTTTCATCTTTTTTAATAGGCAACTTTTTTTTTTCATTCAGTTTGTTTGCTTTAATATTATGCCGGACCAAGACCTTAAAAAATTGAAATACAAACGTGGTGCAATTAAGGGCAAGCTTACAGCTTTTCAAAACTTTTTAGTACGCTTTCAAGCGGAACCTCAGCTTAGCGAGTTGCAAATTGCCGAACTTCAATTACGCTATGACAAGATTGTGCCTATATTCGATGAATTTGATACATTACAGACTGACATCGAAATGCTGTCCGAACCTGGGACTGCTGGTGACGGAGGTATCGGAGAGGAGCGCAAGCTTTTTGAAGATGCCTACTACGCCAGCATGTCCTCCGCGCATGTACTAATACACAACAATACGAGGCGTTACTCCGGTGATAATGTGTCTGAGGTAAGCTCTGCGGCTACGGTTCTCAAGACACACGGTCAAAATTTTGTTAATTTGCCTAAAATTGAATTACCTAAGTTCGAGGGCGGTTATCATAACTGGCTGGCATTCCGAGATACTTATCTCTCACTTATTCATAACAATGATTCTATCAACCCTGTCAATAAGTTTCATTACCTACGAGCTTCACTCAAAGGTAGTGCTGCACTTATTATCCAAAGCTTAGATTTAACAAACGACAATTATCCAATCGCGTGGCAACTACTTTCGGAAAGATTTGATAACGAAAAGTTATTAGTGACTCATCATGTCAACGCATTGTTCAATGTTGAACCAATTCAAAGGGAGTCAAGTCATGCGTTACGTAACATTCTTGACGCCACTAACAAAAACTTGCGTGCTCTTCATTCCCTAGGTCAACCAACTGATAACTGGGACACTCTGATCATACATATGATGTCGAATAAGTTGGACGCTGTGACCAGTAGAGAGTGGGAGGAGCGCAGGAACTCAGAAACCACGGTTGCCACTCTTGAATCATTTAAGTTATTTCTTTTACAACGAGCAGATTTTCTTGAAAACTTAGAAAATAAAAAACTTAATAAAATTGGCACTCAGCAGTTCGCTTCATCGTTTAATCACTCAAAACCTAAAAGCTTTGTGGCTTCTAGTTCTGCCGAGCCCAAATTCAAAAAAGCTTATTCACATCAATGTCCTTTATGCAAAAAGGATCACCATTTATACAATTGTTCTTCATTCAGAAAACTTCCAGTAAATACACGACTTCAAAAGGCAAAGTTGTTCAAAGTTTGTCTCAATTGTCTTTGTCATGGTCATACTGATATTCAATGTCGACTTTCAAATTGCAAGTATTGTAATAAAAAACACAATACCTTAATTCATACAGAGTCCACTCAAGATAATGTACAAAATGAGATACCTCTTAATCTTGCTATGGTGACAAAGGAGTCGGTTGACAATATTAGCCCCAATTATGTACTTCTGTCCACAGCTCTCATAAAAGTTACAGATAGCAAGGGAAATCTGCAAATTGCGCGCATTCTGTTGGATAACGGAAGTACAACAAATTTTATCACGCAGGATTTGTGCAATAAACTGCAATTGCGCACTCGGTCGACCAACTCTAAGGTAACTGGCATTAATAGTCACACTTCAAATAGCTCTCAGGTGTGCTCTTTACAAATACATTCATTTGATGGAAGTTTTAAGACGGACATAGACTGTTGCGTTCTATCTAACATCACTACATCTATACCGTCTATACATATACATAACATTAAATTACCCACAGGAATCCAACTAGCGGATCCTACATTCAATACACCTGCACAAATTGAAATATTAGTTGGAGCTGAAATATTTTGGAACGTGTTGGGTTCAAATCGCATTTCATTGGGGAAAAACCAACCTACATTAGTTGAAACCAAGCTCGGATGGCTCGTTTCAGGATCTATAGGTCAGCTGAAGTCA
Source organism: Archips xylosteana (assembly GCA_947563465.1). Lineage (NCBI taxonomy): Eukaryota > Metazoa > Arthropoda > Insecta > Lepidoptera > Tortricidae > Archips > Archips xylosteana. Next base: position 2,674,988 of record OX387360.1, read on the forward strand.
AACAATGCTGTCTGCATGTTCATTCAAAATACACACGCAGATACTCACGTAGATATCTCTCGTTTTTGGGAGTTGGATACAGTTGCTCCTAAGCATCGAATGACCCAGGAAGAGCGAGCGTGCGAAGATTATTTCGCAAAAACTACAACTCGCGACCCTGACGGCCGTTTCGTGGTGTCTTTGCCGTTGAAGGATTCGCCTGATGTATTGGGAGACTCTTATCAGCGTGCTTTGGCTACCTTTTTGTCAGTAGAGCGACGGTTAGACAAGAACCCTACCTTAAAAAATCTCTACATAGAGTTTCTTAGCGAGTATGAACAATTAGGTCATATGTGCAAGAACTATGCCAATGAGGAATCGATTTCATGCTTCCTGCCCCATCATGGGGTACTTAGGGAATCCAGCACCACAACCAAACTCCGAGTTGTATTTAACGGGTCTTCTACCACTACATCAGGCAGATCATTCAACAGCATTCAAATGGTAGGGCCTACTATTCAGGACGATTTGCTGTCCATTTTATTGCGTTTTCGTCAGCATCGGTTTGTGGTTACAGCGGACATTGAGAAAATGTACCGGCAAGTTCGAGTTCTAGAGTCACAGACTGCTCTACAAAAAATTTTGTGGAGATCACATCCTTCTCATCCAATTAGCCAATATACTCTCAATACCATCACTTACGGTACAGCCTCAGCACCCTATCTAGCCACACGATGCCTCACTCAGTTGGGATATGATTCAGCTGATGCTGACGTGAAGCACGCAATATGTCACGACTTCTACGTCGATGATTTTTTATCTGGCAGAGACACAATAAACGAAACCATTTCACTATGCAATGGGGTCATAGACAGGTTAAAATCTGCCAAATTTAACCTCAGGAAGTGGCATTCAAATAATCCAAATATTTTGCGTGCCATCTGTGACGACTACAATTATTCAGATTCCGTCAATCTTAGTGCTGACGAGTCATCCAAAACACTAGGGCTGAATTGGAAGTGCAACTCAGATGCATTGACATTTTCAATTCATGTCAATTGTCAAAACAAAATTAACAAGCGCACTATACTTTCCACAATTGCTCAAGTTTTTGATCCCCTTGGCCTTGTTTCGCCATGTATTGTAGAGGCAAAAATTATCATGCAGCAATTGTGGAAAAGTAAATGCACATGGGACGACGAAGTTCCAGATTCAATAAAGAAGCAATGGCTTCATTTTGCCAACACTTTACCACACTTAAACTTCCTAACCATACCAAGATGCATTAAAACAGTTGATCCAGTTAATGTCACAATGCATACATTCACAGACGCAAGTGAAAGAGCTTATGGCGCATGCGTGTATATACGCAGTGTCAATAGAGATGGATCAGTCAGTGTCCGTCTTTTAGCTTCAAAAGCAAAGTAGCTCCCATCAAACCACAAATTACTATTCCACGTTTGGAACTTAGTGGAGCGTTGCTAGGAGCAAAACTCTTTTCAAAAGTCATGTCATCGCTTACCTTGGAGTTTGCCAACTGCGTATTTTGGGCGGATTCCACAATCGCTTTGGGTTGGATCGCCTGTTCACCTCTTCACTTAAAAACTTTTGTGCGTCACCGGGTTAGCGAAATTCAGGAACTCACTGCAAATCATCTTTGGCGCTACGTTCCTTCCAAGGAAAATCCAGCAGATCTCGTATCACGTGGTCTTAGTGCTGACCAACTATGCGACTCTTCTTTATGGTGGTCGGGCCCAGATTATTTGCAGTTAGATCATTCACAGTGGCCGAAGAATCCTAACACGGAATCTAGCGTCAACCTACCAGAAATGATAGACATGTCATTGCTAGCAAATAAAAATGAAAATGACGTCAATTTATTTTCAAATCTTATTAAAAATTCATCAAGTTACACAAAGCTTACTAGAGTCACGGCATTCATATTCAGATTTGTAAATAATTGCAAAAAAGAAACAGCTAGAAAAACAAGCAATCTTTCTCTCCAAGAGCTTGAATTAGCTAGTACCTTTCTTTTACGTAGAGCACAGCAAGATACTTTTGCCGCGGAGATAACTTCTCTTTCATCAGGTGAACAATTGCACCATAAAACCGGTCTACTTTCCCTGTCACCGTTTCTAGACAGTGATTCGCTCATTCGTGTGGGGGGAAGACTGAGCAACTCTGACTACGATTTTAACGTCAGACATCCAGTGTTGCTCAGTAGTAAACATAACTTGTGTAGGCTGATCTTTCAAATGTATCACAAAACATTTATGCATTGTGGTCCACAGCTTCTCTTAGCCACTATTCGGCACAAATATTGGGCTATTGGTGGCAGAAACTTAGCCAAAGCTACAGTGCATAACTGTGTTAAATGCTGCAGATCCAAGGGTAAAACTATCCAACCAATCATGGGAAATTTACCCAAGGAACGTGTTCATCTGGAATTTCCGTTCCTCAATACAGGGGTTGACTATGCTGGGCCAGTTATGATATCCAACCGAAAGGGTAGAGGCAGTACCTTAATAAAATCTTATATATGTGCATTTGTGTGTCTAGCAACCAAAGCAGTGCACCTTGAGCTTGTTAGTGACTTAACAAAGGAAGCCTTTATTGCTGCTCTTACCAGATTCATTGCTCGCCGTGGTAAGCCTCAAACCATATTTTCAGACAACGCGACAACATTCAAAGGTACATCCAATGAGTTATCTCAGATTTTGGGTCAATCTGCGTCTTCAGACATTTCCAATTTAGGCATACAATTTTCATTTATCCCTGCCTATACACCACACTATGGTGGGCTATGGGAAAGTTTAATTAAGTCAATTAAGCATCATCTGCGACGTATCCTTGATCAAACTCACATGACATATGAAGAGATGTCTACGCTGCTGATTCAGATCGAAGCAATCCTCAATTCGAGGCCTCTTACTCCAATTTCTGACGATCCTAATGACCTCTGTACATTAACTCCTGCACATTTTCTCATAGGACGAGGAATTCATTTCGTACCTCATCCACAAATTTCCACTGCGACAATTACATCTCTTCAACGTTGGAAACGCATCGAGCTGCTGAAGCAACAATTTTGGTACCGATTCTCCAATGAATACATTCTCTGGCTACAACAAAAAACCAAGTGGCATACTTCGAAGGGAGAACTGAAAGAAGGCACTCTGGTTCTCGTCAAAGATCGAACTCTACCACCTCTCCTTTGGCAGCTTGGTCGAATAATTCAAGTCATTCCAGGAAATGATGGCATCGCGCGGGTTGCAGACATCAGGACGAAGAAAGGAACTATTCGCCGAGCCTTCAATAACATCTGTCCCCTCCCTCCTTCTACAATTGAAAGTCACTAGATTTCAAGGGCGGCAGCATGTTAAGAATCGTTTAAAAAAAATAATTTAATTAGTTTTTTTTAATCCTTAATTCTTATTTAAAATTTCACATTATATAAAATCAAATAATTTACATTAAAGCTACTTAAACGTAGCTAGTAAAATAATATAAATAAATGTTTTAATCGAATGCAATCAATGTAAGCCTCACTACGTTAAATGGAGTGCTTCTATGTATTAATAATTTTTTACTATAGCAACATCGCATGTTTTTTAACAATTTTTACTTATCATTCCTGTCAACGATCGATTCAACAAATCCAACGACTGTAACGTTCTTACAACTGATTCCGAATATACCAGCAAAAATCTACAGTCCGTTTTATTCAAAACCACATCCCGAAGAAACTGAAGACAAGTTTAGGGAATTTTACAGATGCTTAGAAATGGTCGCGTTCGCTGACGGTGATGAGGTCGTTGACTGCCCTGCTGATGTTGCGCTTCTGACAAATGCTTCATGTAATAATGTGTTATGTTGACCCGTACACTTATGACATACTTTTGTTGAGTTACATGCGTTTCCATTATGGCTAAATAAGCAGTTAACGCAAAGCGCTAGTTTGTTCGTTGTCTGATATCGCTTTTCCACTGGCATTTGCAAAAATGCGCGGCATTTGTATATTCCATGCGGATTTGTACATAGCGGACATTTGATACTGGACGCGTGAAATGTTTTCGCAATCGTTGAAGTTGGTTGACCGCGATTGACCCTGTTATTAGGTTGATAATTGTTAGAATAAGTTCGATTATTCTGGGTTTGAAATGATTTACGTGTGTTTAAAGTTGATGATTGCTGAAAGTATGTCTTTTGAGTTGCAGGTTCCTGTCTTTTACGAGATGATTCGAGACTCGTAAATTTTCCTTCCAGGAAATCTAATAGCTCTTGAAGAATGGGTAATTCGCGCGAGTTTTTTAATGACTGGATGTAGTCCATATGTGTTTCGGGATCTAACTTCTGCGATAAAATATGAACGATGATCGGGTCCCAAGTACTTATGTCAACGCCTAAATTCTTTATAGAATGTAAACACTCAGTGGTTATATCATGCATTTTCTTTATTTGAACCATGGATTGTTGTTGCATAATAGGTATCCCAAATAGAAGGTTAATGTGAGAAGTAAATATTAATTTCGAGTTATTGTAGCGATTATTTAAAATCTCCCAGCACACAAAATAGTTATCGGAACTTATTTGTAAATGTTGAATAAGTCTTTCGGCTTCGCCTTTTACTTTAGACTTCAAAAACTGCATCTTCTGTGCGTTGGACAATGCAGGATTCTTATGTATGGCTTCAGTGAACAAGTCCTTAAACGAAACCCAAGTGTTATAATTGCCATGGAAAGTAGGGATTTCCAGCATAGGAGTAGATTTTTCCCTGTGCGCCACCGACCAAATCTTCTTGTTTATGTCCCTTTTTAGACTGTTAAATGTTGTCTCATGTTTGATAAAGGTTGTTTCGTAGACTAAATCCGTTTTAACTGCTTCACTATCTATCTCCACATGCAAAGAATCAATTACTGACCAACGTGATTGTAATGATCTGAGCGCATCTTCCAATTCCCACTTATCTGTCAATATATCGACATTAATATTGTTAACTGTTCTTACAAAGGCTTTCATGTTAGCGGATTGTTTGCGATACATCTCGTCCACCTTACTGGATGTGCCTGTCTCTGTTTTATTCTGTTGAGTGTCTTTTCCATCCCCAAATGTTATCTCTTCATCCGCATCCCGAAATTCCATCTCGAGTGCTTGCCCTGGCTCTGCTTGAGTTAGTTTTGCCTGTTGATATCCTTTACTTAAAGAGTCTCTAAAGTTTAAATATGCTTCCTTTGTTGTTTCGTATGTAGAATTGATAAAATATGGATGATTCAAATTTTCTTCCACGTTAAGGTTATCATGATTAAATTGGAATTCGTTCCACAATGTTGTCAAAGTTGTGAAAATTCTTCTAAAGTATTCCGGCTTCGACTTCCTTTCCGAACCATCTTTCTTAAAATTAGTAAAAAGCACTTGGATGCTCTGTACAATTTCTTCTTGTCGAACCACGCTCGCCATCTCAATTGTTATATAGTGTTAGTAAAATAAGAAAGATCTTACTTGAAGCTCTCTTCTTGGTGTGTCGATATCGAAAGCGTTACCCGTCGATTCGTATGTTTACTCCTCCAAGATTCGCACTGCAATCCTCACACTCAAATGTTCACCAGTTCTTACACTTCACCCGCAAACCGACAAACGATATAACGCGCGAAGAGACCAACAGTTCGAAGGACCAATGTGCGGTGCGGGGATTGCGGTAGAGATTTTAAACTTCGACTGGAGAAGTAAAGAGATGTTTATTGAATAAATGTTAAACTCTAGTATAAAGTCCACTACAACTATGTCAGCTAAGAATGTTGAAAATGTTAAATGTTATAATTATTCGAATGCACCCGGTCGCGACTGTTTCCAAAAATGCACTAACTATTATTCACTAATAATATAACTAGGTCGCGGCGATCAATGAACCGATTGCTGATTGCTGACAGTGCGCACGCGGCCTTAACGCATGTGTTAGGTGTATTGCACCGAACACTAATTTTATGATAGCTAGACAGTTGAAATTTTCACAGATAATTTATTTCGGTTTCCGCTATAAGAACAAATACTAAAAAACAGAATAAAATAAATATTTAAGGGGGCTCCCATACAGCAAACGTGATTTTTTTCCGTTTTTGTAGATAATGGTACGGAACCCTTCGTGCGCGAGTCCGACTCGCACTTGGCCGGTTTTTTATTACTTTTACTGTCATCCCGTGTACCACATATTTCATACTAAATACAAACTATCACGCAAGTGATGATCTAACAAGGTGAGATATGAATGCATTAGGACAGATTCGTGACTAAGCTCCTGACCAGTGGTGGTGTAGGGGTATTAGCACGCAGCACGGAATGCTGAGGACCTGGGTTCGATTCCCAACGCTGGTCTTTTTTCTGTGCATCCATATTTCAGTTTGTATTTAGTATGAAATATGTGGTGTTGTATGCTTGAATACACCTTTTTCTTCCCTGTTTTTTCATACTGGTATGACATCCTCCCCCCAGGTGGCAGCACGCTGTACATCGAGACGGCGCTGCGCAACGCGCTGCAGGACGACAAGGCCCCGATGGGCTCCCTGGAGCTGACCGGCCACCTCGGGGACGTCATGAAGGAGTCCGCGCGCATCGCGCTCACGGTGGCCCGGAACTACATGCACCGCCACCACCCGGGGAACACCTTCCTTAACACCAGGTCAGATTACAACCTATGCTTAACCCAGCCATAAGGGCTATACTACACGGGCGGTTCTCCCGCCGCGAGATCCGCTTCTGAACCGCACTAGACACAGTTTTATATGGAAGCTGTATGCTGCATACTACACTGCGCGGTTTCCCGTCGCGGTTCACGGGCGGGAGAACTTCGACCGCCGCATGCAGCGTCAAACCGCCGCTGATACCCGCCGCTTTAGGCCCATACTACACGGGCGGTTCTCCCGCCGCGGGAAACCGCTTCTGAACCGTCACTAGACACAATTTTATATGGAAGTTGTACGGTGCAAACTACACTGCGCAGCTCCGTCGAGCGGTTTCCCGCGGCGGGAAACCGCCCGTGTAGTATGGGCCTTAAACTAAGGGCCACTTGCACAGTTCAGGGTTAAAAAATTAAATCGGTAACCCTGGGGTAAGAATTAAAGTTACATACACTTTAATAATAAATAAAATAAATAAATAAATATCACGGGACAATTCACACCAATTGACCTAGTCCCAAACTAAGCAAAGCATGTACTATGGGTACTAGACAACGGATAAACATACTTATATAGATAAATACATCCAAGACTCAGCACAAACATTCGTATTTTTCACACAAATATCTGCCCCGACCGGGAATCGAACCCGGGACCTCAAGCTTCGTAGTCAGGTTCTCTAACAACTAGGCTATCCGGCCGTCTCAACACTTGACACTTGTAAACACTTGACACTTCTATTTTGACACTTGTAAACCCTGGGTTAGCAGTTAACTTGGAGTAAAGTAGCCAGCCTAAGTCTTTTAGCTTACCCAAGACGAAAAAAAAACAATTGAAGTTATGTCAGGACTGCGAAGTAGTCGTGTAGCCAGTATCGTCGTAGTCGTTCTTTTGTACTTTCACTGTATAGTAACGAGGTTTCTTTTTTGGAAATACCTTTTTTTTTGTTATTTTTTTTCTTTTCTTAAATGGCACATCTTTAGAAAGCCCGTAAATCAAGGAAGTTTATTAAGTAATTTGTACGCGTAAATTGCCGTTACTTTTTTTTCTGTAGACACGTAAAGTTACAAAAGTATTTGAGATATTTTTTTTCTCGTCTTATCTAAACAGGTTTTTTTAATCAAACTAGCAGTAATAGGGAATTATTTGATTTTATTTTGAAGAACCAGGGTATTGCGAAGGTAAAACACCAAAAGTTAATTCAATACAGAATATAATAAAAAAAATCAGGAAAAATAGTGTTTAACCAAAATGCTGGGCCAAACTCACTACTGATTGGGTTCCAAACGACGGGTACCGGAGCAGAGGTAGGCCTAAAAGGAGGTGGCGGGACGATTTGGAGCGATTCCAGCCGGACTGGCAACACTTTGCAAAAGCCAGGGATGAGTGGAAGAAGAAAGGGGAGCCTTTGCCCAGCAGTGGGACACTGTATAGGATATTTAAAAAAAAAAAAACCTATTATTAAAATAAAACAATTTAAAATTGATAAGAAATATTCGCAACTAAAAAATCGGTACTTTATAAATAGCGAAAAATATGCTTATTGTCTTAAATAAAATAGATCAAAATATTTCATTTTCTGTTTTTTTGAACTAGATGTATTTTCCTAAATAATTCTCAACGAAATAGGTTCAAGAAATTTTTAGTCAATCTTGTAATGTAATTCACTGTTGAGTCTGTTGAACTTGCTATCGGTACGAATAAATGTCAAAATCCCGCTGTCATTACATGACGTGTTGTTGTGTGCGTGACCTCACTCTCGTGGCGTTACCTATAAATGTGGTCAGCAATGTTCAGAATGACCCCAACTATCACCCCTTAAAACCCGTTTGCCAAACACCCTGTATCACCACTGGCGCGTCTGAGATGTTTGTGTAAACTCCTCCAGCCACATCCACCTGCACGTGCCAGAGGGCGCGACCCCGAAGGACGGTCCGTCGGCCGGCTGCACCGTCACCACGGCGCTTCTTTCGCTGGCGCTGCGCCGGCCGGTGCGCGCCCTCGCCATGACCGGCGAGATATCGCTCACGGGAAGAGTGCTGCCCGTCGGAGGCATCAAGGAGAAAATCATCGCGGTGAGTGTCTCAAGTCGATGTGAGAGCCATAACACGCTACCGATTTGCGAACGTATTAGAGCGCGCAATCTATTCGCCGCGTGCATACAGCGCGCAGCGAATTCGTTGATATAAGGCCGGGACGCGATGAAGTACCATCGGCCCAGACGCCAGCTGAGCACCTTAAAGGCCCAGTTTGCGTGCAGTGGCTAGACATTTGTCCATACCAATCCATAGCAATAAACATCAACGGCTGCAAGCAAATTTGTTTTGAAAATGGCAAGCTGACGTCTGGGGCGATAGTACACTCGTGTACGTCAGCTGACAGCTACTTTACCCACTTCAGTTCTTGGAGATCATGACGTCCCAGCTCTATAAACGCAAATAAATCATAAACGCAAATCCGATGCGCGTTCGCTACGTTTTTAATACGTTCGCAAATCGCCGGTTTGATATGGCTCTCAAGAACGGCCCGTTGGCCGGCTGCACCATCGCCACTCGCTATGACTGGGGAACTATCGCTCACGATCCGCGTGCTGCCAGCCGGAGGCATCAATTAAAAGATTATCGCGGTGAGTGTCATCAAGGGCCCCCGCACATTGTGGCCACCAGTCGCCGCCACTAAACGCGACCACTACACGCCCCCGCCAGTGGCTAGAATGCATTGTTCAAGAGGCCGTGTGCGCGTGAGTGGTGCGACAAGACGCACTTACTACTAACGTTAAACGTTAGTAAAGGGGGAACTAACTATACGGACAAGGGGAAGCACGACGACTGAAGATAGGTTGGTTAGACCGCGCGTGTATTTAATATTTTAAAAATGTAGCATCACTAGGCTCTAGAAAACATCTTGTTTTATTAACATTCAAAAAGTCATGACCTGCCGTGCAGTATTTACGCCGTACTAAGGATTTATTTTATTTTTTAGAGACGACTTAAGATTTTTTTTTCTATCGCCGATCAAACAAATACGAAATTCGAACCCATTGTCAAGAATTGTAATATTTGAATGAATTGTTAATTATGACGTAATACATGCAATGGTTGTTTACATGGTCAATAAACTATTCGTAAATGAAACTGCGATAGGCACCGCGTAACTAGCTTTTTCCATAAGGTCTAATTTGATTTCAAATTGAACCTTACAGAAAAAGCTAGTTACGCTGTATTGCAGTTTCATCGACGTATTCTATTATACAGGGTAATTTTTTAATCATGTGATTCAGTATCGTTGATAGATCACGATTATCTGTTCAAGATTTTTTTTTTTAAATTTTGAAATTTGGGTTCATAGTAATTCATCGAATAATTGGTCGAGCTACTATGAAAAACAAAAAAATAAGTGATTAATATTATAACGAAAAATACTGAAATTTGTTATTTTAACGACACTGAATCACATTAAAATTTGTGCACTTAATAAAAAATTACCCTGTATATCCTGTCTTTCTAGGCCAAACGCGTGGGCGTGAACTGCGTGATCCTCCCCGAAGAGAACCGCCGTGACTTCGAAGACTTACCTTCGTTCATCAAGGAGGACATCGACATACACTTCGTGAGCGACTACGAAGACGTGTTCCGGATCGCCTTCGACGAACAGGTCTGACATAGTACCTATAGAAGTAGATGTTATCTACTAGTTATGGAAATGATGCTGAGAGGTGACTTTTGGCTTCGCAAAAAGACAGTTGAATTCGCCTAATGTCCCATATCTGATAGAACTGTGACTTAAAAGTTTTTGGTCGAATATTTTTTTGAACTAACATATTGTTTGATCAAATGATCATTTCGTATAATTTTTGTTATACTGAAACTGTCGATTTAAAAAAATAACAGAAAAAATTATGTACGCGTATAACTTCTTAATTTTTTTTTTGTTTTGTGAAACCGGGGCGGGCAGCTAGTATAAAATAAACTTAACTTAATTTATTCTAAGTATCCAATCTTAAAAAAAATTCAGAAATATTTTCAGTTGAAACTAGAGAAAAATTATACCAAACGATCATTCGACCAAACATTATATAAGGACAAAAAATATTCGACGATAACAAAAGCACCTTTTGCCGCAAGTATCTTTACTATAAATAATTATTTTTGATACCTTCTTCTAACAACTGCACCCATTTATTTTAAAAGTAAATAAAGTATACCACTACATTTAAGGTAGGTACATGCGGCTAGACTTTACTAGACGTTGTACGACCCCATGTAATATTTTAAGTCCCATTTCGATGAAATAAAATAACAGATGCATAATTTTACGATGAGGTCTTTCACTAAAAGGTCCTAAACCATATCATACTAGTATCGTTGCCGTTTCAACAACAAAAATCTTTATTTTGGTGGAGATCGAAAAGCTGGACCTTAACGGCGTTAGTTAAAATTTGTATGAAAATTTCCCGGATTTTTTTTACAGAACATTTTCCAGACAGTCGTTTTATGTAGCTAACTACGATTTAACGTGGTTAAACTTGTTGGTCTCCACCCGTATGTGTACTTCGAATCACGGCTTATAGACAGACCAATCACCAACTAACCATCCAGCTTAAGTCACCTCTCAGTCACTTAGCCTTAAACCAAATTAAACGAATGCCTTTAAATATAAACGTCTGTATGTATAAACTCATTATTGTACATAAAAACATGATTTTAACAGTTAATTAACAAGAGAAACAAACCTACAAAGGCGAACTCTTCCAGTTAACTATAGAATGATTGGTTAGACATCAGAAAAAGGAGTAGGCATGCAATGAAGAGTAGACAGTCGAAATATTACTTATTAATATGTAATTCATAGCCGCGTGGCTTGGCAATGTAACACGCAATGCCCCTAAGACGCAAGCCACACAGAAGAGACGTGGGACGGGGGCGCGTCACAGTCGCGGCGTTCGTGAATCAGTTTTCATAGTAAATGCATAGAAGCGTCGCGATCCAAAGCAGACAGAAGAGACGGGGCGGAGACGCGGCCTGCGAACAAGCGACGCGGACTGCGACGCGCCCCCGTCCCACGTCTCTTCTGTGTGACTTGCGCGTAAGGTATACCCACGCGGCGGACACGACGTACAAATACGCGTTCTTGAATCTACATAAGCACGACGACGTCTGTACGCGCGTACGCCTACATACATCGCGCGCGCACTCTTCTGGATTCCGGCGGGGTCCGGCAATCTGCGCCTTGTGGGGTGGGGTAACTCGAATCGGTGCGGGGTGGAGCGTGTCCATTCTGTACGTTAGTACTATTATATATTCTGTGGTATACCATAAGCTTAAGCCATAGTCCTTATCAAGGTCGCGTTACTATTACTACGAACGCCGCTAGCTGTTTTAGATGTTTCTTTGGTGTGGGTACATCTAAGTAATTAAGAAAAGAACTGAAGACTTAAATAATAAAGCATTTCGCATAATGATACAGTCCAATTATAATATATTGCAGGTTTTAATTGTTTGATTAGTGTATTATAAATATGTAGAGTAGATATGCTGTTGGATTCTGCTGTATAGTATTGGGTATTATGCTGTGTAAAAGTTGTTGTATTTTAAGTATATAATTTGAGTAAAACTTACACCAGAGTTGTTCATTTAGTCTTTATTAAAGACTTGTTCCAGTTCAACAGGATGTTCCAGGAAATAGTGTCAAGCGAAAGTGCGGTATCCGAATCACCCCATATACACGGTACATGTTCCGCGATTTTCATAGTTTAGTGAAACTGACTCTTTCCGAAATATACCCATTTCAAAAATAAACTTTATGCTAAAGAAAAAAGGTTTATTTTAAAAATGAATGTATTTGGGTTGAGTTAGTTACATTATAACCGTGCAATATGGACTTATTTCTTATTTTGTACTAAACGACCTACACAATTGTTTTTTTTTTTTTTTACTTGATATTGTCACATATGTACCACTTATTATTCTGCAACACATTAAAGTAACCCGCTAATTGTCTCAATTATTTCAAACAGTCTCACCATTTTTTTTGTGATCGCAGTTTAGTTATAAAATATGAAACAAAGCCCATATTTCCTAAACTATATCAAAACGCGGAACTTACATGACGGTGAGTTACTCTATAAATTCCTCTACTTCTGTACTTTCGCTTGACACTACTTCCTGGGACACCCTGTGTATCACAAAGGTTGTTGATCATTATTGTAATATTGAATTTAATAGTTATGTAGTTGTTCTGTAAACTTGCTTTAAGTATTTTTTTAAATAAATCATTAGTAAATAATTTGTAGTTTCTTTAGAAACCCGATAATGAGTAAAATTATATTTATTAAATAAATGTATTAGAAAATATTCTCGAAGGACTGATCACGATATTTTGTACAGTTCTTGATATTTGACAGTAATGTTCCGTAACGGACGAGTCAGATTCTATGTTGGAGATTTACTACTCTTTTTCTACAGTTTTTTGGAATTATGGCTTAATACCTCACCTACTATTGCTCTGTTGCCACGGCATCTTTTGCCGGGACGACCACTCTTGCTCCGCTCCGCCTCCATGGAACCGCACCGTTACTATTAGGTTGTCAATACACTAATCGATCGATCGTCGATTGATTGGTCGACGTCGATTCGATCGACAGTTTCTACTACACCAAAACCTATCACACCAATCTATCAACGTTGAATGGGTCTCTGCCGTTTTACCAAATTATTTTTCGTCAAATGTTTAATTTCCCAAATGTTTATTTTTCTGAAACTGTAAGGGCCTAAGCTAAGCACACGGCGTTTTTATCGTGTGAATGTTACCACAGTAGCACGTTTCAGAAAAAATGAACATTTGGGAAATGAAACATTTGACCAAAATAAAGTTGGTAAAACAGCAGGATTCGCGTTGAACAGTAGCATCAATCGGCCTTCGATCAATCGTTTATCGACCGGTATCCGTCGATCAGCCAAACCTACCACTCCAATCGATCGATATCTATCAATGGCATCGATCGATGGTCGATCGATTGGTGCGGTAAACCCCTTACCGTGTGTTGTCCGCAGCGCGTGACCGAGCGCCTCTACTAATTACCGTTTTCACGCCAGATGCAGGACGACGACTACGCCAGTGCCACGTTCATGTGAGAAGCGGAGCATTTGCTGAAATAAATATTTTAATTGTACGCACTTGTTTTATTTATTTTTGCTAGCAAAACTTAAATTTTTATTGTATAGGCGCTGTTCTTTGGCTTTCAAAAATAATGTTTTGTTAGCTAAAGGCCACCACAAACTGGGCGGGAGCGCGGGGTGCCGACGAAGCCTGCAAAGCGCGATCATTAACATTGAATCATATATACGGTGACACACACCGGCAGCGCGGCACAGCGTATATTATTCAGTGCTATTGACCGCGCTGGGCACGCGCCGTCAGCGCCCCGCGCTCCCGGTTTGTGGTGGCTTCAAAGAGTGGATCTAAAGGATACCACAGACCGCAGCACGGGGCGTGCGCGCGACGCCGACGGAGCGTGTTCAGCGCGTTGTATAATACTGTACCACATATATGGTGGCATACCGAAAACACGGCGCAGCGTATATGATTCAGTGTTATACAACGCGCTGGGCCCGCTCCGTCCGTGCGCACAGACCGCACTGTGGTATCCTTACTGAGGCCTTATCGTCTAACGCACCCGGAATTACAATCGAGATTCAGAGACGTATCTTTATGGCATAAGGATGCTATGTGAACCGGGTGTATTGTAAGAATACAAAAGACGACAGTTATTGAGGCAATCGAATAATCAAAAAATTCAGAATCCAGGTCATAAAAATTAAAAAATTAAGTGACACTGACTGCTGACAGCTGACGGTGACGGATCAGCTGTTTTCTGTGGTGTTGCCATAGAGTAACTTATACATTGGGAGATAGAGTTGTCAGTTTGCTTCCCATGTTAGCGCCCCCCAGTGTCTAAAGATGAAACTATTTCCTACTATGTATATATGCATACCTTCATAAATACTATACGACTACGCAGTACTGTTGGATGCCCATTTAACTTTTTATTATTATTCGTGAAATTAAAATTAAACACACATTCGTCTTTAAAACTTTTTATTTAAATAAAAACACACACGACTATAACAAAGTTATTACCAAGTTGTATTATTAAATATGATAACATTACATGGCCAGGGCTGGGCAGTATTTGAATTACTTGTAATTGAAATACGTAATTGAAATACAAATACGTATTTAGTATTTGTATTTCAATTACTCGCTGAAAATGTAATTTGTAATTCGTATTTCAAATACCTAATGCTAAGGTATTTTGTAGTTAGTATTTCAAATACTTATGACTTCAAAATACATTTGAACAAAATACATTTAGATTTCATTTAGCGATCTTAAGTTGAACATGAAAACGCACCGGTGTAGATATGACTTTATTCATTCCCCTATGAGAGGCATATAACACTTAAGTCTAGTGTTTAGGAAAGGAAACTCAGCTTTTAATCAGTAAAAGTACCTAGTTTCCTTTCATGAGAGTAATTTTTAGTAAAATAATACGGATTACCCACGTCTCAAAACTAGTTTAGGTCGACATAGGTATTTCAGGCCGTAGCGTACTTGAGTGCACGTTTGGCACAGCCGTAGCGTGCTCTTCCGAGAGGAAGGGTTACGGATTAGCCCGAAACTGTCGAGTTAAACTCGACTCGTTTTGAAACGTGACTAATTGTAGGAGAGCTGGCACCAATTTTTGGGTAGGTGTTTGAGGCAAGCTGAAAACTTGTCACATACTTCTCCTATTATACCCCAACACAAAACTGCAGACCTGGCTGGTGAGTAGCGGGGCTAAATGAACCTATGAATTTTTAATTTTTATTTTTTTGGTTCCAAAAATATAATTTATTGAATCAGGCGTTACTTTGCGGAGGTCCATATTAATGAACTAAAACAATTACTTTGCTCACCCGCGACCTTACAATAGTTACGTTTATGCAAGAAATGTGCGTTCATGCAGTTCCTCCACCTCCACACTGTACGAACACACACAAATCACATAAACACAACTATCACCACCACCAAGCTACACTGACGCGTTTCGAACTCAACCAGAGCTCATCCTCGGAGTTACCACAACCGTATGCTATGCTACCAAATGTTAAACTCCTATGTTTACCAAATGTTAAACTCCTAATGTTTAACATTTGGTAGCATAGCATACGGTTGTGGTAACTCCGAGGATGAGCTCTGGTTGAGTTCGAAACGCGTCAGTGTAGCTTGGTGGTGGTGATAGTTGTGTTTATGTGATTTGTGTGTGTTCGTACAGTGTGGAGGTGGAGGAACTGCATGAACGCACATTTCTTGCATAAACGTAACTATTGTAAGGTCGCGGGTGAGCAAAGTAATTGTTTTAGTTCCAAAAATATATTTGAGGCAATATGCAATTTTTATATGTTGTAGTTTAATGTTTAAAGAATAAAAAAAAATAAGCCAGACGATTTAGTCGGGGCTTTAATATTGCCAGGCGCGTGCGAACATATTTTTACTTTTCAAAAAATATAAAAAATGTTTTTGAGGCAACTTGAAATTTTAATAGGGTATTATTTATAACTAAAAAATAAAATTCTCAAAAAGACAGGTCATTTTGGTGGGACTTTCTACCTGCCAGGTGATCTAACAAATGATATATCCGTGCGAGTGAGTATATTTGTTAGATCACCTGGCAGGTAGAAAGTCCCACCAAAATGACCTGTCTTTTTGAGAATCTTATTTTTTAGTTATAAATAATACCCTATTAAAATTTCAAGTTGCCTCAAATACATTTTTTATACTTTTATGAAAAATATGTTTGCACGCGCCTGGCAATATTAAAGCCCCGACTAAATCGTCTGCCTTATTATTTTTTTATTCTTTAAACATTAAACTACAACATATATAAATTGCATATTGCCTAAATATATTTTTGGAACCAAAAAAAAATTAAAAATTCATGGTTTCATTTAGCCCCGCTACTCACCAGCCAGGTCTGCAGTTTCGTGTTGGGGTATAATAGAAGAAGTATGTGACAAGTTTTCAGCTTGCCTCAAACACCTACCCAAAAATTGGTGCCAGCTCTCGGACCATAATCTGTATTGTTTCACTATGAGTGAGTCTCATGACCTCACGGTAGTTTCATGTTTAAAGAGAGTGATTTTCTTTTACTCTGCTTGCCCATGCCGGGTTGGATTCGTTTTAATTCTACTTAGTATTTTGTAATTTGTATTTTGTATTTTAAATAAAAATACCTGAAATACTGTATTTAGTATTTTATATTTCAAATACCTGACTTAAAAGTATTTTGTATTTCGTATTTTAAATACATGCGAGATAGTATTTTGTAATTTGTATTTTAATTAAAGCAAAGCATGTATTTTGCCCAGCCCTGTACATGGCACGGAAAGAAAGTACAACCTGAACTATGGAAGTACAGTCCATTTGCTTTACAGCAAGCAATGATAGCAATGTAAAACAACGTTAAAATTATTGTTGTATACACAGTTCGGTACACAGCACTTCTTTTCTGATGTCATAGCGGAAATTCGGAGTCCTGGGTTCACAAAATATACGTTCGCCAAAGTCCAGGTTAGAGCGTGGGTAAACAGAATAAAGCACAGTCACAAGAATCCATAAAACAAAGCCGAGAGTCGTAAGTTAAAAACAATAAATCCAAAACGCAACAACAACGGACGCACGGGGGTAAATAAATGAAAGAAATGTCAAAAAAGTAAATAACTTCTGAAAGTGACGTTGACGTTCCATAGCCAAGCACTTCTTTCTTTCTTAGCATGGCAAGCCCACAGTTTATTCGTATAAAAAATTCTGTAACCGAATTCACAGTAAATAAGAAATCGATTCAACATAAACTTGAACATTTTAAGACTTTTTCTATGGTTAAAATCATGAATAGTTTCATTAAGAAATAGAGACATACATAATGATCATGTTTATAAATGCGTTAAATGAAACGTGTTAGCACATTATTATTTTTTTCACTGTTGCAATAATAACGTCTCAAGCAATTTGCTTTTTATTGTATTTGATTATGGTTATCATAAAATTGTGGCATGTACTTATTCAGGAAAAAATTATAATTTTGGAAGTATATATGTATTATATATGTTTAAACATATTCCAAGAGTATACTTGCGCCATCTGTTGAGGAAAGATGAAACTAAAACCTTGGTTGGTTTCAAAGAGTATTGTAATATTATATGAACAAGAGTGGCAACTCTATGGTCAAATATGCATGTATGGAAGGTGCTGCCGCCCTACGGCTGCTCAAGAACTAATGTGACGTTTCTATAGATGCATACCTATCTATATGTATATGTTGGTAGTGATGTACAATAGCAATGTATAGTCAAGGATTTTAATTGATAGACTAATTGCCACTATTCGTATTTTAGCCGTCTAATTCAAATCAGCATATACGAAGTATAAGCAGCTAAACCCGATTTGCATTATACGGCTAAAATACGAACATTGGCAAGTGGCCTATCAATTAAAGTTCTTGACCGTACAATTTGGTACGCCATGGCCATGGCCGATGAATGACAACTGACAAGTTTGACAAGTCAACCAAGATGGCCGCTAATTTAGTTCTTCGGCAAACACCAGAGATCGCTGTAGTCGCATGAAAAGTGATGATATATGTAAGTGTGCCCCCCCTGGTTGGTTTCTTCATACAAATCAGAAACAGAAATGTACTAAGTGAAAAGACCGTGCGCGTGTTGCTGACAAAATTCACCGTATCGTATTCTTGTTGTTTTGTTTTAGTTTGATCTTGCGCCTTGCCGGTGCTGTGCGTAATATTAATAAGTAAATAAATATACAGTTTGTGTACAATGTTGAAACGAGGTAATTCCGTAACTGATATGTGTGATACTGAAACAGTTATGGACGCTATTCATCCGCGATTCCTAAAGAAACCTATTGTAGTTTTTAGGGGTACAGTATTATCAAAAATAATAAACTATCTTACTAATTACTAGATTATTGCTTTGCTGAGAATGGTTAGTTAAATGACGGGCTAAGATGTGTCCGTAAATTATGTACTTTTAAACTAAAATTACTTAGATTCTTATATCTTCTGTAAACTAACCTTGATAATTAAACCAAGCACTATGTCTGACTAAATCGCGACTGCTATGTCCTAAAGCTTATGCCTAAAATTTAAAGTCTTTATTATATTTTATCTTCTTTCATTCACCAAACACCATGTTTTTAATTACTTATGATATTTTAGGGATGTTTGGTTGAAGTAAATTAAACTCCCTAATAGATTTGTATAAGTGAAGAATAGGTGAAGAAGAATGTTTATTATAAAATATTTACAGGTGTATATAAAAAATAGTTATGGCACAACTAGTGCGAGGTCCGCGGATCACGTAAGAGGGCGTGGATCGATGCGCTCTCGCTCTATAGTGAGCGAGACGGTTGCGGGCTACAGAACGCTCGGAACTCTCGCTCTCGCGTCTGTATAAAATACGGCGCGGCAAAGCTTACGATCTTTTTCATCGCGCGGCCGTCGAGGAAGGAACATGTCGTCGTAGCTCCGATGTACTTCGCTCCGATGCAACGTGTGTCTCCGCTGCACTCTGCGATCTGAAGCACGACGACGAAGATAGATTCCTCGAGGCTTGAAGAATGGAATATGCTGCGATCGTCGAAACAAACAAAAACTGTTCTTCTCAGAACATTCGATCTTATTGTCGTGTCTCTCTAGACAACGTCAACTTTTCTCCTTAAACGACGTCAATCACCTACAATATCTTTAATAATTCAAGTTGAAAATCTAAAATCTTAAATTACAATCCTGTCTTATTAATGAACTGAAACAATTATTTTGTTCACCCGTGACCCTAAAATAGCTACGTTTATGTAATTCCCAATGAGACTTCTCAACAATTATACTGATAACAACCTTGCAAGCTATTTTATGTATATAACAAGCTGGACATTACAGGAAAAAATATTTAAAATGGATATTATTAAACTCTTGTTATTTTTGAGCAATTAACTTGATCAGCATTTGTCACAGACTCCACCAGGATAATAAATATGTTTTACTCTTTTTATGAGTTACGTGACTAAATTCAATCACCACCATGATTTGTGTATGTGTGGTTGCAAAAGCGCAATTGGCTTTAGTTCAAGGACATACATTTTTATTATTTATTTTGCCTTGATTTGCTGACTTTCCATTTTTCTTTGTCTTGAGATATTCTTCTCCATTGTTTTGGAAATCCAAGATAGTGGTTTACCCGTCACGCGTCCACCATACTAAAATTAGTCCACAAATTTTTTGTGCGGGACATGTTCTAAAGACTTCAGTAGTAGTCTCTAGGACATTTCCCGCAAAAAAAGTTAGGGACTAACGTAGTCCCTGGGACGCGTGACTTCTTATCTTACTAATATTATAAATGCAAAAGTTTTTATGGATGTAAGGATATATGGATGTTTGTTACTCTTTCACGCTGAAACAGTTTGACGGATTCTGATGGAATTTGGCACTTAGGTAGTTTATAATCTGGATTAACATATAGGGTACTTTTTATTCAGGAAAATTGCCTAGTTCCCGTGGGATACCGATAAACAAATTCTTCGCAGACCTAGTCGCGGCAACGGCTCTGTTAAAAAGTATTCAATTTAATATCATTGCAACAAAAACTCATTATTTTCGTGCAAACGAAAATATGTGAATGTTAGGTGCCCCATAAGGGCGGAAACCCTGGGCATAGGACCGGTGTATATAGAAAAATCAGCGCTGCCAAGACTATACCTACGTAAGTGGTAGTACGGCGAGCGTTTTTTTTCTTCATTGCGTGTGCCGTCAGGTAGCCACTGCGTAGCGAGTGTCTCGGCCGCGCAATGAACAGAGGAAACGATCGCCGCAGCGCCAGTCTCTTGTAGTTCTAGCCAGCTACTGTATACAAGCTACTTTAGATCTACTAAAAAAGCAAAAACATATTCCAGTGGTTTTTGATACAACATTGTTAGGTACCTTCTGATAATGATAGACATTATAAAAAACTATTACATTACAACTGATAAGGCATGATAACACTATTGACTCTGCTTATTATTGCATGAATACATTAACCTCTATCTGCTTGAAGGTGGCTTCATAATATCATTCTAAATATATTCTTTGCGAAAGGCACTCCTTTCAATGGAACCAAACAAAGTTTGTAACGGTAAGGATTAATAAACAAATTTTTACCTTGATACTCTAACTTTCTAAACACAAATAAGTAGTAGTTTAGTTTAATGAAGGGACCTCAGCAATGACAAATTAATCAATTTTGGTAAGAATTTGCAATATTACATTGAATAAAAAGTGAGTATGGGCAGGGATGTTTGGAAATTTATTTCTGATCCACTTTGGCGATTCCAAGTTTCACATAGTGTATGTACTATGTTCAAAAATTTAGCTCTTTTAAATACTTACTAGATGTATAATTAAGTCACATGTTGAGTTTTTTGCCGGATACTTCTCAACAGCGTATTTGATGTTAGATTCTTCACCATTCATAACTGCTTGTTGCCGAAGGGCCAATTTTTCAATCCCCAAAACACTCAAAAAAAAAGCTCTGTCCTTTTTTTTTCTATGACTTGAGAAAAAGCAAGCAATAGTTCTAACTGACGGATTAAGACTGGGGATTAAAAAATCGGCCCTGATTTGTATAAAGGTATTTTAACTTTACTTGACTTTGAGAGTCTGATCATGATATACAAGGAAGAGATGAGAGATCGAAGGAAGAAAATATTATTTTTACTTCAAAATTCCAACTAATGATTTTGCGTCATATGATAGCTATGGGACTGGATACAATTAGTAGGATATTGTGAAAGGTCATAATACTGATATGATGTGTTGGACTCAGTGGCGTAACTATAGGTTGGCAGAGCGGGCAAATTGCCGCATTTTTAGAAGAGCCGCGGACCGGACCGAGAGGCCCCACGCAAGAGAGGAACCCTAGCCTAAGGGGTCTCCATCCATTGATTTTGCCACGGGCGCCCCATGGTCTAGTTACGCCACTGGTTGGACCATTGCTTTGCTTGATCAGACCTTCGTGGTTCCAGGGTTGAAGATAGCCCTGGTCCAGCTTCCGGTAGGGGCGGACAAGAGCAAGAATGTGGCGGCGGCCGTGAAAGAGATCCACTTGGCCAAGGAGCGCGGGGCGCAGCTCGTGGCGCTGCCCGAGTGCTTCAACTCGCCGTATGGCACCAGTGAGTCCAATTTCTATTCTACAGGGTCATTATCAGTCATCACGTCATCATTTCAGCCGAAAGACGTCCACTGATGAACATAGGCCTCCCCCAAGGCTCGCCAAACAGATCGGACCTACGCCATCCGCATCCAATGCATTCCCGCCACCTTAACCAGGCCTTATTTATACTACGAAGTGCAAAATTCGAACTTCGTATCGTGCCATTCCTCTCACGCTAATAGTATTTAATACAAGAGCGAGCAAGGCGATGCGATACGAACTTCGATTTTCGAATTTCGGAGTAGCCCTCCAGGTCGTCGCTCAATCTTGTTGGAGGCCTACCTACACTGCGTCTTCCGGTCCGCGGACGCCACTCGAGAACCTTTTGGCCCCATCGGCCGTCAATTCTACGAGCGATGTGCCCTGCCCACTGCCACTTAAGTCTAGTGATTCTTCGAGCTATGTCCGTGACTTTAGTTCTTGCGCGGATTTCATCATTTCTAATGCGATCCCGCAGACAAACTCCAAGCATAGCCCTCACCATATCGCCCTTTGAGTGACTTTGAGCTTCAGGGTTTCTAAAGGGTGATCAATCCAAATGGGTCAGTATGGAGAAGTTAGAAACTATGAGATATAGCGAAATCTGTTCTTAAGAACAGATTAATTTTAGATTATGGGAAATTCGTGTTTTGACAGGTTAAGTTTGATTTGGTGGAGCGCGATCGAGAGGTTTCCCATGTCCCACTAATCATCTAAATATTAGTGACTAATATGTAGTGGCGAAATAAATAGGTTCGTCACTTTTCGGTCTTAACTCGTTGATATAGAGTCGAAAACCCTTTTCATTCCGGGACTAACATTTTTTTTGAAAACTACTCTTCTAGCTGAGTTAATTTTAAAACACCATAGTAATCTTCATATATAATGTATACTTAGTATAGTATTTAAAGGTATCTTTCCTATATTTTCCTTTAAACAGCGTGCACGGAAGTGAAACTTGATTTTCGTAAACATGC
This sequence comes from Archips xylosteana, assembly GCA_947563465.1. NCBI lineage: Eukaryota > Metazoa > Arthropoda > Insecta > Lepidoptera > Tortricidae > Archips > Archips xylosteana. The sequence continues at coordinate 2,697,896 of OX387360.1, forward strand.
CAATGTATTGTCCCTTGTTAAGTTGTTGATGCGAAGCTGTTACTTGATCGCTTACTCGCTTGTTCGGGGAAACCATAAATATGGCCATCATTGAGACGTGCCTCGAATCCCCTGTTCCATCTATCCCTACCGCCATATCCCCCCTGATAGAAATATGTGGAATATTTTTTCTTTCTTCTCCACCGGTAGGGATATTATTCCGTATATCCCTACTAAAATCCATTGCGGTAGAGACTTGTGGAATTTTTTCCATCTATCCATACAAGCTAGTAGGGCTATGTAGAAAAGTTCCACCTATCCCCACCAGGGGACAAGCTAGTAGGGCTATGTGGAAAACATTCCACTTGTCCTTACTCACTGGGGGCTAGGGTGGACAAATGGAAATATTATTTCCACATATCCCTACCGGTGGAGAAAAAGGAAAAATATTCCACATCTCTCTATCAGGGGGGATATGGCGGTAGGGATTGATGGAACAGGGGCCACGAACAACTCCAGTGTCGCCTGGCCTTAAACTACGAAATTTGATTTTCAAACTTCGAATCGTGTCGTTTTATTTACGCTAATAGTATTAAACAGAAGGATGAAAGGAACGGCATGCTACGAAGTTCGGATATTCGGTATCAATGCACCTTCCTCTGTGTCACCACACCATTGGGATGTATGTGCAGAGTTTTTCGAGCAGTACGCAGAAGAGGTCCCGTCGGGCGAGACGTCGCGCGCGCTGTCCCGCGCCGCGGCCGAGTGCGGCGTGTGCGTCGTGGGCGGCACCGTGCCCGAGCGCTGCGCCGGCCGCCTGTACAACACCTGCGCCGTGTGGGACGCCAGCGGGAAGCTGCTGGCCCAGCACCGGAAGGTGAGGCCGCAGTCTAATGAAACCATAGATAAGACTGATACTTAGCAATATCGTAAAATAATAATTTGCTTAATTAGACAAGAAAACAAAAAAAAATTCTATGAAATCATATCATCCTAATAAACAGGCTTCTCCAAAGTGATACATTGAAAACCGTTAGTTTTTCGGTAAATATTGGACTGATTGTTATGATACTTTGCAGTTTGGTTTTAAATATCTTGCTTAACCAGTAGTATTAGTATTTGTCCAGAGGCTAAGGTCACCCAGTATACACACTGTGCCAAGGAGTGCGGCGCGTGCGTGGTTACAAATTTCATCAAACAAATTAGACTTCAAGTGGTAATTAAAAAATAACTAACCCCAACGACCTAACCGCCATCACCTCGATTCCGACGTATTTCCGCTCTGGCCCGTCTTACTCGCTCTCTGACTACCATAACATTGTTATTACAATTAGATCCATTTTATCATTATTTGAGATCAAACATTTTTGGACCAATGGTAGTTTTTCTAGGTGACTTGATTTCTAAATATTCCTTTGTCGAATGATCTTTTATAAAACGTAAATTTACCTGTTCATTATTTGGACACCTTAATTTGTAGAAAGTGTAGTTGTAAAGAAATTAAATGACGAAACATATTTTTGCCAGTCGTTGATTGCCACAGGTGTAACGCTTAACTGAGTCTGTTTCTGAGGTATGGGAGCGGTACGTGAGGGGTGACAAGTGACGCCCGACCAGTCGGGTTTCACTGCGCAGTTTAGGTATGTTCGGCCGGCGCGGCGCGCCTCCCGGGCAGGCGTATGGCAGTAGGTTGTCGCTCAGCATTCGGTGCGCACGCTAGCCGCATCGCGCGTAATTATTTTTCTGTGATTTTCGCAACAAACAATGACTTGTAAACGATCTTATAATCGGTATAAAAGAGACTGTTGCGTTTAAAGGTAGTTTACTGAATTAATACACACTATTATTATCTTTCTTGATTTATATAACTACCTAAAATATCGGCGAGTGGGAGCCCTGTGCTCTTGGTTTCGGGTCAGCGGTGCCCAACGGAATATGAACGTTCGTATCACACGATAAGTTTCAATTTCGCGTGCAAGCAGTTAACGGTCGTAAGAGTAGGCAAATTTTTATACCTAAAGTTGACTTTTGTTCGAGAGTTATCCTTCTGTACGTAGTACTATTACTTATTCTGTGGCCCGACTGACGCTACGCGTCGTTTGACATTGTAATACACCCATCCCATAGGTACCTCAGGAACAGACAGGTGTTTTGCGTAATGATTTTTGCTCAAACGACAGACCTATTTCTACAGATGCATCTCTTCGACATCGACATCCCGGGCAAGATAACGTTCAAGGAGTCCGAAGTGTTGTCTGCTGGCGATCAGATCACGACCTTCGAGTACTGCGGCGTGAAGATAGGCCTCGGGATCTGTTACGATTTGCGGTTCTATGAGATGGCGCATGTCATGGCTAGCAAAGGTAGGAAGATTAAGCCGCAATCACATTTATTTGACGTGTTGTGTCGTGAAGCATCAGAACAGTATCGCTTTCATACATTTAACATAAGCCGTCACAACACGCTGCATCAGAGAAATATGAACGCAACCATATCAAATGCGTTCGTTCCTTAAATATCAGAATTGCGAAATACTAGATTGCCGACTTACCCTATTTCTAAAATACCAAACTCCCAGAATACCAGACTTTCCTGTCACCGTGTTTTTCTCTATATCGGATTGCCAAAAAAGCAATTCAAAACCGAATTCCCATAATACCAGATAGTGAAATCACCAGGCTCATCAGGCAGGTAGTGGTAATCGTGGGGAGGCCAGGGGGTCGTGTTTTACACGAACAAGAAAAAAAAGAAAGGGTTAAAAAGTTAACGGTTTCAGAAAAAAATAGTGTCGGTCTTTTGACCCATTCGATGTTTTAATACATTCTGTCTTTCGTACTTCGGTATTGTAATACATACCCGAAATAAGGGGCACCCATCAATTTTGGTAACAGAGTCTTACCCATAACCTCTTTCCGAACATTCAGGCTGTTCCCTCCTCATCTACCCCGGCGCCTTCAACATGACGACGGGCCCCCTGCACTGGGAGCTGCTGGGGCGCGCGCGCGCGACCGACCAGCAGCTGTGGGTGGCGCTGGTGAGCCCCGCGCGGGGCGCCGGCGCCGGCTACGTGGCCTGGGGACACTCCGCGCTCGTGGACCCCTGGGGCGCCGTCGTGGCTCAACTGGACGACAAGCCGGGGACCCTGATCGCTGATATAGGTGGGCGTCTTTTGAATTTAACACATGGGATTATTATTTTTTAAACACTTTTACTCCTAGTAGCATCGAAAAAGCTCGTGATTCTGTGCAGAAATCACATATGTACGAACGGTGGGCTGCAAAAGTGCATGGACATCTCGGGACGATAATCGCGTGAGCACGCGCGCGCGGGTATTGTTAATAACATGAAAAGATCAAACACTGCACACGCGATTATCGCCCCGAGATGTCCATGCACTTTTGCAGCCCATCGTACGTATGTATGTATGTATTAAAAAAAAAACCGGTTGTCTGTAAAGTCAGTTTGCGGACGATAGTTTAACGTGACAACGTCATGACAAAACATTCAAAAAATAAAAATGAAACCAGGCGGTCACCCATCCAAGTACTGACCGCGCCCGACGTTGCCTAACCTCGGTGATCGGACGAGAACCGGTGTTTTGTCAAATATCTTGAAAACGGTGCATCCTACGGCAAAATCAATGAAATTTTCATTCCCTTTAATACCCCTACACCCCTAAGTACTAAGATTGTACATCCTGGCGCGCGCTGCTCTCTTGTACATCCTGGCGTTCACTGCTCTCTCTTGTCCGATGTAAGGGACGTTGCGTCATCCTTTTTCGTGCGTGCAGCCGGCGTTCATCGATTTATTAGACGGTGTCACGTCAAAAATGATTAGTGGTGTCATGTAGGTACCCTATTCCGAGATCTTATATTTAATATTCTTCGCGTTTCAGATTTAAATACGGTGGCAGAAGTGCGAAGCCAAATACCGATCAGGAGCCAAAGAAGAACTGACATTTACGATACCATTGTCCAAAATAAATAACTGTTTATTTTATTTACTTGGATTGCGTAAAATATGCTGAATTTTGTGAAGGACCAAACGTATATTATATGTAAAATACTCAAGACAGGCCTCGCATGTAGAACTGATATAGAACGTCACCTTGTCTTTATTAAGTTTTTTACCTGTACCAGTTTAATGTGCCATAATTACCGCTGTTAGAGATGTCAATTAATAGATATATAATTGTTCGATTAAATACTCGTACATTGTGGCTATTTGTATAAGACATTATATTTTTTACTATTGTATTTTGTCGCTTCTGGGTGCAGTATTTCGGACATCTCTGATAAGTTACTTACTGATAACTTAAGAGGAAATTACCTGTGGAACCATCTCTGTTTATTTATTCTGAATAAACAGACGACAATTCAGGTATCTGTCACATAAAATTTAATATCATAACAATTCAGAGAGTGTAAAATAGGCCCCATGAAATATCGAATTAGATAAAGTTATTTGAGTGAGTCGGGGATGCTAAGGTGTAATTGGATTGAACACTCGTCACAGTAAATCAAGGGACGTGGGTACAAATTCAGGATAGCGCACCCAGAAACATTTTTGTTTTCCAAATTCGTCGGTGCGCGTGCAATACCGCGTAACTAGGTATAGTCCGACAAGATCGTGCGCGGCTCTCCGCGGAACCCAGTCGCAGTCAGCATTTGCCGCACTTAAAGAAAGAAAGAAAGAAAGAAAATACATTTATTTACAAAAACACAAGACACAAACATATTTTACAAAAAGGACAATACAAAGGCTAAAAAAGAGTGTGTCATTGCGGTTGTAAATTGGATACTGGCTCAGCATAATGCTGAGGCGTTTATAGCACCCCAGCGCTGATTTTCAGCCAGCACCGTCGGTAATACCCGGAACGCCACACAGATAGATAAACTGTATACTTATTAATATAAATAAGCGATAAACTACATAAACTACATGCGTAAATGGATAATTTGTACCTAGACCATAAAAGCGAATAATTTTAACAAAATTACTGAATCATAAATTGCTATAACTCTGCGCGGACTAATACAAAAAGTGAAATAACCGAGACAAAGAAAAATTAAAGAAGTTTTGTGAAATAGTGCTGGAAAGGAAAGGAATAAACTTGTTAAAAACAATCTCATTAAGGACAGCAGAGGCTCCCTGCGACAGGGCTCCGCCGAGCGCCGCGCAGGAGCCTGTCGGACTATAGGTTTTACCATAAGACTCAACTTGAAATTAAATAACAGTGAAAGTGAGACAAAATAGATCTTATGGAAAAACATAGTGACGCGGTATTGCACGCGCATCGACGAATATCTTTAGTTCTAACAATTTGGCCAAAAAAGACATGATATTATATATTTTTTTGCAATAAACACAGGGGGGCACACTTACATATATCATCACTTTTCATGCGACTACAGCGATCTCTAATGTTTGCCGAAGAACTATATTAGCGGCCATCTTGGTTGACTTGTCAAACTTGTCAGTTGTCATTCATCGGCCATGGCCATGGCGTACCAAATTGTACGGTCAACGACTTTAATTGATAGGCCACTTGCCAATGTTCGTATTTTAGCCGTATAATACAAATCGGGTTTAGCCGCTTATACTTCGTATATGCTGATTTGAATTAGACGGCTAAAATACGAATAGTGGCAATTAGTCTATCAATTAAAATCCTTGACTATACATTGCTATAGGTACGCGTATCTATAGCTGTACATCACTACCAACATATACATATAGATAGGTATGCATCTATAGAAACGTCACATTAGTTCTTGAGCAGCCGTAGGGCGGCAGCACCTTCCATACATGCAAATTTGACCATAGAGTTGCCACTCTTGTTCATATAATATTACAATACTCTTTGAATAAACATGAGCCATTACAGACGGACTGCATTATAACTGCAACTGCCGTCTGCCCATACATTTCAGCCGCAGCTAGCGTGCAGTTTGCTTGCAGTTTTGCCAACTGCAATGTACGGGCAGAAAATGGACTGGAAAATGTACGGGCAGTCGGCAGTTGGCAGTTACCTTGCAGTTGGCATGCAGTTAGCGCTGAATTTTAGTTACATATCTTTTATGCTAAATACTTTATCTTAACTATTTAAATTAAAAAAGTCAAATATTTCAATAAAAATAAAACAGACTGTTTTTCGTTGTTTATATTATAACGTTTTATTAAAATGTATATTTTTGTAACTATATGTTATTGTACTTATTGTTATTAAAGTTTCGACTTTAATGTCTTATCAATTTGGTTTATTTTATTCTGCAGCAGTTCCAACACGTCGCTTGCGCAGCCCCAAAACAGAGTTACACCGCTTCCACCTAGAGATTCAAAAATACATAAATAAATAGACGACCGCTTTAGCCTAGTTGGTAGTGACCCTGCCTATGAAGCAAGAGGTCCTGGGTTCGAATCCCGGTAAGGGCATTTATTTGTGTGATGAGCACGAATATTTGTTCCTGAGTTATGGATGTTTTCTATGTATTTAAGTATTTATTTATCTATATAAGTATGTTTATCGTCGTCTAGTGCCCATAGTACAAGCTTTGCTTAGTTCGGGACTAGGTCGATTTGTGTAAGATTTGTCCCCTAATAGTCACGCATGCGTGTCACTGGCATGGGAGTAAGAATTTTTTAATCAAAAAACGTGTCACTGCCACTGAATGTGTTAATTCAACTGTAACTTGTAATGGTTCACGAGAGCCAAGTCTTTGAAAGCCGTGGTGGCCTAGCGGTTTGCCCTAAGGCCTTTCAAACAGAGGGTCGCGGTTTCCCGGCTCGGACCTCCGAGTTTTTCGGAATTTATGTGCGAAATTACATTTAAAATTTACCATGAGCTTTACGCTGAAGGAAAACATCGTGAGAAAACGTGGATACACCTGCGATGAAATTCAATGGTGTGTGTGGACAGGTTAGAGCAATTTACCAAAATCGTAATTTTCTTGTAGCAAAATTTCCGTTCGCAGAATTTCCTAAATGCTTTTTTCTCACCATAGTTTTTTACTGAAGCTTATTTTCACAATCGCGTTTTTAGGGTTCCGTAGTCAACTAGGAACCCTTATAGTTTCGCTATGTCTGTCCGTCTGTCTGTCCGCGGCTAAGCTCAGAGACTGTTAGTACTAGAAAACTGTAATTTGGCATGAATATATATATTAGTAAAGCCGACAAAGTGGTTAAATAAAAAAAACTAAAAGAATTTTTTTTTAGGGTACCTCCCATAGACGTAAAGTGGGGGTGATTTTTTTTTCTCGACTTACCCTATAGTGTGGGGTATCGTTGGATAGGTATTTTAAAACCATTGAGGGGTTGCTTACATGATTTTTGTATTCAGTGATTTGTTTGCGAAATATTCAACTTTAAAGTGAAAATTTTCATTAAAATCGACCGTTCCCCCCCCTCTAAAATCTAAACTGTTGGGTGTAAAAATTTTAAAAAATTCAAAATGGTATTAAATAAGATTGCTTGGGAAATATTTGTAGTTTAAGAGTAAATAGTAGCCTAAGGTATTAAACATACCGTCACTACTTTGAAAAACTCGTATCTCAAATCAGCATGTAAACAAAACTGAACCTTGATTCGCGCGTAATAAAGTTTACTTTGCCAGATTAACGATTTTGAGATACGAGCTTTTTTCAAAGTATTGACGATACCTAACTTTGAAGATTCCGTACACATACGAAATCCTTAGAAAAATATTACTTGATTTTTTCGTAATGGCTACGGAACCCTATCTTGGGCGTGTCCGACACGCTCTTGGCCGGTTTTTTCCCAACTTAAATCGCCACAGAAACAGGTAGGTTTAGGTTATGTCACGCGGCGGACACGACGTACAAATACGCGTTCTTGAATCTACATAAGCACGACGACGTCTGTACACGCGTACGCCTACATACATCGCGCGCGCACTCTTCTGGTTTCTGGCGGTTTCCGGCTATCTGCGCCTTGAGGGGTGGGGTAATTCGAATCGGTGCGGGGCGGACCGTTTCCATTCTGTACGTCAGTACTATTATATATTCTGTGGTTATGTTAAGTTTTCATCGGCCCGAAGGGCCAAAAGCACACAGAAGAAGGAGCTCCGTTAACACTGTTTCTGTGTAAATTCAAAGTACCTGGGCGACCGAGCTCTGCTCGGGCAGAAACTCGGTACCAAGCGTTTTCCCAGAGATAAGACCAAGATAGATCAATTTTTCATCCCCGAAAACCCCCAAATACCAAATTTCATCGAAATCGTTGGAACCGTTTCCGAGATCCTGATTATATACACCGGAGGGGTGGGGGGGGGGTTGAGAGGGGGGGAGGGGATGCGGGGGAGGGAGCGCGGGGGTATTAAAGGGGGGATGAAAATTTCATTGATTTTGCCGTAGGATGCACCGTTTTCAAGATATTTGACAAAAACACAGGAGGGGGTGGGGGGGGGGGGGGGTGAGTCACGTTAAACTATCGTCCGTAAACCGACTTTACAGACAACCGGCTTTTCCTGTTCTGTGCTCCCAATAGGGAACGTGCACATAGACGGTGCTGCCAACTGGTGCCATAAGGGTGCCATCAATTTGAATGTTTTACCTTGATAAGTTTGTTTTACTGTCCGCATAGTGTCTCTTCTGTCGCATTAGTGCTGCCACCTATAGTTACTGCACGTTCCCTATAATACTTTTTCTAACAAAAAAGTATCTTTTTCTCGCAAAAAAATAACTTTTTCTCACAAAAGAAGAAACTTGACGTTTTCTCATAAAAAATAAACTTAAAAAAAAAAAACTAAAAATCTTGAAAAAAAACGTGGTATCGAACCGAGGTCGGCTGGATCCGCGACCACCCGATTTCTAATGTGCCATTATGATCTGCTCGAAGTCGGCGAAATTTAGCTTTATATTCTAATGCAAACAAAAATAGCCGGAAAACACGAGTAAAAGCGATTTTCTGAAAATGAAACATAGCTAGATCAGTTTTTCATCCCCGAAAACCCCCACATACCAAATTTCATCGAAATCGTTGGAGCCGTTTCCGAGATCCTGATTATATATATATATATATATCTTACATATATACAAGAATTGCTCGTTTAAAGGTATTAGATTGATGGGAAAAAACGCTACTGTGAAAATAAGCTTCAGTAAAAAACTGGTGAGAAAAAAGCATTTAGGAAAATCTGCGAACGGGAATTTTGTTACAAGGAAATTACGATTTTGGGGAAATGATCAATCCAGCCTGTGTGGCTGCGTGTGAGTGTGTGTGTGTGTGTGTGTGTGTGTGTGTGTGTGTGTGTGTGTGTGTGTGTGTGTGTGTGTGTGTGTGTGTGTGTGTGTGTGTGTGTGTGTGTGTGTGTGTGTGTGTGTGTGTGTGTGTGTGTGTGTCTGCAGTGGGACGTATTTAGGCTGGCTGGGATGATGAAGTCTGTGAGGCTAGTATTGTTATACATATACCGTGTCCATAGTTGTGTATGACTAATTTTCCGTCTCGCTCCTCCGCCTCTAGCCGCACCTGGCGCCTCGCGGGCCGCAGTCCTGTCCACTGCTTCACTACCTTGGCGTCCTGTCGATAAATAACAATCTTACTATAATATTACTACTTAGCTGTCCGCTGTCCCCTAATATATTTCATAAAAATCGGTCAAGCCCATAGACCTATGCCGATCAAGCCGTTTCGGAGGAGTTTGATAAAACACTAGGTGGCACGAGATTTTTATACAGGGTGTCCCGTAAGTAGTACGACAAACTGAAATGGGACGTAGTTGGGCAGGCCATCTACAAAATATCAAAAAATTACCTTAGTAAAAGTTGCACCGTTTTCAAGAAATTTCGATATTTCTGATTTTTTTGAAAGTTTTAGTCGTGTTATTCGGATTTATTTTTTAATGTTGATTATTTCCGAATATCACGACAAAAATTTTTGTTCGAGTACCTACACATTTTTAACCGACTTCAAAAAAGGAGGAGGTTCTATGTTCGACTGTTTAATATATATACTTTTTTTTATGTATGTTCATCGATATCTCCACCAACTGTGGGCCGATTTTAAAAATACTCTTTTTGTTTTTCAAACTAACCTTCAACGTCGGGATCATAGTCCAGCATCCGTTGAGGATGTGCTCCGTGTCTTCAGGACGTATATCCGTTTTGAAGTCGTTTGCCTGCGCTGTCCCACCCAGCACACAAGTTTCCGAGCTAAAAACAGTGAAATATAAAATATGTGAGCTAAATTAAAGTAAGTAAATAATAAAGAAGCTATTGTAGCATCTTCTAGCGCCATCTAGTTATTAAATAGAGAAACTTCTTCATCTTGCATCGCGCTATCGAAGTTTCTCAATTCGAGCATTAACACTTACAACTTGCAATTGTCTTCTTTCGGACTTCGGTCCCCTGACGTAACACCCCATTGCCTTGAGAGAAATCTTTCTATTGTGTCAAAGTAGAGCAGGTGAGACCCTAGGGGTTTAAATTGAGTAAAACAAAATGCAGGTTTAAGACGTATATTTAGCCCCTAGGGCTTAACTGACAGAAAAATAGATCTTGAGGGTCGCGGATTCGAGAGTTGAGTGGGAAAGCGCTTCTTGGCAAGGCTTCCCTGGATTAGTATCCGAAGCGTAGACTGCCGGTGCTGGACGAAGGCTGGAGACAGGTAGTGGCCCCAGGGTCAGCAAGCGGCAGGAGTAGGTCTTGCCGTAGGAGCAAGGAGAGGTCTTCGGTTCCAGGCAGCCAGCCGTAGAAAGAGCGCAAGAGGAGATGTGCGGATGTTGGAGTGGAACCCAGATTCCAATCCGTACTGTGCCGCCCTGAAATTAGGTCTTGTTTAGACAAGGGGTTCAGGTGGCCTTTTTCTGCCATCCATCCAACCGGCGTGAAGAGAAGCTTCCTAACCAAGTCAGCCGTAATCGTTGGAGGTGGTAGAAAGAAAATCGTTCGAAGATTACAAAAGAAAAATTAAGCTAAATAAATTTGGAAGAAAGTACGTTACAATATTTGAAAAATGTTCGTTATAAATTTGAAAAGGCCCAACGGTTAAAAAATAAAAATGTAGCAATAAGCGTTTAAAAACTATTTAGATAAAAAATCTAAGGGCCAGAAGAATTAATTAAAACAAAGACTGCTAGCACATTTAAAAGCAAAGAATAACAGTTGAGAAAAACATGAAATATAGCTATATGTTACAAAATAAAAATCTGAAAGAAAACACAAGTTCAAAATACACAGTTAAAATTGATATTTGCCAATGACTTACCAAATTTTGGGCAGAGTAACACTGAATTTATTTTATTTAAAATATTAAAACAAAAGTAGAAAGTGGAGTTGTTTCCTTTTCCATGAGCGTATGATGATTTGCAGAATGCCGAATTTTGACCGTGCGCAGCTTTTTATGCCAATTTTTAGCGTATTATTAAATATCAGCTGTTCAAGTAAAACACCGTCAAAATTCGACAAATCCACTCACATAGGGTATGTAAAAAAATCACTCATAAACAATGTAGAATTTGTCTATGGCAAAGTTATACGGATCAGATTTCTATTGCAAATAATTTGTTATTCTTAAAATGCTCATTCAAAACGCAACAGTTTATCTCAACTAATTAAATTAAGAAACATAAAATGTTTTTAATATAATGCACCACTAGCGCCATCTAGCAATCATTAGGGAAAATAATCTATTATTTAAAACAGCGCCATCTAGAGGCGTAAGGGAACACTGCATTGTGACAATTGTGGCCTATTTCCACACTTTCAATGTATTTATCTTAAATGAAAAAAAAATGGGATAGTAGGGGGGCAATTTTTAAATCACAACCATGAAGGTGGTTGTGGATGCAAGTCGCTTCCAACCGTAATGATTGGGCGTCAATGGGGAGGCCTATGTCCAGCAGTGGACGTCCTACGGCTGAAATGATGATGATGATGATGATCCATGACGTAAGCAAAAATCTGTACATTGCTACAAAACTACAGCTCAACGGTATTTTTCACAGATATGACTTGATTCCAAAATCGGATGTCGTTTGTCGGTTTTGCAAAGTTTTTTTTTGTTTTTGATAACCATGGCACTTGCTGGTTTCCCGCACGGTCAACATTTAGTCGTACTTACTTAGGTATGATGTAATGGCCGCTGGTCTCGTCCAAGAGTACTTGATTCACCCAAGGAGCATGTACCTGAAAAGTTAATACAGTAGGTAGGTACTTTAACAACAGTTTGATGAAGACAAGACACGGGTAGTGGTTAAAGAAACTGACTGACTCACACATTGCCACAGTGAGCCTATGTCTGAGTCAGTAGTCACCATCATTGTCGGTATCTGTTAATGAAACTCCCGTTTTTTCCTTATCCCGTGGGAATTTCTAAAAATCCTGATATTAGTTTTTTACAGTTATTACTTGCTAGATCTAATTTGAAGAGTGTAATAATCATATGGAGATACCTAAGGGTTAATCTGAATCGAAAAAATAAATCTCGTTTATTCCCTAACCCGTGGGAATTTCAACAAAACTGTCCTTCGTGTCAAAACCTCTACGCAAAATTTCAGCCTTCTAGGGCCACTGGTTTGGCTTGGACTGCGTGTTGATGAGTGAGTAAGTGAGTCAATTAAGTAGTTAATCGGTCAGAAGTTTTTTTATATATGTACAGATGGGGGCGACAACCTATTAAACCAGGTTTTACCGTACCTAAAGATATCATACGTTGGAATGATTTTTAGACCTCATGCACACACACTTATACACTTTTTTTGATTATTTCTTTTTACTACCTATATGTGTCATGTTTTCTGTTTTGTTTTATGTAAAAACATACATCTAACTCTGTGAAGTGCACTGAGCACTGCTTATCCTAGGGAGTAGTTTCTAGATATTAAGGACTTTGTATTAGATCAGGGTTTCTCAAAGTGGGGTACGCGAATCCCGAAAATTGACTCAATTTGCGAAAAGAAACAAGTCCACCCATCACATTAATATTAAAAAGTTATTTCTTTTGGCACTGTATTTGTTATCTTTTACTGAAATTATTTTCTTGGGGGGGGGGGAGGTAATAAGTTATGGGGTTTCGTGTAGCCAAAAGTTTGAGAAACCCTGTATTAGATGTAAAACTTTTTGAAACCTACCCTTTGATCAATTATAACTGAAGATACACATTGCCGAACAAAATCCCCTTCAAAGAATGTCCGAACTTTTTTATTTGTTTGCATAATAATTAAAAACATCACCTACACAGAAATTTGAACCTAGCCTTTACTTCATTACAGTCGAATTTCGGTTGACACTTGACAGCTAAACTTGACAATTTCACGCAACGTACTGAGAAAAAGAAGGTCACTTTTATCAAAGTGGCGCTCATTTGGCTCGGACATTTTCGGGCGCGCGACTGTGGATCTACAGTTATAATTGATCAAAGAACCTACCCTAATAACTTGTCCTCTGACAGGATACACGCCGTCATCAGGCACTAGTTCGCGCGCACCGAGCCCCGAACAGTTGACGATCACGTCGCACGCCGCAAGCGCAGCGTCCTTGAGCGACGTCACTTTGCGCCGCTTCACAATGCCCCCCGCGCGCGCGAAGCGAGCGTAGAGATACGTCAACAATGACTCTGTGTGGACTACGTAGGTGGTAAACGTGTGGCCAGCACTGAAAATAAAACGATCGTAATAGTACATTACTGCAGAGGCCGGCAACCCCTGTTCCGGCCGAGGCTTGTATAGTGCTTTTCTCAAACATGCACCATCACCATCATCATCATCATCATCATCATCATCGTCGTCATCATCATGATGGTGATGGTGATGATGATGATGATGATGATGATGGTGGTGATGGTGATGATGATGATGATGATGATTATGATGGTGGTGATGGTGATGATGATGATGGTGATGAATGATGATGATGAAGATGGTGATTGATGATGATGATGGTGATGGTGATGATGATGAATGATGATGAATGATGATAATGGTGATGATGGTGATGATGATGATGGTGATGATGATGATGGTGATAATGATGATGATGATGATGATGGTGATGTGATGATGGTGATGATGATGATGATGAGGATGATGTTGATGATGATGTTGATGATGATGGTGATGAATGATGATGATGATGAAGATGATGACGATGATGATGATGGTGATTGATTATGATGATGATGATGGTGATGAATGATGATGATGATGGTGATGATGGTGATGATGATGATGGTGATAATGATGATGATGATGATGATGATGGTGATGATGGTGATGAATGATGATGATGAAGATGGTGATTGATGATGATGATGGTGATGATGATGATGATGGTGATGAATGATGATGATGGTGATGATGATGATGGTGATGATGATGATGGTGATGATGATGATGGTGATGATGATGATGGTGATAGTGATGATGATGGTGATGATGTTGATGATGATGGTGATGAATGATGATGATGATGATGATGGTGATGATGATGATGGTGATGATGATGATGGTGATGATGATGATGGTGATGATGATGATGATTATGATGGTGATTGATGATGATGATGGTGATGATGATGATGGTGATGATGATGATGGTGATGATGATGATGGTGATGATGATGGTGATGATGATGATGATGATGATGGTGATGATGATGATGATGGTGATGAATGATGATAATTATGATGATGATGATATTGATGATGATGATGGTGATGATGATGATGATGGTGATGAATGATGATGATGATGGTGATGATGATGATGGTGATGATGATGATGATGATGATGATGGTGATTGATGATGATGGTGGTGATAAATGATGATGATGATGGTGATGATGATGATGATGACGATGATGATGATGATGATGATGGTGATGATGGTGATGATGATGTTGATGGTGAAATATTTCTCTAGGCAGATCACCATTACCATCACCATCTTACCTTACCTTAAATAAGCGTAGTGGCAGAATGTCATAATGAACCAAAACGCAAAATATTGCTTATAGTTTTTTTTTAAATGGCTGAATGCTATGATGCCATAGACCTATAAACATCATGGTGCTGTGTGACATGAAACAATAGACGATCGCATTGCCGGCCTAGGCCTGCAACGGTGTATTTTGAAGCCTGTTTTAACGAACACAACGTAAACATTACATAGCATGTTTGAGAAAAGTAAATTACCTCCATGAACACGTTCGTTGCGGTATCGGGTCGATATGACCCGATACATGTGTATGGTTAATTGGAAGTTAAACTAATTGCCACAGCGAACGTATTAAGTACGGTACGGCTTATACAGGGTGATTCGGGAGACGTGATTTACTTACAAGTAAGTATGTAGGTAGCTACTCAAAAATGGTTCGAACAGCTGGATTTTTGGTGTGTTGGATTCTTCTCCCTTCAACTGTGGTCATCATCATCAGTTCCACTTCACTTCACCCAATGATGATTTCCAAGAGGTAATAAAGAGTTACTACAAAATATACCCAAATCACAACAGGTGTCCATGTCCATACAATACCTATTTGAAGAGTTCCCTCAATTTCTCCAGGGTCAAATCATCAGATTCTGACTTTGGTGCAGTCTCCTAATTGGAGGCATTCCCGGTCGAAACCGATCAAAATTTTCAAATCCGTCATAAATAACGGAGTTCTGAAGTAGGTAAAGTATTACAATTTTACAATAGAATTGATAACCTCCTCCTTTTTTTGAAGTCGGTTAATAAAAACAAATCCATACTTACACATACTTCACAGAGTACAACCGACTCAGAGACTCCAGGTGCTTTTCCCCAAGCGTTTGGTAGCCGATTACAGAGTCTGCCCACATAGGAACCTCTGTCTTGGTCGGTTCTCTGTGCAGCGCATACACTGGGATCAAACAAACACTGAAACCTTCGCCCTTCCATCCTAATTCAAGGAAGTTGTAGGTCTCGATGCCCCATTTCCTGAACACACAATAATACATAGGTAAGGTATGGGCGGGAATTAACACGTTGAGTGCGGTACAAGTCATTTTTGACTTGCATTAGACTTTTGTTTGGTGCGGCGTTGAAAATAGGCGATCTCTGTCTGGTGCGGCGGTGATTTGACATTGAAATCCCTTGATTCAGAAAGAGACAAGTATACATTTAGGTTTGTTACTTCAAATTATATCCAATAGGTAGGTTCAAAGTATACAAGACAAATTCGACTTGTACCGCACCAGACGATAAAAAATTGTAATTGGTGCGGTACCAGCCAAAACTGTCTTGTAAAGTACCGCCTTGTATCGCACCATGGGAACTGGCCAGTGCAGGCTAGTGTTGTGATTAATAACGACTTTTTTGTACGTAGTTTCGTTCTCAATGAATGCACCGAGAAATAGGCCGTAGAAAACATTATTAAAAGTGTTTGAACTCACAGAAAAAAGTGACCAAAGTAGCTTTGCGAAAACTACAATACGATAATGATGGATTTATTGCCGCAAAAAAGGAAGTCAACAAGTTTCAAAAAGGTACCAGAAGTAAAATGTGCGTTGACTGTTATAAAAAAAAAATAAGAAAAACAATAATGCTACAAAAAATCATATTTGAACATTTAGTTTAGTAATTTTTATTAAATAATTGTGAACATCGATAGCGATATTTTGTTTCATTATATTTCCCTTCTCTATAAAATTATCGACATAACAAACCTTGCCCTACCCCCGTGATGCGGTACAAGTCGAATTCGGCTTGTTATTTAAATGTCTTATAACTTCCAAATTAAAGTCTGCATTCTGTGGCGACAGCAAACTTATCTAATTAAACATGTCAACTTGCTATTGCAATCATAAAATTATATTTTTTTATAAAAAACAAAGAAATATTGGGAAAAACTTAATCTTCTGCTTACAAGTCACTATCGTCTTGTACCGCACTATTAGAAAAAATGTTACAAGTCAAAAATGGTATGTATAGCACTGAACGTCAGTTGTAGTAAAAAAGTCCCGCATTCAACGTGTTAAAAAGTGGGACCAAGTTGTTAACCATACAAATCGAGTTATTGGAAAAAGTTCCGTTATGACACTAAAATTACCAATGCTTAATTATACTTATTTCTTATAATAGTGGTTCATGTTTCTGTACAAGTTTCTTCCTTCTTCTCTTATATCAGATCTAGTGCGAAAACACGCTATAGTTTCATTAAAATACTGGCGAAGGAACTACGCGAATAAGAGCACTGCGAGCACTGTATTGTATGACATAACTATGTTATAGCGCCATCTAGTTATCACATAAGAAAGTAATTACTACTCCTGCATCGCACTGTCGAAGTTTTTCTAACTCAGGTGCATAAATACAACTTCCAGACATAACATCTGCCTGGAAAGAGATATCTTTATTGTAGCCTCTCCCCACATATCTTTTGTTTGTAAATCTTACGTGAATAGAGTCTCGGGTGTGTTCTGGCAGAGGTAAGGATGCCAGAGGCCCCCGGAGCCGTCGCCTGTGGTGTTGGGGCTCAGCTCCTCGCTTATTACCACCACCTGAAATAAAACAGTTTAAAGGCCACAACAGCGGCGGGGCGTGAAAATTTTGGCAAGTAGGTAAAACCGGAGCAAGAAACCTAAAAAAAAACATTTTATTCTCTTGTTGAAATTGCAGTTAGTCAACCCGGGGGAATCGGGTTGTTAGTACCCTTCGCCACTGGGCCACAACCAACCGGGAGCGCGGGGCACCGACGGAGCGTGTCCAGCGCTCCCGGTTTGTGGCCTTAAGGCTGCCCGTCCACTGGGGCGGAGCGAGGAAACGGAGCGGTGAGCGAGATAAAAATCTATACTAATATTATAAAGCTGAAGAGTTTGTTTGTTTGTTTGTTTGAACGCGCTAATCTCAGGAACTACTGCTCCGATTTGAAAAATTCTTTCAGTGTTTTTTTCTATAGAGGAACTAAGGAGAGCTATAGAGGAACTAAGGAGAGCTATAATTTGATGAAAAAGCGAATTGGATAAAAAAAATAAGCTGCCCAAATTACTAATTCCACACGGACGGAGTCGCGGTCAAAAGCTAGTCCACCAATAAAATCCGCTCCTCCTCTCCTTTATGCAATTCTATTGGTGGCTCCGCTGCCTTGCTCCGCTCCAGTGGACGGGCAGCCTTAAATATCCCGGCCACTACCACGCGGCGACGCTTCATTTAGCAGCCGAAACGCTCGCTGGAGTGGTTACCTCAGCATACACAATGATCTGAGAAACGCTCGCTGCACCATTGATATACCATCCTTACGGGCCCCGGCCACGCCTTCTCGGAGCGTTTTCTCTGTTCATTAAGGTGGAGAGTGACGTGAGCATTTGCTCATGTGAATATTCGCACAAGCATTTCTTCTGGAGCAGCTGCTTCGCTCGTGCCGTGCCGAATATTCCACTTGTAACCTGTTCACATCGAGCAAATGCTCACGTCAGTCCCCATCTTAATGAACTGATAAAACGCTCGCCGCGCCGCAGGTCGCGCAAAGTCGTACCTAGTATATTTACTACGAAATTCGATTTTCGAACTTCGTATCGTGCCGTTCCGTTCTCGCTAACAGTATTTAACATAAGAGTGAAAGGGATCGCATGATACGAATTTCGTGCTACAAAAATAACTTTCTGCGGTAGGCTTATTGTCTAACGTTTTTGACGCTTGCCTTCGCAATCGCTATCTCTTTCTGTCAAACGGTATAAAACGTTGACAGAAAGAGATAGTGAAAGCGAAGGCAAGCGCCAAAAGCGTTAGACAATACGGCCTCTGGTCTGTTTAAAGCCATTGCCTCACACAGCAGGAGCCAGTAGTGGCGGAGTAGAAGATCAATAGATAGTTAATATGTAGGCAAGGTAGATGACTAGGTCCACTATACTCCTGCTGGTTCGTGCTGTCGGGCTGAGGCACCGAATTCTAACAGATCATTAGAAAGTTACTGTCGTGGTTTTTTGGAGTCCGTTCGATTTTTATTTTTTAATCAATTAGATACATCTAGTATGGTTATAGTAAGTATACATCGTATTGTATTATTGTATAGATCTGTACTTACATTAAACGTCGGATATTTCTCCTTAATCTTTATGGCACAAGCTATGCCGTTAACACCCGCCCCTATAACTCCCACTTTAACCATGTTACCAACAAATCGAAAACTCTCTTAAGTACTACAATTTTACTCAATCGTGAGCACTCTAACAGTAACGAAGCAAGAAATACGTGTTCATCCTTTTAAAGTTCTTTTAAATATGAAATAAAAGAGATAGCTAATATCTCGGGTCAAGAAGTATGTAAACTCATTAGGTAATCACTGTTAATGCTTAATATACATCCATATCTATTGTTTATTGGTAAAATATTCCATTGTAAAGTTAATCTTATTGAATCGAAACAAAACATTCGGATATGCTATCTTCATCGGACGCCTCAACAAATCCAATTCATTTCATTTCAATGTTACCTACATAGTTGGCGTCGTATAAAATAAACGAAATATCTTTGCTATAAATAAGCCCAAAGGTTCACAGTAGATATTTACGTAAAGATAAGTTAACTGACGAACAAGAACCATAAATTTTCATACAAAATTGTTAATACATAAATACATGGTAGGTAGAATGCGGCGTTCCTACCTTTATTACTGTGATCTACCTAATATATTATCTTGGAATTTTTCGGCCTGATCGTACTATGTGGTCCATAACCTATTGCCTGAACTAGCAACATTGTTTTTGAATTAGTGGAAAGTAAATAAGCCGCATATGTGTCCGAGTATGGCACTGAAGTACTTAATAGGCTCATTATTGTTATTATTATCATGTTAAGGACAGCGTAGGTAGCTTGGACATGGACTTTTGTCGCCCACGTTGAAGACAAAATTCTTGAACTAACGCTACGCCATATACCTTAAAATGCAACCCCCGATGAGGTGAGCCTGTCTACCTCTAGTTCCCACGCTACACTTATTTAAGAGTATTTGGGAATTTATTATTATTTAAAATTTTAATTCAATTTAAAAACATAACAATCCCACTTTTATAAATATGACTCGAACGTTTTTCACACTATAAGGTGACACGGACAGTGACAGCTGGCTGACAAGTCCTAACTTACAATCTTGCGGGGAAAAATCGGCAATATGCTGAATGGATTGTTTTGTTTTGATTGAATACTTAACTAAAAAACAATAAAAATACGCTAGATCGTTTTGAAACCAGAAGTACCAGAACTTTAAGTGATGAAGTACGTACCGCTATCTTTTCTTGTATACTTTTCATTGATTTTAACAGCGTTTTTATATAAAATTAATACTTACAGGTTGACCGTCGACGGCTTATTGGTATATTTCCCTTACGATTACATTTATCCAGAGCAATATGCATATATGTTGGAGTTAAAACGTGCATTAGACGCTAAGGTATGTTTTTAACTTGAAATAACACCATTAAATACGTAAATACAAATTTTGAGGTTATGTTGTTAATTTCTTTTTTATTTATAGGGCCATGGTTTACTTGAAATGCCGTCTGGTACTGGGAAAACTATTTCGCTGCTGTCTTTAATCGTTGCGTATATGATACAGAACCCTCACCATGTAAGGTAATTAAAAACCAATGAAAACCCGGCTTCTAGCTTGGCCTAGGTCAGAAGTCGCCAAAACCCAAAAATATTTAAATAAACCCATGAGTGAAAATCATGTCTATCTTATTTTTAGTAATAAATCGAATTTATGTTAGCAAATATCCACTATGAATATTGAAACAATTTTTTTTTGTAGCTCTTTTAAGACTGGGAAATTTTATATATTGTACCTTTTATCTCTACATCTCAGAGGGTTGCCAACCCCTGGCCGAGGTGTAAAGATTTTATAGCACCTTACTCTTAAGAACTGCCTCAAACTAAAGCAGTATTAATATTATTAAGGCAGTGACTCAATATTTTGACTGTCTAACTCATAGGTTCTCAACCTTTTATGGACTACCATCCACTATGGACTATCACTTCCAGTGTAATAAGTGTTTTAAAGAATGTTAACATTTTACCAAAACAAAGTAACTGAAAAAAACCGGTTGTCTATAAAGTTGGTTTACGGACAATAGTTTAATGTGACATATCATAACAAAACATTCAAACCCCCCCCCGCACTCCGCACCCCCCCATTGAAAATTACCCCAGCGCTAGTACTAAGATTGTATTATGTAATATTGCAACTGGCCTTCATTGCTCTGTGGGTACATGTATGTATATGGAACGTTACATTGCGTCATCCTTTTTCGTGCATGCAGCCGGCGTTCATTGATTTATTAGACGTTGTCACATTAAAAATGTTGATACGAAATATGTACACAATATTCTACCATTTCTCAGAAAGCTGATCTACTGCTCCCGCACTGTGCCGGAAATAGAGAAGGTGCTGGAGGAGCTGAAGAACTTGATCAACTACTACGAGCAGCAGCAGGGAGAGAAGCCCAGCCTCGTCGGGGTTGTGCTCAGCTCGCGGAAGAACCTCTGCATACATCCTGAGGTGACGGGCCGTGATAGGAATACAAGATCAAATAAATGAACTGAATCTTAACTCACCTGCAACCTTATGATATACTAGTGGCCATAATGCGAGAGACAAGCTTCACAATTAAAGGGTGTAGTGTTGTATTCCCAACACTACAACCAAATTGGATCGATTTGACAGATCCTTTAAGAAATCTTTAACTTTAGGGTAGTTTCAGCCACACCTGTCACAGATTGTCCCAAAATTGAGGTAGGTGTTATTTTTATTTGGTTTATCAGACGCTTAAGAGGCTGAATAGGCTTGATTCCATGCCCAAGAATCATGTTAATGTAATTAGAAAAAAACATTTTTCACTTCCCTTTCGTCATCCCATCGAAAAAGATGGCTTGAAATTTAAAATTAAAGTAATCTGAGAAAATCTCATTGTGCTCAGTGTTAAAATGGCATAAAGAACCACATTTCGATTCACCAAATGGTGATTTACAATAAAATGTATTGATTTCGGAAAAAACGGTGAGTTTTTACCATTATTTGTTTTTCAACCTTTTGGTATTTAAAATTTTTATTTGAGATATAACTTGTGGTTTTCTTGTTTTAGCCGCGAGGCGTTTTTTTTTATATCCTTTATATAATACATATTTGTAATCCTCCTATGGATTAAAACTATCGACATTTACGCATCGCATTTCGGCATGCTGAAACAAATGTGAAGGCACGCGGTGCCGGCCGCCATGTGGGTCCCGCCATAAGTTTCGTTTGCGTTTTTAACTATTTTTCGTCCATAAACGGTCAGTGGAAAACTTTATTATACCGCAAGATGCACCAACGTCAAATAATTTTGGGACTTTAGTTTTTTTAATATGGAAGTGTAATTTACTCGCCCTTCTGGCCTATTAGTTTAATTTTTTTTTGAAAGTGGAAGGCGAATGTTGACGCCGAATTATTGCTTTTGGTAGTTAAATTTTAAGAATAAATTTGTACAACTAGCTCATAGAACTTAGTTAAGTTATTTTTGGCATAAGAGTCCGATAACCAAGCTTGCGACGCAATCAGACGAAACTGGGAACCTCTATCAGGTGAGACTTAGTTTTTATTGCCACGTCTGAGTCCCCGGCCTGGATTAAAAAAGTCCAATATTTGTTCTGCTGTCTGAGTTTTGGCTGTTTTGTTTTCTTTAAAAATAGCCTGGCGTCCGAAATTTTATTTGTCATTTCTAATTAAACTTACCATTTTATTTGTATACTTTCACACTACAACCAATCAAAATTAAAAATATTACAATTGTCGCCAGAGAACAGGGACTGAAGCACTTGTTTTTCGGACTTATTTACATTTATTTGTGAATTTGAGGTTGTTGCATCTCCTTATTATTGTTTTGACATTTATTTTGCATTTTGTTTTGAATGTTTTCAGCAAAATATTCTCGGATTTGACATTTTTAATAAGTTATTTTTGGCGGAGAAGTAGGTTTTATGCATTGGTACTTTCATTACTTTCATACCAACAGTGCTTGTTTATATTAGTATTTTTGTTAAACAAAACAATTAAATAATTTTGGTATTTACAAACTTAATTAACCATATAGATTTTGAACGGATTTGATAACTTGGAATATTTGAAGATTGTTCGGCTCGGCCAAGATTAAAATGAAATTTTTACTAACTTTGAAAATTTTTTAATTGACTTTTTAAATTTTGATAACATATATTAATTTCATTTAAAAATGGAGAAAGAATTACTGGATCTATCGCAGCCTAGAGAAGCTCATAGTTTGTTAGACCAACCTTTAGTGATTTCAGTAGCGACTTGCACCGATGACTTGAGTAATCATCTTCAAGACATTGACTTGTCTAGACGTTTCTTGGACGATCTTAATAATTTAACTGAAATGAATGCTACTCATAATTTAAAACCAATCCAGACTCAAAAAGGTAACTTTCATAAAAAACCTGATCTTTCCAAATTTAAGTACAAATTTAATGGCAAGACTTGCGTTCGTGAATTTTTAACTAATTTAGATGAGTATTGCATAGCTCGTGATATTGCTGACAACCACATTTTGAATTCTTTTGCTGAAGTTCTCACGGATTCTGCATTGAAATGGTTTCGTTCTGTGCGGACAAACATTTTGACATGGCAGCGTTTAAAATTTGAATTGCTTAAACGTTTTGATAAATTAAATTTTGATTATCAACTTGAATTTGACCTGCGTACTAGAAAACAGCGCCAGGGTGAGACTCTGTCAGATTTCATCATTGACTTAGTAGACATGTCGAATAGATTGACAATTCCCCTTCAGGATTTAACTTTGTTGGAAATTTTAAGACACAACATGCTTCCAAAGTATTCCATGCACCTTTTGGGCAGGAATATCATTTCTATTGATGAGTTAGTGCAATTTAGTAAAATGATTGAAGAATATAATTCGACTCAAACTGAAGAGCGTAAGCCTCAGATTGACGCGCGAAAATTTAATAAAAAACCTAACATAGCTTTTATTACATCACCGCCTTCTGCGAAAAATTGTTTGAAGTGTGACGAAAGTGGTCATTCATTTAAAGAATGCAGGAAAATTCCTGGCATGATTTGCTTTAGATGCAAGAAAGCAAACACTACAGTTAAGTTGTGCACAAATTGCAACCCGGCTGTTAATAATGAACAACCTGGTACTTCTAATTCTAATTCAAAAAACTAATTTGTCGACCTAAACCTGACACTCAACGTAAAGAATTTTCCGATTGGCTTGATTATTTAAAAACATTTTTTGATATTCATAGAGTCGCACCTATTTTATTTGTAAAGAACGACGACGTTCGTCCCTTTCTAAACTTCAAAGTTCGTGACCGCAACTTTGTAGGTTTATTGGACAGTGGAGCGAATGGTTGCGTTTTAGGTTCAAATAGTCATTTAAAATTTTTAGATTTTGGTTTCAAAATAAGTACTGTTTCTAAAAGCGCTCGTACAGCTGACGGTTCTTCTCAAAATATTATTGGTATGATGGACATTCCTGTCACTTGTGATGACATCACCCATACTATCTCTTTTATGGTAATACCTTCATTGGAACCACCAATAATATTAGGTTTTGACTTTTGGCGTAAATTCAATTTAGCAAAAGATTTATTTAAAAATATAACTTATGAACATAGTAGCTCTACCCAAATTTGCTCAGTCACTTCTGTTTCAGAACTTTCTTTCGAAGATAAAAATAAATTAGATAAAATCATTAATAAGTTTGAAGATATTTCTTATGAAAAGATGGGTTTAGGTCTTACTAATTTAACAGAACATAAAATTGTTACTGTAGGCGAACCAGTTAAACAACGTTATTGGCCGCTTAGTCCGGCAAAACAAAAAGCTTTATATGATGAAGTAGATATTTTATTGAAGGAAAATATTATTCAACCCTCTAAGTCCCCATGGTCTTCTCCTGTTTTAGGCGTAGATAAAAAAGATGGTACCACTCGTTTATGTTTAGATTCCCGACGTTTAAATTCTTTGACTGTTAAAGATGCTTATCCACTTCCTTATACGTCACGTATTTTAGATAGTTTGAGAGATGCTAAATTTATTTCAGCTATTGACTTATCTAAAGCTTTTCTCCAAATTCCATTAGAAAAATCATCTTGTGAAAAAACTGCTTTTGTTATTCCTGGTAAAGGACTTTTTGAATTTGTTCGTATGCCTTTTGGTTTGACGAATGCCCCAGCTGAACTTCAGAGATTGGTAGATAAATTATTTGGTCCCGAATTTGACGGTCAAATAATGGCTTATTTGGACGATTTAGTCGCTATTTCAAAAGATTTTGACTCTCATTTAAAATTACTAGACATTATTTCTGAAAAATTGAAATCTGCTGGTTTGACAGTTAATCTTAAAAAATGTAAATTCTGTAAGGATAAACTACAATATCTTGGCTATGTTGTTGATGGTCGTGGTCTTCACACTGATCCTTCTAAGTTGGAAGTCATAAATAATTTTCCCGTCCCTAAAACCGTTAAAGATTTAAGAAGTTTTTTAGGTATGTGTTCCTATTATCGTAGATTTATTTCAGACTTTGCTCATATAGCGTCCCCTCTCACAAAATTGACTGGTGGTAGTAAAAACTCAAAAAAACCCCTTGAATGGAATGAGTCAGCCGATATTGCGTTTAATAAATTAAAACAAATGTTAGTTTCTTCCCCCGTTTTAGCTTGCCCTAATTTCGAAAAACATTTTTTTCTTCATTGTGATGCTAGTTCCGTTGGTATAGGTAGCGTTTTATGTCAAGAAGACGAACAACATGAACAACATCCAATAGCTTATTATTCTCGTGCTTTATCTAGATGTGAACAAAATTATAGTACAACTGAAAGAGAACTTTTATCTATTTTAGATTCAATAGAGCATTTTAGACCGTACATTGAAGGTATGAATTTCACTATAGTTACTGATCATGCTAGTCTCCAGTGGTTACTTAGGTTAACTAACCCGTCGGGTAGACTCGCACGTTGGGCCGCTAGAATAGCGCAATTTTCATTTGATGTCATACATAAAAAAGGTAGTTTACATACGGTTCCTGATACTTTGTCTAGACTTGAAATAAATGCCATAGATATTACTTCTATAGATTATCCTGAGGATGATATTATTGACCCTTGGTATAAAAAGATATTTGTTAATTGTCAAAAATTTCCGTTACGTCACAAAAGTTTCAAGGTAGAGAATAAAACTTTATATAAATATTGTAAAGCTAAATTTGATCCTAATTCTCGTTTAAATTGGAAAATTGTTATCCCCAAAGAACATATTATAGAGACTCTTAGAAATAATCACGATGACTTAAATTCAGGACATTTAGGTATTCATAAAACTTTGAAAAAACTGAAGGTACACTATTTTTGGTCTGGTATGTTTAAAGATGTTCGAAATTACATAAATTCTTGTGAGACTTGCAAAGCTTATAAACATTCAAATTCTCCTCCATTTGGTTTGATGGTTAAACCTAAAAAAGTTGATCAGCCTATGGTTATGTTGTCTTTAGATTTAATTGGAATTTTACCAAGAACCTATTCAGGTCATAGATTTATTTTGTCAGTGGTCGATGTTTTCACTAAGTATGTCTGGATGTTTCCTTTAGTTAATGCTACTACAAAATCCATTTGTAAATTACTTGAAAAAGATATATTCTTAAAATTTGGCTCTCCTAAAATTTTGATATGTGACAATGGGTCCCAGCTAACTTCTAAAGATTTTGTTGACTTTCTTAAAAAGTATAACATTACTAAAATATTTTATAATAGTCTCTATACTCCTCAAAATAATGTAATTGAGAGATTTAATAAGACTCTAGAAACCTGTATCTCTTGTTTTGTAAAAGACGATCATAGAACTTGGTCAAAATTTTTACCCCATGTTCAATTAGCTTTAAATTGTAGCGAAAACTTAGCTACGGAGTTTACTCCTAATTTTCTGATGTTTGGTAGAGAAGTCATTGTAGATGCTGCTCTACATAGAGTTAGTAATTCTGTTAATAATTTAGATGAAATTCAACTTGGAAACCGTCAATCTTACGCTAAATCTTTAAATAATCTTGGTACTATTTTTGAAAAGGTTACTAGTAGTTTGTTAAAAGCTTATAAAAAGAATGCTGCCACTTATAATAAGGGTAGAAAGTTTGTTTCATATAACGTTGGTGATATAGTTTGGAGACGTAATTTTGTTCAATCCAATGCGTATAAATATTTTTCAGCTAAACTTGCTCCAAAGTTCGTTAAATCCGAAATAACTGAAAAAGTTTCTAATAACGTTTATGTTTTAAAAGATTTAAGTAAGGGTTCA
Source organism: Archips xylosteana (assembly GCA_947563465.1). Taxonomy (NCBI): domain Eukaryota; kingdom Metazoa; phylum Arthropoda; class Insecta; order Lepidoptera; family Tortricidae; genus Archips; species Archips xylosteana. Next base: position 2,725,152 of record OX387360.1, read on the forward strand.
ACTGGTCGTTACCATGTTAAGGACATCATTAAAATTTAATTTTGCTCTTCAAGCTTTTATAGCTTTTAGCGTTTTGTGTATTATATTTACATACACTTTAATATTTTTGTTTGCTAAATATACATGGCAAAAAATGTTGTTGGAAAGGGAAGTCATTTTTTGTGAGTTAGAATGTCTTAGTTTGAAGTCGATACTCTTTTTCGACTTATATTTATTCTTTCGTTCTTTGCGTAGTTTGTTGTTTCTTAGAAAATATAGAAAGCTCGACCTTGTTTGTTGGCTGCCTTTTGTTTGGTCATCAAATTAATTTTTGAAATTTAACCAATTTTGTCTCTTGTTTTGTAACTGGACTTAGTTTGAGGTTTTGTATGGCAGAGTGCTAGGGATGTATGAATAAATGCCTCTTGAAAGGATGTATGATAGGTATAACTAATATCCAATTGCTGAAGTAGATATCAAAATATTTAATTTTGGCTCTTTCGTCTTTCATTTTTTGAAACATGAATAGTAGTTCTGTTTAGAAAGAACACTTTTTCTTCTAACTCATAAAATCTTAAAACTATTTTGTATATTTTGTATAGACAAGTTTTGAGTAGTATTTAGCTCTACCATAGACTTTGAACTTACATATTTTTTAGCTCAAATTTCTCCACTTACAATTAAGTGATGAATTATAAATTTAACATTTTAGTTAAAGTAATTTTAGAATTTGCATGCTGTAGTTAATTAAGTTTCCTATTGGAATTTCATGGATTAGACTTAGCACGCGTGCACTTTCCTTGCTTTGACTCTTGGATTTGACTCTATAGGACTTAGTTTCCTCATTTTTAGATTTTCCTATCCGCTTCTGTGTCCGGAAAGTCAGTGGAGTTGTGCCGACCACAGTTAAGTGTGATATTTTTTTCCCTTGACACGTCTCTATTGTAGAGCGTGCAAGCTCTTTTTTGGATACTCATGTCTGGAAGTCTGGTGGTGTTGCGCCAGTCATGATGTTTTTCCTTTTAGAAACCTTCTGTGTCCGGAAAGTCAGTGGAGTTGTGCCGACCACAGTATGTTGTATTTTTTCTTAGATACGACTCTATCATAGAGCGTCCAAGTTTTTTGATACCCATGTTTGGAAGGGTAGTGTTTAGCCAGATATGGAGTTATCGTTCTTCGTAGCGTTTAATCAGTGGCTGATTTGCCTACTGAATTTCAGTTTACTTAGTTAAACGTTTGTTAGAAATTTTACTTGTCTAGCTTGAGTCAGCGGCGAAGGTGCCTAGCTGATCTCTTGGTCTTTTTTGACAGGTTATGCAAGTAAGATTTTGAGTTTCATTTAGCTATTTTGATTTAACTTTAAGAAACATTATTTGGCTAAGCTTGAGTCAGCGGCGCAGGTGCCTAGCTGATCTCTTGTGCTCCTTGACACGCTTGTCAAATAAGTTTTTTGTTTAAAATTTTCGCATGTTTAACTTGGTAATAATAACTTTTGAATAGTTTAGAGTCAGCGGCGAATGTGCCTAGCTGAGCTTTGGTCCTTGGTGACAGGCTATTTCAAATAGTTTAGTTTAATGTTTTTGATAATTTTACTTGTTTAGCTTCGAGTCAGTGGCGAAGGTGCCTAACTGATCTTGTTATCCTTAGCGGTGGGGTAAGCAAGTAACATTATGTAGTTTCTATTCTATGAAAGTAGAGTTAAATAATTAGCAGTTGTTAGACTTAGTGTAAGATATTTGTATATTCTTTGTCTATTAATTTAATTATTTCTACTGTTTTACCGTAGGCCTCGATGCATCTGTTTTCAGCGTCGGTCATGCGAATTCAGGTGATGCCAAGGTAGAGCAGTAACTTGGTATCTTAGATCGGGATTCCTTGTCTTATTTGAAATAATCATCTGGAAGCTTTTAAGCTTGTTATTGTTATGGCTTTGGACATAGAGTTCAATCTTCATAATTATGTATTGGCTTTCACTTTTGGAATATTTGATGATAGAGTTTGAAGTTTGCAATCTTGCATGCTTTGAATTTAGTTTTAGAGCTTTGGTTTTGGTTCAGGAACATCTTCTTGAGGTTTCCCAGCCTTATTTTTTTCCCTTTGAATGTAGAGTCATAAATTAAAACTTTGTTGTCTTTTAAACTTTTGATAGAGCTTTAGTGCTTTATTTTTTTTTCGGGAAAGGGTGAATTGTAGTGTTGTATTCCCAACACTACAACCAAATTGGATCGATTTGACAGATCCTTTAAGAAATCTTTAACTTTAGGGTAGTTTCAGCCACACCTGTCACAGATTGTCCCAAAATTGAGGTAGGTGTTATTTTTATTTGGTTTATCAGACGCTTAAGAGGCTGAATAGGCTTGATTCCATGCCCAAGAATCATGTTAATGTAATTAGAAAAAAACATTTTTCACTTCCCTTTCGTCATCCCATCGAAAAAGATGGCTTGAAATTTAAAATTAAAGTAATCTGAGAAAATCTCATTGTGCTCAGTGTTAAAATGGCATAAAGAACCACATTTCGATTCACCAAATGGTGATTTACAATAAAATGTATTGATTTCGGAAAAAACGGTGAGTTTTTACCATTATTTGTTTTTCAACCTTTTGGTATTTAAAATTTTTATTTGAGATATAACTTGTGGTTTTCTTGTTTTAGCCGCGAGGCGTTTTTTTTTATATCCTTTATATAATACATATTTGTAATCCTCCTATGGATTAAAACTATCGACATTTACGCATCGCATTTCGGCATGCTGAAACAAATGTGAAGGCACGCGGTGCCGGCCGCCATGTGGGTCCCGCCATAAGTTTCGTTTGCGTTTTTAACTATTTTTCGTCCATAAACGGTCAGTGGAAAACTTTATTATACCGCAAGATGCACCAACGTCAAATAATTTTGGGACTTTAGTTTTTTTAATATGGAAGTGTAATTTACTCGCCCTTCTGGCCTATTAGTTTAATTTTTTTTTGAAAGTGGAAGGCGAATGTTGACGCCGAATTATTGCTTTTGGTAGTTAAATTTTAAGAATAAATTTGTACAACTAGCTCATAGAACTTAGTTAAGTTATTTTTGGCATAAGAGTCCGATAACCAAGCTTGCGACGCAATCAGACGAAACTGGGAACCTCTATCAGGTGAGACTTAGTTTTTATTGCCACGTCTGAGTCCCCGGCCTGGATTAAAAAAGTCCAATATTTGTTCTGCTGTCTGAGTTTTGGCTGTTTTGTTTTCTTTAAAAATAGCCTGGCGTCCGAAATTTTATTTGTCATTTCTAATTAAACTTACCATTTTATTTGTATACTTTCACACTACAACCAATCAAAATTAAAAATAGTACAAGGGTTACCAGGGTTAGACGAAATTAAATAGCGATGTGGCCGATATTGATAATCAGTGTCGACTGGACTATATGATTTACTATAAGACGGATTTTTTTACTTCCTTTAAAGATATCTTACATTGAAAAGTAAGTTAAATTAGTTTAATCATATCACCGTAAGTGATGAATAAATACCTCAGGTAGCCAAAGCCGTAATGTTTTTTTTTAATATTGACACAAACAGCACTACCCTGTCTGTGGCAACATTTAAGCGAAATGAATTGTCAAAGTTGTCTCGCGAATTATGGCCACTAGTATAGCTATGCAACTTAACTAACTTAATTAACTCATGAGTTCAAAACGCGTCAGTTACTGTGGTGGTGGTGATCAGTGGCGGATTTACACTTTTTTGTGTGTGTTCGTACAGTGTGGAGGTGAAAGAATTGCATGAATACACATTCCTTGCATAAACATAAAATAAATAAATAAAATAATAAATAAATATTAGGGGACAATCTTACACAAATTGACCTAGTCCCAAACTAAGCAAAGCTTGTACTATGGGTACTAGACGACGATAAACATACTTATATAGATAAATAAATACTTAAATACATAGAAAACATCCATAACTCAGGAACAAATATTCGTGCTCATCACACAAATAAATGCCCTTACCGGGATTCAAACCCAGGACCTCTTGCTTCGTAGGCAGGGTCACTACCAACTAGGCTAAAGCGGTTGTTAAATATCATAAGGTTGCAGATGAGCAAAGTAATTGTTTCAGTTAATTAATGTTGCCTAATCCAATAACTTAGTAAATTAAGGCTTAGTTATTTAATAATAACTTACTGATTCCTTTTTTTAGGTATCAAGAGAAAGGGAGGGCAAACTGGTGGATGGCAGATGTCACTCGCTGACGGCCAGCTATATACGGGAAAGGCATGAACGGGATCCAGAAGTTCCTGTATGTAAGTGTTCCATGTAAACTCCCTTCACCATTATGGTTTAAGATATTTATTTCTCAAAATATACAAAAATCGCTGATAGAGAAATACGTTAATCTTAATGGTAATATCTAAACAGCAAGAAACAAGCTCAGTCCCGCTTTTGGGGAATTGCTCGACTGTGCGACGACGTATGGTAAAATAACGTATTTTCATTAAAGTATCTTCTATTCTCATACATATAAACGTAATTTGCAATTTAAATAAAATGATGAAAATTTAAAAACGTTAAGCTCACTAAAAACGTTATGCTATCACAAAGAAAAATTATAAGGGCCACTTGCACAGTCCAGGGTTAAAAAATTAAATCGTTTACCCTGGGTTAAGAATGACATTTCCATACATTTTGACACTTCGTAACCTTGGATTAGCAGTTAACTCGGAGTTAAGTAGCTAACCCAGGTCCGCGCAAGCCAGCCTAAGTGTAAATATTTAAAAGTTTGTACGGAACCCTCGGTGTGCGAGTCCGACTCGCACTTGACCGGCTTTTTTTTAGTATGTCCCACTTTCAACGGCAAAATCCCACTTTTTTACTCTAAAGGTCTAAGAATCCAGCTTTGCCCGAAAAAAATCTGGCAACGCTGTACGGAACCCTAAAAAATAAGTGTTTCTCCAGGCCAGTTCTACGAGGGCTTCAACCGCGAGGGCAAGGAGTCCATGCTGCCGTACGGCGTGTACACCATGGACGACCTCAAACAGTATGGCGCCGACCGGAACTGGTGCCCCTACTTCCTGTCACGATTTGCTGTTAGTCACCATTTTTATCTATTAACTAGCTTTTGCCCGCGACTCCGTCCGCGTGGAATTAGTAATTTGGGCAGCTTATTTTTTTATCCAATTTGCTTTTTCATCAATTATGGCTCTCCTTAGTTCCTTCCGGAAGAAGTGAAACTTCATAATAAACGAACCCGCTCCCAATCCGCCCCCAACCCGCTCCTAACCCGCCCCCAACCCACTCCCAACCCGCCCCCAACCCGCTCCCAACCCGCTCTCAACCCGCCCCCAACTCGCTCTCAACCCGCCCCCAACCCGCCCCCAACCCGCTCCCAACCCGCTCTAACACTGAAAGAATTTTTCAAATCGGAGCAGTAGTTCCTGAGAATAGCGCGTTCAAACAAACAAAAAAACTCTTCAGCTTTATAATATTAGTATAGATTTAGTAAAAATTAAACTTGTCGGAAATATCTGTGCATCACGGCTCCTGGTCATGTGCAGTGGCACGGGCCATCTTATACAACATAGTGACTATATAAATGAGCATTTCTCAAAAAAATGCCACTCTTATTTTTTTTTATATTCCCGACAATCTCATTACATCCTCAGAATCACGAGCTCTTTCCATTCTTGTAGGAGAGAAAAAATGTCAAGAAAATTTCATACATTATTATGTTCTTCCTTTTCGTTACGCCATACAAAGTGTATGGAATAGTAACAAAATAGGGAAAAATAAACTCAGGGACAAAAAAATAGAGGTGGCTTTTTTTTTGAGAAATGCTCAAATAAGTTCCTCGGAGAATTTATGGTAGGTTGTCATTCCAGCATATATGACCCATTTACAGGGCGTGGGTCTCCTCAGAATGCTACACAAGCCCAGTGCCATTTGATTTCTCGCAGATATGTGCAGGTTTCATGTACAGAATCATGGTAATTTCCCACACATAAATTCCAAAAAAATCAGAGTTCAAAGTACAAGCCCAGACTCACTTGAGATTATAGGATTTTCTAGTAATCAAAGCAGGATTAGTTCACCAAATCTTTAATTAACTTCAACGCACAATAACACAGCAAGAAAAACTAGTTAACAAAAGCGAGGGCAGTGTTGCCATCTATACTAAATAATACACAACTTGAGTTAAATTTTGATTTAAGTCTCTAATACTCCCACTAAAATTTAACTCTAAATAGTTATTTAAAAAAAATATTAACCATACAAAATTTGGTCTCTCAGACAGGCAAAAGTTTGAGTAGGTAACGGTTTGGTCAATATGTCAGCTAATTGACCTTTACTTGGAATGTACTTAATTTTAATTAACCCCAACTCAACCTTTTCTCTTATGAAATTATACTTCACATCCACATGCTTTGTTCTCTTATGATATACAGGGTTGCTAATCAGTTTGATTGCACTTTGATTATCAACATTTAATGTTATACAATTATAATTTTCACCTAAGTCTGACATTAGTTGTTGTAACCACAATATTTCCTTGGCGGATTCACATGCAGCAACAAATTCTGCCTCTGTTGTGGAGAGAGCGATGGTCTTCTGTTTTTGACTAGACCATGTGATTGGTCCTCCATTCATCATAAAAATGTATCCTGTAGTTGATTTGCGAGTGTCTGCATCACTTGCATAGTCTGAATCTGAGTATCCAACAAGACCATTACTTTCTCCAAATTTTATGCCTAATTTTTTACTGTTTATTAGGTATCTAATTACTCGTTTAACAGCATTTACATGTTGTTCACTAGGATTGTTTACATATCTACTCAATAAATTGACAGAAAACGAAATATCAGGCCTTGAAACAGAACTTAAAAATAATAAACAACCTATAGCTTCTCTGTACGGAAATTTAACAACATTTCCATCTACATTCTTTGTAATAATAACATTGACATCTGCTGGAGTATTAGCTGAATTTGCATCACTCATGCCAAACTTCTCGATAATTTGGTTTATGTAATTTTCTTGATGGATAAAAATACCATCACTTACTCTCTCAATTTGCATGCCAACAAAATATTTTAATTTTAATTCTTTTATTTTGAAAGCTTGTTTTAAATACTCTATTATTTCTTTAATAATCTTCCCATTTGATGAGAGCACAAGAGCATCATCAACATATATTATTAGAAATACTTTAGTCTGCTTAAAAAAACCAACATAAACACAATTATCCGCTTGAGATTGTACAAAACCATATTTTGTTAAAAACTCAGTAAATCTTTTATTCCAGCACCGAGATGCCTGCTTCAAACCATACAATGATTTATTTAATTTTAATACAATATCATCTTTCATTATCAAACCTTCAGGTATATCGATAAAAATGTCCTCCTCGAGATATCCATTTAAAAAAGCAGTTTTAACGTCAAATTGCTGAATCTCTCTTCAACAAAGCTGCCAAGTCCTGCAAAAAGGTCATGCAGAAAGCGCGATTCCTCCATGTTGGTCGTATTGGTGCCAAACTTGCTTCCTACCCCTCTGGGAGTAAAGCGTTCTGGTCTTTGGCTAAATCGGTGGAGTCCAATTTCTGTCGCCCGTCACTGCCGCCGTTGCTGAGGTCGGATAAATCGCTAGCTCACACTGCAGTGGAGAAGGCGAATCTGTTTGCTTCTTTATTTGCGGAAAATTCACGCCTCGATGCTGGAAATGCGGTGCCTTCCTCCATACCTCATTGTGGAACTTTTATGCAGGAGGTTAGAATACACCAGAAGGAGGTTTTAAGAGCACTGCGTTCTTTGGACGTGAATAAAGCTAGTGGCCCTGACGGTGTGCCTGCGATTGTCTTGAGGACATGTGCTCCGGAACTGTCTCCTGTTTTGACACGTCTGTACAGGCTTTCTCTCAGGATGGGCCAAGTCCCGGTATCGTGGAAGATTGCCAATGTGCAGCCTGTACCTAAAAAGGGCAGTCGTGCCGACCCGTCAAACTATCGACCTATCGCAATCACCTCCATACTGTGTAAGGTTATGGAGCGTGTATTGAACGCCAAACTCCTGGTATACCTTGAAGGTAATGATCTCCTCAGTGACCGGCAATACGGGTTTCGTCGTAATCGATCTACTGGGGACCTCCTGGTATATGCCACTCACCTTTGGGGCGAGGCTGTTGAGAAACATGGTGAGGCTCTTGCTGTGTCTCTTGACATTTCCAAGGCGTTCGATAGGGTCTGGCACGAGGGCCTTCTTGGCAAACTCTCTGCGTATGGGATCCCTGCTGTCCTTTGCTCTTGGATCTCTGATTTCCTGAGGCATCGATCTATACGAGTCGTCATTGACGGGTGCTCGTCGGATCTCATGACCATTAATGCTGGGGTGCCTCAGGGATCGGTTCTCTCTGCTACTCTTTTTCTGCTGCACATCAACGATTTGCTCATACCCGGTATCTATGGGTACGCCGATGACAGCACAGTCACAGAGAGGTACCTATCTAACAGCCGAGCCAGTGGGGACGAGATCGGTTCACTCAGGGAGGCTATGGTACAGCGGACGAATAAGACCTTGGAGGCCGTGTCCGAATGGGGATCGGCCAACTTGGTCCAGTTTAATGCTGCCAAGACACAGGCGTGTCTGTTCACCGCAAAGCGGAGTCCATTCACCTTGGCTCCTACTTTCCAAAATGTATCCTTACCACCCAAAGACCACCTTGAGCTTCTTGGGCTGAGCGTGCCTTCTAATCTCAACTTCGGCGCGGCCATTGAGTCCAGGGCGAAAACTGCTGCTAAGAAACTTGGTATCTTATATAAGGTGGGACGGTATTTCACGCAGGAGCAACTTTTTACCTTATACAAAGCACAGATAAGATCATGTATGGAATACTGCTGCCACCTTTGGGACGGTTCTGCCAAGTATCAGTTGGCGGCGTTGGATTCGGTGGAGCATCGAGCCCGAAGACTCATTGGTGATAGTCCGACAATCGGTGGTAGGCTACAGAGCCTCGAGCACCGACGTCGAGTTGCTTGTCTTTCTGTTTTTTATCGGATACATTTTGGAGAGTGTGCGCTGGAATTACATGATTTAATTCCTCCATCTCCATTTCACCAACGGACATCCAGGCGGGGGGAGCGTCTTCATCCTTATGTGGTTAGTATTCCAGTAGCCCGTACGAAGCGGTTCGCGTCTTCCTTCCTAATGCGAACTGCTAAAGAATGGAATTCGCTCCCGTCGTCTGTATTTCCTGTTAAATACAACCTGGGTCTCTTCAAGGCTAGAGTGAATAGGCTGTTACTGAACCAGTGAGGTACACCTTTGGCTTCATCTACACTTTCCATCAGGTGAGATAGTGGTCAATCACGGGTCAGTTTTTTGTAAAAAAAAAAAAAAAAAAAAAAAAATCTCTAAATTATATTTTGCAGCAATAGAAAACATTATTCTAATAGAATCATAACGGGTAGTAGGCGAAAATATTTCTTGATAGTCAATATCCTTGATCTGATTAAACCCTCTTGCACACAAACGAGCTTTGTAGCGTTCAATTTCATTATTCTCATTTTTCTTCACAGTAAAAACCCATTTTGTGCTAAGGGTTCGCTGACCAGACTGTTTAACTGGAGTCCACGTATTGTTTTCTTCACGGAACAGAAAAAACTAGTGGAAGTGCCATGAGTCCCGTTTTGTATCGAAACCAGGTGTGGCAAAACTCACACATACACACACATGCAATACATTGAAATCTTAGCAATCATTGGTCGTAGCTTCTATTCAAAAAAGTCATAAATTCTGAATCCGGTAACACATTTTAAACTTTACTACCATGGTATAACGTTGAGAGTAAATTACAAGGGCACGTAAGTAAAATTGCATACAAAGTGCTGCCGTCTTTCATCGAGTAGCTGAATTAAAATGACAGGTGTCAAAGTAAAGTTCTGCTACACGCCGTCAGAGGTCGTTAAAATATTCCATTGAATAATGAACTCTATGAGATAGGGTTTGGGTTCATCACGACTGAAAAATAATATTCGTCAAGGATCGTAAATCATCGTAAATACTAGTGGTGGGCAGAGTACATTTTATGAAAATATCGATGTAATTCATAGGTCAATAATCTCTATCTAATATATAAAAATCTCGTGTCACGGTGTTTGTTACCGAACTCCTCCGAAATGACTTGACCGATCTTTATGAAACTTTTTTCTCTGTATTCCGTAGGTCTGAGAATAGGTCGTAGGCTATTTTTAGGGTTCCGTACCCAAAGGGTAAAACCGGGAACCCTACTACTGAGGCTCCGCTATCCGTCCGTCTGTCTGACTGTCTGTCTGTCACCAGGCTGTATCTCGGGAACCGTGATAGCTAGAGAATTGATATTTTCACAGATGATGTATTTCGGTTGCCGCTATAACAACAAATACTAAAAAATGGAATAAAATAAATATTTAAGGGGGCTCCCATACAACAAAAGTGATTTTTATAGATAATTACACGGAACCCTTCTTGCGCGAGTCCGACTAGCACTTGGCCGGTTTTTTTTTCTAAGACATAAGAAAACACCGTGTAGATTAGTTTTAATTTTTATGCCCGACAACTAGGAAACGGAATGAAAATTCAACTTAAAGGCCACCACAAACTGGGAATAAAATATACGGTGACACACACTGGCAGCGCGGAACACTGTATTTGATTCACTGTTATTAACCGCGCTGTTGCGTCAGCGCCCTGCGCTCCCGGTTTGTTGTGGCCTTAACACTGAATACTCAGAAATAAACATCGATAATTTTATCGACAACACCTCCGCTCTTTGCGAGTAGCGGAATGTTCCGGTCTCACAAAGTTCTGTGACACAGACAAAAATCGACGTTATCGTATTAGAATAAAGTCTATTTTTATACTACGCATTTCTATAAAATGTCATACGGAATAGAAAAAATATAAATTAATCTAAATTAAAATGAAATACTACTTTCCGATGATACGAAATACCACAATGGGTGACGTTTTTGGTGCGGCTATCATTTTTACACTCTAAAACTGAACAATAAGGCATATTGCCTCAACTTTTCTCTATAATTGTCGTTTTGATTGCACAATCGCCCGACACAAGCCTCTGCGCGCAACTGAGCCGGTTGCGCGCAAGTTATGCGGAACTCCGCATCATTGTGCCACACTCGACATGACTGCATAACACTTCTATAGTTTTTTCTGTTCTGTGGTTTTCTTCATGTGCAGATAATTCTTCTTTAATGGCCTTAGACCATTCATCTTTATGTGGACAATTCAGTGCTTCGGCATATGTTTGAGGCAATGACAACTCCACAAGATTTGCTTCCAAATTTCTTCTAATTCGTGGTCTCTAATTTATAACCCGTGCCGAGCTATCTGGTTCTATTTCTTGAGAAGGTTCATAAGTTGGGTCATCACTGTTGCCACTATTACAACTCAACAAGCTGTCTTCACTTCCTGTTGGTGAATGCATAGTTAGAGTATTTTCCATATTAATGGCTTCTGCTTGACCTATTTCTGTTTCAGTTTCACTATGAGTAATATCATCACCAATATTAATCTGTGCAATATTCTTTCTTGGGATTGAAATCTGATGTTCGTCAAATATTACATTTCTTGATATTTTTATTTTCTTTGTATTTGTGTCATACATTCTATAGTTGGTATTGTCATATCCAACAAGTATCATTTTACTACTCTTCTTATCCAACTTTGTTCTTAATTGATCTGGAATATGGACATAACCAATACTACCAAACACCTTTACATGGCCTAATTGAGGTTTAATGCCTTCCCACAATTCATAAGGTGTTGTATTGGGAGTTTGTGTAGATGAAGTTCTATTTAATATATATACTGCACAGTTAATAGCTTCACACCACAGCTCAAGTGGGACATCTCGGGCATATAGCATAGAACGTGCACTCTCTACTATGGTTCTATTTTCCCTTTCTGAACGACCATTTTGTTCAGGCGTATATGGGGCTGTACGCTCATGAACAATCCCTTCTCTGTCCAAATATTCTTTAAACATTTTGTTCACATACTCAGCTCCATTATCAGTATGCAAAACTCTGACATTATGCATGAATTTAGTTTTAATCATAGCATTATATTTCTTGAACATTTCCAAGACATCACTTTTATTCTTGATAAAATATACATGCCTGTAACTTGTTGCAGCATCTTTGAACAGTAAAAAATATCTCATACCTTGTATTGAAGGGACGCTCATGGGTCCGCAGACATCGCTATACACAAGGTCACCTGGCTGTAGTTTTCCTCGCTCAGATTTGTGAAATGGGAACTTACACTGCTTCCCATATGCACAAGCTTCACAAATAAAATTAGGTTCCCCATTGTCAATCACTTCTAAACCCCCAACACTTTTGTTTGCACTCATGTTCTTAATTTGTTTTAAATTAATATGTCCTAACCTTTCATGCCATATTTTAATGTCACTTTGATTATGTTGAACCAAGTTACATGTATCTGGAACCACTGTTCTAATGTTCAACATATACAAGTTATTTTCTGTAATATTTGCACTCATTACCACTTTATTGTTTTTATAAATCAAGGCACATTTATCTTTCTTGACAATAGAATAGGATTTCCGTGTAATCACACCCTCTGAAAATAAGTTTCTTCTCAAACTTGGAACATATAAAACTCCTTCAAGCTCACTAGTCTCCCACTGTCCATTGACAAGCCGTTTTATCAATACTTTGCCAATACCAGATACTTCAATTGATTGTGTATTTCCCAATGTCAATGACTTTTGTTTGCACTCAAAAAGTTCCATGAAGAAATCCTTCCTGTAGGTCATATGGGCGGAAGCTCCACTATCTAGGAACCAAGTATTCTCTTCATTATTACATGCATTATTCTCCACATAAAACGCTAACATATTTGGATCGTCTTGTTGAGGTTTTGTAGACTTGGATTTTCTTGGGTACCGGCATTCTCTAGAAAAATTACCCCTTTTTCCACAATTATAACATTCATATCTATGTTTGGTCATTTTATTTTGATTTGTGCTGCTACCACCCGGCACTTGTTCATTTTGTTTAGGTTTAGGCTTCCATCCTTTATTAGCAACAAGGAGAGCTGTTTCTTGTTCTTCCTCACAGGCTAAACTCGCCTCTTCATCTAACAGACGTGCAGTTAAATTAACAATAGTCTGTTGCTTTGGATCTAATGACATCCAGGCCTGTCGCAATGACCTATACTTTGGTGGCAATGTTCCTAATATTTTTGTTATTATGGCCATTTCACTGACACTCTCACCACTTTCTTTTAATTGTTTAGCCAAAGTTTCTATTTTTGAGATGTGTTGGGCTACACTGTCACCGGGCGACATTTTGTATTGATAAAATTTCTCATGAATCAACATTTTACACATTTCACTCTTTTGCTCGTATATTGATTCAAGCTTCGACATTATTTCCATTGCAGTTTCGCAATTCTCTATCAATGTAATTTGTTTGAAATCCATTGAAGACGTTATGATAAACATCGCCATGCCATCATTTTTCGACCATTCACTATAGTTAATTTCCGGTTTTGGTTGCGCAATATCAATTCCTTTAGCCTTTAAAGCGCATTTTATTTGAAATTTCCACTGTCGGAAATTATTTCCATCGAATTTTTCAAGATTCATTGAACGCGCGGCGTCCATTTTGAGGTTATTTTGCCAAAGACTTTTCAACGACGATTGTAACTTTTTCTTTGCAGATTTCTTCTGTACTTCTAATTCCAGAGTATCCTGGGCCCATAACCACTTGAGATTATAGGATTTTCTAGTAATCAAAGCAGGATTAGTTCACCAAATCTTTAATTAACTTCAACGCACAATAACACAGCAAGAAAAACTAGTTAACAAAAGCGAGGGCAGTGTTGCCATCTATACTAAATAATACACAACTTGAGTTAAATTTTGTTTTAAGTCTCTAATAGACTCGAACCCACGTCCCTCAGCTTGAGATCACTAATATACGTCCCACTGCAGGGCACAAAATCCTCTTAGAATTCGAGGGCTGATGCTGTAGTTCCCACGCGGGCTCTACGCCGATTGGGAACTACACACACACCATTGGACTGCTTCAGAAGCCATAGGTCAAATCACTAGACTACCACTTGTAGGATGCATGGCCACTAGCTAACTTTTGTTCCCACAGATAATCCACGCCGAAATCGTCGTCTACTCGTACCATTACCTCCTGGACCCGAAGATAGCCGAAGTGGTGTCGAAGGAGCTGAACAAGGAAGCGGTGGTGGTGTTCGACGAGGCCCACAACATCGATAACGTGTGTATCGACTCACTCAGCGTCAAGATCACGCGAAGGACCATCGATAAGAGCATCAGTGCGCTGGCGAATCTGGAGAAGGCTGTGGCTCAGTGAGTTGGACTTTATCATTCCAACCTATATAGGTCATCATTTGAGCCGTAGGACGTCCACTGCTGGACATTGGCCTCCCTCACCGACGGCCAATCATTACGGTTGGAGCGAGCGAACTCCAAAAAAACCGGCCAAGTGCGAGTCGGACTCGAGGGTTCCGTACAAATTTATATGTGTCGCGAATGATCGCGATTAACACTTGCTGGTGAGTTCCTTATAATATTTCTGAACGTAACGTCGATAACTGGCAACACTAGTTGTGACGTAGTTAGTCTGGAGATGGATGGAAGGATGAACGTTCGGCCAACGGCCAAGAGAGATTTGAGTGTTGGTTTGTGCGAAGCAGATGGTTAATTATACCCTAACTTGGTGAGTGCTTACAAATCCTAATTAGTAAAGTAATAATATTGAGATATAGATGAAAAGAGCATTGAACTTAGCTGGAGGTTTGGGTTGATCTATGGGGAATGGAGGAGGATCACCATGGGGCCTTCGGGCCCCTGTTCTGTGTCTCGCTCATGGCAACAGGTGTACCCGTCTAATGAGAGGATCCTACCACTATGTGGCTCTCGGGTATATTTGTAGTGTTGGTAGCGTTACACAGATAGTTTGAAGGTAGCTGTAAATTGCCTTAGCGCAATCATACATCACTATATCTCTTTATTATCACGAATGAGACTTTGTGGGGCATGAGAATCGATATTATATTGAACCAAGGCTATCCGACATTATGACTATATATGTAGGATACAACTAAATCCCCCACAATATGTATCTATGAACATCCAGTCTTCAGAAGCTGAAAACTTGTCACATACTTCTCCTATTATATATATCCCAACACGAAACTACAGACCTGGCTGGTGAGTAGCGGGGCTAAATGAACCCATGAATTTTCAAGATTCTGAGTACACGGAAAGCACCCTGTAGGTAGTGTAGGTTTGGATTCCCTTGCGAGTGTCGAAAATTTGCGGCATAAATGGCTGTATCTTTTGATTGCGTAGGCTTAGAAGTTTGTTTTTTTTTCACATTCATTTGCATGTTTGAGAAAAGCAAGCCTCTGCCGCGAACAGGGATTGTCCAATCCGCTATTTCGCGGCCTTTGCAATGTACTTTTATTGGTTTTTGAGTTAGTTAAATACTGATCATTCTGTTGTAGGATCCGCGAAGAAGACGCGGCGCGGCTGACGGCGGAGTACGAACAAATGGTGGAAGGGCTGAGAGAGGCGCAGGTCGCCAGGGAAACGGACATGATACTGGGGAACCCGATACTGCCTGACGAAGTGCTCAACGGTAAGATTAGTCTTGATGACGCCAGTACCTCTACCATGAGTTACACTAGTTTACAGTGACCGTACTCGCTAGCGACGGCGTAAATGATTTGTATGGAGAATTGTGTCCAGCGCCTCTAGCGGTCACTTACGGAAGTACAATTCTCCATACGAATCATTTACGCCGTCGCTAGCGAGTACGGTCACTGTAAACTAGTGTAACTCATGGTAGAGGTACAGGGATTCACTGGGGGCTAAATGCACGACAAGTGTCGCCAGCGGCGTCGAGCGAAGTGGCAGAACATTGTCGAACTTCGCTCGACATGTTCGGCGGCATTATTAACATGGGCACATTATGTCGACCGAAGACAAGCCACGTTGCGCCACTTCAATCTGCGTTAAATGGTGACGTAGGTCGCCTGAGAGACGGATGTGATACTGGGGAACCCGATACTGCCTGACGAAGTGCTCAACGGTAAGATTGGTTTTGATCATCAAGCCAGAGATTCACTGGGGTTTAAATACACGACAATGTCGCCAGCGGCGTCGAGCGAAGTGGCAGAACATTGTCGGACTTCGCTCGACATGTTCGACGATGTTATTTACATGGGCACATTATGTCGACCGAAGACAAGCCACGTTGCGCCATTTCAATCTGCGTTAAATGGTGACGTAGGGCGCCAGGGAGACGGATGTGATACTGGGGAACCCGATACTGTCTGGCGAATTGCTCAACAGTAAGATTGGTCTGTCAGATAATCAGGTGCGGGTAATAGTAAGTAAAGGTTCTTTTCCGCCAACTGAGGCGTGCGTGGCGAGACGAGGTGGGATGAGAATTGAAATCGTGGCGACCTATTTCCAGCCGCTTGTGCCTAAAATACTGCCAGACGTTTTGGATGTTTCTTGTGTTGGTGTGAATAATAATAATAATTATTATTATTTATTTCAGAACAAGTCCATATTGTGTTAGTTTACATGGCTATGTTAGTTATTAAGTAAAATAGGGCTTGTTACTACATAGATAGATGTATTTTCTTGCTTTCAAAGCTACGGGTCATAGCTAGTAGGTATATAAAGAAATTTCCGTTTTCCTAAAATGTATCTTTTCCAAAATGTCTGTTTTTGCATAATATGTCACGTCTTTTCTATAGTAAGACATGACATATTATGAAAAAGCAGACATCTTGGGAAAGATACATTTTAGGAAAACGGACATTTCAGGCCTGAGCCGAAGATATGATGTGATTTTAAAGCTTCATTATACACCTTGAATGTCACAGAGGTGGTTCCGGGCAATATTCGCAACGCGGAGCACTTCCTGGGCTTCTTGCGCCGCTTCATCGAGTACCTCAAGACGAGGCTCCGCGCACAACACGTCGTGCAGGAGTCTCCCGCAGGTGAGACAATTGACGAGATTTCGTTTTTTTGACACCTGAAAATTACTACAGGAATCGAAAGAACTTCGCCTCCTGAACACGGAATAGTACATTATTGTCGTGGCCTGGAAGTAGGCAATTGCTGGCTGAGTATGAGTATTAAACGGACGAGCTTGCGAATACGAAGCCAGCAATTGCTATTCCAGCCGAGACTAATATAAAGCTTTTCTCAAAAATGGTGAAGGAAAAAATAGAACAAACTTTCATTAACTTAAATATGTAGGTATAAAGAATTGCAAATCACTTAAAATTAAATGTCATTAAACCCTTTCCCGTCTTTTTTCATTAAAAAAAGCTGCAGGTGTATTTTTCTGCCGAAAACACCACAAGCTGTTTCAAACACAATAAAAAAGTCTGGAGTTCTAACAAAGCAACTGATACCGGTCATTTGAGTTGGCTGTATACGAATAGTGCCAACTTATTACCATGGCCGTTTTAACTTTTTAAAAAGTTAGAGACTCGACAATAATGGAATTTGTATGCGACATTGTTGTCGAGTTTATCGAGCCTGCAATGTTTTTAACTTTTTAATTTTTTTACTGACCATAAACTATGCACTTCACATTCTGATATGTAAAGAATAATGTCAACTTTACGGATATTTTTGAGAAAAAATATTTATTGTAATTTATTTCTCCATATTTAAAAAAATACAACAAATTTAAAAAACATATATGTACTTACCAATACTGCCACAGAATAGATATGTTTCCTTTACCCTTTTCACTAGAAAAAAGAGCTGTCATAATTTTAAACGAGTAGATCCGCTGAAACGAGAAACTTTATGACAGCTCTTTTTTTTTCTAGTGAAAAGGGTAAAGGAAACATATCTATTCTGAGGCAGTATTGGTAAGTACATATATGTTTTTTAATTTGTTGTATTATTTAAATATTATGGAGAAATAAATTATAATAAATATTTTTCCGTGTTCAGGAGGCGAAACTCTTTCGATTCCTGTAGTAATTTTTAGGTGTTAAAAAAATGAAAGGTTGTCAATTGGCCATAGCCACCCAGCACCGAAAGTGGGTAAGGCTGCGAAGGGCTTCAACCAAAGGGTTTTATAATAAAATACCAAAAACTAAAACCGGACAAACACGTACAAAGTTCAAATCCATCAAAGTCAAAGTCAAAATTCTTTATTCAGGGGCTGTTTCACCACCTTATTGTCAAACTACTGGTTACGTAACCAATGAATACACTAAGTACTGCACTAATCTGTCGGCCAATTTTTTTTCAGTTTCACCACTCCGGTCCTGTGCAAACTAAGTACCACTTAACTAATCGTCGGTTTAACAAAAAGTCGGAATAGCAACGTCCCATTTCACGACCACGGGTTCCTGTTCGCATATTTTCGTTCAAAGAGTCGCTCATTATTAAAGCAAAATAAATCGTAAACTATGTAATTTTTAAACACATCTATTTTTTTGCATAAACAAATGTGTAACATTATAATTAATCCAAAAACGGTATTTATTTACGATACTTTGGTTAACAATAACAAAGAAAAATAAAATCACGTAAAACGAATCGAAAAGTGGCGCCAAACCCTTTGACAGATTAACTTTTTTTTTTTAATGGCGATGTACTAGTTCAGGTAGAACAAACGATTGTGCCACTGAAAAAGTCTGTAATTAAAAAATATTACGAAATTTTGGATTTATTTTTAAATACTAAAAGCGTACCTATATTATTTATTCAAAACTTGATATTTAAATTCTCGTTTGCAATTTAGCATGACTTCTTTCTTTAAAAAATAAAAAATACTTTGATTTATTTTTCTGAAACCGGCTGAAGGGCTCTCCAACCATGGCTACAAAAAAATATACTAACTAATTAAAAAGATATGTGACGGATAAAAATGCTAAATGCCACCTGATCTGATGGTCAAATTAAGAAATAGTTTGTCCGTCACATAGCGCTAATCAAGACTGGTGAAACAGAAATTTTTATTCCATGTGACAAATAAGGTTATGATCAAGATAATCCGAACTTAAAAAAAAGTGGTGAAACAGCCCCTCAATGTCGAAGAATCTACTACCGGTTCGGAAAACCCCTGTCGAGAAGAAACCGGCAAGATACTCAACAAGGTATATTTTTTCAAACAGATTTACATTGTTATTAAATACTACCTACATCTACATCTACTACTATACAGCTACTAAAGTATTT
Source organism: Archips xylosteana (assembly GCA_947563465.1). Taxonomy (NCBI): domain Eukaryota; kingdom Metazoa; phylum Arthropoda; class Insecta; order Lepidoptera; family Tortricidae; genus Archips; species Archips xylosteana. The sequence continues at coordinate 2,744,397 of OX387360.1, forward strand.
AATACAAGTAAATTTTTTAACACAGTAGATACGCTATTTGAGACTAGAGATCGCCGATGCGGATCGGAATTATTTCCAAACATCCCTGTTCATGATATGTGTATGTTATTAATTTTATAGTATGCCTTATCGTCAAGAAAACATTAATATCTAAGTCGTAGTATAAAACTAATGAATATACCATGGACGGGAGCCGTTCAATAGTCATACAAACTTTTGCATAATTTATCATTTGTCAGAAATTATCATTTTGCATAATTCTTTTTTTCTCAGAAACCATTAATTATTCAGGAATTTTGAAATGATTATCCTGTAGGACTCTATAGGTTAAATTAGGTTTGTTTTATAACAATTCTGTACAATTAATGGATTCAGAGTAATTAAGAGTTACGCAAAATGATAATTTCTGACAAATGATAACTTCGGACAATTGTTGTTATGACGAACATTACACATCCACCATGGACACGCCCACTGCTATTTTAACAAGCTGATCCTATGCGCGAATGTAATTATGGATGACCCTATTTTGTTTTAGTGCGTGACACCTTGTTTAAGTTTAAGCTTAAACATACCTATAATCAGTCACTATCTGTGAGATCCTGTAATTGGCTCTGTGTTACTATTGTTAATGGGTCGATCAACTTTTCTTTGTCACTCATTGCTATAGTGACGGTCTCCTGAGTAACTCTTTAAACCTGTAAGTTTATCTGATTAAAATTTGCCAAACATGCATTTTTGTGGTAGTTTTAAACCCCTTCTACAATTGGTCATCTAATAAGCATGTTAGTTAATGTGACACAACATTTCTTCTAAACCAACTGTACTACTTTTGTCCCCTCGCTGACGGGACAGAATAACAACAAGAAATAGTTTATCCACCCTAATACCTATAGTACCTGGGCGACCGAGCTCTGCTCGGGCAGAAACTCGGTACCAAGCGTTTTCCCAGAGATAAGACCAAGCTAGATCAATTTTTCATCCCCGAAAACCCCCAAATACCAAATTTCATCGAAATCGTTGGAACCGTTTCCGAGATCCTGATTATATACACCGGAGGGGTGGGGGGGGGGTTGAGAGGGGGGGGAGGGGATGCGGGGGAGGGAGCGCGGGGGTATTAAAGGGGGGATGAAAATTTCATTGATTTTGCCGTAGGATGCACCGTTTTCAAGATATTTGACAAAAACACCGGAGGGGGTGGAGGGGTGAGTCACGTTAAACTATCGTCCGTAAACCGACTTTACAGACAACCGGCTTTTCCTGTTCTGTGTGCTCCCAATAGGGAACGTGCACATAGACGGTGCTGCCAACTGGTGCCATAAGGGTGCCATCAATTTGAATGTTTTACCTTGATAAGTTTGTTTTACTGTCCGCATAGTGTCTCTTCTGTCGCATTAGTGCTGCCGCCTATAGTTACTGCACGTTCCCTATAATACTTTTTCTAACAAAAAAGTAACTTTTTCTTGCAAAAAAATAACTTTTTCTCACAAAAAAGTAACTTTTTCTCACAAAAGAAGAAACTTGACGTTTTCTCATAAAAAATAAACTTAAAAAAAGAACTAAAAATCTTGAAAAAAAACGTGGTATCGAACCGAGGTCGGCTGGATCCGCGACCACCCGATTTCTAATGTGCCATTATGATCTGCTCGAAGTCGGCGAAATTTAGCTTTATATTCTAATGCAAACAAAAATAGCCGGAAAACACGAGTAAAAGCGATTTTCTGAAAATGAAACATAGCTAGATCAGTTTTTCATCCCCGAAAACCCCCACATACCAAATTTCATCGAAATCGTTGGAGCCGTTTCCGAGATCCTGATTATATATATACAAGAATTGCTCGTTTAAAGGTATTAGATAGATTATGTTATAAGCTGTTGGTTCTCCTTAATAAATAAATAAATGAATTGTTTGGCTAAAGGTTTCCTAAAAGACGTAGCAGCCCGCGTATGCATCGAGCGCAAGCCGCTCCGCTTCTGCGCTTCCCGACTGTCTTCCCTCATGAGGACTCTGGAGATCCCGGACCCCGGGCAGCTGGGCGCGCTCACGCTGGTGGCACACCTGGCGACCCTGGTCTCCACCTACACCAAGGGGTTCATTGTCATCATAGAGCCCTTCGACGACAAGACGCCGACGGTGTCCAACCCGATACTGCATTTTTCGTGAGTATATGTGTCCAAGACAAGCCAAGGTGACAACCGAAAGACGTCTACTGCTGAACGTAAGTCTCACCGCACGGATTGCCTCGTTGCTATTGTGAACGCCGCGGGAGCATGAAGAGTCCCTGTGACGCTCGCTGGCCGCCTCGGGATGGGACTCCTCTGTCGACACCGCATCGGGTTCGGCTAAAACAGATCGGTCAGCGCCATCCACATCCAACGCGACGACAACAACACAGCAACAACGGCAACAACGGCGACGACAACGCGTGAGTACATGAATTATTAAAGTAATTGATCAAATATACTAGGTGCCAGATAACGCTGCCTAAAAGTTCATTACTCCTCAAGTATTACGTTATCTCAAGTTTAAAAACGACTGTCGCTAAATGAATGAAAATTGTCGCCAAATCAACTTTACGCGGTTATCGTGATACAGGGTTGAGTTCGCTTGCGGTCATTGCAGAGATTGTCAACATTTTCTCACTATTAGATTACACAGATTAGGCAGCGTTATCTGGCACCTAATATAGTCCGAGCCGCTCCGCTTCTGCGCGTCCCGGCTGTCCTCCCTCATGAGGACCCTGGAGATCCCGGACCCCGGGCAGCTGGGCGCGCTCACGCTGGTGGCGCACCTGCCGACCCTGGTCTCCACCTACACCAAGGGGTTCACCGTCATCATAGAGCCCTTCGACGACAAGACGCCTACGGTGTCCAACCCGATACTGCATTTTTCGTGAGTATACAACGTGTATCTACTATCTGGAGACAGACCGAAATTCTGAATAGTTCCTTCTCTGGCATGTTCTAATTTTGTAAAATTATTACACTAGATAAAAAAAAATATATACTTAATTAATACCCACAAACAAATCAGCAATTAATAAATAAATAAATATCATGGGACAATTTACACCAATTGATCTAGTCCCAAAGTAAGCTAGGCAAAGCTTGTGTTATGGGTACTAGGCAACGGATATACATATTTATATAGATAGATACATACAATACGTTTACTTTTAGTTACAGTTTTATATATATATAGATTTACTGGTAAATAAAGTGAAAAGTGAAAAATGCCACTGAGTTTTAATGCATCTTTCCGTATTTTCTTTCGTACTTTATGAATCTTTTTACTTACAACGGACAACAATCGTTACATATAAGTGCAGCGGTTGAAACGCTCCGCGGCCTTACCCAGCTACACTATACGTTTACTTTTAGTTTACCACTGACAGATGGCTTACCTTCATTTCATTTCCAACTTTAACACCATACAAATAAAGTAGCTATTACAAAATCTGTAAACGTGGGTAACAGTTTTCTAAAATTGGCTTTATTTGTAGGTCGTTAAAGTTGAATATGAAATAAAGGCAAACCATCTGCCAGTGGTAAACTTTATGTAATTTTACTGTACTTAAATACATATTAAAGACCCAAGACCCGAGAACACACATTCGTATTTTTCATACAAATATCTGCCCCGACACGGGAATCGAACCCGGGACCTCGAGCTTCATAGTCAGGTTCTCTAACCACTAGGCCATCTGACTGGTAGAAGTAGGAACATACTGTATCAGTTGTTCGCAATAAGTTTTGCAGTATAGAGGTTGATCATGTAGAGATACTCTTTAATTACCAGGTATCTACGTACAGGTCCCAAAATATTAAGTCGTAAATCAATCATTTCTCCGTTAATACGGTGGCATTTAGTGCGAGGCTTTGTATAGTCGGGGTAAGAAAAGGTTCGTCACTTTTCGACTCTATGTCAACGAGTTAAGGTCGAAAAGTGACGAACATTTTCTTACCCCGACTATACATAGCTTAGAAATACCCTAATCAACACGTTCTATTCGTCTATGTCCAGAGGGTAGAGAGACGTTGTGTGTCATAAAAAAAATTGATCAGATAGTCCAAGCCAAGCCAAGGTGAGTCATCATCATCATTTCAACCGAAAGACGTCCACTGCTGAACGTAGGCCTCCTCCAAGATTCGCCAAAAAGATCAGTCCTGCCCCATCCGCAGACTTAACCAGGTCGTTGCTCCAACTTGTCGGAGACCTCTAAACTGCGTCTTCCGATCTGTGGACACCCCTTGACCTTATGGCCCCATCGACCATCAGTTCTACGAGCGATGCGCCTTGCCCACTGCCACTTGAGTCTGGCGATTCTTCGAGCTATGTCCGTGACTTTTGTTTTTGCGCGGATCTCATCATTTCTAATGCGATCCCGCAGAGAAACTCCGAGCATAACCCTCTCAATCGCCCTCTGAGTGACCTTGAGCTTTCTCATGAGGCCCATCGCTTGCTTACCTACTACTATTATAACTATACCTATATATAAGTCTAACTAAAAAACTGGTCGGGTGGATCAAATCCATGTTTTTTTTTCTGTCAGTCTGTAATATTTTTTTTTTGTAGATGCATGGATTCGTCGATCGGAATGCGGCCGATTTTCGCCAGGTTCCAAACTGTCATCATCACGTCAGGTATTTCATACAAATACAACTGCCACATACTTGGCTGGCCGTTAAAAGTGCAACTGAAATATAATAACATTTAAGAGGGTTTATACCTGCTGAGCTGGCAACGTTGCATTTTTGTTGGTTTTTCTCGATTATTCCATAAAAATTGAATGAAAATTAAAAATGTTTTAAATACAAATTGTTCTAATATATAAGTTAATGTGTCTACTGCAATAATAATTCGTGATAAGACTTTTATTTTCTTTAAAAACGAACAAATTATTACCTAACGGTTTTTAAAGAAAATAAAAGTCTTATCACGAATTATTATTGCAGTAGACACATTAACTTATATATTAGAACAATTCGTATTTAAAACATTTTTAAGTTTCATTCAATTTTTATGGAATAATCGAGAAAAACTAACAAAATGCAACGTTGCCAGCTCAGCAGGTATAAACCAAACCCTCTTAAAATAAAGTTTACTAATCCTCAATTTGGGAAAGATTTTAAATGTATAAAATTGTCAGTACACAGGTGACTCCTAAGTCGTGAACAGTAATAGGGTAAAGTACCCAGTTATGCATGCACCAGTGATTGACCACATTAAAGCTGTGTTTCCACCAGAGATGTGCGAGGTAGCTGAGCGGTGCGAGGATGTGTAGCGGGCTCTTTTCAGATAGGCGGGCACATTCCTCGCAACACATCTTTCCCTTCTTTTGTTTTGTATGTACAAAAACCTCGCTCCGCTGAGCCGTTTCCACCAGGGCTGAGCTGATCAAGGATAGGTAAATGAAGTGTTTCTATTGGTTCATGACAAACACATCCCTCGCAACGCATCCTCGCACAGCTCCGGTGGATACGCAGCCAAAGAAATTCATTGTCAAGTGCTGTCTGTCATTTGCGTTTGATTAGCTATACAACCTCTGAGTATTTCGGAATTTACGTGCGAAATTACATTTGAAATTTACCATGAGCTTTATGGTGAAGGGAAACATTGCGAGGAAACCTGCATACACCTGCGAAGAAATTCAATGGTGTGTGTGAAGTTCCCGATCCGCACTGGGCCGCATGGGCACAGCATTCTGCACGAGCTATACAACTTGACTAGGTATAAAGCAATCACAGCACCATTTATTTAGTTAATGCCAATCAAACGCTAAAGCGCTGATAGGATCTCCCGCCACGCCAGTATTAACGATAATCATCCGTCGGGCCCTTGTCAGTGTGAGAGTGCCGGCAGTCCTCGAGCCCAGCGGGCAGGCCAGGGACGACGGCAAGAGGCCTGATGGAATGTCGCTGGTGCCTTGGAGCATGGGTCGGCCGCTAGTTTGGGATGCTACTTGTGTTGATACCCTGGCACCGTCCCATGTTCCAAGCACCAACATCACCGCTGGCGCTGCGGCATCCTCGGCTGAAAGCCTCACAAATATGCCGCCCTAGGAACCAGCTACATGTTTGTGGCGTTTGGCGTTGAAACCTTGGGGCCATGGGGGCCAAGTGCGCGTCGGCTATACAAAGATTTGTCGATGCGCCTACTAGAGGCCCCGGGCGACCAGAGGGCTGGCCACTATTTCGCACAGCGAATAAGTATCGCTATACAGCGGGGAAATACGGCCAGCCTTCTGGGCACCTTGCCCATTGACGGCGATTTAGGCCAAATTTTCTACTTATAGTTTAAGTTTTATTATGTTTGTTATTGTTTTTTGAATTCGAATGAATCAAACGCTTTGATCAATTATAACCGTAGATACACATTGCCGAACAAAATCCCCTTCAAAGAATGTCCGAACTTTTTTATTTGGTTGCGTAACAAATAAAATCATCACCTACACAGAAATTTGAACCTAGTCTTTACTTCATTACAGTCGAATTTCGATAGCGGCAAAACTCCACTTGACAGCTAAACTTGACAATTTCACGCAACGTTCTGAGAAAAAAGAAGGCCACTTTTATCAAAGTGGCGCTCATTTGGCTCGGACATTTTCGGGCGCGCGACTGTGGATCTACAGTTATAATTGATCAAAGATCAAACGCAATGAAATGATAGACAATTAGCACTTGACAATGTTTTTCTGTTAATAGCAGCTTTTTGTATTTTTTTGATGTAGAATTTTCAGGAGGTCTAATTTAAGACTGGGTTTGAATTACAAACTTTTAGAAATTTTGCCAAATTTAGGGTTAAAGTGGTCAATCACTGGTGCATGGGCAGTATCTGGGTACTTTACCCTATTTTTTCCTTACTGTACCTTTACATTCATCCGCCCATGAACGGACGGATAGAATTAACCAAGTTGTTCTGTCGGCCAGGTACCCTATCCCCACTGGACATGTACCCCAAGATCTTGGACTTCAACCCTGTCATCATGAGCTCCTTCACCATGACGCTGGCCCGGCCTTGCATACTGCCAATGGTAACCTACTAATATTTGCTAATATTAAGTTTTTGTGTATGTGCGTGCGTGTTATTTGTTATTCCTTCATGTTAAAACAGCTGGACGAATTTGGGTGAAATTTGATATGTAGCTGGAAGTCTGGAATAACATACAGGATATTTTTTTAATCAGTGCACAAATTTTGATAAGTGATTCAGTATCGTTGGTAGATCACGATTATCTGTTCAAGATTTTTTTTTAAATTTTGAAATTTGGGTTGTTCATAGTGATTCATCCAGTTACTATACTAAAAACAAAAAAAAAAGTGATTAATATTATAACGAAAAATACTGAAATTTGTTATTTTAACGACACTGAATCACATAAGTATTAAAATTTGTGCACTTATTAAAAAATTACCCTGTATAGGGTGCGTGAGGGAGGCTCATATTTTCCGAAAATAATTTTTTATTCTCGGCAATTATTCCATTCCCATATTTTCCCAGTGGCATTTTTCCCTATATTTTATTTTCTGTGGGCATTATTGCTCAAAATTGTTTTTTTCTATTGGCATAGTTCCTCAATCTTTTTTAATCTCAATGGCCTAACCTGTCCTAGAATACTAGGTAGAGGTAACGCCACCAGAGTTGAGGCCACGCACATAACCACATCTCATGTAATGACAGCGGGATTTTGACGTTGTGTTGTCGTTAAACGTCAACACAACGTCAAAATCCCGCTGTCATTACATGAGATGTGGTTGTGTGCTAGGTTAGTTAGTTAGTTTCTTGTGCCCGAAGGGCAAATCGCCCAGAAATAGGAGGTCAGCGATCGATTATCAGCTTTAATCGACAAATATAATAAAAATACTTCTTGGGTAATTAGATAATAGAAAAAAAGAGAACAGTAAAATTACACAGTGATAAATAATAATAATTGGGAAAAATGGCACTGGGAATGGAATAATTGCCACAAAAAAAAATATTTTGCGGAAAATATGAGCCACACTCGGGTGCGTGCCACTGTTTATAAGAATGGCAATCACACAGTGTCAAATGACACTATCGTTCAATGCACTCGTTCGTGCCAGCTTTTGTGAATCGACCTATACTCTAATTTAGTTCTTGTGGACATGAGCTTCCAAAGGGTAAAAACGGAAACCCTATTACTGAGGCTCCGCTGTCCGTCCGTCCGTCCGTCCGTCTGTCACCAGGCTGTATCTCGGGAACTGTGATAGCTAGAGAGTTGAAATTTTCACAGATTATGTATTTCGGTTGCCGCTATAACAACAAATACTAAAAAATGGAATAAAATAAATATTTAAGGGGGCTCCCATACAACAAGCATGATTTTTTTGCTCGTTTTTGCTCGATATTGATAACGGCAACAGATAGAAGCTTGAAATATTCACAGAATATTTAATTATGTATTGACTTTAAAAATAAATCATTAAATTAAAATAAAAACAAATATTTAAGGGGTGCTCCCATATAACAAACGTGATTTTTGTAGATAGTTGTACGGAGCCCTTCGTGCGCGAGTCCGACTCGCACTTGGCCGGTTTTTTTATACAATATAGGTTTGCGTTTGACCACAATCACGCCTGATGGAAAGCGAAGATGAGGCCTACGATGGTGCACGCTCGTCTAGTAAATGGTTTCAACGTGTCTTACAGATAGTCTCCAAAGGCAGTGACCAGGTGACGATATCGTCCAAATACGAGACGCGGGAAGACGTCGCGGTCATCAGGAACTACGGGCAGCTGCTAGTCGAAGTAAGTAGGCACCTTGCCACGGGGCTGGCCCAACGTTGGGCCAATACGGCCAACATGCGACCGACATGTATTACAAGTTGGTTTTTGCGTCCGTAACTGCAGAACTTCTGATAGATATCGAACATTCATCTCGGCATTTGACTAAGTACTATAGGTAACGCCACCAGAGTTGAGATCACGCACACAACCACAACTCATGTAATGACAGCGGGATTTTGACGTTTATTCGTACCGATAGCAAGTTCAACAGACTCAACAGTAAATTACAAGATTGACTAAAAATTTATTCAACCTATTTTGTTAAGAATTATTTAAGAAAATACATTTAGAACAAACAAAACAGAAAAAAAAATATTGTGATCTATTTTATTTAACTCAGACTAGCTTTTGCCCGCGGCTTCGCTCGCGTGTACCATGAGTATTCCAAAGAACCAAGATATCAAGCAAGCAAGCATACAGGCAAGCAAGCAAGCAGGTCCACAATTGACCAAGAAATCGGTGAACATACCTACATAAAAAAATACATAAGGTGGAATGCATTACCCCCCCCTTTTTTAGAAGTCGGTTAAAGAGCCCTTTGCGGCCTATTTACAGTATAAACTTATGCATTTTGAAATTTTAGCTTTTTACAACCAGTAAAACGCAAAATCCCGTTTTTTCCCGTTCCCGTAAGAATTTCGGGAAATGTTTTCTTAATGCTCCCCTACACTCCCCAAGGAACTCACCTGCCAAATTTCAGCTTTCTATGACCAGTAAAACGAAAGATCCCGTTTTTCCCGTTCCCGTGGGAATTTTGGAAAGTCCTCTCTCAATGCTACTCTACACTCCTTAAACAACCTACATGCCGAATTTCAGCTTTCTACGGCCAGTAAAACATAAAGTCCCGTTTTTTCCCGTTCCAGTGGGAATTTTGGAAATCCCTCTCTTAATCCTCCTCAACACTCTCCAAGGAACCCACTTGCCAAATTTCAGCTTTCTATGACCAGTAAAACGAAAAATCCCGTTTTTCCCTTTCCCCTGGGAACTTTGAAAAGTCCTCTCTCAATGCTCCTCTACACTCCCCAAAAAACCTACATGCCGAGTATCAGCTTTCTACGACCAGTAAAACAAAAAGTCCCGTTTTTTCCCGTTCCCGTGGGAATTTTGGAAAGCCCTCTCTCAATCCTCCTCTACACTCCCTAAGCAACCTACATGCCAAATTTTAGCTTTCTACAACCAGTAAAACGAAAAATCCCGTTTTTTCCCGTACCCGTGGGAATTTTGGAAAACCCTCTCTTAATTCTCCTCTACACTCTCCATGCAACCTACATGCCAAATTTCAGCTTTCTATGCCCAGTAAAACGAAAAGTCCCGTTTTTTCCCGTTCCCGTGGGAATTTTGGAAAGTCCTTTCTCAATGCTCCTCTACACTCCCCAAGCAACCTACATGCCGAATTTCAACTTTCTACGACCAGTTAAACGAAAAATTCCGTTTTTCCCGTTCCCGTGGGAATTTTGGAAAGTCCTCTCTTAATGCTCCTCTAAACTCCCCGAGCAACCTACATGCCGAATTTCAACTTTCTACGACCAGTAAGACGAAAAATCCCGTTTTTCCCGTTCCCGTGGGAATTTTGAAAAGTCCTCTCTCAATGCTCCTCTACACTCCCCAAGCAACCTACATGCCGAATTTCAACTTTCTACGACCAGTAAAACGAAAAATCCCGTTTTTTCCCGTTCCCGTGGGAATTTTGAAAAGTCTTCTCTCAAAGCTCCTCTACACTCCTCAAGCAACCTACATGCCGAATTTCAGCTTTCTACGACCAGAAAACGAAAAATCTCGTTTTTTCCTTATCCCGTGGGAATTTCCGAAAATCCTTGAAACAGTTTTTTACTATTATAATTACCTACTTCTATGCCAAATTTGAAGAGTCTAATAATTACAGTTCATAGGATTCCGTTGAACTGAATATATAAATCCCGTTTTTTTCCTTATCCCGTTGGCATTTTAAAAATCCTGAAATTAATGTTTTAACTAATATAATACCTACTTGTGTATCAAATTTGAAGAGTCTAGTTATTATAGTTACAGAGATACGGTCACTCGGAATCGAATATATAAATCCCGTTTTTTCCCGTTCCCGTGAAAATTTTGGAAATTCCTCTCTCAATGCTCCTCTACACTCCCCAAGCAACCTACATGCCGAATTTCAGCTTTCTACGACCAGTAAAACGATAAATCCCGTTTTTTCTTTATCCCGTGGGAATTTCTGAAAATCCTTAAAACTGTTTTTCACTATTATAATTACCTACTTCTATGCCAAATTTGAAGAGTCTATTAATTATAGTTCATAGGATTCCGTTGAACTGAATATATAAATCCCGTTTATTCCTTATCCCGTGAGAATTTTGAAAAATCCTGAAATCGATGTATTCATTATTGTAATACCTACTTGTGTATCAAATTTGAAGAGTCTAGTTATTATAGTTACTGAGATACGGTCACTCGGAATCGAATCTATAAATCCCGTTTTTTCCCGTTCCCGTGGGAATTCCCGAAAATCCTTCCTTAGTGGATGCCTACATTGTATAAGGTATCTATGTGCAAAATTTCAAGTCTTTAGGTTCAGTGGTTTGGGCTGTGCGTTGATATATCAACAGTCAGTCAGTCAGTCAGTCAGTTTAGAATTTTATATATATAGATAAGCATATTTTTCGCATTTTATAAAATACCGATTTTTTTGTTGCGAATATTTCTTATCAGTTTCAAATTGTTTTATTTAAAAGAAAAATTATAATATGCATAGTATTGCGTAGGTATTTCACCTTAAGGTGGAAGCGCACGCTCTAGGCGCGAAATTCAAACTTTTTACAGTTTTTAATTTATTGTGGGTATACGGTGTAACTGTTTAACTTCATATGGTACTTGCGCTTGTAAAACAGTGTTCTTTATATTATTGTGTAAAGCTTTTTAAGAATAAAACTGTTAGCTTGATATAAAAGTTGTCAAACATAGAAATATATATATAGAAATATATAGAAATTCGGACTTTCAACGTTTTGACAACTTGTATTTACCCAAAATTAATTAAAACCTGTAAAAATTTTGAATTTCACGCCTATAGAGCGTGCCGTTCCACCTTAAGATCATAATAATTCACATTTTCATTCACTCATTAATTTCATTCATTCACTACTTTTTTTGCAATCAGTAGTTCATGTAGCTGTGTGTGTAATCGTTCGCCTCAACTCTGGTGGCGTTACCTATAAGTAGGGTTGTGACCGAGCCTCGTCTCTCCCTCCTTACGAAACCTGCGGAACTTTTTTTTATACAATATAGGCTTGCGTTTGACCACAATCACGCCTGATGGAAATCGAAAATGAGGCCTACGATGGAGCACGCTTGCCTAGTAAATGCTCATTCACCCTAGACTTGATATAGGGGAATGAGCAGGAAGAAGGCAGTTGAGTGCGGTGTTGCGCGCGCCCAAGCTGCAAACCGTACAACAAATGGGGCACTGGAACCGGCACGCGCGCTGCACAACTGCTCAGACCCGGCTCCAGAATGGCTTCTATAGGCAACAGGCCGGAACACGACGAGAGACCTATAGGGTGGTGACCAGCCGCGGCCGAAGCCTACCACCGGAGTCGTATCCCTCGTTTAGCATCACCCAGGAGTCACGTGTAGGGTCTCGAGGGTACCTACGGAAACGATTTTTTCCCGCAAGAGATCGAACCTCCGCCTCGGCATCCAACTAAGTACTAAGTAGGGTTGTAACCGAGCTACGCCTCCGCGTCCGCAAAAATTTTTGCGGAGTTGTAACGGAGGTTTATTCACGTCGACATAGAACGCGCGGGGAGCGAAGACCCAAACTGGAGGTGACAAAGCCGCAAAATGCTTTTTCATCACACTTGCTCGTCAATGGTGTTATTCCATGTCTGTATACTAAATGTCAAAGGCCTAAATTGTTCTTAAGGGAGTTATGGATTGACGTACAATTTTTCTACCCAAGGGAGTTCTAACTTTAGTTTTAAAATTTGCAAACAAGTAATTTCAGACTAAGGAGTTTTCAAGTCAGCCAACGTTTTATTTATTATCTTTAAAACTTAGCTATAACCCAAATTTTACAACATAAAACTTATCTACGCGTCATGAAAATTCGTTATTTTTATATTTTAAATTTATAACAAATAGTTTTGCAATAATTTTAGTAATATTTTTTTAAAATGTTGGTAGAATCTGGCCGTATGACCTTTCGAATTCTAAACTAAACACAGTTTACATTATCTATGGTAGATGACTCGAAAAAGTGACAATCTGTATTGGCGGGTAGCCATTATTTTATTCAATTTAAGTGTTTAGAGACAAAATAATTTTATTTTTGGATTTTTTTTTCTCGCAATGTGATGAAAATCATTGTGTGTATCACGGGCAGTAAGGGGATTACAAACTCGAGTCATTAAAAGCCCTCCGCCTTCGGTGTCGGGCTTCTAATAGACCTTCGTTAGTAATCCCCTACTTACGGCCCTAGATGCACAATGTACTATTCCACGCAGATTTTGAAGGAGAAATCAAGCTTTCTCGAGCTAGTGAGATGTAAATGTATTTTTTTGACGTGACAACGTCTAATAAGTCGATGAACGCCGGCTGCATGCACGAAAAAGGATGACGCAATGTAACGTACATGTACTTACAGAGCAGTGAAGGCCAATATGTACAAGAGTGCAGCGAACGCCAGAATGTATTTAATGGGGGGGGGGGGGGGAGTTGAGGGGGGTGCGGGGGTTGAAAATTTCATTCATTTTGCCGTAGGATGCACCGTTTTCAAGATATTTGACAAAACACCGGTTCTCGTCCGATCACCGAGGTTAAGCAACGACGGGCGCGGTCAGTACTTGGATAGGTGACCGCCTGGTTTCATTTTTGTTTTTTGAATGTTTCGCTATGGCGTTGTCACGTTAAACTATCACCCGTAAACCGACTTTACAGACAACCGGTTTTTTATGCAAAAATATTTGTAAATTATGTACCTATAAAGGTAAGTATAGAAAAGTAACTGTTCGTTGTTCGTCAGATCGCTGCGTGCGTGCCGGACGGCGTGGTGTGTTTCTTCACCTCATACTTGTACTTGGAGAGTGTCGTTGGAGCTTGGTATGACCAAGGTACTTATGTTCATATAAATAAACTAGCTAATTTGAATCAGGCGTTACTTTGCGGAGGTCCATATTGATGAACTGTAACAAATACTTTGCTCACCCAGGACCTTATGATAGCTACGTTTATGCAAGAAATCTGCTATGGGAGAGGCCTATGTCCAGCGCAGTGATCATTGTGATCATTAGGCTTTTTAGTTGACAGACATAAATAAATAAATATTAGATGACAATCTTACACAAATCGACCTAGTCCCAAACTAAGCAAAGCTTGTACTATGGGTACTAGACGACGATAAACATACTTATGTAGATAAATAAATACTTAAATACATTGAAAACATCCATAACTCAGGAACAAATATTCGTGCTCATCACACAAATAAATGCCCTTACCGGGATTTGAACCCAGGACCTCTTGCTTCGTAGGCAGGGTCACTACCAACTAGGCTAAAGCGGTCGTGATACTCGTAATATGTGTATTTTCATAACATACAGTTGTGGCCATATAATTAAGAACGATTATTTATTGAGATGATTTTTTCAAAGTAACAAGTATAACTAATTGCCCGTATTTTTTTTATTTCTCTCGGTATTGCGAAACTTTTCCGTACTACCGGTACATTCATTTATGCAACATAGTTGGTTAAAAAATTAATAGAGAAACTTTATACATTCGATCTGAACCTAGTATTAGTACTTACTGGCTGGTCACGTAATTAAGAACGCTGAATAGTTTATTATTTTTTCAAATTTAAATAGAGAACACTGTGTGGCTCTGTGGTTGTAGATTATTATTCGTATAATTTTGGCGCCATTTCGTGCTGTTAAAGTCTTAAAAGTGATTACTTCGTATAAAAACAATGGGGAAAAATAAAAGTTGTGATAAATCTACAAGAGAAGTAATAATAAAACTTCGCGAGAAGAATTGGTCGTATAAAAAGATAGCCGACTATCTGCAATGTTCAAAAACAATGGTTTTCCATGCCGTAAAGCATTTTTCCACGTATCAAACTACTTCAAACGTTCCACGTGGACCTAGACAGAGAAAGTCATCTCGTCGAGATGATCGAAATATCGTTCGTTTGGCAAAACAAAATCCTTTTAAAGGGTCTAATGAGTTGAGAAAAGAATATTTTGGCGAAAACAACCCTTCAGCAATCTCTGCACGCACTATTCGAAGGCGTTTGGTAGAAAATAAGTTGAACGGAAGGATAGCAAGGAAGGTGCCTATGTTGAAACGATGTCATAGGCAAGCCCGACTTGCATTTGCAAGAAGGTATGAAAACTGGACAGTCAGACAGTGGAAAAACGTTCTTTTTTCTGACGAGACAAAAATAAATAGGGTATGTTCTGATGGAAAACGATATGTACGACGCCCTCCGAATAAAGCATTCGACCCAAAGTACACAAAAGTGACATTAAAGCATGGCGGGGGAAATGTGAAAATTTGGGGGTGCTTTTCTGGACATGGCGTTGGACCTGTTAGGCTGATAGAAGGAAACATGGATCAATTCCAATACAAAAATATACTGCAAGAAACAATGTTACCATATGCCGAAGACGTGCTTCCGGTTATTTGGACATTCCAGCACGACAATGATCCAAAGCATACTGCACGCACCGTTAAGGAATTCCTCACATCACAATCAGTTTCTGTCTTAGATTGGCCAGCCAACAGCCCAGATCTTAACCCAATAGAGCATCTTTGGTGCGAAGTCAAGAAAAAGGTTTCATATCGACAGTGTGGCAATTTGAGAGAGCTGTACGACGTTTTCTTAGAAGAATGGAACTCTATTTCTCTTGCGAAATGTCAAAAATTGATAGATTCAATGCCTCGCCGGTGTAAAGCCGTAATTAAAAGCCGTGGACATGCTACTAACTATTAATTTTAATTCAAATGTATTAAATTGCTTTTTTTTTTCTATACCAACTTCACATTAATATGATTTATTTAATCTAAGTTTCATATAAAACAACTCTCGAGCAGTTTAATAAATCGTTCTTAATTATTTGTCCAGCTTCATTACTATTTGAATTTATTAGTATAGAGAACAAATAAAATTTGTAAAAAAAAATGTTAGCAATTATACACTATTATTCTTAATCCCGTTTGCTCTATCCATGTGGCTATTTTATAACATAACTTGTTACTTCTAAGAAGGAACACAACTAGACATGACATGATTTAGATAAAAAAAAATCGGAAACTTCAAATCGTTCTTAATTGTATGACCACCACTGTACGTACGTTATATCTATCCACCTTGTATATCCCGTGGTGGCCTAGTCTAGCTCAAGGCCTCTCAAGAAGAGGGTCGTGTCCACGAGCCAGCCCTCGACCTCTGAGTTTTTCGGAATTTATGTGCGAAATCACATTTGAAATTCACCATGAGCTTTACGGTGAAGGAAAACATCGTGGGAAGAAATTCAATGGTGTGTATGATATTCCGAATTCGCACTGGGCCCGCGTAGGAACTACGCCCCAAGCCCTCTCATTCTGAGAGGAGGCCTGTGTCCTGCAGTAGGGCGTATATAAGCTGGGATGATGATGATGACCGTGTCTACATCGCCGGATGACAAGCAAAACTATCTAAAATTTCTGTCGCTGCTCTTCAAAAAGTCGTACAGTAAAATTGCATAAAGTTTACCACTGACAAATGGTTTGCCTTCATTTCATATTCAACTTTAACGACCTACAAATAAAGCCAATTTTAGAATACTGTTACCTTTGATCAATTACTGAAGATACACATTGCCGAACAAAATCCCCTTCAAAGAATGTCCGAACTTTTTTATTTGGTTGCGTAACAAATTAAATCATCACCTACATAGAAATTTTTAATTTTTAGTCTTTACTTCATTACAGTCGAATTTCGGTAGCGGCAAAACTCCACTTGACAGCTAAACTTGACAATTTCACGCAACGTTCTGAGAAAAAAGAAGGCCACTTGGCACAAGTGGCGCTCATTTGGCTCGGACATTTTAGGGCGCGCGACTGTGGATCTACAGTTATAATTGATCAAAGTGTTACCCACGTTTGCAGATTTTGTAATAGCTACTTTATTTGTATGGTGTTAAAGTTGGAAATGAAATGAAGGCAAGCCATCTGTCAGTGGTAAACTAAAAGTAAACGTATTGTATCTAGTTAGTAATTTCATACTGAGATACGAGCTTTGTTTTAAGTATGTTGGTACTTAGTGACTTTTGCTTGTCACCCGAATTATTTTGTGTTGTGTAGGAGTGGTGGCGAACCTACAGCGGCATAAGCTGCTGTTCATAGAAACGCAGGACTCCGCCGAAACTAGTTTCGCACTCATCAACTACATAAAGGTAATGTTTCAACGTTCTCCAGTTTATTAGCCGACTTCAAAAAAAGGAGCTATCTATTTGGTTGTATGTTTTTTTTTTTTTTTTTGAGAGGGAGGTTCATCTGGTGGGAAATGATCACCACCGCCCATGAATATTAACAACTCAAGGAGAGTCACTGATCGGTTGCCGGCCTTTATAGGATGTATGTTCGAGAAAGAGGTCAATCGACGAATTAGACTCGGCTGGGCAGCGTTCGGGAAGCTCCGCAATATCTTGTCATCCGATATACCGCAGTGTCTCAAGTCAAAAGTCTTTGACCAGTGTGTGTTGCCAGTGATGACTTATGGCACTGAGACGTGGCCGCTAACGATGGGTCTTATAAGGAAGCTCAAGGTCACTCAGAGGGCGATGGAGAGGGCTATGCTTGGAGTTTCTCTGCGAGATCGCATTAGAAATGATGAAATCCGCGCGAGAACTAAAGTCACGGACATAGCTCGAAGAATCGCTAGACTTAAGTGGCAGTGGGCAGGGCACATCGCCCGTAGAACTGACGGCCGATGGGGCCGAAAGGTTCTCGAGTGGCGTCCGCGGACCGGAAGACGCAGTGTAGGTAGGCCTCCAACAAGATGGAGCGACGACCTGGTGAAGGTAGCGGGAACGCATTGGATGCGGATGGCGCAGGGCCGATCTGTTTGGCGAGCCTTGGGGGAGGCCTATGTTCAGCAGTGGACGTCTTTCGGCTGAAATGATGATGATGATGATAGGATGTACTTATAAATTCTTTGCTTGAAAGCCCCGATACTACGAATTATTATTCGTAGCCCCGATATGATAATAGTTTGGAAAAAATGCTGCTGGAAGTTGATTTCACAATTATTTTTGTTGGTTGATTTGAGAGGTGGATTTATTCTTCATTCTTCACCAAGATGTCACTTACTCACTTACTTACTTACTACACTGGCTCAGCGACCCAAAGAGGATCTTGGCCTCCGACACCAGAGAGCGCCACTCTTCCCTATTATGTCACTTAGTTAAGGATAATAAATGAATTGTATTGTTTCTAATATTATAAGTAGGGTAAATCGCCAATAACTAGCAACCGTTCAATGACTGGCCACCTCATAATAAAAATGAACTCTATTCACCCATAATAGAATTAATTTTTAGTATAAGGTGTTAATTACTGGTCACGTTATACTAAATTGAATTCTGTTTATAGGCGAACAGAGATCATTTTCAGTATGAGGGGGCCAGTTATTGGCGATTTACCCCACTAACTATATTTTTAATACTGCATGATACAACCTATTGAGAATATCCGAAATAAATGAATTATCATTATTATTATTACTGGGGCGATGGAGACATTCGGCGACTTATTTTTATGTTTGTTACTTAAAAACTCCGTTATTTATAAATCGATCCCAGTTATCTGCTGAAATTAGTGTGCCTCGTAGAGCAACTAACTTCATGGTCCCTTGAGATCCTAGTTATCCAGGTTTCATTGGGTTAGGGTAGTAAGGACTAGTTTGAAGAACGACTATGTAAGAAGAAGGTCTAACATGTATTAGGTCACGGTGGTAAAATGTCCAAGCACATAAAATGCCAATGCCATAATATTAATAATGACTGGGTATAAAATTGGACTTAGTTGTACAAGGTTTTTGTTTACAAAATGGCCAAATAAGCGAAATGTGCTAATAGCAAATCGACTTAGTAGTAGAACATGATGATGATGATGATGCGTTCCTGTTATCCCTCGTTAGGGACATAGGGCTCGTAGAAGAGTTTTCCATTTGGCTCGATCTTGCGCGGCTTCTACCAGCTCTTCCCAGCCGAGACCAATTGAGCCAGTAGTAGAACATCTCTTCTTCTTTTTCAGGCTTTTCCTGTCCACTGCTGGATGTAACCCTCTCCTAATCTCCTCCACTTCGTCCTAATCTTCGTCTTCCTGAGCCAGTACGGTCCGGCGTAACTTTTTATGTCATCAGACCATCTCATCTGGGGTCTGCCCACACTTCTTCTTGTGGTCCGCGGACCACAAGAAGAACACACACTGATACACTGTGTGTATCAGTGTGTGAGAACATACTGATAGTAAAATGACAAAATAAGCATTTAGCCAAATATTTATGAAGTCTCGGTTGCACAACGCCGACATAATCGAATGACAAGGGAACAGTCACAGAGAGGTTCTTTGATACATAAAGAAACTTCACACCTCAGTATCTGGCCACTTATTAGTTACAACCAAAGATAATGTAGGCAATCATGTAACTCATTTTAATTGTCAAATTGTGTTTTATACAAATATTCAATTCATTATCTGTTATAACTTGGACGATGTGTGATCACGATGTTTTGCTACCTAGACACTTTTAATCCTAGACGTTTTACTATCTAGACAAAATACCTTATATGTCATTTTACGACCAAGGCTTATTGCTTTATGGCCCAAAACCTACTTAGTCATTGTACAACAATGGCTTTTTGCTATATATGACAATCGTGCAATCAAGACATACTGCTTACCTGGTCTTTGTTAAAAAAAGTCAATGTGTTTACTAAGGTATTATACAATTGGGAATGTCTAAAAAAAAATACCAGTGGTTTTTATATTTATTTTGTATAGAAAAGTCAATTATAAGAAACTAATTTCAATATTTTGTCATTTAGTTCTCTACTTTTTTCAAAATTAATTATTGAAACTATTTCTGTTGATGACGTCAGATTATAATTGAGGGCTCCCACACTGTCATATTTCTAAATCTATCTAAATGCGTACGATAAGGCAACTCCTTTAATTATTTTTTGCGTAGTGGTACACTGTAACAAGTGTCACTTTACTGGCACTGTCAATGTCAGACAGAGGATCCAAATCAAACTCCGTAGTTTAATCCACGCGTAAATTGTGAAGAATTCTAACCACACAGAATAAAGTACGACTTGGACCGGTCACGCAATTTACACCAATGTCAAATGAAGGTCATTGCTTATTTGTTATATAATAAATTCATTACATAATATTAAAATTAAATAACTACAGAAAACGAGTTAAAAAGCATTTATCTCTAAATGGTTTTCGATTTACTATATACATTGCAAAAAAAATAGACATCCCCAATTACGACGTTTCGCGGACATGGTCATTCTAGTTGTTACGACCCTAACCCGTTTCATTGTGTGTACGAGCAGGCGTGCGAGAGCGGTCGCGGGGCGGTGCTGCTGTCGGTGGCGCGCGGCAAGGTGTCGGAGGGCGTGGACTTCGACCACCACCTGGGCCGCGCCGTGCTCATGTTCGGCATCCCGTACGTGTTCACGCAGAGCCGCATCCTCAAGGCGCGCCTCGACTACCTCCGCGACCAGTTCCAGGTGACAACTACCCGCCATCATCACCAGTATAGGTAACGCCATCAGAGTTGAGGTCACGCACACAACAACGCGTCATGTAATGACAGCGAGATTTTGACATTTATTCGTACCGATAGCAAGTTCAACAGAATCGACATAGAATTACAAGATTGACTAAAAATTTCTTCAACTTATTTCGTTAAGAATAATTTAGGAAATTACATCTAGTTCAAACAAAACAGAAATTAAAATATTTTGTTCTATTTTATTTAATCAGATAAGCATATTTTTCGCTGTTTATAAAATACCGATTTTTTTGTTGCGGATATTTCTTATAAAAAATAGGTTATATGCAAAAAGAAAAAGGGGAGCCTTTTGCCCAGCAGTGGCTTTAACAGGCTAAAAAAAAAAATGCGTAAGTATTTCATCATAAGATAATATAACTCACATTTTCATTCACTCACTCGTTTCATTCATTCACTACATTTTAAGCAATCAGTACTTTATGTAGCTGTGTGTGTGTAATCATTCGCCTCAACTCTGGTGGCGTTACCTATCTATATTTCGTAGCAAAACCCGTGCAATGACATATGACGGTGAGCTAGGGGTGACGCGTTGGATGTGGATGGCGCAGGGCCGATCTGTTTGGCGAGCCTTGGGGGACGCCTATGTTCAGCAGTGGACGTCTTTCGGCTGAAATGATGATGATGACCTAAGGTTGTCGGATTGACGTTTAAATTAATGTAATATTATGTTGTTATTGAAAAAGAAACAATAAACTTTATACTTAATCAGTTGTAATAGGGTGGATCAACTTTTTACTGCCACCCGTTGCTGTGGTTACACAAATTTTGTCCCTTGGACAACCTAAGCATATTTCTGTGATTCACCCAATAATGTTGTATAAGGGGGTTTTCAGAAAAAAATTACCCGTTATGCCTTAATTATCCTTAATTTTCCATACAAAATTTATTAGTCAGTTTTGTGACGCTCCATACAACATGTATGGTTATCTGCGTCACAAAACTGACAATTAAAAGAGGGACTCTTTTTTTATTGCTTAAATCGATAGTGCTTGTGATTCTGATTAGAAATAACCCAAGATTCGTTAGGTTTTTAAAAAATGTACAGGATACACTTTTTTCTGAAAATGCCCATAATATCACCCAACCCAAAATACCACTGCAACCCAAAATTCCTCAATTTATTATTTTAGTTTTTTTATTTCTCTTCATGAACCTTTTTTTTTTTTTTTTTTTTATTTTATCAATACAAACATTAATTAAATTACACTGTATCACTTCACACTCATAAACTTTACACAAGTTTGTGCGAGTGTTGCACATTCCCTTGCCTCGCGCTGTAATAACATCGCACGGGGAACCGGTTTAAACCATATTACCTGCTGATAGCGCGCGGGCTGTTCCCATTCGCACCATACTCGCTATGAAATTTATGTATAATCTTGGTTTTGAGCATATTTTTTGCATTTTTTGGAGTAAGTTTACATTTAATGTCCTGAGTTAAGTACTGATTAATGAGTCTAGGTACCAAGTATGCCGTAGTTTGTTCACCATAGTGGTTGACGGCACCTATGGTTTTTAATTTTTCCTGAGTCACTTGCCTAGTTACTTTAGTATGTTTTATGGTATCTTTATGAAACTTGAAGTAATTTTCACCCTAAAGTAGCAGTATTTAGAATTAAATATTTAATAAATGTTTGAAAAACCTGTTTACATTTCAGATCCGTGAGAATGACTTTTTAACGTTCGACGCGATGCGGCACGCCGCCCAGTGTGTGGGACGCGCGCTGCGGTAACTATACTTACATACAAATACCTTTTTTTTTAAATTAAATCCTTTATTTTTTAATTGATAGGGGTTTGTTCCCGTGGCAATCAACTTCTTGATCTTTTAAGAATTTCGAAAATCGATAATCAGGCCAAATGAACTTCACTAAAAGTGTGCATCAAAGTTCAGTTTGGTTTGCATATTAATTTGAGATACGATTTTTTAGGGTTCCATACCAAAAGTGTGCCAACGGGACCCTATTACTGAGACTCCCCTCTCTGTCTGTCCTTCCGTCTATCACAGGGCTCTATCTCTTGAACCGTAATGTAATAGCTACACACTTGAAATTTTCACGGGTTATGTATTACCTACTGTGGTCGCTACAACAACAAATCATCATCATCAGCCTATGCTCGTCCACTGCTGGACATAGGCCTCCCCCATGGCACGCCACTGAGCACGATCCTCGGCCACTCTCATCCAGCTCTTGCCAGCCGCCTTGCGAAGATCATCGCTCCACCGAGTCTGAGGACGTCCCACGCTACGTTTGCCCATCCGTGGTCTCCACTCAAGAACAAATACAAAAAATAAAATAAAGTTAATAATTATACCTATAAATTAAAAAAATTAAAAACCCCCAAACGCAATTATGTCACATAAATATTTGAAAATAAAGTAAATCCCCATTATGCGTCTAAAATCCCTTCCGCAGCTAACAAAAGAGCTGATAACTTTGAAACGGCTGAACCAATTTCAATTGCTTTCAAATAAAAAAAAACCGCATCCAAGAGCTACAGTGCCACAGACAGACATACAGAGAGACACACACACACATACATAGTGGTCAAACTTATAACACCACTCTTTTTGGGTCGGGGGTTAAAAAGGGGTCGTCATACAAGAAACAAATTCAAATTCAAAATACTTGGCCGGTTTTTTTATTATTTATCAATTATAATCATATTTTTAGAACCTAAACAATCAGTGTCCATATCAGTAGGCTTTAGGTATCCAAGGTTCTATTCGGATTCTATTAAAATTAACTTTAGGGTGGGATGATGGCGATTATATTGTTTTTGTGTGTTGCAGCGGTAAAACGGACTACGGCATAATGGTGTTCGCGGACAAACGGTTCAGTCGCGCCGACAAGCGCAGCAAACTGCCGCGCTGGATCCAGGAACACCTCAAGGACTCGCTCTGCAACCTCAGCACCGAGGAGGCCGTGCAGGTTAGTACGGACCCGACTCCCGCCCGACAGACCCTCGGTTTAAAAAGCATTCCCGCCCGGCCACAACTTCGCACGTTTGGCGGCGCGGCAAGCGTTTTATCAGTTCAGGCCTATGTTCAGCAGTGGACGTCCTTCAGCTGAGATGATGATGATGATGATGTATGTTAATCGTCGTCTAGTACCCATAGTACAAGCTTTGCTTAGTTTGGGACTAGGTCGATTTGTGTAAGAATGTCCCCTAATATTTATTTAATATATATTTATTTTTATTTACAATACGTTTACTTTTACTTTACCACTGACAGATGGCTTGCCTTCATTTCATTTCCAACTTTAACACCATACAAATAAAGTAGCTATTACAAAATCTGCAAACGTGGGTAACAGTATTCTAAAATTGGCTTTATTTGTAGGTCGTCAAAGTTGAATATGAAATGAAGGCAAACCATCTGTCAGTGGTAAACTTTATGTAATTTTACTGTATTGGTGACAAGTGGAGCTGTCTTGTAGCTCAAATCTGGGCTCTACTGAAAACCAGCGTTAGTGCACTCAATGTAGCAACATATGCTGAGTGGGTGTGTATTACAATACCGAAGTACGAAAGACCGAATGTATTAAAATATCGAATGGTTCAAAAGACCGACACGATTTTTTTCTGAAACCGTAAACTTCTCAGAATTTATTAAAACGGCATCACACAGAACCCATTAGGTTAGGTTAGGTTTGTTTTATAACAATCTTAAAAAGTTAACGGTTTCAGAAAAAAATCGTGTCGGTCTTTTGACCCATTCGATGTTTTAATACATTCGGTCTTTCGTACTTCGGTATTGTACCCTTTTTCGGTGACAATTGGTGTCACTGCCATGTTACACTTGTCTTTTAGATGTACCTAGTTATTTATGTTATTATCTTATGTTTGGTGGTGGTACTTTTAAAACCGTAAACAAAATATTTTGTTTCTTTCTTTGTTAATGGTGCTGGTCGTGCGCAGATCTGCAAGCGCTGGCTGCGACAGATGGCGCAGCCGTTCACGCGCGAGGACCAGCTCGGCGTGTCCCTGCTCACTCTGCAACAACTGCAGTCCCAAGAGCAGCAGGACAACATCGAGAAACGGGTCATACTCAAGAACTGAACACAGTCCCCAAAAACATCAGAGCTGTCTCGTCTCCAGTCTGTTCCCAATGCTGGTTCCAGGACTAGCGGGACGAGAAACGGGTCATACTCAAGAATTGAACTGCAAGCTCCAATTACCAACGGTCGCCATAAACATTATAGCTGTCTCACCTCCGATGTTGTATCACTGGTAACAGAAGTAGACAACATCGAGAAATTGGTCACACTCAAGAACTGATCTGAAAGCTCCAGACACACTCAAAAACATCAAAGCTGTCTCATTCCCGGTGTGGTCAGTGCAGCAGTGGCTGGTCCCAGGTGTATCACAACATTGAGAAGCGGGTCAGCCTCAAGAACTGATACGATCGGCCAAGAAAATGGTCTTTCACTTTTGACAAAAGTTTCTGTGAGATCAAAATATCGCTAAGTTTGACTTTTCTAACCGAGTGAGAAGTCATCATGTATTATTGCAAGGGATAATCGACCTCGTTGTACATTATAAACATGATTAGATCCGTGTATTTTTGTAGTTTTTGAACCGATTTCAAAAAACTACTTCATTATTCGATTGTATGTTGTTTTTCAACCAAACATTATGTAGATATATTTGCTAAAACGATACGTTGTTCGTTGCTAAAATCCCTGCCTCGTCGCCTCATTCTTTTATACGCAGTCCGTTGAGTCCGTGCGTAGATGTTATCTTTACAAAATCAACGTACGTTGTAAAACAAGTTAAGAAAGTAAAGAAGGATGACATTTCGAAAAATGTCCAGTAAAATTAAATTTTTGGGAAAATGGCCCCATCGAGCAGTGCGATGATTCCGCCAATGTCGAGGTTTGAGATGATATTGCCAGACTACAAACTAGCGTAAAACACTGACAGCGAATGAAGCTGTCAGCAAATGATTACTGAATACACAGCTCCGATGTTCATGGTAGCGGCTGTAGATGAGTAGGATAAAATTTTGAGGGCAAAGTCCAATATTGGACATTAATTTAAGATTACTTGTCTAAAAATAATGGTATTAAATTTACTTAATTTTTGCATCAAGTGTTTTTTTTCCATCCCATTTTTTTTAATACATACTGCATATACAGACAATAAGATTTAAAATAGTATTTATTAATTCCAGTACGACAATTTACAGAGCATATTTTAACCGCACCCTACTACTAACTGTGTAGAAAAGTGGATATGGGTGAGTCAACTTTTTAATGTTGTTTACTCTGTCCCCGTTGTTCAAGTGACACTTCATACTGTTTCATAGAAAATTCTAGGTTGTCCAAGGGACGTAACCATAGCAACGGGTGTCACTAAAAAGCTGATTCACCCATTTATACACTTATTTTCTTTGATCAATTATAACTGAAGATACACATTGCCGAACAAAATCCCCTTCAAAAAGTGTCCGAACTTTTTTATTTGTTTGCATAACAATTAAAATCATCACCTACACAGAAATTTGAACCTAGTCGAATTTCGGTTGACACTTGACAGCTAAACTTGACAATTTCACGCAACGTACTGAGAAAAAAGGCCACTTTTATCAAAGTGGCGCTCATTTGGCTCGGACATTTTCGGGCGCGCGACTGTGGATCTACAGTTATAATTGATCAAAGCTTATGTTGAATCGACTAAATCATTGGATTTATATGAAACTGTTGAGACTAGAATGCACGACTTTTTTTTTTTACTTTCGGCATACGAAAGGTTAATCAGTCACTATACCAGCTAATCCGACTACTAGAACTGGGTTGAAATTCACTTGCGATTTGAAGCCAAGATTTTTCAAAAACGTGATAGAAAAAAAACAAAAATGCCTTCAAATAATGTTTTATTGTAAATTAACACAACGCTTACAAAACTGCCTGAGACAATAAATACAGTTTCATTAAAACTTAACACTATATTTCATCCGTGCGCCGTTCACAAAGGCGATCGTAAGACTAGTGCAATACCAATGTGTAACCAATAACCACACAATTTAAGAAAGAGGATGAGATCATACCCCATGTATACTTATAAATTTCAATTCTCTACATCAGAACAAAGTGCATTAGTTCTCATGCTCACGTATCTTGATATTGAAATGAATGTGTTCAAAATCACACGCATGCGAACTTAGTAAAATGAACTACAGTGATTACCTTTGTAATGGGTTAAGTATAGAGGCCGTATTGTCTAACGCTTTAGGCGCTTGCCTTCGCTTTCACTATCTCTTTCTGCCAACGTTTTATACCGTTTGACAGAAAGAGATAGCGATTGCGAAGGCAAGCGTCAAAAACGTTAGACAATAAGCCTACAGGTAGCTGTGCGAATCACGCGTAATACTATTTCAATTCTCTTTCTTCTATTCCGTAGCAATTACAATCAACTGTGAAACTCTAACCGTAATTTAACACGGCAACGACATTTATTTTTAACCTTTTGACCGTCCGTTACATCGTAGGAACATCGCGATCAGCTCCGAACTTTTTCATACAAATTAAGCTTTTATACAATTCCAGGTTCGTTCTACTTTAACTGTTTTTTTTTTGCATTCGTTTAATCAAAACGATGGATATTAAATATAGACAGTTTTATGCCTAAGAAACAAACTGCCAGGAAACAGGAGCCCCGCTGTGCGCAGCTTCATTGACTTTAATGAAGAATTGTACGACTGTGCAAACAAATTTGAACGAATCTCAAATTGTATTGTCCGAAGCCAATGTCATAGCGCGCCAATTGGGGATGTCTATTTTTTTGCAATGTAAATCGAAAACCATTTCGAGATAAATGCTTTTTAACTCGTTTTCTGTAGTTATTTAATTTTAATATTATGTAATGAATTTATTATATAACAAATAAGCAATGACCTTCATTTGACATTGGTGTAAATTGCGTGACCGGTTCAAGTCGTACTTTATTCTATTGTGGTTAGAATTCTTCACAATTTACGCGTGGATTATATACTACGGAGTTTGATTTGGACCCGCTGTCTGACATCTAGCACTTTGACAGTACCAGTAAAGTGACACAGTGTATAGTGTACCACTACCACGCGGCGGACACGACGTACAAATACGCGTTCTTGAATCTACATAAGCACGACGACGTCTGTACACGCGTACGCCTACATACATCGCGCGCGCACTCTTCTGGTTTCTGGCGGTTTCCGGCTATCTGGGGGGTTACTACGAAATTCGAAGTTCGAAGTTCGGATCGTGCGGTCCCTCTCACTCTCGTAATAAATACCATTAGCGTGAGCGGAACGGCATGAAACGAAGTTCGAATTTCGCGCTTCGTAGTATAGGGCCAGCGCCTTGAGGGGTGGGGTAATTCGAATCGGTGCGGGGCGGACCGTTTCCATTCTGTACGTCAGTACTATTATATATTCTGTGCCACTACGCAAAAAATAATTAAAGGGGTTGCCTTATCGTACGCATTTAGATAGATTTAGAAATTTGGCATTGTGGGAGCCCTCAATTATAATCTGACGTCATCAACTAAAATAGTTTCAATAATTAATTTTGAAAAAAGTAGAGAACTAAATGACAAAATATTGAAATTAGTTCCTTATAATTGACTTTTCTATACAAAAAAAAATATAAAAACCACTGGTAATTTTTTTTAGACATTCCCAATTTGCATTGCACAAGAATTATAAATAATTAAAGCTGCATTCAGATCAGGTGCCGAAAAGGTTAGAAATAATGTAGGTACTATTGTGAAGGTTGCCAGCAATAAAATCACAGCCGATTTCATACTTAAGTAAACCGTTTGTTGGTTCATTTCAAAGGTGAAAAATGATGATCTTTCTGTACAGTTTTGTACAAAAAAAAATTCTAATCGTTACTACGTTTAATATTTATCAACCTTTCGCGTATACCTTTTAAAGCACAAATGACCACAGCAAATTTAAGAGACGTATAATGACGTATTTTATTATTTCAGTAAAAATAACAATCGGAATAAACTATGTTAAGTATAATAAACTTTAAAATCACACGAAAATAACCATAGATTTAGAAAATACTACCGTAAAGATTGACAATGCAAGATGGAGCGTTCGTATGTCTGGGCAAGATAGATGAGATCATTTCCCTTACACGCTATGCGCCCTCTGTAAGAATCTAATTAAGAATGACACTTAAATTTTTTTAAACACAAATTTTTCGGAAGGTTCTCCCGGCGCCAAGCGTGCTACCAACTGCACCACGGGGCTCCCGAACAACCCAACCGAAACTTTGCTCGCTTGCAGCCAATATTGCATCGTGCGACCATATTTTTTTATCTAACGGTATTATATTCTACAGCTATGAAAATATTTTTTAAAAACATTTGCCTTTTTACCAACAGACATCCGTCGTAGCATGCAATGTAAAAGCAACCTAAGCACATTCACGTAAGATTCAAAAATCAACTTCACGATACACATTTTTCGTCAAACCGATCGTATTAAAGAAAATCATAAAATTTTTGAGGAACTTAAACAATAGGGTAGATGAGATAAAACAATAATTCCAAGACGCAACTCAAATAAAAAAACACTTCATTTTAGAAATGAATACCAGATTAGTTTTCAATTAAGCTGCTTTAACACAAATAAATAGTGCTAGAGCCAGAGGCGTTCCTAGCGCATGTAGCGCCCCTGTGCAATCTTCAGTGGCGTACAGTAAAATTGCATAAAGTTTACCACTGACAGATGGTTTGCCTTCATTTCATATTCAACTTTGACGACCTACAAATAAAGCCAATTTTAGAATACTGTTACTCACGTTTGCAGATTTTGTAATAGCTACTTTATTTGTATGGTGTTAAAGTTGGAAATGAAATGAAGGCAAGCCATCTGTCAGTGGTAAACTAAAAGTAAACGTATAGTGTAGCTGGGTAAGGCCGCGGAGCGTTTCAACCGCTGCACTTATATGTAACGATTGTTGTCCGTTGTAAGTAAAAATATTCATAAAGTACGAAAGAAAATACGGAAAGATGCATTAAAACTCAGTGGCATTTTTCACTTTATTTACCAGTAATTTGTTACATAAAAAAGTACTGGCGGTCGAGACGGTCCGCGGCCTTACCTAGCTAGGCGTGAACGGCCTCGCGGTCTGAGGGGCCTCGCGCCTCGAATGGTACTCGTTTTTTTGTTCAATCAAAAATCCGTACTTTAGTGTGGTGCGCCAGCGTAGGGCCGGCCTAACAAAGAAAAGAAGTACATATATTTACAAAACTTCTTTTATTTTTCGATATAGTCTTCCTCTATTTCAATTCAATCTGAAAAGTGCTTTGATCAATTGGTTAAGTAAAGTTTTTTGAAGAGGTGCTAATTATATTTTTTTTCGACAGTCGGCGTTCTGGAGATCGAGAAACTGCAGCTGTTTTATTTTTATCTCCTGTTGTTTACTGGAAATATTTTTTTAAGTGTTCGAGATGACATTTGTGAGATTTTACGGCTGACAAGCGGTTTGTGCTCAGTACTAAGAAGAAATAGAAAAAATAACGAAGTCAACTGTCAGTTCTGTCAATGTCAAATCTTTTGCGTTTCGTTTGCTTTGCGTTTTGGTGTGCTCAGTGTGATTTATGGACTATTTTTACTGAATGATTTTGATTGAATACTTTCGATCACTATTTTGGAACTGCTTCTTGGACAACGCAAAGCAAACGAAACGCAAACGGTTATATTTCATTTGACATTGACAGAAGCGACAGTTGACTTCGTTTTTTTTTTTTCTATTTCTTCTTAGTACTGAGCACGAACCGATTGTCAGCCGTAAAATCTCACAAATGTCATCTCGAACACTTAAAAAAATATTTCCAGTAAACAACAGGAGATAAAAATAAAACAGCTGCAGTTTCTAGATCTCCAGAACGCCGACTGTCGAAAAAAAATTTAATTAGCACCTCTTCAAAAAACTTTACTTAGCCAATTATAACTGAAGATACACATTGCCGAACAAAATCCCCTTCAAAGAATGTCCGAACTTTTTTATTTGTTTGCATAACAATTAAAATCATCACCTACACAGAAATTTGAACCTAGTCTTCACTTCATTACAGTCGAATTTCGGTTGACACTTGACAGCTAAACTTGACAATTTCACGCAACGTACTGAGAAAAAAGAAGGCCACTTTTATCAAAGTGGCGCTCATTTGGCTCGGACATTTTCGGGCGCGCGACTGTGGATCTACAGTTATAATTGATCAAAGGAAAAGTGCATTGAAATAGAGGGAGACTATATAGAAAAATAAAAAAAGTTTTGTGAATATATGTACTTCTTTTCTTTGTTAGGCCGGAAACTTTTGTACCTGCCCTCGTATCTTGCACACACAAAATTTTGGCCCTGGACCGCCACTGGGTAAATCGTAGGAACGAAAGAAATGGGGCCCCGCTGATGCAACTTCGCCCACGTCTATATTAGTCCACGCTACGCCACTGGCAAACATTAAATAATATGCTGAGACATCAAATAATGTATTTACTATTAGAGTTGAGTCCTTGGATTTTTGGGTAAAGGTATCAAGCTACCCCAATGAACATCCATTTTGCTACATCAAGTAAGTCGATTTTAAATCTAAAATTTAGAAGATAATACTAGTCAAATGGGGTCCCATACAAGTCAACATAGCCGACGGAGTGTTAAAATTTATACCTAACCATATTATAAAGTCTTTGAATTAAAACTATCGTGAAACAGACATTATTAAAATAAGATACACGTGTAAGTCGCATATAGGAGTTCACGCTTGAACCATTCTTGAGAAAGAACCACGGTGGTTCGAAACCTCGACTATACTTATGTTAGAGATCGTAAACCTCCTTGTGTTTAAATATGTATTGTGTTCTCATACTGTGTCCTAGCAACGCTGTTTTTCTTTACTCTTGTCTAATATACCGTATTGCCTTGTCATGGTGGTTTTTCCTTTTAAAACTCTAATATGGTAGCAGAGCGTATAAAAACACGCATGTGATTACAATTATAATAATTAAAACGTAATCATAAAGTTCACGAACATGGGTAGTCAAATAAATGTTGAAAAACTCTCCGGGGTGAGCAACTACACCACCTGGAAATTTCAAATGAAGATGATACTCATACATGAAGAACTGTTCGAATGCGTCGTTGAAGATTTCAAGACAGGAAAACCAGAGTGCGAAGACAGGAAGAAACAGGAGAAAGCGCTAGCACGAATTTGTCTCAGTGTTCAGCCAGCTGTTTATTCAGTCGTCAGAAATTGCAACACAGCGTTTGATGCCTGGAAGAACTTGCAAAAGTTGTTCGAGGACAAAGGTTTGGGTCGAAGATTAGGTTTACTCCGCAGCCAAAGCTAATAACATCCGTATGGTTTCGTATCTCACTACAGGCGAAAATGTTTCAAAGTAATCCACTCCATACTTTTGTGTAAATCCTTTTGCCACAAGACGTGCTTTGTACTGTAACAGTTCACCATTAAGCCCTCTTTTCTTCTTAAAAATCCATCTAGTCTTTACCGGTTTTGCTCCTTTCGGTAAATCGGCTAATGTAAAGCACTTGTTATCCAAAAAGGATTGATACTCGTCTTTCATCGCAGCTCGCCACTGCTTGGCTTCAGGACCACTTAACGCTTCCTTTACTGTTCTCGGCTCGTCAGTACAGCATGCTTCACCTGTCAAAAATGCACACAGGAAGGAATTATCATCGGCTTCCTCAAACACAGCTCTCGAATCATCTGTATCAAATGAAATATCCGGAACATACGTGGCATCTGACGATCGATCTGCGACGTCACTACTTGTCGTAGACTCGGTGTCATCAGCATTATCTACTCTCTCAGAATTTTCTTCTGACTGTTCACTGACCTCAGGAACAGAAGGAATCTCAGGTTGGAAAACTACAACAGATTCTTCTTTCGATAAGTTAAGATGCTTGAGGAATTTGTTCTCTACAAACTTAACATTTCTCGCGATTGTACACTTAAAACTCTCAACGTCTAAGAGTCTGTACCCTTTGGTATTCTCACAATACCCTGCGAATATATAAGGTTTCGCTTTCCGATCTAATTTCTTTCGGTTATTTTGTATAGCGTACGCCAAGCAACCAAACACACGTAAGTTATCTAAGCTCACCTTACGTCCAGTGTAACGTTCTTCTGGCGTCGCACCTCTAACTGCCTTTGTAGGAGAGCGATTCTTGATGTACACCGCAGTGTTCGCGGCTTCAGCCCAGAAGCGTTGATCCAAACCAGCTTCCAGAAGCATACAGCGAACCGCCTCGACAATCGTACGGTTCGCGCGTTCAGCAACAGAATTTTGCTGTGGACAGTGAGGAACTGTAGTTTGATGACGAATCCCACACTTATTCAAATACTGCTTGAATCTCGCACTAATGTACTCGCCTCCGTTATCACTTCTCAAGACTTTAATTTTTTTATTAGTCTCGTTCTCTACAAGAGCTTTAAAATTCATAAAACACTCAAAAACTTTGTCTTTTGATTCAATTAAAAAACAAAATGTCTTCCTCGAAAAATCGTCAATAAAAGTTAGCAAATATCTCGCGCCACCTATCGATTTCACCGGCATAGGCCCGCACACGTCAGTATGTATCAAGCCTAATAATTCAGTCGCACGTGAAAAAGATTTCTTAGGAAAGGGTAATTTAGTTGCCTTACCTTCAATACAAGAGATGCATTGCTCATACGTTGATACATCATAGTCAATTCCAGTAGCCATACCGCTCTTGAGTAAATTCATACTCCGACTATTCAGATGTCCAAGCCGACGATGCCACAAACCCTGGGTTTCAACCTTCACTTGGGTTTCAGAGGAGACGTTCACCGGCATGCCGTGTTCACGCGTAACGGGATTAACAGACGCACCCCCGGATTCTAATAAATAAAGACCGCTAGTGCCCCGTTTCGCAACAGCAATTACCGTACCATTGTCATAAATATTACAAAAATTCGATGTAAAATTTACTTCAAAACCTTTCTGTGTCAAAATACTAACAGATAACAAATTACATGACAACTTCGGTATAAAAACTACATTACTGACAGTTATCAAACGGTTTTGTAAAAAGAGTTTCACATTACCACGACCCGCAGTAAAAAGTTTTTCACCGTTCGCTACGCTAATTTCTTTCGACGTATCGGACACAAAATCATGTAAAATGTTTTTATTGTTTTATTTTCTAATGCCGGTGAACGTCTCCTCTGAAACCCAAGTGAAGGTTGAAACCCAGGGTTTGTGGCATCGTCGGCTTGGACATCTGAATAGTCGGAGTATGAATTTACTCAAGAGCGGTATGGCTACTGGAATTGACTATGATGTATCAACGTATGAGCAATGCATCTCTTGTATTGAAGGTAAGGCAACTAAATTACCCTTTCCTAAGAAATCTTTTTCACGTGCGACTGAATTATTAGGCTTGATACATACTGACGTGTGCGGGCCTATGCCGGTGAAATCGATAGGTGGCGCGAGATATTTGCTAACTTTTATTGACGATTTTTCGAGGAAGACATTTTGTTTTTTAATTGAATCAAAAGACAAAGTTTTTGAGTGTTTTATGAATTTTAAAGCTCTTGTAGAGAACGAGACTAATAAAAAAATTAAAGTCTTGAGAAGTGATAACGGAGGCGAGTACATTAGTGCGAGATTCAAGCAGTATTTGAATAAGTGTGGGATTCGTCATCAAACTACAGTTCCTCACTGTCCACAGCAAAATTCTGTTGCTGAACGCGCGAACCGTACGATTGTCGAGGCGGTTCGCTGTATGCTTCTGGAAGCTGGTTTGGATCAACGCTTCTGGGCTGAAGCCGCGAACACTGCGGTGTACATCAAGAATCGCTCTCCTACAAAGGCAGTTAGAGGTGCGACGCCAGAAGAACGTTACACTGGACGTAAGGTGAGCTTAGATAACTTACGTGTGTTTGGTTGCTTGGCGTACGCTATACAAAATAACCGAAAGAAATTAGATCGGAAAGCGAAACCTTATATATTCGCAGGGTATTGTGAGAATACCAAAGGGTACAGACTCTTAGACGTTGAGAGTTTTAAGTGTACAATCGCGAGAAATGTTAAGTTTGTAGAGAACAAATTCCTCAAGCATCTTAACTTATCGAAAGAAGAATCTGTTGTAGTTTTCCAACCTGAGATTCCTTCTGTTCCTGAGGTCAGTGAACAGTCAGAAGAAAATTCTGAGAGAGTAGATAATGCTGATGACACCGAGTCTACGACAAGTAGTGACGTCGCAGATCGATCGTCAGATGCCACGTATGTTCCGGATATTTCATTTGATACAGATGATTCGAGAGCTGTGTTTGAGGAAGCCGATGATAATTCCTTCCTGTGTGCATTTTTGACAGGTGAAGCATGCTGTACTGACGAGCCGAGAACAGTAAAGGAAGCGTTAAGTGGTCCTGAAGCCAAGCAGTGGCGAGCTGCGATGAAAGACGAGTATCAATCCTTTTTGGATAACAAGTGCTTTACATTAGCCGATTTACCGAAAGGAGCAAAACCGGTAAAGACTAGATGGATTTTTAAGAAGAAAAGAGGGCTTAATGGTGAACTGTTACAGTACAAAGCACGTCTTGTGGCAAAAGGATTTACACAAAAGTATGGAGTGGATTACTTTGAAACATTTTCGCCTGTAGTGAGATACGAAACCATACGGATGTTATTAGCTTTGGCTGCGGAGTACGACATGGAGATTGACCACATGGACGTTAAAACAGCTTTTCTAAATGGAGACTTGAAAGAGACTGTGTTCATGGAAATTCCTGAAGGCTTCGAAGCAGGTAAAGGCAAGAATAAGGTGTATCGACTACATAAGGCTGTATATGGTCTAAAACAAGCGCCTAAATCGTGGAATGAGAAGATTAATCACGTACTTGTAAATAAACTAAAGTTCAAGAGATTGATCTCGGAACCATGCGTCTACATTAAGAGAAATGGCGATAAGCTTGTAATCATCGCTCTCTATGTCGATGATCTAGTAATATTTAGCAATTGTAATGCTGAAAAAGTCAAGATTAAAGAATTATTGATGAAAGAGTTCGTGATGAAAGATCTTGGTCCTGTAGAAAGAGTTCTAGGATTGAGAATCAGGAAACAGAACGGCAATATTGAGCTTGATCAAAGCGCATACATCCAGAAGATACTGGAAAAGTATAAAATGCAAGACTGTAAGCCTGTTGAGACTCCGATGCAGTGTCAGAAATTAAATAAAGCTGAAGAGAAAGATGACAGCTTAGAATACCGTGAGTTGATAGGTTGTCTTATGTATGTTGCTGTTTGTTCGCGTCCTGATATATGTCACGCTGTCAGTGTGTTGAGTCAGTTCAATAACTGTTATTCCGAAGTCCACTGGAAAGCGGCTAAGCGCGTGTTGCGTTATCTCAAAGGTACAATTAACTACAGCATTACCTATGAGAAGAGTAGTCGTTTATCTGTGACGGGATTTGCAGACGCAGACTGGGCTTCTAATGAAATTGATAGACGGTCTTATACGGGCTATGTTTTCAAAATTGGAAATTCTGTTACTTGCTGGGAAAGTAGGAAACAACGTACCGTCGCGTTGTCAACTACCGAGGCGGAGTATATGTCACTTTCTGATGCATGTAAGGAGGCGTTGTTTATAAAGACGTTCCTCAACGAGTGTATAGGTAAGCAAGTAGATATAATAATTTTCAATGATAATCAGTCGGCTCTAAATCTAGCCAAAAATACTATGTTTCATGGTAGGTCGAAACATATAGACATACGTCATCATTTCGTCCGGGAGGCGGTGAACAGTGGCGCAGTTAAAGTTAATTTTATGCCAACGTCCAAAATGACGGCGGATGTCTTGACAAAACCTTTGTCGGTAGACAAGCACAAGTCTTTTGTGAATGACTTAGGTTTAGATAGTCAACACAATACACATGTAGATCACAAGATCAGTTTAAGGGGTGGTGTTAGAGATCGTAAACCTCCTTGTGTTTAAATATGTATTGTGTTCTCATACTGTGTCCTAGCAACGCTGTTTTTCTTTACTCTTGTCTAATATACCGTATTGCCTTGTCATGGTGGTTTTTCCTTTTAAAACTCTAATAACTTATACGCGATTGACAAGTGCATCTTACCTATCATATTACAAAGTGCCAGACGTACGAGCAAGTTCGCGTACATTTTGCTCGGCGAGCATGTTCGAAGTTTTTAGATGGCTGCCAATGAGTTTCATTATTTGTTTAACAGGCAATGGTGGCTTGTTATTGTGTAGTGAAATGGTAGTACCTACACTATCGTTAAAAAGTTTAAGACCAAAATAATTTTTAGTTTTATTATCATGAATTCTTCTTAAAAACGTCAAATTTGTAATCAATATAAAACAACATAAATTAATTATTAAAATCGTTAGCAAATACTCTTTTCAATACATTTTTAAGATAAAATGATTTAACTGAGAATATAACTACTAAAAATAATATTTTTTTAAATTAGATAGGTATTTAAATGTTTGTTGTTTGTTTTTTTGGTTTTGGTCTTGAACTTTTTGACGGTAGTGTATATTAGATTACACGTATGGAGAACCGAGCGTGTCAATTTTTGAACACGTCATCGGCACATTGCTCAACGCGTCGTGCTGCGACGGAGGGAAGAAGCCCCGAGCTCAGAGATAACATTAGAATTAAATTCCGACGTGACGATTTTCACTGGAGGCTCCCATCCACAGAATTAGCCACGGGCTTCAGACGGTATTGTTGGGTGAATCCACTTTTTCGTGTTGTTTATTCAGTCCCCTGTTTTACTGTCATTACGTACAGTCAACAGCATAAATAAGTGACCATTTATGTACCTTGTCACTTTAACGTCATGTTTGAAGTGTCATACAAAATTGTCAAACGGTTGAAAACGGCAAGGTACAGAAATGACCACTTATTTGTGCTGTTGGCCTTACAAATGGAAATCTACCACTAGATTAGTTGAATGTTTAAGTCACTTTTTAACTAAAATCGTTGTCACCCTACGCATGATTTAGTTTATGAGCTTAAAACCTCTTTGAAAAGTCAGTTTTTTTAACGAACTTTGACGCGAAGCCTGTCAAATTCCCCACCAAAGTGATGACACTTGAATAACAAACTACATAACTTGAATAATTATGCTTTCAGTGGCGAGAGGAAGTTTTAACAATAAAGTTTTTTTATTAATTAAACAGAGATTTCATTGCTTTTAGACCTCGTCTATTAAAGTTCATTTTTCAACTCTTGATCACCGAAAAAAAATCACCACGTATTTTCGACAATATCCTGGTTGGACAGTTTTCTTTGTTGACGTACAAAAATTCCTAAAAATTGCGTTACGTAATACTTGAAGACTCCTGTAGATAATTTTCTATTCGTACTTAACGACAGTAAATTAAAATTGTTTCAATTGTCCATGGGCATTTCTATCATTCCTTGCACCCAATTAAGAAATTGTTAATAGGGAGTTAAAATTAGTCCGTTTGGTTTAACAATAACAAGTTTAACAATGTTTAACAAGAAGTGTACAATTTTATTGTCCGGTGTGTTAAGTTTTTTTTATTGTAAAGGCTTGAAAAAGCGCGTAGGTAACCAAACGGACTAATTTTAACTCCCTAATAACAATTTCTTAATTGGCCACAGGGAAAAATAGAAATGCCGCCACGTGACATCTGTGTAACAGCAATGTGGCATGAAAAAGTAGATTCACCCAAGGACCGGAACCGGTTACCATTAAAGGGATATTGGATAGGGTATTTTATAGAACTGTTTTCCGGTCGTTGGATTCACCCAGTTGGGGTGGCGGTGGTCGTGGTGGTTTACCCGCTGTGTTTGTGGTGGTGTTTGGGGTGGGGGTGTGGGTTGGGGCGGCGGCGCGCGCGCAGGGCGGCCCACAGCGCCCGCGCCGCGCCGCCGCACAGCTCCGCGCCGTCCGCCGACACCACCACGCGGGAATTGCCCGCCAGCGAGTTCGACACGTGCCTGTACACGTAAACGACGTGGTGACTTTATGGAAGTGACCGTCAAGAGCAAGGGTCTTCAACCTTTTTGAAGTCAAGGGCCTAGTCCCACAGAAAAACAGCAACATTATGCTGAGTGGGGCCCAATTTATACTTTTCGATGATTTTTATTTGTATCTTTTCCTGTGAACTGTATTTCCTGTGTATCGAATATGTGTAAAAAAACATATCTCTCTCTCTCTCTCTCTCTCTCTCTCTAGTATACTCTGATATTGGTTCGGTGGGCCGCAACATAATGAAAACATTCCATTCTAAACTAAAAGTTATTTTTAATCTGTAAATAGGTATAATTTGTAGACATGTGAATTTAATTTTGTCAATACAATGTCGGGCCGCCATGGACGCGACCGCGGGCCGCCGGTTGAAGGCCCTCGGTCGAGAGAGTTTATACCTGCTGAGCTGTCAACGTTGCATTTTTGTTAGTTTTTCTCGATTATTCCATAAAAGTTGAATGAAAATTAAAAATGCGGTGTATACGAATCGTTCTAACATATAAGTTAATGTGTCTACCGCAATAATTATTCGTGATAGACTTTTATTTTCTTTAAAAACGAACAAATTATTACTTAACGGTTTGTACACCATATTTTTAATTTTCATTCAATTTTTATGGTATAATCGAGAAAAACTAACAAACATGCAACATTGCCAGCTCAGCAGGTATAAACTCTCTTAAATTCAACAAGGTGAAGTGCATTGAGGTCAATGTAAATTAAAAAAAAAATGCCGGTACGAACTCTCCCAGCAACATTACCGCTACATTACCGCGTGTATACTGACCGCACGCAGTGGTAAGGCAGCGGCACTGAGCACAGCCACTCCAGGCCATGAGGCGAGCGCGGCGCACCCCACGAAGCGCGGCGCCGCTACATTACCGCGTGTATACTGACCGCACGCAGTGGTAAGGCAGCGGCACTGAGCACAGCCACTCCAGGCCGTGCGAGGCGAGCGCGGCGCACCCCACGAAGCGCGGCGCCGCTACATTACCGCGTGTATACTGACCGCACGCAGTGGTAAGGCAGCGGCACTGAGCACAGCCACTCCAGGCCATGAGGCGAGCGCGGCGCACCCCACGAAGCGCGGCGCCGCTACATTACCGCGTGTATACTGACCGCACGCAGTGGTAAGGCAGCGGCACTGAGCACAGCCACTCCAGGCCGTGAGGCGAGCGCGGCGCACCCCACGAAGCGCGGCGCCGCTACATTACCGCGTGTATACTGACCGCACGCAGTGGTAAGGCAGCGGCACTGAGCACAGCCACTCCAGGCCATGAGGCGAGCGCGGCGCACCCCACGAAGCGCGGCGCCGCTACATTACCGCGTGTATACTGACCGCACGCAGTGGTAAGGCAGCGGCACTGAGCACAGCCACTCCAGGCCATGAGGCGAGCGCGGCGCACCCCACGAAGCGCGGCGCCGCTACATTACCGCGTGTATACTGACCGCACGCAGTGGTAAGGCAGCGGCACTGAGCACAGCCACTCCAGGCCGTGAGGCGAGCGCGGCGCACCCCACGAAGCGCGGCGCCGCTACATTACCGCGTGTATACTGACCGCACGCAGTGGTAAGGCAGCGGCACTGAGCACAGCCACTCCAGGCCGTGCGAGGCGAGCGCGGCGCACCCCACGAAGCGCGGCGCCGCTACATTACCGCGTGTATACTGACCGCACGCAGTGGTAAGGCAGCGGCACTGAGCACAGCCACTCCAGGCCGTGAGGCGAGCGCGGCGCACCCCACGAAGCGCGGCGCCGCTACATTACCGCGTGTATACTGACCGCACGCAGTGGTAAGGCAGCGGCACTGAGCACAGCCACTCCAGGCCGTGAGGCGAGCGCGGCGCACCCCACGAAGCGCGGCGCCGCTACATTACCGCGTGTATACTGACCGCACGCAGTGGTAAGGCAGCGGCACTGAGCACAGCCACTCCAGGCCGTGCGAGGCGAGCGCGGCGCACCCCACGAAGCGCGGCGCCGCTACATTACCGCGTGTATACTGACCGCACGCAGTGGTAAGGCAGCGGCACTGAGCACAGCCACTCCAGGCCGTGCGAGGCGAGCGCGGCGCACCCCACGAAGCGCGGCGCCGCTACATTACCGCGTGTATACTGACCGCACGCAGTGGTAAGGCAGCGGCACTGAGCACAGCCACTCCAGGCCGTGAGGCGAGCGCGGCGCACCCCACGAAGCGCGGCGCCGCTACATTACCGCGTGTATACTGACCGCACGCAGTGGTAAGGCAGCGGCACTGAGCACAGCCACTCCAGGCCGTGCGAGGCGAGCGCGGCGCACCCCACGAAGCGCGCGGCCGCTTCACGCGCCACGAATATCACCACGCGATGTCCCTCCTACCAACACAATACACAACACTAAAACAAGATTTGTAATGACATTTTATTTTCTCAAAAATGATACGTAAAGTCGCCATTACATAATTACCCGTCGAGAGTCCTGTGCGCACACTGTGCGCACAACGGTTTTAGGACCACAGCGCCCTGTGCGCACACCAGTAGGCTTATTGTCTAACGTTTTTGACGCTTGCCTTCGCAATCGCTATCTCTTTCTGTCAAACGGTATAAAACGTTGACAGAAAGAGATAGTGAAAGCGAAGGCAAGCGCCAAAAGCGTTAGACAATACGGCCTCTGTGCACATAACGCTTTGGCGCTGATTGGTGAACGAATATCTTAAATTTTGCTGTGTTACTGGGAGAAAAAAATAACTTACGGCTTCAGCCGCTATCACATTAGCATTAGGAACGTTTTATGGCCAATCACTAGAAACCACGGCGTGAAATTAAATAAAAAAGCACCTAAGGCAAATGTAATCTATAGTGCGCCATATAGTAGAGCTGTGTCAGTTTGGCTGTGGCAAATAATCATTGTAAAGTGAATAATGTGTATTATGATAAACTAATTAATGTTATCGATGCGCAAACTATTAAAACGGTATAAAAAAAAAAGTGAAAAGTGTCAAAAATTTACCTGTCTCATTTTCTGCAATTTGTGAAAAACCGATCTGTCTTATTTTCTGCAGTTTGTCAAAAACCGACCTGCCTTATTTTCTGGAGTTGCTAAAATCGGGCGTCCCCCTCCCTTTAAAAGCTACTCTGATGATATAAAAATTTTGGAAAAAATCAGGACGGGAGGAAATATGTGAAATTAACAAGGAAAACTGTAACGGGTAAGTTTGCTTGAGAAAATAGCAGGCTGGTTATTTAATACGGACAGTATAATTAATAATAAAATATGCATGGATTTTTTTTGTAACGGCTGCGGAACCCAATCCTGGGCGTGTCCCACCGACCTGCCTTATTTTCTGGAGTTAGTCAAAAACTGACCTTCCTTATTTTCAGCAGTTTGTCAAAAACCGACCTTCCTTATTTTCTGGAGTTAGTCAAAAACCGACCTTCCTTATTTTCTGGAGTTTGTCAAAAACCGACCTTCCTTATTTTCAGCAGTTTGTCAAAAACCGACCTTCCTTATTTTCAGCAGTTTGTCAAAAACCGACCTTCCTTATTTTCAGCAGTTTGTCAAAAACCGACCTTCCTTATTTTCAGCAGTTTGTCAAAAACCGACCTTCCTTATTTTCAGCAGTTTGTCAAAAACCGACCTTCCTTATTTTCAGCAGTTTGTCAAAAACCGACCTTCCTTATTTTCAGCAGTTTATCAAAAACCGACCTTCCTTATTTTCAGCAGTTTGTCAAAAACCGACCTTCCTTATTTTCTGCAGTTTGTGAAAAACCGACCTATCTTATTTCCTGCAGCTTGTCACACACCGACCTGTCCTATTTTCTGCAGTTTGCTAAAAACCGACCTGTGCTATTTTGTGCAGTTTATTAAATACCGACCTGTCTTATTTTCTGTAGTTTGCTGAGTGTTGCGGGCGCGAAGGGAGGCCCGCCTGACGCCTCGGCCGCCTCGTCTGCTCGCGCCACGAAATACCTGCCCACAGATAAACCACAAATTCATAATTAATAAGCTAATCAGCACCATCAATTGACATAAATTTCGTGAGCCGTAAAACGCGATTGCCCATTGTATAGTTAAAATAAACGGGTACGGTAAAACACGACCTGCAACTGTCGACCCGGAATGAATGACAATAATTTGCGACCAAGGCCCAATTGC
Source organism: Archips xylosteana (assembly GCA_947563465.1). Classification (NCBI taxonomy): domain Eukaryota; kingdom Metazoa; phylum Arthropoda; class Insecta; order Lepidoptera; family Tortricidae; genus Archips; species Archips xylosteana. The sequence goes on from OX387360.1 coordinate 2,787,193, forward strand.
AAACAATAGTACATTACTGCAGCGGCCGCGAAATAGGGGATTGCCGGCCGAGTAGTTATAGATGGCAGAGTGTTAACGAGGCCATCTAGAGATACGAGGCCGGCAATCCCTGTTCGTGGCCAAGGCTTGTATAGAGTTTTTCTCAAACATGCATCACCATCACCACTATCATCATCATCACCATCATGATCATCATCAACATCATCATCAACATCATCGTCATCACCATCATAATCATCATCATCAACATCATCATCATCATCTCATCATCATCATCATCAATAACATCATCATCACCATCTCATCATCACCATCATCATCATCATCATCTCATCATCATCATCATCGCCATCATCATCATCACCATCATCATCATCATCACCATCATCATCACATCATCATCATCATCATCGCCATCATCATCATCATCATGATCATCATCACCATCATCATCACATCATCATCATCATCATCTTACCTTACCTTAAATAAGCGTAGTGGCAGAATGTCTTAATGAACCAAAACGCAAATATTGCTTATAGTTTTTTTTTTAATGGCTAAATGCTATGATGCCATAGACCTATAAACGTCATGGTATGAAACAATAGACGATCACTTTGCTGGCCTTGGCCAGCAATGTTGTATGAAATTCCATTATTGACCTCTCGTCTAGCCGCACACCACGCCGCGCCTGCATTGTGACACTTCGTCGCGTATTATAAGGAACATAACGTCAACATTTCATAGCATGATTGAAAAATGTACAATTAATATTACAAGCGGAACTCTCGCTTCAGTTATATTAACTAGAAAGGGAGTTCCGCTTGTAATATAAGTTGTACTTTGTTATGCAATTGGGCCCTGATAATTCAAATCCCCATTTGATCGTCATCGTTCATTCCCGTGCCGTGGTGAAAGCCGTGGTGGTCTAGCGGTTTGTCCCATAGCCTCTCAAGCAGAGGGTCGTGGGTTCAAATCCCAGCTCGCACCTCGGAATGTGTGCGAAATTATATTTGAAATTTACCATGAGCTTTACGGTGAAGGAAAACGTCGTGAGGAAACTTGCTTACACCTGCGAAGAAATTCAATGGTGTGTGTGAAGTTTCCAATCCGCACTGGGCCCGCGTGGGAACTACGGCCCAAGCCCTTTCATTCTGAGAGGCCTGTAGCCCTGTAGTAGGATGTATATAGGCTGGGATGATTATGATGATGATGATCGTTCATTCAGGGTCAACAAATCACAGGTCGTGTTTGAACCGCACGCAAATTAACATTACACCGCCTCACCAGTAGAGATAAACTACGATAACATGGCCCGCCCCTCCAAATTACTATTTCAATGTGTTATGCCACGTCCTTACGAAAGTGTGTATGTAGTGGTCTGCTTTTGTTTGCTTGCTGTCTCAGCACACACACATGCGTTGAAAGTTTTGGTGGTGCATTATCGCGATGTATGTAGCCGAATATTCGCGAATACTTCGGCACTTCGCCCGAAGCCGCAGACCCTTCGCCCCGCTGTCGGTAAATTTGCGCACATCAAAGGCTTTTATCGCGATGAACTTCGCTTGCGCGGCCACATTTCACTCGGCTCAACTTCATCGTGCGTATTGGACGTACTGTCAACTGCAAGCGGCGACGTATTGTTTAGGATTTGATGGTTGTTTACGATGGATTGGAGTAATGATAGAATCTTGGAATTTATTTCTAATTACGAGGATGAGCCTGTACTATTTAAGTAAAAAGTATGCCGCCTTATCTTCACTTTTTTCTATTTTATATTTTGCACAAAGTCAAAAAATAATTGTTGTGCGCCATAAAGTAGAGAGCGACAGCTTCGTCCATTTTTCCGCGATAAACTTTGCGGCATTGCTCTCTATAGCAGTGTGGCCATGCACATTCGCCGTAGGCCGAAGACGAAGTTTTATCGCGATAATTCTATCGCGGTGTGTGTAGCCCTAGGGTGAAATACATTGAGGACTTCTTGGATATTGGAGGGGCGGGCCATGTTATCGTAGTTTATCTCTACGTTGAAATGTCCAATTTCAACCCGTTGTTCAACGTGCTATGGAAAGGGCTATGCTCGGAGTTTCTCTAAAAGATCGAATTCGTAACGAGATGATCCGACAGAGAACCAAAGTTATCGACATAGCCCACCGCATTAGCACGCTGAAGTGACAATGGGCCGGCCATATAGCCTGAAGAACCGATAACCGTTGGGGTAGACGAGTTCTTGAGTGGAGACCACGGATCGGCAAACGTAGCGTGGGACGTCCTCAGACTCGGTGGAGGGATGATCTTCGCAAGGCGGCTGGCAAGAGCTGGATGAGTGTTAAGTATTATTTAGTTTACCTATCTGCCGCTAGATGGCGCTTTAACTTCTGAGTATATTTGCACAACGCGCTATCGTTTGTCTACCATACAGTGTATAAATAATTTAGTTCTCCTATTTGCCGCTAGATGGCGTTTTAACTTTGGGAGCGTATTCGTACATCGCGTTATTGTTTGTAAAACCAGTGTAAAAACCTACTCACAAGTTTGACCTCTCTAAGTCATAGGTACCCGATTACAATCAGAGTGGCCGAGGATCGTGCTCAGTGGCGTGCCATGGGAGAGGCCTATGTCCAGCAGTGGACGAGCATAGGCTGAGGATGAACCCGTTGGATCGTCGCTGCACCCACCTGGCGCTGGCGTCGCCCACGTCGGCGTGCTGGTCGCTGCACCCACCTGGCGCTGGCGTCGCCCACGTCGGCGTGCTGGTCGCTGCACCCACCTGGCGGTGGCGTCGCCCACGTCGGCGTGCTGGTCGCTGCACCCACCTGGCGCTGGCGTCGCCCACGTCGGCGTGCTGGTCGCTGCACCCACCTGGCGGTGGCGTCGCCCACGTCGGCGTGCTGGTCGCTGCACCCACCTGGCGCTGGCGTCGCCCACGTCGGCGTGCTGGTCGCTGCACCCACCTGGCGCTGGCGTCGCCCACGTCGGCGTGCTGGTCGCTGCACCCACCTGGCGGTGGCGTCGCCCACGTCGGCGTGCTGGTCGCTGCACCCACCTGGCGCTGGCGTCGCCCACGTCGGCGTGCTGGTCGCTGCACCCACCTGGCGCTGGCGTCGCCCACGTCGGCGTGCTGGTCGCTGCACCCACCTGGCGCTGGCGTCGCCCACGTCGGCGTGCTGGTCGCTGCACCCACCTGGCGCTGGCGTCGCCCACGTCGGCGTGCTGGTCGCTGCACCCACCTGGCGGTGGCGTCGCCCACGTCGGCGTGCTGGTCGCTGCACCCACGTGGCGCTGGCGTCGCCCACGTCGGCGTGCTGGTCGCTGCACCCACCTGGCGGTGGCGTCGCCCACGTCGGCGTGCTGGTCGCTGCACCCACCTGGCGCTGGCGTCGCCCACGTCGGCGTGCTGGTCGCTGCACCCACCTGGCGGTGGCGTCGCCCACGTCGGCGTGGTGGTCGCTGCACCCACCTGGCGGTGGCGTCGCCCACGTCGGCGTGGTGGTCGCTGCACCCACCTGGCGGTGGCGTCGCCCACGTCGGCGTGCTGGTCGCTGCACCCACCTGGCGGTGGCGTCGCCCACGTCGGCGTGGTGGTCGCTGCACCCACCTGGCGGTGGCGTCGCCCACGTCGGCGTGCTGGTCGCTGCACCCACCTGGCGCTGGCGTCGCCCACGTCGGCGTGCTGGTCGCTGCACCCACCTGGCGGTGGCGTCGCCCACGTCGGCGTGCTGGTCGCTGCACCCACCTGGCGGTGGCGTCGCCCACGTCGGCGTGGTGGTCGCTGCACCCACCTGGCGGTGGCGTCGCCCACGTCGGCGTGCTGGTCGCTGCACCCACCTGGCGGTGGCGTCGCCCACGTCGGCGTGCTGGTCGCTGCACCCACCTGGCGCTGGCGTCGCCCACGTCGGCGTGCTGGTCGCTGCACCCACCTGGCGGTGGCGTCGCCCACGTCGGCGTGCTGGTCGCTGCACCCACCTGGCGGTGGCGTCGCCCACGTCGGCGTGCTGGTCGCTGCACCCACCTGGCGCTGGCGTCGCCCACGTCGGCGTGCTGGTCGCTGCACCCACCTGGCGGTGGCGTCGCCCACGTCGGCGTGCTGGTCGCTGCACCCACCTGGCGCTGGCGTCGCCCACGTCGGCGTGCTGGTCGCTGCACCCACCTGGCGGTGGCGTCGCCCACGTCGGCGTGCTGGTCGCTGCACCCACCTGGCGGTGGCGTCGCCCACGTCGGCGTGGTGGTCGCTGCACCCACCTGGCGGTGGCGTCGCCCACGTCGGCGTGCTGGTCGCTGCACCCACCTGGCGCTGGCGTCGCCCACGTCGGCGTGCTGGTCGCTGCACCCACCTGGCGGTGGCGTCGCCCACGTCGGCGTGCTGGTCGCTGCACCCACCTGGCGCTGGCGTCGCCCACGTCGGCGTGCTGGTCGCTGCACCCACCTGGCGGTGGCGTCGCCCACGTCGGCGTGCTGGTCGCTGCACCCACCTGGCGCTGGCGTCGCCCACGTCGGCGTGCTGGTCGCTGCACCCACCTGGCGGTGGCGTCGCCCACGTCGGCGTGGTGGTCGCTGCACCCACCTGGCGGTGGCGTCGCCCCCGTCGGCGTGGTGGTCGCTGCACCCACCTGGCAGTGGCGTCGCCCACGTCGGCGTGCTGGTCGCTGCACCCACCTGGCGCTGGCGTCGCCCACGTCGGCGTGGTGGTCGCTGCACCCACCTGGCGGTGGCGTCGCCCCCGTCGGCGTGGTGGTCGCTGCACCCACCTGGCAGTGGCGTCGCCCACGTCGGCGTGGTGGTCGCTGCTGGGCGGCGCGGCGCCGGCGGGCGAGGCAGGCCCGCGCAGCTGCCCCCAGCCGCGGCCGCGCGCGTCCCCGTACGGGTAGTGCTTGTCGTGCCGGTATTGCTCCTCCTCCGCGCGGGTGCGCCAGTTCGGCGCGTCCACTGTCAGCGGCTTTGGACGCTGGCCGATGCCTGACGGCTGATTGAGACCTGGAATGTAATCATGATCGTAACATCATCAAGTCGACATCGCAACGTCATCACTAAGGCCCGGAATTTTGCGTGCGCCTGATGACAGATCGTAGCGAGAGAGCACCGCTTTTTATCGATGTTATCGACAAATCGGCAAGTTTTTTGATTTATGTCCGATGATAACTACGAGCATATAACCCCTGGAGACGTAATGCCTGCGAATTTAAAAGGAAACGATTCTGTCAACTAGCTGAGGTGCGGGGGGAGTTGCGATCGGTTCGAAGTGTTCCGAAGTAATCCGAACCCAATCGCTAGGGCGTGCATCGTAATGACTTTATGCTTTCTATCGATATCGATAAAAGGTTGTGCAGAAAGGTTTTCAAGCAGTACACTCTGGTAAAATTTAAATGCCAATTTTGAATTTATTTTAAGCTTAAACTAAACAAGTTGAAAAGTATTTGTTTTTCATATTACCGTCTTTTGGAAATCTACAGGAAAAAATCATAAAAGATATAGTTCAAATGAAATTACGTTATACCTGTCCAATACAGGTACAGTCGAACAAATTGAATCATGACCCAGCTTGGAACCTTTGTGCTACTAATGTCATGTTGACATCTCATACTTTTGTCAAGGAAATCATAGTGAAATTGATTATTAAAAGGTTCTATCCTGTGTCATGATTCAATTTGTTCGACCGTACACGAAAATAAGAATCTAATACCTTTAAACGAGCAATTCTTGTATATATGTATATATATATATACAGTGGTGGTCATACAATTAAGAACGATTTGAAGTTTCCGATTTTTTTTTATCTACATCATGTCATATGTCTAGTTGTGTTCCTTCTTAGAAGTAACAAGTTATGTTATAAAATAGCCACATGGATAGAGCAAACGGGATTAATAATAATAGTGTATAATTGCTAACATTTTTTTTTACAAATTTTATTTGTTCTCTATACTAATAAATTCAAATAGTAATGAAGCTGGACAAATAATTAAGAACGATTTATTAAACTGCTCGAGAGTTGTTTTATATGAAACTTAGATTAAATAAATCATATTAATGTGAAGTTGGTATAGAAAAAAAAGCAAATTAATACATTTGAACTAAAATTAATAGTTAGTTGCATGTCCACGGCTTTTAATTACGGCTTTACACCGGCGAGGCATTGAATCTATCAATTTTTGACATTTCGCAAGAGAAATAAGAGTTCCATTCTTCTAAGAAAACGTCGTACAGCTCTCTCAAATTGCCACATTGTCGATTTGAAACCTTTTTCTTGACTTCGCACCAAAGATGCTCTATTGGGTTAAGATCTGGGCTGTTGGCTGGCCAATCTAAGACTGAAACTGATTGTGATGTGAGGAATTCCTTAACGGTGCGTGCAGTATGCTTTGGATCATTGTCGTGCTGGAATGTCCAAATAACCGGAAGCACGTCTTCGGCATATGGTACCATTGTTTCTTGCAGTATATTTTTGTATTGGAATTGATCCATGTTTCCTTCTATCAGCCTAACAGGTCCAACGTCATGTCCAGAAAAGCACCCCCAAATTTTCACATTTCCCCCGCCATGCTTTAATGTCACTTTTGTGTACTTTGGGTCGAATGCTTTATTCGGAGGGCGTCGTACATATCGTTTTCCATCAGAACATACCCTATTTATTTTTGTCTCGTCAGAAAAAAAAACGTTTTTCCACTGTCTGACTGTCCAGTTTTCATACCTTCTTGCAAATGCAAGTCGGGCTTGCCTATGACATCGTTTCAACATAGGCACCTTCCTTGCTATCCTTCCGTTCAACTTATTTTCTACCAAACGCCTTCGAATAGTGCGTGCAGAGATTGCTGAAGGGTTGTTTTCGCCAAAATATTCTTTTCTGATCTCATTAGACCCTTTAAAAGGATTTTGTTTTGCCAAACGAACGATATTTCGATCATCTCGACGAGATGACTTTCTCTGTCTAGGTCCACGCGGAACGTTTGAAGTAGTTTGATACGTGGAAAAATGCTTTACGGCATGGAAAACCATTGTTTTTGAACATTGCAGATGGTCGGCTATCATTTTATACGACCAATTCTTATCGCGAAGTTTTATTATTACTTCTCTTGTAGATTTATCACAACTTTTATTTTTCCCCATTGTTTTTATACGAAGTAATCACTTTTAAGACTTTAACAGCACGAAATGGCGCCAAAATTATACGAATAATAATCTACAACCACAGAGCCACACAGTGTTCTCTATTTAAATTTGAAAAAATAATAAACTATTCAGCGTTCTTAATTACGTGACCAGCCAGTAAGTACTAATACTAGGTTCAGATCGAATGTATAAAGTTTCTCTATTAATTTTTTAGCCAACAATGTTGCATAAATGAATGTACCGGTAGTACGGAAAAGTTTTGCCATACCGAGAGAAATAAAAAAAATACGGGCAATTAGTTATACTTGTTACTTTGAAAAAATCATCTCAATAAATAATCGTTCTTAATTATATGGCCACAACTGTATATATAATCAGGATCTCGGAAACGGCTCCAACGATTTCGATGAAATTTGGTATGTGGGGGTTTTCGGGGATGAAAAACTGATCTAGCTATGTTTCATTTTCAGAAAATCGCTTTTACTCGTGTTTTCCGGCTATTTTTGTTTGCATTAGAATATAAAGCTAAATTTCGCCGCAGATCATAATGGCACATTAGAAATCGGGTGGTCGCGGATCCAGCCGACCTCGGTTCGATACCACGTTTTTTTTCAAGATTTTTAGTTTTTTTTTTAAGTTTATTTTTTATGAGAAAACGTCAAGTTTCTTCTTTTGTGAGAAAAAGTTACTTTTTTGTGAGAAAAAGTTACTTTTTTGTTAGAAAAAGTATTATAGGGAACGTGCAGTAACTATAGGCGGCAGCACTAATGCGACAGAAGAGACACTATGCGGACAGTAAAACAAACTTAGCAAGGTAAAACTTTCAAATTGATGGCACCCTTATGGCACCAGTTGGCAGCACCGTCTATGTGCTCGTTTCCTATTGGGAGCACAGAACAGGAAAAGCCGGTTGTCTGTAAAGTCGGTTTACGGACGATAGTTTAACGTGACTCAAACCTCCGGTGTTTTTGTCAAATATCTTGAAAACGGTGCATCCTACGGCAAAATCAATGAAATTTTCATCCCCCCTTTAATATCCCCGCGCTCCCTCCCCCGCATCCCCTCCCCCCCCTCTCACCCCCCCAGCCCCCACCCCTCCGGTGTATATAATCAGGATCTCGGAAACGGTTCCAACGATTTCGATGAAATTTGGTATTTGGGGGTTTTCGGGGATGAAAAATTGATCTAGCTTGGTCTTATCTCTGGGAAAACGCTTGGTACCGAGTTTCTGCCCGAGCAGAGCTCGGTCGCCCAGGTACTTATAATTAATATCACGAAGTATTACTAATAGTAATAAATAGCATCCACGAAAAAAAATCCGATATCAATAGATACAATAATCATTTAGTGGATAATTATCGACAATACACAATAAATGCATCGCACCACACTAGTCATTGACGTCACGAGACTAATTACGATAATAAGAGATAGATATATACGATTGCAGTGAGAAAGAAAAAGATGGGGGATGGACCAGTCCAATCCAACTTGACCCGCGTTGCAACTAATCAAATTTTTGTAAATATTTTGATAAAATAAAGAAATGGACTTACCGATGAAAAGTAATATTGTTTTTTGTTTCATTACATTTTTTACTGTTGTTTCCGCACCATTTAACTGCACAACAAGACATGATGTTGTATATTGAAGCTGTTTTACGTCGTAAATGTCAGCTGTCTCATCGGTCATACTTTATGGTTGATACTGACGGTAAACCAAGGAGTCGGGAAATACATCATTGTTAAATCACTGACTAGTCGACAGATTAGTGTCGCCTTTCACTACGTCTCTAGGGGTTATATGCTCGTAGGATGATAAGTACTTTTTTCAGCGGTCAATGATGAAAAAAGTTCGAAATATGGGAAAGTTTAATCCGTTTAGATTGCTTTATTGAAATCACTATAGTTACGAATACCTTTATATTTTATAACTTGAGAAAAGATCCCTCTGAGACCACTTAACGTTAGGTAGCTTGTTTGCCTACCCTTTGATAAAATAAAAGAGAAAATATTATTTTGTATTCCTTCAGTTCTTACCATAGCCAATATAAATTATTTTGTAATAATATTCCAAGCAAAAATATATTTACAATTATAAGTATGTATTAAAGTTAAAACTTAAGTACCTGGGCGACCGAGCTCTGCTCGGGCAGAAACTCGGTACCAAGCGTTTTCCCAGAGATAAGACCAAGCTAGATCAATTTTTCATCCCCGAAAACCCCCAAATACCAAATTTCATCGAAATCGTTGGAGCCGTTTCCGAGATCCTGATTATATACACCGGAGGGGTGGGGGGGGGGTGAGAGGGGGGGGATGCGGGGGAGGGAGCGCGGGGGTAAAATTTCATTGATTTTGCCGTAGGATGCACCGTTTTCAAGATATTTGACAAAAACACCGGAGGGGGTGGGGGGGGGGGTGAGTCACGTTAAACTATCGTCCGTAAACCGACTTTACAGACAACCGGCTTTTCCTGTTCTGTGCTCCCAATAGGGAACGTGCACATAGACGGTGCTGCCAACTGGTGCCATAAGGGTGCCATCAATTTGAATGTTTTACCTTGATAAGTTTGTTTTACTGTCCGCATAGTGTCTCTTCTGTCGCATTAGTGCTGCCGCTGCACGTTCCCTATAATACTTTTACTAACAAAAAAGTAACTTTTTCTCACAAAAGAAGAAACTTGACGTTTTCTCATAAAAAATAAACTTAAAAAAAAAACTAAAAATCTTGAAAAAAAACGTGGACTCGAACCGAGGTCGGCTGGATCCGCGACCATCCGATTTCTAATGTGCCATTATGATCTGCTCGAAGTCGGCGAAATTTAGCTTTATATTCTAATGCAAACAAAAATAGCCGGAAAACACGAGTAAAAGCGATTTTCTGAAAATGAAACATAGCTAGATCAGTTTTTCATCCCCGAAAACCCCCACATACCAAATTTCATCGAAATCGTTGGAGCCGTGTCCGAGATCCTGATTATATATATATATACACATATATATATATATATACAAGAATTGCTCGTTTAAAGGTATTAGATTAACAGTTTGTCGATTTGTCGATAACATCGTTAAAAAGCGGTGCTCTCTCCCTATGATCTGTCATCAGCCGCACGCAAAATTCCGAGCCTTTGTCATCACTGTCGTTTTAATGATAATAAGGTACCTATTTGACACCATCAATTAATTGGTTTTTCTTTTGAACTCCCATAACTCGATTGCGTCATAGACTATGCTCAATGGTATCAACCAGCCTATCATCGTCGTTATCGTCTTAATCATCGATGTCATCATCAGTTTTTGTATACGTGCAAGTAGACAGTTGAATAGACTAACGAAGGAGCTTGATATTGACGTGTTTAATGTTAACACTGACACCTTGAGACGTACTTTGGTGAATCGATACTTTGAGAGCGTGCATTGAGCGTTGTACCTTACTGTAGATTAAGTTTGTTAAGTTAGGTACTTGATTATTTTTTCTCCGCCGCTAAAATAGTGCTGAATTATTTGTCAATAAGTAGTTATTTTCTCTTTTTTATTTTTTGTGTGTCCGAATACTAACTGCCTTATTGTTACACAGTAATTGTCGGCGAGAACCTGAAATTGGCTTGCTGTATTTACTGTAATGTTAAAGATGTATATACAAGCTGTAGGTTCTCCATAAATAAATAAATAAATAAATCATCATTGTCATCAACAGACATAAGATTTTAGGGGGCAAAATTTAATAAGAGGTAGGGAGTTTCATTATCGATAAACTCGACTATCGACGCTTTTACCATATGGTAGTTATAACCACCAGCTTTGTAAGTTTGTATCATTTTGTTAGTCTAATTTCAGAGGCAAATATGATAAAGTTTGTACAAAGCATATTTTAAATCATAGCTGAGTAATAGTAAGGCCCCAAGGCGTAAGGCCCAACATGCTAAATTTAATACATATGTCAAAACAAATGTCAACTTTTCTTGATTGGCAATAAGTTTCAAATTATGATAGTCAAAATTCGACGTGGGCTTTACGAGGATAAAGAAGAAGAGAACTCATTTATTATTTTGCTTCATTTCTATAAAATTATATTTTTATAAATTAAACTTGGAGCGATCAATAGTATATGGGAAAAGCGTCGATAGTTGAGTTTGTCGATAGAGGAACTCATCATCATCATCAGCCTATGTTCGTCCACTGCTGGACATAGGCCTCTCCCATGACACGCCACTGAGCACGATCCTCGGCCACTCTCATCCAGCTCTTGCCAGCCGCCTTGCGAAGATCATCGCTCCACCGAGTCTGAGGACGTCCCACGCTACGTTTGCCGATCCGTGGTCTCCACTCAAGAACTCGTCTACCCCAAAGGTTATCGGTAGAGGAACTACCTGTCATTTAATTTTGCCCCCTAAATTCCTACGTCTGGTCATAAACGTCACGGTCGTCATAGCCGTTAAAATCGCCATCACAAACGCTTACCGACATTCTTCTCTTCGGCCGCCAACACGTGCACACAGGTACTCAGAATCTGCTCATCCAGAGGCGTCATAGGCTTCGCCGGATTGGACATGCGACGAATAACCAGCGCACACAGCTTCTGCCTCAGATAATACACGCTGATCGCGTCCGAGGCGTCTGCAGTGAACGCCATCCAGTCATCCAGGGTCAGCACCGCTGTGTCCGGAGAAGAGTTGTTCTCATCAGCCTCGCTGTCCGAATCGCTCGACAACCCTGGAGGGTTCGCTCGCTGCGTCAGAGCACCAGGTGGTAACCTCAGAGGACCACCGAACAGCGCTATAGTCAACGGCGTCACCAGAGTATTACACCTGATGAAGCAGAATCTCCCCGCGCGCGATATCTCCTCAAACGCGACCCAGTCCGTAGGCAAGTTCTGCACTGACTTGTGAGACCCCGTGACGCCGTCTCCTCGGTGAAGAGTTGAACTCGGATGGAACGCCACTTTGACCTCTTTGAAGGTTCTCAAAGTCGCGGAGTCGCGGTCGACTCGGGCTATAGAAGGGTATAGACCGCTCACTAGAACTGCTTTCACGACATGCCACTTTTCCGAATTTAGGTTAACGTCTTTAATGTCTCCTGAACCACGGGCCTTCACCAAGCATAGGGCTCTTAGCTGAGCTAGGAGCTGCGCTCTGTATCCCACTATCATTTCCATGGTGGCACCGCAGATGAGGTTTTTAGCGCAGAAGGCGCGTTCCGAGCCGTTCGCTCTGGCACTCTGCCACGCCTGGAAGGCCCTCAACAGAGCCATGTGGTCGGAGTAACAGTCCGCGGCGAATTCCTTCCTCGCCACGCTACCCCGCTTCCTGTTCTCAGGGTTCATCGAAATCTGGAACGGTTCTTTGTTCGCTAGACTGCATACTATCGTCAATATAGGATCCAAACACTTCATGACGCAAGCGTATAGCAGCATTTTTCCCAGTTTCGGTTCCACTGTCAAATCCAGTAAGTGCTGACCGATCTCTGTCAGATCTTCCATGGGAGTCAGCGCTCCGATGGTCTTCAGAAGCGTGACAGCGTTCCTCACAGCTAAAAACGACGGGGGTTCCAACGCCTTTGAAAGGAAGTCGGCTATCGGTGTGTTACCGGGAGCTAACAGCTTCGTATGGAGGCACAGCTCTTGGAGCGGGACCCTGAGGATCTCTGGGATGGAGTTGAGGGGTAACGTCTGGAACCTTCGCTTCGAGCACATGTGGAAGCAGTGTCCCGGCTTGGTCCTGCCAGCGCGACCCGCGCGCTGCTGACAGCCGGCCCTAGAAGTCCACACACACTGTAACGAACACACTCCACCACTGGACTCGTAGTACTTCTCCTTCACTTTGCACGAGTCCACGACGTACACGACATCGTCTATCGTTATTGAGGTCTCCGCTATGTTCGTGGAAATTATGATTTTTCTTGCGTTAGGGAGGGGATTGAACACTTTCTTCTGATCGAGCGTCTGCATGTTGCTGTGTAGCGTGAATATTTGGTATTTGAGCGCGTTCATTTCCGTGCAATTCTGCACGAGATCTCTTAAGGTTACTATATCGTCGTAGCCGGGGAGGAAGATGAGTATGCTGCCTTTGGGTAGGTTTATGTGGATGTGTTTGATGAGGGCTAGCATGAGGTCGTGGTCGATGAAGTCTTCGGAGACGGTGTGGTGGTAGACGTCGAGAAGGAAGCGGTCTGCGGCGTCGTCTTTGGGCGTGTTCTGTTCGGGCGCGGGGGCGAGGGACGCCAGGAGGGCGGCTGTGGCGGCGTGCCCGCCGGCTAGGGCGTAGTCCCGCGCGGTCTTGCCGCTCGCGTCGCATATTAGCGGGTCCGCACCTGGTGGCAAAATGTTGCGGTGAAACAAGCGTTAAAATAAGTAACAGACATTTTCTGTACTAGCCTTTATCCGATCCACTTGCGTGAAAACAGTCTGGGGCCTGTTGCATAACAAAGTAGGTACAACTAATATTACAAGCGGAACTCTCGCTTCAGTTATATTAACTAGAAAGAAACGGAGTTCAGCTTGTAATATAAGTTGTACTTTGTTATGCAACAGGCCAGGAAGTCAAATTGTAATACCGGAATTTCACTTAAATTGTCATGAAAATACCCAAAAATTCAATTGTGAGTCCGTAACAAAAATATGAAGAACACACATCGAGGACATAAATATGTATACAGCTATTGCGTCAAATATATTTACATACCAACCCTATGATTAGTAACATAGAGGTGTACAGATATTGTTGACGTCTTGGTAACGTTTCAACGACCGCTTTAGCCTAGTTGGTAGTGACCCTGCCTACGAAGCAAGAGGTCCTGGGTTCAAATCCCGGTAAGGGCATTTATTTGTGTGATGAGCACGAATATTTGTTCCTGAGTTATGGATGTTTTCTATGTATTTAAGTATTTATTTATTTATATAAGTATGTTAATCGTCGTCTAGTACCCATAGTACAAGCTTTGCTTAGTTTGGGACTAGGTCGATTTGTGTAAGATTGTCCACTAATATTTATTTATTTATTTATTTATTTAACGTATGGTTGGCTACCAGTTTGATAAAAGTTTCTATGGGATTTAAATGTCGCTAAGGTCGACATTTCTGACTGAAGTCATTAGTCACTGTCATGTCATTATATTATTGCAAGGGAAAATCGACCTCGTTGTATCGTCATGATAATGAACTTCAACCATACGGTGGTAGACCGCATTTTTGGCCGACTGTACATAATATTAATGAGTAACGTAAACCTTGACTATGTATAACTAGATTTAATGGTAAAGATTTTATGATTTTACTTCTTTAAACATGAAACTACCGTCAGACTCACTCATAGTGAAAATAAACGGATCACTCACGTCTTAAAACGGGTTTAACTAAATATGTTTCGGGCTAATCCGTAGCCCCTCCGTATTTTTATACCTAAAGTTGACTTTTGTTCGAGAGTGATCCTTCTGTAAGCCAGTACTATCAGTTATTCTGTGGTGTGAGGTAGTGACTCACCGATCTGGAGCATCTGCCTTGCGGTGTCTGTGAGGCCGTGAGCAGCGGCTGCCATGAGGCCGGTGCGGCGAGAGCCGCTGCGCGCGCAGGACACCGGCACGCCCTCCGACAGGTACATGTACAGGATCTGGCAGAACGAGTCCTGGCGGGAACGCGCAACTAGTCAATACATGTTTATGGCACCCCGGGCGAGTCTTATCGGGAACGCGCAACTATAGTAGTGGCCATAATTGGGGATGTCTATTTTTTTGCAATGTATAGTAAATCGAAAACCATTTCGAGATAAATGCTTTTTAACTCGTTTTCTGTAGTTATTTAATTTTAATATTATGTAATGAATTTATTATATAACAAATAAGCAATGACCTTCATTTGACATTGGTGTAAATTGCGTGACCGGTTCAAGTCGTACTTTATTCTATGTGGTTAGAATTCTTCACAATTTACGCGTGGATTATACTACGGAGTTTGATTTGGACCCGCTGTCTGACATCTAGCACTTTGACAGTGCCAGTAAAGTGACACAGTGTATAGTGTACCACTACGCAAAAAATAATTAAAGGGGTTGCCTTATCGTACGCATTTAGATAGATTTAGAAATTTGGCATTGTGGGAGCCCTCAATTATAATCTGACGTCATCAACTAAAATAGTTTCAATAATTAATTTTGAAAAAAGTAGAGAACTAAATGACAAAATATTGAAATTAGTTCCTTATAATTGACTTTTCTATACAAAAAAAATATAAAAACCACTGGTAATTTTTTTTAGACATTCCCAATTCGAGAGACAAGCTTGAAAATTAGGCTGCGTATCCACCGGAGTTGTGCGAGGATGCGCTGCGAGGGATGTGTTTGTCATGAACCAATAGAAACACTTCATTTAAAAGGTCCTAAGTGAATGAAGTGTTTCTATTGGTTCATGACAAACACATCCCTCGCAACGCATCCTCACACATCTCTGGTGGAAACGCAGCCTTAAAAGGTTACCAGGATAAACGAAATTGAATAGTGATGTGGCCGATATCGATAACCAGTGTCGACTGGACTATATGGTTTGATATAAGACGGGGTTTTTTACTTCCTTTAATGATATCTTACATTGAAATGTAAATTGTTAAATTAATTAAATCATATCTCCGTAAGTAATGAATAAATACCACAGGAAGCCAAAGCCGTAATGTTTTTTTTTATTATCGACACGAACAGCACTACCCTGTCCGTGGCAACATTTGAGCAAAATGAATTGTCAAAGTTGTCTGATGCAAATGAAATATTGCAAATGAAAGCGACAGTTTCTTGTCGCTTTCATTTGCATACAAAAGTGCAACAGAGAGAACGCTTTGCTAACTCTGTTAAATAGACAGGGTATAGCTATCTCACCAAGCTGCCTTCCTTGAAGCACTCGTCCAGGAACTCGTCCATGTCGGCTTGCAGCGCGGGGTCTAACGTCGGCTCCTCTTCTTTGCTGTCCTTGCTGCTGCTGCTGCTGCTTTCCTCTTGGCTTTGACCTGCGATGTACCGTAACGGTAGTTGTTAGTCGACATGACACTTTGAAGCGTTTCGCAATTGGCAATGTCTAAAAAAAATTACCAGTGGTTTTTATATTTTTTTTGTATAGAAAAGTCAATTATAAGAAACTAATTTCAATATTTTGTCATTTAGTTCACTACTTTTTTCAAAATTAATTACTGAATCTATTTTGGTTGATGACGTCAGATTGTAATTGAGAGCTCCCACACTGCCAAATTTCTAAATGTATCTAAATGCGTACGATAAGGCAACCCCTTTAATTATTTTTTGCGTAGTGGTACACTTTCACTTCTGTCACTTTACTGGCGCTGTCAATGTGCTAGATGTCAGACAGCGGGTCCAAATCAAACTCCGTAGTATAATCCACGCGTAAAATTGTGAAGAATTCTAACTGCACAGAATAAAGTACGAATTGGACCGGTCACGCAATTTACACCAATGTCAAATGAAGGTCATTTCTTATTTGGTATGTAATAAAGTCATAACATAATATTAAAATTAAATAACTACGGAAAACGGGTTAGAAAGCATTTATCTCGAAATGGTTTTCGATTTACTACACATTGCAAAAAAATAGACATCCCCAATTAAATACGAAGTATCAGAAGAAAATTTTCAGCCCTCGCATTAAAGCGCATAGAGCCTGCCTCTCCCTATGACTTGGTTATATAATGCCATGGTTACAAAATTGTCTTAGTTTCAGGAAGACTTACTTAGCAAAACGTCTATGTCGTTAAATGCACAAGTAGGCAGAATGACTCAATTGTGTAAGGTCTTGATTTTATTAAATACATTTTTAAGACCAGACCAGACCATTTACCTACTAAAACATTAAGTCATTCCGTCTACTATGGCTTATAGCAATGAGGGCGTTTTACAGACCAAGGCATTTTACTACGCGGACAAAATACAACTAAGGTGCTCTGCTCGCCAAGGGTAAATGCAGGCAGGACACTGTGGGTAGATTAAGTCCCCTCCCTACCCCTCCCCTCCTCAAAATATAAAGCACACGTTTTTTGTATTAATAATCAATAGAGAAGGGGACTTGTGACCGGGTTTTTTAGTCCGTGCAAGTCGGACACTGTCTGGGCCCTCCATTCCCAGTTCGTCCGAAGGGATTTTTCCCGAGCACAAGTCACTCTTCCTACCCTAAAGTAAAAAAACAGCAAAGACTTCGCGTCTTTGGCCCCTCTGGCGACTCATTCAAAAAAAAAAAAAGGGTAAATGCAAGGAAGGCCAACGGGACCCGACCCGTACCATGCCGTGTCTGTTACCTTCGAGCTGCGACCAGTAGCTCTGTCCAGTCTGCAGCTTGTGTCTCAGCTCTCGTTCTGCTGCCGCCATCTTCTTATTCCGGTACTGCGTGATCTTCAGTATATCCTCCAAGTAGTACCGCTGGACTTCGTGCAGACGCCCCGGGATCGTGATCACCGGGCAGTTGTTGAAGTATCTGTAATTAGATTTACCAATGAAGCAAGGTAGTGTTGAGTGGGACATACAAGAGCTGCTACATTTGTCACGTACATGACGTCAAAATGTAAGAGGGCTTCAACATTTCAAAAGGTATTAGGTACTTCAAATTTCACGTCGCAGCTACTCATTCACCGTGCGACTGACAATAACATCAAATGTCCCTCAATTATAATCTGACGTCATCAACCAAAATAGTTTCAATATTTAAAAAAATTACCAGTGGTTTTTATATTTTTTTTTGTATAGTAAAGTCAATTATAAGAATCTAATTTCAATATTTTGTCATTTAGTTCTCTACTTTTTTCAGAATTAATTATTGAAATTATTTTGGTTGATGACGTCTGATTATAATTGAGGGCTCCCACACTGTCAAATTTCTAAATCTGCCTAAATGCGTACGATAAGCCCTTGTGCCCTTTAATTATTTTTTGCGTAGTGGTACTGGTACACTGTAACTAGTGTCACTTTACTGGCGCTGTCAAAGTGCTAGATGTCAGACAGCGGGTCCAAATCAAACTCCGTAGTATAATCCACGCGTAAATTGTGTTGAATTCTAACCACACAGAATAAAATACGACTTGGATCGGTCACGCAATTTATACCAATGTCAAATGAAGGTCATTACTTATTTGCTATGTGATAAAATCATTACATAATATTAAAATAAAATAACTACAGAAAACGAGTTAAAAAGCATTTATCTCGAAATGGTTTTCGATTTGTTGCCGTTCGATCTCGTCCCCCGTGCTTACCTGGAGAATATCTGCGTGTCTGCGGTGGCGGACATGAGTATCAGCTTGAGATCCTTGCAGCGCGGAAGAGCGTCCCGTAGAGCGATCAGTAGGAAGTCGCTGAATTTGTCCCGCTCGTGCACCTCGTCCACAAACACGTGCGTCACACCTGCACACACACACCGTCACACGACGAACACATACAGACGGAGCCTCCAGGGGCCGTATATTAACCTTTTCAACGCCGCGTGTGTAAAGATGTAATAATATGTCAATGTCAAAATGCTAAAGGACGAGTGCCGGGGAATAAAAGACCGCGAATATGGTAGAGGTCTTTGATCAATTATAACTGTAGATCCACAGTCGCGCGCCCGAAAATGTCCGAGCCAAATGAGCGCCACTTTGATAAAAGTGGCCTTCTTTTTTCTCAGAACGTTGCGTGAAATTGTCAAGTTTAGCTGTCAAGTGGAGTTTTGCCGCTACCGAAATTCGACTGTAATGAAGTAAAGACTAGGTTCAAATTTCTGTGTAGGTGATGATTTAATTTGTTACGCAACCAAATAAAAAAGTTCGGACATTCTTTGAAGGGGATTTTGTTCGGCAATGTGTATCTTCAGTTATAATTGATCAAATGTAGAGGTGCTATATTCAAGCTGATCAATCGTACACTGAGTCAAATTATAAAATATGCTTAAAATTACACAAAACTATATTGGTTCGCATGCACGGTGAATGACATTAAATAATGTTAGCGTAAGCTACGCGTGCATTGTTGCCTAAAAATGATGTACAATACTTGTACACCGCGCCTCGACAAAACGTAAACCTGCTTTGAATCTTATGTCATTGTGTCAAGATCACTTTGACACTGTACTTTGTGACACCTTTACGTGTCGTTGGCGTTGAAAGGGTTAAATAGGGGCCGTGAGACTTTACCGCAGGCTCTCCATAGTAAAATCGTGACGTCGCGGTGTGGAGGGCATGCGATAAAAAAGATGCGGATACGATGCGTCACTGTGATTCCGTACGGTCGCCGTATTTTAAGCAGCGAAAACCTTAGAAGAGCTAACTTACAGAAGAAACATTGTTGACGTGACAACGTCTAATAAATCGATGAACGCCGGCTGCACGCACGAAAAAGGATGACGTAATGTAACGTACATGTCCCGTACAGAGCAGTGAAGGCCAGGATGTACAAGAGAGCAGCGCGCGCCAGGATGTACATTCTTAGTATTAGCGCTCGGGTAATGTTTAATGGGGGGGGGGGGGGTATTAAAGGGAGGATGAAAATTTCTTTGATTTTGCCGTAGGATGCACCGTTTTCAAGATATTTGACAAAACACCGGTTCTCGTCCGATCACCGAGGTTAAGCAACGTCGGGCGCGGTCAGTACTTGGATGGGTGACCGCCTGGTTTCATTTGGTGCAGTAGGTGAGCAGTGAGCACCGTGCGCGGGCTGACGCGCGCCTCCAGCCGGGTCTGGTGCCCGCTGGACTGGCATCTACAGTACTCACCGCACGGTGCGCGGGCTGACGCGCGCCTCCAGCCGGGTCTGGTGCCCGATGGACTGGCATCTACAGTACTCACCGCACGGTGCGCGGGCTGACGCGCGCCTCCAGCCGGGTCTGGTGCCCGATGGACTGGCATCTACAGTACTCACCGCACGGTGCGCGGGCTGACGCGCGCCTCCAGCCGGGTCTGGTGCCCGATGGACTGGCATCTACAGTACTCACCGCACGGTGCGCGGGCTGACGCGCGCCTCCAGCCGGGTCTGGTGCCCGCTGGACTGGCATCTACAGTACTCACCGCACGGTGCGCGGGCTGACGCGCGCCTCCAGCCGGGTCTGGTGCCCGATGGACTGGCATCTACAGTACTCACCGCACGGTGCGCGGGCTGACGCGCGCCTCCAGCCGGGTCTGGTGCCCGATGGACTGGCATCTACAGTACTCACCGCACGGTGCGCGGGCTGACGCGCGCCTCCAGCCGGGTCTGGTGCCCGCTGGACTGGCATCTACAGTACTCACCGCACAGCTGCGTGTCGCTGCACATGAGCGTGCGCAGGAGCAGCCCGTTGGTGCAGTAGGTGAGCACGGTGCGCGGGCTGACGCGCGCCTCCAGCCGGGTCTGGTGCCCGCTGGACTGGCATCTACAGTACTCACCGCACAGCTGCGTGTCGCTGCACATGAGCGTGCGCAGGAGCAGCCCGTTGGTGCAGTAGGTGAGCACGGTGCGCGGGCTGACGCGCGCCTCCAGCCGGGTCTGGTGCCCGCTGGACTGGCATCTACAGTACTCACCGCACGGTGCGCGGGCTGACGCGCGCCTCCAGCCGGGTCTGGTGCCCGCTGGACTGGCATCTACAGTACTCACCGCACGGTGCGCGGGCTGACGCGCGCCTCCAGCCGGGTCTGGTGCCCGCTGGACTGGCATCTACAGTACTCACCGCACGGTGCGCGGGCTGACGCGCGCCTCCAGCCGGGTCTGGTGCCCGCTGGACTGGCATCTACAGTACTCACCGCACAGCTGCGTGTCGCTGCACATGAGCGTGCGCAGGAGCAGCCCGTTGGTGCAGTAGGTGAGCACGGTGCGCGGGCTGACGCGCGCCTCCAGCCGGGTCTGGTGCCCGCTGGACTGGCATCTACAGTACTCACCGCACGGTGCGCGGGCTGACGCGCGCCTCCAGCCGGGTCTGGTGCCCGCTGGACTGGCATCTACAGTACTCACCGCACGGTGCGCGGGCTGACGCGCGCCTCCAGCCGGGTCTGGTGCCCGATGGACTGGCATCTACAGTACTCACCGCACGGTGCGCGGGCTGACGCGCGCCTCCAGCCGGGTCTGGTGCCCGATGGACTGGCATCTACAGTACTCACCGCACGGTGCGCGGGCTGACGCGCGCCTCCAGCCGGGTCTGGTGCCCGATGGACTGGCATCTACAGTACTCACCGCACGGTGCGCGGGCTGACGCGCGCCTCCAGCCGGGTCTGGTGCCCGCTGGACTGGCATCTACAGTACTCACCGCACGGTGCGCGGGCTGACGCGCGCCTCCAGCCGGGTCTGGTGCCCGCTGGACTGGCATCTACAGTACTCACCGCACAGCTGCGTGTCGCTGCACATGAGCGTGCGCAGGAGCAGCCCGTTGGTGCAGTAGGTGAGCACGGTGCGCGGGCTGACGCGCGCCTCCAGCCGGGTCTGGTGCCCGCTGGACTGGCATCTACAGTACTCACCGCACGGTGCGCGGGCTGACGCGCGCCTCCAGCCGGGTCTGGTGCCCGATGGACTGGCATCTACAGTACTCACCGCACGGTGCGCGGGCTGACGCGCGCCTCCAGCCGGGTCTGGTGCCCGATGGACTGGCATCTACAGTACTCACCGCACGGTGCGCGGGCTGACGCGCGCCTCCAGCCGGGTCTGGTGCCCGATGGACTGGCATCTACAGTACTCACCGCACGGTGCGCGGGCTGACGCGCGCCTCCAGCCGGGTCTGGTGCCCGATGGACTGGCATCTACAGTACTCACCGCACGGTGCGCGGGCTGACGCGCGCCTCCAGCCGGGTCTGGTGCCCGCTGGACTGGCATCTACAGTACTCACCGCACAGCTGCGTGTCGCTGCACATGAGCGTGCGCAGGAGCAGCCCGTTGGTGCAGTAGGTGAGCACGGTGCGCGGGCTGACGCGCGCCTCCAGCCGGGTCTGGTGCCCGCTGGACTGGCATCTACAGTACTCACCGCACAGCTGCGTGTCGCTGCACATGAGCGTGCGCAGGAGCAGCCCGTTGGTGCAGTAGGTGAGCACGGTGCGCGGGCTGACGCGCGCCTCCAGCCGGGTCTGGTGCCCGCTGGACTGGCATCTACAGTACTCACCGCACGGTGCGCGGGCTGACGCGCGCCTCCAGCCGGGTCTGGTGCCCGCTGGACTGGCATCTACAGTACTCACCGCACAGCTGCGTGTCGCTGCACATGAGCGTGCGCAGGAGCAGCCCGTTGGTGCAGTAGGTGAGCACGGTGCGCGGGCTGACGCGCGCCTCCAGCCGGGTCTGGTGCCCGCTGGACTGGCATCTACAGTACTCACCGCACGGTGCGCGGGCTGACGCGCGCCTCCAGCCGGGTCTGGTGCCCGCTGGACTGGCATCTACAGTACTCACCGCACAGCTGCGTGTCGCTGCACTTGAGCGTGCGCAGGAGCAGCCCGTTGGTGCAGTAGGTGAGCACGGTGCGCGGGCTGACGCGCGCCTCCAGCCGGGTCTGGTGCCCGATGGACTGGCATCTACAGTACTCACCGCACGGTGCGCGGGCTGACGCGCGCCTCCAGCCGGGTCTGGTGCCCGATGGACTGGCATCTACAGTACTCACCGCACGGTGCGCGGGCTGACGCGCGCCTCCAGCCGGGTCTGGTGCCCGCTGGACTGGCATCTACAGTACTCACCGCACAGCTGCGTGTCGCTGCACATGAGCGTGCGCAGGAGCAGCCCGTTGGTGCAGTAGGTGAGCACGGTGCGCGGGCTGACGCGCGCCTCCAGCCGGGTCTGGTGCCCGCTGGACTGGCATCTACAGTACTCACCGCACGGTGCGCGGGCTGACGCGCGCCTCCAGCCGGGTCTGGTGCCCGCTGGACTGGCATCTACAGTACTCACCGCACGGTGCGCGGGCTGACGCGCGCCTCCAGCCGGGTCTGGTGCCCGATGGACTGGCATCTACAGTACTCACCGCACGGTGCGCGGGCTGACGCGCGCCTCCAGCCGGGTCTGGTGCCCGATGGACTGGCATCTACAGTACTCACCGCACGGTGCGCGGGCTGACGCGCGCCTCCAGCCGGGTCTGGTGCCCGATGGACTGGCATCTACAGTACTCACCGCACGGTGCGCGGGCTGACGCGCGCCTCCAGCCGGGTCTGGTGCCCGCTGGACTGGCATCTACAGTACTCACCGCACGGTGCGCGGGCTGACGCGCGCCTCCAGCCGGGTCTGGTGCCCGCTGGACTGGCATCTACAGTACTCACCGCACGGTGCGCGGGCTGACGCGCGCCTCCAGCCGGGTCTGGTGCCCGATGGACTGGCATCTACAGTACTCACCGCACGGTGCGCGGGCTGACGCGCGCCTCCAGCCGGGTCTGGTGCCCGATGGACTGGCATCTACAGTACTCACCGCACGGTGCGCGGGCTGACGCGCGCCTCCAGCCGGGTCTGGTGCCCGATGGACTGGCATCTACAGTACTCACCGCACGGTGCGCGGGCTGACGCGCGCCTCCAGCCGGGTCTGGTGCCCGATGGACTGGCATCTACAGTACTCACCGCACGGTGCGCGGGCTGACGCGCGCCTCCAGCCGGGTCTGGTGCCCGATGGACTGGCATCTACAGTACTCACCGCACAGCTGCGTGTCGCTGCACATGAGCGTGCGCAGGAGCAGCCCGTTGGTGCAGTAGGTGAGCACGGTGCGCGGGCTGACGCGCGCCTCCAGCCGGGTCTGGTGCCCGCTGGACTGGCATCTACAGTACTCACCGCACGGTGCGCGGGCTGACGCGCGCCTCCAGCCGGGTCTGGTGCCCGCTGGACTGGCATCTACAGTACTCACCGCACGGTGCGCGGGCTGACGCGCGCCTCCAGCCGGGTCTGGTGCCCGCTGGACTGGCATCTACAGTACTCACCGCACGGTGCGCGGGCTGACGCGCGCCTCCAGCCGGGTCTGGTGCCCGATGGACTGGCATCTACAGTACTCACCGCACGGTGCGCGGGCTGACGCGCGCCTCCAGCCGGGTCTGGTGCCCGATGGACTGGCATCTACAGTACTCACCGCACGGTGCGCGGGCTGACGCGCGCCTCCAGCCGGGTCTGGTGCCCGCTGGACTGGCATCTACAGTACTCACCGCACGGTGCGCGGGCTGACGCGCGCCTCCAGCCGGGTCTGGTGCCCGCTGGACTGGCATCTACAGTACTCACCGCACAGCTGCGTGTCGCTGCACATGAGCGTGCGCAGGAGCAGCCCGTTGGTGCAGTAGGTGAGCACGGTGCGCGGGCTGACGCGCGCCTCCAGCCGGGTCTGGTGCCCGCTGGACTGGCATCTACAGTACTCACCGCACGGTGCGCGGGCTGACGCGCGCCTCCAGCCGGGTCTGGTGCCCGCTGGACTGGCATCTACAGTACTCACCGCACGGTGCGCGGGCTGACGCGCGCCTCCAGCCGGGTCTGGTGCCCGCTGGACTGGCATCTACAGTACTCACCGCACGGTGCGCGGGCTGACGCGCGCCTCCAGCCGGGTCTGGTGCCCGATGGACTGGCATCTACAGTACTCACCGCACGGTGCGCGGGCTGACGCGCGCCTCCAGCCGGGTCTGGTGCCCGATGGACTGGCATCTACAGTACTCACCGCACGGTGCGCGGGCTGACGCGCGCCTCCAGCCGGGTCTGGTGCCCGCTGGACTGGCATCTACAGTACTCACCGCACGGTGCGCGGGCTGACGCGCGCCTCCAGCCGGGTCTGGTGCCCGATGGACTGGCATCTACAGTACTCACCGCACGGTGCGCGGGCTGACGCGCGCCTCCAGCCGGGTCTGGTGCCCGATGGACTGGCATCTACAGTACTCACCGCACGGTGCGCGGGCTGACGCGCGCCTCCAGCCGGGTCTGGTGCCCGATGGACTGGCATCTACAGTACTCACCGCACGGTGCGCGGGCTGACGCGCGCCTCCAGCCGGGTCTGGTGCCCGATGGACTGGCATCTACAGTACTCACCGCACGGTGCGCGGGCTGACGCGCGCCTCCAGCCGGGTCTGGTGCCCGCTGGACTGGCATCTACAGTACTCACCGCACAGCTGCGTGTCGCTGCACATGAGCGTGCGCAGGAGCAGCCCGTTGGTGCAGTAGGTGAGCACGGTGCGCGGGCTGACGCGCGCCTCCAGCCGGGTCTGGTGCCCGCTGGACTGGCATCTACAGTACTCACCGCACAGCTGCGTGTCGCTGCACATGAGCGTGCGCAGGAGCAGCCCGTTGGTGCAGTAGGTGAGCACGGTGCGCGGGCTGACGCGCGCCTCCAGCCGGGTCTGGTGCCCGCTGGACTGGCATCTACAGTACTCACCGCACGGTGCGCGGGCTGACGCGCGCCTCCAGCCGGGTCTGGTGCCCGCTGGACTGGCATCTACAGTACTCACCGCACAGCTGCGTGTCGCTGCACATGAGCGTGCGCAGGAGCAGCCCGTTGGTGCAGTAGGTGAGCACGGTGCGCGGGCTGACGCGCGCCTCCAGCCGGGTCTGGTGCCCGCTGGACTGGCATCTACAGTACTCACCGCACGGTGCGCGGGCTGACGCGCGCCTCCAGCCGGGTCTGGTGCCCGCTGGACTGGCATCTACAGTACTCACCGCACAGCTGCGTGTCGCTGCACTTGAGCGTGCGCAGGAGCAGCCCGTTGGTGCAGTAGGTGAGCACGGTGCGCGGGCTGACGCGCGCCTCCAGCCGGGTCTGGTGCCCGATGGACTGGCATCTACAGTACTCACCGCACGGTGCGCGGGCTGACGCGCGCCTCCAGCCGGGTCTGGTGCCCGATGGACTGGCATCTACAGTACTC
This sequence comes from Archips xylosteana, assembly GCA_947563465.1. NCBI lineage: Eukaryota > Metazoa > Arthropoda > Insecta > Lepidoptera > Tortricidae > Archips > Archips xylosteana. Next base: position 2,813,065 of record OX387360.1, read on the forward strand.
ACCGCACGGTGCGCGGGCTGACGCGCGCCTCCAGCCGGGTCTGGTGCCCGCTGGACTGGCATCTACAGTACTCACCGCACAGCTGCGTGTCGCTGCACATGAGCGTGCGCAGGAGCAGCCCGTTGGTGCAGTAGGTGAGCACGGTGCGCGGGCTGACGCGCGCCTCCAGCCGGGTCTGGTGCCCGCTGGACTGGCATCTACAGTACTCACCGCACGGTGCGCGGGCTGACGCGCGCCTCCAGCCGGGTCTGGTGCCCGCTGGACTGGCATCTACAGTACTCACCGCACAGCTGCGTGTCGCTGCACATGAGCGTGCGCAGGAGCAGCCCGTTGGTGCAGTAGGTGAGCACGGTGCGCGGGCTGACGCGCGCCTCCAGCCGGGTCTGGTGCCCGCTGGACTGGCATCTACAGTACTCACCGCACGGTGCGCGGGCTGACGCGCGCCTCCAGCCGGGTCTGGTGCCCGCTGGACTGGCATCTACAGTACTCACCGCACAGCTGCGTGTCGCTGCACTTGAGCGTGCGCAGGAGCAGCCCGTTGGTGCAGTAGGTGAGCACGGTGCGCGGGCTGACGCGCGCCTCCAGCCGGGTCTGGTGCCCGATGGACTGGCATCTACAGTACTCACCGCACGGTGCGCGGGCTGACGCGCGCCTCCAGCCGGGTCTGGTGCCCGATGGACTGGCATCTACAGTACTCACCGCACGGTGCGCGGGCTGACGCGCGCCTCCAGCCGGGTCTGGTGCCCGATGGACTGGCATCTACAGTACTCACCGCACGGTGCGCGGGCTGACGCGCGCCTCCAGCCGGGTCTGGTGCCCGATGGACTGGCATCTACAGTACTCACCGCACGGTGCGCGGGCTGACGCGCGCCTCCAGCCGGGTCTGGTGCCCGCTGGACTGGCATCTACAGTACTCACCGCACGGTGCGCGGGCTGACGCGCGCCTCCAGCCGGGTCTGGTGCCCGCTGGACTGGCATCTACAGTACTCACCGCACGGTGCGCGGGCTGACGCGCGCCTCCAGCCGGGTCTGGTGCCCGATGGACTGGCATCTACAGTACTCACCGCACGGTGCGCGGGCTGACGCGCGCCTCCAGCCGGGTCTGGTGCCCGATGGACTGGCATCTACAGTACTCACCGCACGGTGCGCGGGCTGACGCGCGCCTCCAGCCGGGTCTGGTGCCCGATGGACTGGCATCTACAGTACTCACCGCACGGTGCGCGGGCTGACGCGCGCCTCCAGCCGGGTCTGGTGCCCGATGGACTGGCATCTACAGTACTCACCGCACGGTGCGCGGGCTGACGCGCGCCTCCAGCCGGGTCTGGTGCCCGATGGACTGGCATCTACAGTACTCACCGCACGGTGCGCGGGCTGACGCGCGCCTCCAGCCGGGTCTGGTGCCCGCTGGACTGGCATCTACAGTACTCACCGCACAGCTGCGTGTCGCTGCACATGAGCGTGCGCAGGAGCAGCCCGTTGGTGCAGTAGGTGAGCACGGTGCGCGGGCTGACGCGCGCCTCCAGCCGGGTCTGGTGCCCGCTGGACTGGCATCTACAGTACTCACCGCACGGTGCGCGGGCTGACGCGCGCCTCCAGCCGGGTCTGGTGCCCGCTGGACTGGCATCTACAGTACTCACCGCACGGTGCGCGGGCTGACGCGCGCCTCCAGCCGGGTCTGGTGCCCGCTGGACTGGCATCTACAGTACTCACCGCACGGTGCGCGGGCTGACGCGCGCCTCCAGCCGGGTCTGGTGCCCGCTGGACTGGCATCTACAGTACTCACCGCACAGCTGCGTGTCGCTGCACATGAGCGTGCGCAGGAGCAGCCCGTTGGTGCAGTAGGTGAGCACGGTGCGCGGGCTGACGCGCGCCTCCAGCCGGGTCTGGTGCCCGCTGGACTGGCATCTACAGTACTCACCGCACGGTGCGCGGGCTGACGCGCGCCTCCAGCCGGGTCTGGTGCCCGATGGACTGGCATCTACAGTACTCACCGCACGGTGCGCGGGCTGACGCGCGCCTCCAGCCGGGTCTGGTGCCCGATGGACTGGCATCTACAGTACTCACCGCACAGCTGCGTGTCGCTGCACATGAGCGTGCGCAGGAGCAGCCCGTTGGTGCAGTAGGTGAGCACGGTGCGCGGGCTGACGCGCGCCTCCAGCCGGGTCTGGTGCCCGCTGGACTGGCATCTACAGTACTCACCGCACGGTGCGCGGGCTGACGCGCGCCTCCAGCCGGGTCTGGTGCCCGCTGGACTGGCATCTACAGTACTCACCGCACGGTGCGCGGGCTGACGCGCGCCTCCAGCCGGGTCTGGTGCCCGCTGGACTGGCATCTACAGTACTCACCGCACAGCTGCGTGTCGCTGCACATGAGCGTGCGCAGGAGCAGCCCGTTGGTGCAGTAGGTGAGCACGGTGCGCGGGCTGACGCGCGCCTCCAGCCGGGTCTGGTGCCCGATGGACTGGCATCTACAGTACTCACCGCACGGTGCGCGGGCTGACGCGCGCCTCCAGCCGGGTCTGGTGCCCGATGGACTGGCATCTACAGTACTCACCGCACGGTGCGCGGGCTGACGCGCGCCTCCAGCCGGGTCTGGTGCCCGCTGGACTGGCATCTACAGTACTCACCGCACAGCTGCGTGTCGCTGCACATGAGCGTGCGCAGGAGCAGCCCGTTGGTGCAGTAGGTGAGCACGGTGCGCGGGCTGACGCGCGCCTCCAGCCGGGTCTGGTGCCCGCTGGACTGGCATCTACAGTACTCACCGCACGGTGCGCGGGCTGACGCGCGCCTCCAGCCGGGTCTGGTGCCCGCTGGACTGGCATCTACAGTACTCACCGCACGGTGCGCGGGCTGACGCGCGCCTCCAGCCGGGTCTGGTGCCCGCTGGACTGGCATCTACAGTACTCACCGCACGGTGCGCGGGCTGACGCGCGCCTCCAGCCGGGTCTGGTGCCCGATGGACTGGCATCTACAGTACTCACCGCACGGTGCGCGGGCTGACGCGCGCCTCCAGCCGGGTCTGGTGCCCGCTGGACTGGCATCTACAGTACTCACCGCACAGCTGCGTGTCGCTGCACATGAGCGTGCGCAGGAGCAGCCCGTTGGTGCAGTAGGTGAGCACGGTGCGCGGGCTGACGCGCGCCTCCAGCCGGGTCTGGTGCCCGCTGGACTGGCATCTACAGTACTCACCGCACGGTGCGCGGGCTGACGCGCGCCTCCAGCCGGGTCTGGTGCCCGCTGGACTGGCATCTACAGTACTCACCGCACAGCTGCGTGTCGCTGCACATGAGCGTGCGCAGGAGCAGCCCGTTGGTGCAGTAGGTGAGCACGGTGCGCGGGCTGACGCGCGCCTCCAGCCGGGTCTGGTGCCCGATGGACTGGCATCTACAGTACTCACCGCACGGTGCGCGGGCTGACGCGCGCCTCCAGCCGGGTCTGGTGCCCGATGGACTGGCATCTACAGTACTCACCGCACAGCTGCGTGTCGCTGCACATGAGCGTGCGCAGGAGCAGCCCGTTGGTGCAGTAGGTGAGCACGGTGCGCGGGCTGACGCGCGCCTCCAGCCGGGTCTGGTGCCCGATGGACTGGCATCTACAGTACTCACCGCACGGTGCGCGGGCTGACGCGCGCCTCCAGCCGGGTCTGGTGCCCGATGGACTGGCATCTACAGTACTCACCGCACAGCTGCGTGTCGCTGCACATGAGCGTGCGCAGGAGCAGCCCGTTGGTGCAGTAGGTGAGCACGGTGCGCGAGCTGACGCGCGCCTCCAGCCGGGTCTGGTGCCCGATGGACTGGCATCTACAGTACTCACCGCACGGTGCGCGGGCTGACGCGCGCCTCCAGCCGGGTCTGGTGCCCGATGGACTGGCATCTACAGTACTCACCGCACGGTGCGCGGGCTGACGCGCGCCTCCAGCCGGGTCTGGTGCCCGCTGGACTGGCATCTACAGTACTCACCGCACGGTGCGCGGGCTGACGCGCGCCTCCAGCCGGGTCTGGTGCCCGATGGACTGGCATCTACAGTACTCACCGCACAGCTGCGTGTCGCTGCACATGAGCGTGCGCAGGAGCAGCCCGTTGGTGCAGTAGGTGAGCACGGTGCGCGGGCTGACGCGCGCCTCCAGCCGGGTCTGGTGCCCGCTGGACTGGCATCTACAGTACTCACCGCACAGCTGCGTGTCGCTGCACATGAGCGTGCGCAGGAGCAGCCCGTTGGTGCAGTAGGTGAGCACGGTGCGCGGGCTGACGCGCGCCTCCAGCCGGGTCTGGTGCCCGATGGACTGGCATCTACAGTACTCACCGCACGGTGCGCGGGCTGACGCGCGCCTCCAGCCGGGTCTGGTGCCCGATGGACTGGCATCTACAGTACTCACCGCACAGCTGCGTGTCGCTGCACATGAGCGTGCGCAGGAGCAGCCCGTTGGTGCAGTAGGTGAGCACGGTGCGCGGGCTGACGCGCGCCTCCAGCCGGGTCTGGTGCCCGATGGACTGGCATCTACAGTACTCACCGCACGGTGCGCGGGCTGACGCGCGCCTCCAGCCGGGTCTGGTGCCCGATGGACTGGCATCTACAGTACTCACCGCACGGTGCGCGGGCTGACGCGCGCCTCCAGCCGGGTCTGGTGCCCGCTGGACTGGCATCTACAGTACTCACCGCACGGTGCGCGGGCTGACGCGCGCCTCCAGCCGGGTCTGGTGCCCGATGGACTGGCATCTACAGTACTCACCGCACAGCTGCGTGTCGCTGCACATGAGCGTGCGCAGGAGCAGCCCGTTGGTGCAGTAGGTGAGCACGGTGCGCGGGCTGACGCGCGACTCCAGCCTGATCTGGTACCCGATCGACTGCCCGATCTTCTCCATGCGCTCGTACGCCACCTGCCACAGAGATACATTAGCCGCAAGCCACACAGAAAAGGGGACGGTCGGAGAGAGACTTGAATCAGTTTTCATAATAAATGTATAGAAGCGTCGCGGTCCAAAGCAGACAGAAGAGACGGGGCGGGGACGCGGCCTGCGAACAAACGGCGCAGACTGCGACGCGCCTCCGTCCCACGTCTTTTGTGTGGCTTGCTCTTTAAAGTGGGGATACACAAAGTGGTCTATTTTTAAGTTTTATGATAGTCTTCTTTTTGTTAGTTATGTGGTCATATTAGATCGTTAAAAAAATTACATAATTAAGGACTTAAAACAAAATTTATTGATTCCTTTGTGTAACGAAAGTTATCCATATTATTTGTATGACTAAATTTCGTTACACAAAGGAGGCGATCGTGATTTTTTTTCATGAAGCTTTTAATGCATGTACAGCTTTTTGAAAAAAGCTCATAAGTGTAGTCGTACGGAATATAGGCGAGTGGTGGGGGGAGGGGCAGATCGTGCGGGGTAAGAGCACGTCGTGCGGGGTAGGGGCTAATCCTGCAAGGTAGGGGTACGTCGAGCAGAGTAAAGGCACGTCGTGCGGGGTAGGGACGCTTCGAGTGGTGCAGCCGCGCGGCGCGTGGTGTAGCGGCACGGCACTCACCCGCTCGGCGACGGACACGGCGGAGAGGCGGCGCGGCTGCGTGCAGTAGATGCGTGCGGGCTGCGCGCGCGCCTGGCAGGCGTCCAGCAGCAGCTGCGGCAGCTGCGTGGTGTAGCGGCACGGCACTCACCCGCTCGGCGACGGACACGGCGGAGAGGCGGCGCGGCTGCGTGCAGTAGATGCGTGCGGGCTGCGCGCGCGCCTGGCAGGCGTCCAGCAGCAGCTGCGGCAGCTGCGTGGTGTAGCGGCACGGCACTCACCCGCTCGGCGACGGACACGGCGGAGAGGCGGCGCGGCTGCGTGCAGTAGATGCGTGCGGGCTGCGCGCGCGCCTGGCAGGCGTCCAGCAGCAGCTGCGGCAGCTGCGTGGTGTAGCGGCACGGCACTCACCCGCTCGGCGACGGACACGGCGGAGAGGCGGCGCGGCTGCGTGCAGTAGATGCGTGCGGGCTGCGCGCGCGCCTGGCAGGCGTCCAGCAGCAGCTGCGGCAGCTGCGTGGTGTAGCGGCACGGCACTCACCCGCTCGGCGACGGACACGGCGGAGAGGCGGCGCGGCTGCGTGCAGTAGATGCGTGCGGGCTGCGCGCGCGCCTGGCAGGCGTCCAGCAGCAGCTGCGGCAGCTGCGTGGTGTAGCGGCACGGCACTCACCCGCTCGGCGACGGACACGGCGGAGAGGCGGCGCGGCTGCGTGCAGTAGATGCGTGCGGGCTGCGCGCGCGCCTGGCAGGCGTCCAGCAGCAGCTGCGGCAGCTGCGTGGTGTAGCGGCACGGCACTCACCCGCTCGGCGACGGACACGGCGGAGAGGCGGCGCGGCTGCGTGCAGTAGATGCGTGCGGGCTGCGCGCGCGCCTGGCAGGCGTCCAGCAGCAGCTGCGGCAGCTGCGTGGTGTAGCGGCACGGCACTCACCCGCTCGGCGACGGACACGGCGGAGAGGCGGCGCGGCTGCGTGCAGTAGATGCGTGCGGGCTGCGCGCGCGCCTGGCAGGCGTCCAGCAGCAGCTGCGGCAGCTGCGTGGTGTAGCGGCACGGCACTCACCCGCTCGGCGACGGACACGGCGGAGAGGCGGCGCGGCTGCGTGCAGTAGATGCGTGCGGGCTGCGCGCGCGCCTGGCAGGCGTCCAGCAGCAGCTGCGGCAGCTGCGTGGTGTAGCGGCACGGCACTCACCCGCTCGGCGACGGACACGGCGGAGAGGCGGCGCGGCTGCGTGCAGTAGATGCGTGCGGGCTGCGCGCGCGCCTGGCAGGCGTCCAGCAGCAGCTGCGGCAGCTGCGTGGTGTAGCGGCACGGCACTCACCCGCTCGGCGACGGACACGGCGGAGAGGCGGCGCGGCTGCGTGCAGTAGATGCGTGCGGGCTGCGCGCGCGCCTGGCAGGCGTCCAGCAGCAGCTGCGGCAGCTGCGTGGTGTAGCGGCACGGCACTCACCCGCTCGGCGACGGACACGGCGGAGAGGCGGCGCGGCTGCGTGCAGTAGATGCGTGCGGGCTGCGCGCGCGCCTGGCAGGCGTCCAGCAGCAGCTGCGGCAGCTGCGTGGTGTAGCGGCACGGCACTCACCCGCTCGGCGACGGACACGGCGGAGAGGCGGCGCGGCTGCGTGCAGTAGATGCGTGCGGGCTGCGCGCGCGCCTGGCAGGCGTCCAGCAGCAGCTGCGGCAGCTGCGTGGTGTAGCGGCACGGCACTCACCCGCTCGGCGACGGACACGGCGGAGAGGCGGCGCGGCTGCGTGCAGTAGATGCGTGCGGGCTGCGCGCGCGCCTGGCAGGCGTCCAGCAGCAGCTGCGGCAGCTGCGTGGTGTAGCGGCACGGCACTCACCCGCTCGGCGACGGACACGGCGGAGAGGCGGCGCGGCTGCGTGCAGTAGATGCGTGCGGGCTGCGCGCGCGCCTGGCAGGCGTCCAGCAGCAGCTGCGGCAGCTGCGTGGTTTTGCCGCACCCCGTAGCGCCCGCCACTATTACCACCTGACATACACATGTTCATATTCAAACACACACATGGCCTCTATCTTGACACATGATTTAAACGACATCTGTTTGAGAAAGGCAACACCGCTTGTGACTGTAGAGTCCAATATTTAAGACACACGATCTGATGGCTCCGCCAATGAAGTGCATCGTACTCGTAGTCGCCCGTTTCTGTGGCCTAGGCCTTGACTTTCTATATAATTACTAGCTGGTGCCCGCGACTCCGTCTGCGAAGAATAGGTGTATAAAAAATAGCCTACGACCTGTGGGGACACAGGATTGCTTAGCTTGCGATATGGTTGTCACGCGCCTGCTAACCAGTCCGGAGCGTCAGTAGTCTCTCGCCCACCACTATGTTAATAACGTGTGTAACGCAATAAATGGAATCAAGCTGAAGTATGAGTTATCATTTGGAGTGACACACATCTTCCCCTACGGTCCTATTCTCAGACCTACCGAATACAGAAAAAAAATCCATTAAAATTGGTCAAGCCGTTTCAGAGGAAATCGATAGCAAACACTGTGACACGAGATTTTTATATATTAGATATTCAAGACTATACTAAACCTTACGGTCATTTGATAGGTCTGTGCCTGACGGGTGAATAAACATAAACTTGACACCAATCACAGGAAGATTTTAACCTTTACACTAGCAATATTGATCCATCGGACAGAAGCCGTTTCAATACAAAACAGTTGGGTAAAAAATGTAATGATGTCCCATATCTAGCCATAATCATGATGCATTCAAATGCGTCAAAATATCGGGAGCTCATTAAATGTTATCACAGTCATGGCCATATCAAATACGTCTTATATATTAATATCCATTGATATGACAGCATCAAACAGTTTAATTTCAAACAAAGAAACTGTTTGCTTGAAGATTAGAATGTGTTGGCGTGTGATTGTTGATAGTTTATAAATAAGTGTGGATATATTTAAAATATTTACTTTGTCTATTGCCACACGACACAGAGCATTTCACATAAGTCCATGACAAGATTACATCTAAAATCCTAATCTGACTAGTTTCCAAGTCATTCTAACAACCACTTGAGGTAGGGCAGCGATGATTGAGGCTCATGGAACTGGATATTATCAGGCTGTAGCATATATCTGATCTATTAGCCAGATGTGTTGAAAATCAACACTTCAAGACACAAATAAACCATGAATTTGATTGTATTAGTGAGCATTTTTTTTTTTTTTAATGAACCCATTGTTATTCAATTGCCGCATCCTTCAATAATTCTAAGTGAGAATTAATTTAGGGTGCATACTATAGGTACATTCTTATTTATATGCTTTGTTTCATATTAATTGTGTATGTATCTGTTTTTTCTCCAATAAATAAAAATAAAATAAAATGACAAAGGTATTAAGATTCACTAACCTGGTTGTGCGTTATGGCATTGAGAAGTTCCTGTCTCTGTTCGTAGACAGGCAACTTCTCTCTGAACTTAACTAATTCTGGATTATATGACGTGTTTGGCACCTGAAAATAAATAAAAATATAATTATAATCATGTTTGATACAACCTTTCTGCTGTGTTGGAGGATATCTGATCTGCATATAAATACCAATACCAATTAAGATGTTTATTTTATATTATTTGTAGAATTAATCTGTAGCTGGACAGTTTTGCTGAGTATACCACATGTTATGCATTCAACTTGCGTCCAAGAAAGCATACGGTGCAGACAAATAGATGCAATACTGCCTTGATGGCTAAAAGTATTATTGGCATGGCACCGAAATTATTTAATAAGCTTCCTGAACCACTCAAGGCAGAAAACACAAATATATGTAGGTTTAAATATCTGTTGACGAAACGCTTAACTGAAAAGTGCTATTATAGTGTCAATGATTCCTTGAATGGCATTGCTTAGGTTAGTTGTTCTTGTGCATCCTAATAATAATAACAAGATAATTTAAATTTATTTTTTAATTTAAATTGAATTTTGTTTATTGGTTTTTTGACATTCTGTTATTGTTTTGATTATTTTAATTAGTGTATCCGATCTTATATACTGTTAACTGACATTGTGTTTACCTATCCTCTATATTTCGACGCCGGCAGGCACATCATAGCTTGTTCTCTTGCATGATTATCAATATCACCTAAATGTACCTATGTTGACGAAATAAATGAATCTGAATTTGAATTTGAATTTATAGTTTAGTTACAGGGTTACCAGATGGAAAATTTTAAGTACCTACTTGATAAAAGTCCTAATTACCATAGTTTTAAAATTTTGTCATAAACAAACTTGTCTGAAAACAATAAATTAACGAATTATTTCTTTACATGCCTAATTAAAAACCCTGATACTTTAAAAATCCAGCGAGAATCCTTCCTGAAGCTGAGATATTACAAGGGGGGGAGAGGCTGTCTTAGAGCATGCTGGAGACCTTGGAAACCAATTAATATGGGCCCCATTGGAGAGTAGTATTAAAGTGAATGTCTTTGACATCAGGAACTAATTATTTATTTCCATGTAAACTAATACAACTATCGGGGCCCCCCGTGTGGTCAGGGGCCCTGGGCATAAGTCTCATGTGCTCTTAGGGAAAAGATGGTATAGGTAACGCCACGAGATTTGAGGTCACGCACACAACAATATGATGAAGCGGGATTTTGACATTATTATTCGTACCAATAGCAAGTTCAACAGACTCAACAATGAATTACAAGATTGACTAAAAATTACTTCAACCTATTTTTTTAGAATTATTTAGTAAAATACGTCTAGTTCAAACAAAATAGAAAATAAAATATTTCATCTATTTTATTTAAATCAGATACGCATATTTTTCGCTATTTATTAAATACCGATTTTTTTGTTGCAAATATTTCTTTTCAGTTTAAATTGTTTCATTTCAAAAATTGGTTTAATTTATAATATGTATAGTATTGTGTAGGTATTTAATCATATAAGTCACATTTTCATTCACTTACTCATTTTTTTTTTTTTTTTTTTTTTTTTATGTTAGATAGGTCAGACAAACGAACTAGTGGGTCACCTGATGTTAAATGAACACCACTGTCCATAGACACCCGCAGCGCTTTACACGATGCCAGTGCGTTGTCGGCCCTAAAGGAGAGGGAATAGGGGAAGGGGGAGAGGGAAGGGGTGAGGTATTGGGCCCCCGGCACTCTCACTGACCGTACGAAACGCAAGCAGGATTACTGCTGCTTCACGCCGGTGTTCTGTGAGAGGGTGGTACTGCCCCGGACGAGCCGGCCCATTCGTGATGCAGCGGCTAGCTACAACATGGCTCTACCACTACAATTTCATTCATTCACTACTTTTATTGCAGTCAGTACTTTATGTAGCTGTGTGTGTAATCATTGCCTCAACTCTTGTGGCGTTACCTATACAAGGGGTCAGGATAAATGAAGGTGGGCAAATGAGAGCCCAACTTACTTGCGCAACTCCGTTGTTCAGCTGCCCAACAGTCTTATGTGCCAACTGAGGGCTCCGTTCCTTCTCCGGGCAGCAGCTCAAGTCATCCTTCTCTTTGCTGGTGATCGGAAACGCGTTGAACAGCTCCGTGATACTGCACCGCATATTGGAGTCCAGGATGAGTTTGGCATCATTCTGGATTATCGTAGAACCCACCCGTTTGTAAATTGTTAGGTAACGGTTCACTCCTGGAATTAGTGACAATTATTTAATACATGAATAATAAACCGAATACAGGAGTCAAACTGTGTGTCGCGACATGCCATTGCCTTAGGAGCGTCGCGAAATGGTGGTTTGAGAGCTAGCGCTTGGGTCTCCTGTGTATGTATCCAGAGCTACTTGCAGGTATCTTCTTTTAATCTTTTCAACGCCGACGACAGATATATGCGTCACAAAATACAATGTCAAAGTGATCTTCACGCAATGACATAAGGTTCAAAGTAACTTCATGTTTTGGATAGGCTTGGCGTTGAGAAGGTTAAAAGGGTGTTGTAAGAACCTACAACATGTAAAGAGCCAGTATAAACAAGATTGGGACCTGCTGGAATAAAGAATCAATAGAAATTTAATACAACTTGCAGCCCGGTTATATATTTATAGAAAACTTTTTAATGTACAAAAAATACATAAAATGAATAAATAACAAGAGAAACAGATGTGTAAAGATAAATTTGTCCACTAACTAAAGGGATCTCTTCCATTTAACTTTGTTCTTAGTTAAAAACTAGCCCTGTTCATAAGCAGCAAAATAAACTTAAGACAAAAATTAAACATTTGTGTATGCATGTCATAAAAAAATTGTAACTTAAACATCTATCTATTGTAGTGGTAGAGCCATGTTGTAGCTAGCCGCTGCATCACGGATGGGCCGGCCCGTCTGGGGTAGTACCACCCTCTCACAGAACACCGCCGTGAAGCAGCAGTTAGTACTGCTGCTTCACGGCGTTTCGTACGGTCAGTGAGAGCGCCGGGGGCCCAATACCTCTCCCCCTCCCCTATTCCCTCTCCTTTTTCCTTAGGGCTGACAACGCACTGGCATCGCGTAAAGCGCTGCGAGTGTCTATGGACAGTGGTGATCATTTAACATCAGATGACCCACTAGTTCGTTTGTCTGGCCTCTCTAACATAAAAAAAAAAATCTCTTGGATTTGTCATGAAATCATAGTTTTAGTGAACTTGAAATTTCGTTGCTTCAGGTCACATCAATATTTATGATTTTGGTATTGGGTGAAAAAACAGGGCCATATCCTACCATCATTTCAATAATAAGCCCCCCCCCCCCCCCCCCCCCAGATAACACAAGCAAATGTTATCAATAGGGTTGGGACTTTTGGATGCTTATTGTAGTTCCAGAATCCATGGAGTCGTCATTATGTTAAAATAAAATATTCAAAATCAAAGTCAAAGTCTAAAAATAAATGTTATATTAGAAATCATAATTTATATTGTTAAATCGTCAAAACATAAATTATAATGGAGTGTAATTAATTTTATCATAATCTATTATTTCAGTAGTCACAATGCACAGGTGACGTGATATATAATGATTTATCTAATTATGCATCCTCTTTGATACTTGTGTTGTGACAGACTACTGAAAACTTTTCCGAACTTAAAATTAAGAAACATTTGAGTAATTAATTGTCAGTTCTGATTAAATACGTTTAAAATAATTGGTATAATTAATGATATAATTTAAACTATTCTATTAATTCACTTAATTCGTCTTAAGGTTTTATCCACCCCAGTAACATGCTATTTTCAGCACAGTAACTTTGATTGGATAAGCCTTTGATCAATTATAACTGAAGATACACATTGCCGAACAAAATCCCCTTCAAAGAATGTCCGAACTATTTTATTTGTTTGCGTAACAAATAAAATCATCACCTACACAGAAATTTGAACCTAGTCTTTTAACGACCGCTTTAGCCTAGTTGGTAGTGACCCTGCCTACGAAGCAAGAGGTCCTGGGTTCAAATCCCGGTAAGGGCATTTATTTGAATGATGAGCACGAATATTTGTTCCTGAGTTATGGATGTTTTCTATGTATTTAAGTATTTATTTATCTATATAAGTATGTTTATCGTCGTCTAGTACCCATAGTACAAGCTTTGCTTAGTTTGGGACTAGGTCGATTTGTGTGTGATTGTCCCCTAATATATATTTTTTTTTTTTTTTTATTTTTTTAGTCTTTACTTCATTACAGTCGAATTTTGGTAGCGGCAAAACTCCACAACGCTTGACACTTGACAGCTAAACTTGACAATTTCACGCAACATACTGAGAAAAAGAAGGCCACTTTTATCAAAGTGGCACTCATTTGGCTCGGACATTTTCGGGCGCGCGACTGTGGATCTACAGTTATAATTGATCAAAGGGATAAGCTTTTAATATTATGGTCCTACAAACATTTCTTTTGCTGCTTTGAAACACATACCTATCACATAAAGAACAAAAATATACTCTAGACTTTTCTTCATCATATTTTAACTCCTTATATGGGGCTCTTAACTAGTATTTAATTTTGCCAGTCGTAAAATTAAACAGTTTCAATTATATCAGTAATTATACTAATTATTTAAACCATATTCAGTCAAAAGTGACAATTTAGTATGTACTCAAAATTAAATGTTTCTTAATTAGATAAATCATATATATCACATCACCCGTGCATTGTGATTACTAAAATAAAAGATTACAGATTTATGATAAAATTAATTGCACTCTATTATAAATGTGTTATTAACGATGTAACAACATAAATTATGATTTGTAATGTAACATTTCTTTTTAGGCTTGGACTTTCACTTCGAAAATTTTATTTTAACATAATGACGACTCTGTGGATTCTAGAACCACGGTAAGCATCCAAAAGTCCCAATCCTAGTTATCAACAATCTCAATCAAACTAGGTTGAATGCAAATGGTTTCCTTTGGACAATTATAAATAAATCCATTCCAATCCTGTCTTGTTTGTCCCAAATAGTACCAATGTTACAGATTAAAATAAAAATACAAAATGATAGCCTTAAATTTGGAGCAGATTTGCAACCCGGCTGAGAGGTTAAACAGGTATTTAAAGATGGCAACACTGCATCTCAGGATTCCCATGACTTATTTTAGTCATAGTATTTCCCCTGTTCAGATGAATGAGAATAATCTAAATCTTATATGCTTCATATAAAAATATGTAAGTATCAAGTCCATTTCTACACGGAATTAAATTAATCTTCAAACTAAATCTTATGATCATTTTTGTTAGTTTATAAGTTTTTGTGTCTTAAATATTGCATAGCAACTAACATCACACACATCACAAATAATGATATAAATTAAGGGTCTAGTGCAACAATAGTTATGAATTAATGAAAACATTAAGTAAGTGATTATAATAATTTTGTAAATATTTTTTAATTAGACAAAATGTAACCTATATTTCTGAGTAAAAACTTGCCTTTCCCGCGCGATTTGGACTTCAAACCCAGCTTGGCGACAGTCTCGTGGATAAACCCTCGTTCCTGAGCCGACAAGAACGTCGGAAACTTGAGTTCCGTGTCATTTTCATCACTCAAAAACTTATCAAGTTGGATTTTCAGAGCTATGCTCACTGACTCTGCTATAGGGAAATGCTTGTTCCCTAAATTACGTTTACCTTTTTTATTACTCATTATTAACTAATTGTGAGTAACTGCTTAATATGTAGCATTAGAATCCTATTGCAAAATTTTATGAAATTGTTTACAATAATAGCGAATCTAACAAACCCTACCAGCCCGTCTACGTCAACGTCGTCAACTTCATATAATATTACAATACTCTTTGGTCAACTTTTTTTTTTTTTTTTTTTATTTATTCAAAGCATTGGCAACACGGCCATCAGCTTAAACCAAATTTACAGTACAAAAGTTCTTAAATTATCTAAGACAAAAGAAACAAGTGAAAAAAAAAAACAAATTAACAAGTTATCAACATGGGTTGTTTAAAACTAAAAAAAAAATAAAAAAAGCTTAGCATTAGCTTAAAAAACTTGTACACAAACGGGGGACCTAACTAAAACGAAACCCAATCGACTCCCCCGTGCTACGAAAATTACCCATATAGTTTATATGACCAACTTTCGCTAAACAAGGGACGCGACAGAGATTTCGTTCCCATCAAGCCCCCAATGTATGTACAAACGACTCATGAATTATTCATTCATAGTCGTCCTATAGTATGAAGTACAAAATTATACACTATTGAGTATAGTTGTGGAAGTTTCAAAATACCTTGAATGGAATTAGGGATAGTTTTTAAGCCTGTATCTTTACATAGAGCAATAAACAATAATCTTTGTAGATTGAATTCAGGACAATTAAAAAAAATATGATCTAGATCACACATGCCAGAGTTACAATATGTACAAGTAGCTGATTCACTTAACTTTAATCTAAAAAGATGCGCAGGAAAATGGCCGTGGCCTATACGTAATCTACAAATAATCGATATAAAGGATCTTCCCGGGAAATTTCTAAAATGTTCAAACCAAGATTTAGTACTAGGTACTGGGACTATTTCAGCTAACCATTTACCTTTTGTATCTCTGGACTTAGACAAGGAATAAGTCCAACGTTTTATCATATTTTGTTTAATTGAATAAACTAAATCAGAATACGGAACTTTAAAATCGGAAATATTTATGTCTTTTGTAGATTTGGCTAATTTATCGACAAGTTCGTTGCCCATAATACCAGAGTGACTTGGCACCCAGCAAAATTCAATAAAAATATTTCTATGGTACAAAAAACTCAAACAACTTCGTAACTTATAAATTAAATAATTTACAGATGCACTAATACATTTATTTTTAAGGGCTTGCAAGGCGCTCATTGAATCAGATAGAATTAAAATTTTGTCCCCTGCAGAGTAATTGACTCGAATATGCTCTAAAGCATATATAATACCTAGTACTTCAGCCGAAAAAACAGAGAAAAAATTGCTACATTTATAAACTGTCCCTATGTTCATGGACGAATCAAAAAATGCAAAACTAGTTCTATCTTTAGTTTTAGAGCCATCTGTATACACTTTAACAAAATCAGTCTTATCTTCAAGGAACTCCAGAAAATCATATTTAGATTTAAACTTAATTAGATCAACAGCCACATCTCTCAACATGTCATGAAAGTTATATTCGAAACAAGGCAATAGTGTAGACCAAAACACCACATCCTGGAATTCGAAATTCAAGTACGTTAAGGCACTGGATATGGATGAAGAATTAGGAAGCGGAATTAAATTATAGTTTGGAATATTTGCATGCTTCAAATACCTGAAAGTTACTAGATTATCACGGCTAATAAGCTTAAGGCAATAATTATCTATAATAAAACTTCTTCGTATGAATAGTGGAACAATACCAGCTTCAACTTCCAAGGAATTAATTGGAGACGACATCATAGCACCTGTAATTATTCGTAATGCTCTATTTTGCACAATATCTAATTTCCTAAGAATAGAAAAATTCGCGTCCGAAAAGAACATACAGCCATAATCGAAATGGCTTCGGATTGTTGCAATGTAAATCGTTTTTAAAACTTTGGGATCAGCTCCCCATTTTACTCCAGTTAGCGATTTTATTATATTCAAACCTAATTCAGCTCTTTTACAAATAACATCAATATGAGTTTTCCACGAAAGATCAAAATCTAGAGAAAGACCAACATATTTTACGAAAGATTGAGCAGGAATAATGTCAGAATTGTAAAAAACTTTAGGGTAATGCAATCCATTTTGGGAAAATAAAATTGCAGAACTTTTGGAAATATTAACCTCAAGTTTTAGGGAATTTGTAAGTAAATCGTAAATATTACGCAAACAACTATTCATAACCGATTCACCACTTTTGATATCATTACAGTTTACATAGAGAACAAGATCATCAGCAAAAAATAAATGTTTAACAGAATTTGGAATTTTCTTAATGAAACATACTAAACTAAGTATGAATATAAGAGGTGATAAAACGCAACCTTGAGGAGTACCTTTAGTAGAAATTTTAGGACCAAATAAACTAGATTTAATTTTCAAAAACAAAGAGCGCTTGTTCAGAAAATTGAACAGCCAGAACAGAACATGACCTGGAAAGCCTAAAGAATGCAGACTTTCAATAAGGTAGGAATGATCTATATTATCAAAAGCCCCTTTAATGTCCAGAAATACCGCTAATGTAAATTGATTATTATGGAAGTTATTTTTAATATCGCCAATCAAACAGCTTAAGTTATCTATTGTACTTTTACCTTTTCGAAATCCGTATTGAGTACTTGGTATTAAGTTGTTATTTTCAGTAAACCACTCTAACCTATTTTTTAACATAGTTTCGAAAATTTTCGAAAAACAAGAAGTTAAAGAAATGGGTCTGTGGGAATTTATACAGTTGGGATCCTTGTAAAGCTTTAAAATCGGTACTACATATTGAGTTTTCCAAATCAGAGGAATACAGTTGTTTTGCCAAAGATCATTAAATATTTGACATAAAACTTCCTTGGCATATTGGGGAAGATTTTTGATTACTTTATAAGAGATAAAATCAGGACCAGGGGAGGTTTCCTTTTTATTTTCTAACGCAGTCGCAAATTCGCCCATAGAAAATGGGTCTACCATCCATTGAGCCTCCGGTTTTCCACGGCTGTTAAAAAAATCTTGCAACTTAGGTTCGGAAATTTGATTATCAGAACCAGCTATTGAATCTAAAAACAAAGATGCATTAGCGGGATTCTGAAGAAAACTTGAAGATGAAGACATATTATTAAGTTTGGCGTGTTTAAATCTACGAATGTGATCCCAAATAATTTTACTCGAAGTCATTCGATTGAATGATGAACAGAGATTCATCCAGCTTGAACGTTTTATTTCATATAAAGTTCTTTTTTTCAAAGCGTCTAGTTTTTTAAAAATAATATAGTTTTCCATATTTGGATAATGCTTGTACGATAATAAAGCAACTTTGGCTTGTAAAACTACGCGATCACAATCAGCATTCCACCAAGGAACAGATTTGGAACAATTCCGTTTTTTGTGCGAGTAACACTTTTTGGCAAAAGTCATTAATATGTCATGTAAAATACTCAAAAACTTATTATAATTTTCAAGAGGGTTATCAGCAAAGCCAAAACTTGAAAACTCAACTTCACATAACTTATTAAATTTTGACCAGTCAATCTTTTTTAAGTTTACGCTAGCTAGAGAGGCATTATCCAGTGTATCACCTTTATTTATTAAAGAGGTGGACAGGCCGAATGAAGGAAGAAAAGCATCGTTAAATACTTCAATGAGCAGTGGGAAATGATTACTACTGAGCAAATCATCGAGGACAGAAACTGTGCAACTAGAGCTAATAGCACGGGATGCGAATACTAGATCCAATACATTACCTTGTTGACCAAATGGAGCAAAGGTTGTGATTGTGTCATCATTTAAGCAAACTAACTCGGAACTTTCCACATAATCATGAAGGGCTTTACCTCTTCCATCATTGAATCTCGAACTCCAGGAAGCATGATGTGCATTGAAGTCACCAATTATTAAATAATTATTTGAAACAAATTTGGAACATGAATCTTTCAATAAATTAATAGTGAACTTACCATTTGGTGGTGGAGGAATGTAAACACATAAGATGTCAAAAGAAAAACTATTAATGTAAACTGTAATTAAAATATTTTGAAAATGATATTGAGAAATTGTGTCTATTATTTTAAATTTATACTTGGAGCGTAATGCAATTGCAACCCCACCATGTGGGTGGTCGGAATCTCTTCTTATAACAGTAAATCCAGGCAGTTTGATGATTTTACATGAAGTTAACCAGGTTTCATTGAATAAAATCATATCAACACACTTGTCAAGTTTACTGAGGAAATCTTTAAGTTGATCTAATTTAGGGAATAAACTTCTAGAGTTCCAATGAATGATATTAAACTGACCAACAGAATCATGCATATAAGATTGAGTAGAACTATCCATAGTTTACAATGTCAAAGTCAAAGTCAAAATTCTTTATTCAATTTAGGCATCAAATTGATGCTCCTATGAACGTCGAAAAATCTACCACCGGTTCGGAAAAAACCCTGTTGAGAAGAAACCGGCAAGAAACTCAACAAGGTATATTTTTTTCAAACAGATCTACATTGTTATTAAATGACATACATCTAAAGTATTTAATACAATTAAATTTTTTAACACAGTAGATACGCTATTTGAGACTAGGGATCGCCAATGCGGATCGGAATTATTTCCAAACATCCCTGTCCATGATATAGTCATTAATTTTATAGTACGCCTTAGATATTAATGTCTTCTTCACAATGGATTTGAATTTTGTATCAGTTTGTTCGGTTATTGTTTTCGGAATTTTATTATAAAAACGTATGCATCTTCCCAGAAACGACTTTTTAGTTTTAGCCAGTCTGTAAGATGGAACTTTAAGCTTCCCTGTGTTTCTAGTAACCTTTGGCTTATCGACGTTAGTGGGAAAATCACATATGTTTTTTCTTACATACATGATTATTTCAAATATATACAACGACGGCAGGGTTAGGATACCTATTTCTTTAAAAAAAGATCTTAAAGAATCGCGTGTCCTTAAGTTATATATCGCTCTGATAGCCCTCTTTTGCAAAATAAAAATTGATTCCAAGTCTGCAGCAGATCCCCATAAAATAAGGCCGTATGAAATGATGCTATTGAAGTAGGAAAAATACACCAACCGTGCCGTCGCCACATCGGTTAGCTGCCGTATCTTTCTGACTGCAAACGCAGCAGAGCTCAACCTATTCGCAATTGCTGTGGTGTGCGATCCCCACTGCAATTTAGAGTCCAGTGTTATTCCTAAGAATACCGTAGATTTTACAAATTCAATACTTTGACCGTTAAGTTTAATATTTGAGACCGAATTTGAATGAGGCGGATTTAACAATGAAAATTTAATACATTTTGTTTTCTTAGGGTTTAGTAACAAGTTATTGGCAGCAAACCATGCGGATATCATGGACAGAGTTTCAATGTAAAATGTAAAATACGAGTATGAGTTGGAATGTAAAATTTGTTACTAGCATTTCTTTAATTAATTGAGTGGATATAGGTCCAGAAGGGGATTTTGTATCCTTTTTCTTTAACAATTCTATTAAAGTTTTTGTAATGGTACTGATGACAATTTCTGAATTGATAATGTCTGATATTAAGGCCCTACCTTGAGGTGTCTTGGCAGACATAGGTATGTTAGTAGAGATCTTGGGGTTCTTAATAGCGGGATTCTTTAGCATGGCTGCGTATGATGTTTGCTTGCCGATAATCTTATTCTTTACTTCAGCGACCTTGGCCGCCTTTACTGAGCAGGAGTAAGAAACTGCAGAATGTGGCCCGCTGCAGTTGGAGCACTTGAAGATGTTGGGAGTGCCGCACTCCTTGTAAAAATGACTTCCTGAACAAGTAGAGCAAACTTGAGTGGCTTTGCAGGCACCACTACCGTGTCCAAATTTGTAGCATTTAAAGCACTGTAACACAGGTCTAATATATTCAGAAACAGGCATCCAAATATGCTCGTATGTGACATGATCTGGATGGGTAGACGCCAAAAATGTAACCAGAACAGTTTGCAGTGGTTTGTCACTTCCATTTTCTTGTTTTTTGAAAAATCTTTTGACTCCGAGTATTGTGCATGAAGCTTTTAAATTCACTAAAAGAGATTCTTCATCCAATTCCACAGGAGCTCGAATAATTCCTTGACTCTCAATACTGTCATAAGGTATTTTTGATGTCCAATTGTTTAACTCCATAAAGCTTTCATCTAGTAAGAAAGCGTTGGCATCCCGAGCACAGCCAAAGTAAACTTTAGCAAAAAAGTTCCCAGCAGCTTTGACATACTGGACCCCTTGAACATCTTTTAATGCTTTGTTTATTCTTAACAGGTCCATTGGGACTCTGTTATTTGGTTGTGAGAGGCTTGATTGAATAAGCACTGGGTATTCTTTTTTTGTAAGGTCTTCATAGAGCGCATGGTGGTCTTTAAAAAGACCGCGCTTATTTTTGATAAAAGTCATTCTTATTTTGCGGCTTTCGTCATATTCAGATGAGGTCAATCTTCTTTTTCCCTTTATTATGGGAGCGGACGCAGGGGCGGAGCTAAAGCCCTCACCCCCGGCGTCATCGTCCATTATTACGGAACACACTTATAGAATGTAATTTTAAACTCAATTGCAATGAAAAATTAGGAAACAATGGCGTAAAAAAGGGCTAAAACCAAATAAATTAAAATTATATTGAAAAAAGCGCCTTTATAATTTGTCGTTCCCGCCCTTTTTTTTTTCTCCTCTTTGGTCAACTGATCTGAACCACAGACTGACCTAACACAGCACAGCACAGTACAGACAAAACAAAATAAACAGAGTGCGCAAGCATTAGTTGAATATGGCAATAATTTTATTTAAAAAAATATTCCACTTTTTGTAGTGATCTCGCAAAGAAAAAAATGAGACAAACTCGCTGCAATAATACTTTTTTTTAAGTTCCTTTTTTCCACATTCCAAAAAACCGATAACTCACAATACACGTGGCGCATCTCTAAAGTACGTAAAAAAAATTGAAACGTCAAATGTCGATTTGTCAATTTATTCTGCGTGCACTACACATGTGATTATATTATTCTGCAAAACATATTGCAATATATACCTTTAAATGTACATAAAGTAGCCACATTAATCACCAACTATGTCGAAAAAAATCCAGCATTTGATTGTGGACACCACAGCTTTCATTAGAGCAGCTAATCTGCAGGAGATGGCTGAAAACATATACACGATTCAAGAGGTAATTGACGAAATAACGAACGACAGACAGCGTAAAAAACTTGTCGTCCTGCCCTACGACCTAAAAGTCAAAGATGTCTTCACAGAAAACATCAAGTTTGTGTCGGATTTCGCGAAGAAAACTGGTGATTACACTAGCCTTTCCGCCACCGATATTAAGGTTATGGCATTGGCTTACCAAATTGAGAAGGAAAAGATTGGTGTGGAGCATCTGAAGACTGAACCCACCATGCAGAGGACTATTAAGGTTACTGGACTACCCACTCATACTCCTACTGATAATGACACAGCTACAAATGAGAATCCAGAGAAAGAAAAACCTGCAGAAGCAGAAGTTAAGGCTGATGCGTCAAAGCCAGCTCCTGTTGACTGGTCTAAAATTAATATACCAGGCACTAATGGAGCCAAACAAGGCACAGATTGGTCAACAATAAAGATTGAAAACTCTGACTCCATTCACTTTGATGTACAAAACTTATTAAACGATAATGTCAAAGACCAGAAACTAGCGGAAGACATTGCTGAACAAATAAAGAGCTTGGATTTAAGAGACGGAGATGAAGTAGATGAATTAATAGCTAAAGTCTCTGATGATGATACAGAGAGTGAAGAATACTCAGATTCTGACAGTGATGGTGGAGAATGGATAACACCAACAAACTTAGCGGAGAAAAAGAAAGAAATGGACATGGGAGAATTCGAAGATAAATCAGTTGAAGTAGCAACTATCACATCAGATTTTGCAATGCAAAATGTCCTCAAACAAATTGGTTTGAATGTCACAGCTATTGATGGCCGCATAATAAGGCAACTACGCACATTCATCTTTCGTTGTACCACTTGCTTCAAGACCACAAGTGTGATGACTAAACTTTTCTGTCCGAAATGCGGTCATGCCACATTGAAAAAAGTTGCAGTGAGCATAGATGAAGACGGCAATCAACATATCCATATAAACGGACAGAAACCTTTAACGGCAAGAGGTAAACGATTCAGTTTGCCAACTCCGAGAGGCGGCCAGCACTTCCAGTATCCAATCCTCACGGAAGACCAGCATATTCATAAGAGATTTGCTACAAAATTGGCCAGAAACAAGACAAATGCTCTGGACCCCGATTACACTGCTGGCTTCTCTCCCTTCGTAATGAAGGATGTAAACTCCAAATCGGCAGTCCTGGGTGTGAGAGCAAACAAGCAAGATGTCAAATACTGGATGAAGAATTTCTCCAAAGGAAAGAAAAAATAATACTACACATTTATAATAGACACATATTTTATATGTATAATTTATGCAGTACATATGTATGGTATAAGATTTAAAGTCCTAATTTGTAAACAGTCAGACGTTTTTGCATTTGTTCTTCAAAAAACTTGAAAACGGAGCTCATGCATGCATACGAAGTCATCTCATGTTTTGGATGTCCTGAAACAAAAAAAAATTAAAAATCAGAAACCAACCAAAAACTTTTTTTATAGCAATCTAGCAGTTGCTTGCGACTCTGTCTGCAAAGAACTTTTTCTTCGCTAACCCATGGGAACTGTGCAATTTTCTGGGATAAAAACTTATGTCCTTTCCTGGGACTCCCAACTATCTCTATTCTATACCAAATTCCATCTAAATTGGTTCAGCAGTTCAAGGTTT
Organism: Archips xylosteana; assembly: GCA_947563465.1. Lineage (NCBI taxonomy): Eukaryota > Metazoa > Arthropoda > Insecta > Lepidoptera > Tortricidae > Archips > Archips xylosteana. The sequence continues at coordinate 2,836,523 of OX387360.1, forward strand.
TAAAGGTAACAGAGAGACACATTAGCATTTATAATATTAGTATGGATTCGGCATCCTCAATAATTTACTCCTATTATAGCAACTTTACTAACATCATTTTAACGCAAGCTTTTTTGCTAATAGATAGTAGGTACTTTTAATTTACGAAATTTCAAGGAAATTGAAATAAGAGTATGAGTGGTACATACCAGCCGATACCATGGGAATTTCTTTCTTCTGAGTAGGCATTGGCGTGTCCAGAGGTTGATTTGACGATATCCAATTCTTGGCATTCTACAAAAAAAAACCACTCAAAAATTTGAAAATTTATAATACTACTACAGCTGCACTATAGTACAATACGTTTACTTTTAGTTTACCACTGACGATGGCTTGCCTTCATTTAATTTCCAACTTTAACACCATACAAATAAAGTAGCTATTACAAAATCTGCAAACGTGGGTAACAGTATTCTTAAATTGGCTTTATTTGTAGGTCGTTAAAGTTGAATATGAGATGAAGGCAAACCATCTGTCAGTGGTAAACTTTATGTAATTTTACTGTAGCAGCAAGGACCATTAACCTCTTCACTAACGGTGCCAGATCTACAGAGGCCGGGAAAGATGCGGGCGGCGAGCGCGCCTCGTGTCTCCCGACCCCCTTTGGCGTCATACCCCCCAACCCCTGTACCGCGCAGGCGAAGACTCGTTTAAACGGTCTAGCTATAGCGCCATCGCTATTGTAGATTCTTCTTTGACTTCACAGATAGCACTATTACTATACGAAATTAATGGTACAGTCAAGGGCTTTAATTCATGAGCCACCATGGAAGCTTTTCAAAGGAAAAGTCCTTACGATTTTCCTTGTTAATTAATGCTGTCACTATGACGTTTACTGTGAAATGGTTCCTGGTGGCTCATGAATTAAAGTCCTTGACCGTACAGAGACCTCTCTACAAACTGAAACAATTACTTTGCTCACCCGCGGCCTTGTGATAGCTACGTTTATGCTAGGAATGTGTGTTCATGCAGTTTCTCCACCTCCCTGTACGAACGCACAGAAACCCGTCTATCACCACCACTACACTAATTCTCTAACTCTGCTCTGAAGATGAGATCTGGTTGGGTGGGTTTGAGCCTGGGCACCTCTGAGTTTTCGAAATTTGTGTGAAATTAAATTTGAAATTTACCATGAGCTTTACGATAAAGGCAAACACCATGAGAAAGCTTGCGAAGATATTCAATGGTTTGTGTAAAGTTCCCAATCCGCACTGGGCCCGTGGGGACTACAGCCCAAGCCCTCTTATTCTGAGAGGAGGCCTGTTCCCTCCAGTGGGACGTATTATAAGTTGGACTAATGATGATGAGACTTAGCATTCATATTTAACCAAATAATCGCGAGTAGCGACCGCCCCTCATCTAGGGACCAGTCAGAACCAGCGCTGGGCGTCGTGCCTAGCATACGCTGAGATTGGGACCCATTGCTTAACCATTTCAACGCCACGCCTCGACAAAACGTAAACCTGCTTTGAATCTTATGTCATTGTGTCAAGATCACTTTGACACTGTACTTTGTGACACCTATATGTGTCGTTGGCGTTGAAAAGGCTAACCTAGCAGTAAGTTTAGCGTAGTAATTTTTGTAATGTTTTTAGTTTTACTTATCCTATTTTGTTTGTTTTATTTTTCTTTGTATTGAGTTAGGTTTTGGTAATAAAGATTTTTTTACTTTTTACTTAATTACCTGTCTAACATGATCCATTATACTTTTACTAGAGAAACCATGCACGGAGTCGGTCAAAGCAATCGCTCGAACCCGTTTCTTGAAGTCCGATTTGTTCTTCATCGCTAGATCCATAGCAACCACTCCACCGTAACTGTGAGCAACGATTAGTATAGACGTAGCCTTAGTCTTGGCGATGTATTTGTCCCAAACGTATTGCGCGTGCTCGTCTGGACTCCCGCTCTTTGGTATTTTGTTGCCGCTTATTCGGTAATTGTCGTTTGTGTTCAACACTATCACGCCGTAGCCAGCGGCAACTGCGCGCTGGATGTAAGGGATTTGGGACCCCATTTCTATGTTCTCGTTGATGATTAGACTGAAATGAATGTTTTTTTATTAATACTTGGATATCCAGGGCCGAATTTAACATTAAGCGCAACACACACAGGACGGGGCGGGTCGGAAGTGTGGCGGGTCTATTTACGCGGCTGTATAAAGGTGCTTACAGTAAAATTACATAAAGTTTACCACTGACAGATGATTTGCCTTCATTTCATATTCAACTTTAACGACCTACAAATAAAGCCAATTTTAGAATACTGTTACCCACGTTTGCAGATTTTGTAATAGCTACTTTATTTGTATGGTGTTAAAGTTGGAAATGAAATGAAGGCAAGCCATCTGTCAGTGGTAAAGTAAAAGTAAACTTATTGTACAAATTAGATGCCAATACTTTAAGAGAGGTTCAGTTAAGGCCACAACAAACCGGGAGCGCGGGGCGCCGACACAGCGTGGCCAGCGCGATCAATAACACTGAATCAAGTACGGTGTGCCGCGCTGCCGGTGTGTGTCACCGTATATTTGATTCAGTGTTATAGAGCGCGCTGGGCACGCTCCGTCTGCCCCCGCGCTCCCGGTGTGTGGTGGCTTTAACATCAAAAAATAATAGTTAAAAAAAACTAAAAAACACGCTTTAAAAAAAAAATTAAAAATAACAAAAAAAAAAAAAAAATTTCAATTCACTATTCTTATAGTGCAGTAAAAAATCTTAATAAGCAATTATTATATTGTTATATCCAGATCAAAATTTGTAAACAATTCTAAATATTGATAAAATAAATAATAATAGTTTAAAATATTTTATTGTAAAAAAAGCGTGGGGTGCATGGTGTCAATTGTCAAGGATTATCATTTTGATAACATCTTAAAAAGCACCCCACGCTTTTGTTACAATAAAATATTTTAAACTATTATTATTCATTTTATCAATATTTAGAATTGTTTACAAATTTTGATCTGGATATAACAATATAATAATTGCTTATTAAGATTTTTTACTGCACTATAAGAATAGTGAATTGAAATTTATTATTTTTTATTTTTTTTTTAAAGCGGGTTTTTTAGTTTTTTTAAACTATTATTTATTTTCTATTTTTTAGTTGCATTTTTTCCACAGTGAGAGTTTCCATGTGCTAAAAAGAGACCCCTAAACCCAACCCCCCAACATCCCCCAACCTATTTCCCCAATCCCCCCCCAAACACCTAACCCCAACCCCCACAACCTTACCCCCAACCCTCTAAACCCCCCTCCTCATTTTCCAAACCCCCAACCGCCTAAACCCGGACCCCCACCCCATTTCCTCAAACCCCTAACCAAAACCCCCCTTACCCCCCAACCCCCCTTACCCCCCAACCCCCCTTACCCCCTCCCCATTTCCCACAACCCCCCCCCCACCCTTCCACCTACCCCCCTTCCGGCTCCATCATCAAACCCTTGTTACCATCTAGGCCTCTTACCCCCTCCCCATTTCCCACAACCCCCCAAAATCCCTAACCCCCGAACCCCCCAACAACCCCACCCTATTTCCCCCAAACCTCCCCCACCCCCTAACCCCAACCGCCACACCCTTACCCCCAAGCCTCTAAACCCCCGACCCCCTTACCCCCACCCCATTCCCCCCCCCCACCCCGCCACCTACCCCCCTTCCAGCTCCATCATCAGACCCTTGTTACCATCTAGGACCAAATTACTCGTCAAAACGAATCAAACGAGCCCAAACTCGATGGGGTTGTTTCGTTTTATTGTGGAGTGCCTTTGGCCATCTTCCAGCTCCATCATCAGACCCTGGTTACCATCTGAGATCAAAGTGCTCGTCAAGACGGATCAAAAGAGCCCAAACTCGACGGGATTGTGTTGTTTTATTACATAGTTCCTATGGCCACCATCCAGCTCCATCATCAGATCAGCTCCATGTTACAATAATATTGCATTGTCATCCAATTTACACATATGTGCAAAATTTCAGCTCAATCGGAAACCGGGAAGTGGGTCAAAATCGCGCCCTAAGGAGTCGGTTACAATATAAAGCATGTAATAATTTACTATTAAATAGGAATTAAGAAAACTTTTTATATGAAATCGTTGTTTTCATTTTCCGAACAATACATAATAATTAAATTAAAATTCTGCCCGAACAGGGTGTTATTACGAGGCACAGTTCTCCTAATTTTCTTCAAAAACTAATACAAACTTTAATTTTTTTTTGTATTTTTTTTTTAACTTTAAATTGATTTTATACTTACTTTATATTTACTTCTAAGGACGAGTAGGTACTATCAGCTCTAAAAATAATGTCATTTAATCTGTAAACACTGTATATGAACAACATCAAGCGAATGCCACACAGAGGAGACGTGGGACGGGCGCCTCTTGAATCTGTTTTCATACTAAATGTATAGAAGCGTCGCGATCCAAAGCAGACAGAGACGCAGACTGCGACGCGCCCGTCTCACGTCTCTTCTGTGTGGCTTGCGGCGGCGGACGTAGGGTCTGTGCGAGGGTGTTACCAATATCGATTGATTGGTGTGGGTAGACTTGGCTGATCAACAGTTACCTGTCGATAAACGGTTGATCAACAGCCGATGGATGCTACTGTTTGACGTGTCGATCGCTTGATGTGGTAAAACCCTTATGTTGTTCATTGCAATTGCTAATTATGACGTCACTTCTATGCCAACCCAATCGACTACCTATTTATTCGTTTTAAGGCAGCCAAAAATCTAATTTTGCAGTCATTTCAAAATTATTCCTGTTTTCAGGGCTAAAACAACAATTACAATTACTATTAATACTAATATTAATTACTGATAATTACAGAGCGCGCCCGCCTCCTTGCCGTTGCGAAATGGGAATCTGGTGCTTGGCTTCACGCCTTACCATCCACAAATACAGGCACTTTTCTGGACGACAACACATTCCGGCTCGCTGTGTGTCTCCGTTTGGGAGTGGCTTGTGTTGCCCCACATCGCTGCCACTGCGGTGTGCAGGTCGACTGCCTCGGCCACCATGGACTCTCCTGCCGCAGCAGTACGGGACGCATCCCGCGGCATGCAGCCCTTAACGACGTCATCCGCCGGGCCTTGGTCAGTGCCGGTGCACCAGCCGTTTTGGAACCTTCGGGCTTGGTTCGCGACGACGGCAAAAGGCCCGACGGCATGACACTCATGCCATGGGAAATGGGACGGCCGTTGGTTTGGGACGCCACTTGCGTCGACACACTCGCGCCGTCCCACCTTCCATCTACAGCCATCAGGGCCGGTGCCGCTGCTGACTCTGCGGAATGCCTCAAGAAGCGCAAATATGCAGGCATCAGTAGTGCCTACATTTTTGAGCCGTTTGAGTTTGAAACCATGTGTCCTTGGGGTTTGAGTGCATCAAATATCTTTAAATCACTGTCGTCAAAATTAATTACAGCTTCAGGCGACCAGAGGGCTGGCTTTTTCTTAGCACAAAGAATAAGCATTGCCATACAGCGTGGCAATGCTGCCAGCCTTCTGGGCACCTTACCACCTGGCAGTGATTTTGGGCAACTTTTTTATTTATAAGTTTAGTTTGTATGTAGTTTTAGTTTATAGTTTTAGTTTTATTTTATGTAGTTTTTAATTTGCATTTATACTTTTATGTGTTGTGGAATTAAAAATTAAACCCCCAAAAAAAAAAAAAAAAAACAATATTTATTACTATTAATTATAATTACTATTCGTTAATAGTAATATCAATATTAATTACTATTAATTATTATTTTTCAATTATCTAATGTCTGAGCTCTGGCAACAATTTAACAAAAAAAAAACTTACGATCTAGCCCACTGGCCAGCCCGAACCGCTCCAGAACCGTGGATCAAAACCAAAATCGTATCCTTCTTGTCGTATTCCTTAGTAGCAAACACGAATGTGCCGGTAGCAGGAACAGAGTCCTTCGGCACTTGGAGCCTCATCATATCCTCTTGGGTCTCCAGGAGATGGTAGACGTAATCGGTAACAGCCATGCCGACTTCTTCGTAGTGGACTTGGCATTCTTGGTGCAGGTTGCTTACGTTGAATTGGAATGGTTCATCGCCCGGCACACCATCTACTAGTTTCTTTAGTTCACCATCTGGAATGATTTAAGTAGTATTTTATTTTATGACTCTGTCAGAGACAGGGCCGGATTTAGGGGAAGGCAACCGGGGCAACAGCCCCGGGGCCTCCACATTAGAGGAGCCCCACAAGAGTAGTTTTCAAAAAAATTGTACACAATTAAAGGGATTAATTATAAACAAAATTTAATTCATTATTTTTGTGTAACGGAGTTACCCATATACTTTCTATGACTAACTTTTGTAACACAAAAATAGCGATCGTGATTTTTGATTTGATTAAGCCGTTAGCCCGTTATCTATGTACAGTACAATTTTTTTGAAAACAACCCACAAGAGAAACTTCGAAAAAAAATTGTCAAATTCCGACGAGTAATTATTAGGATCATCATCATCATCATCCCAGCCTATATAAGTGCAACTGCAGGGCACAGGCCTCCTCTCAGAATGAGAGGGCTTGGGCCGTAGTTCCCACGCGGGCCCAGTGCGGATTGGGAACGTCACACACACCATTGAATTTCTTCGCAGGTGTATGCAGGTTTCCTCACGATGTTTCCCACCACCGTAAAGCTCACGGAAAATTTCAATTGTAATTTCACATATAAATTCCGAAAAACTCAAAGAGGTGCGAGCTGGGATTTGAACCCACAAACCTCTGCTTGAGAGACCATAGGTCACACCACTAGGCCATCACGGCTTTTTTTATTATTTAGATATGTGGAAAATAATTTGTGGACTCCTTTTATGCCCCGAGGCCGCCAGACCTCTAAATCCGGCCCTGATAATCGGTGAAAATTTAAGCTAACTAGCTATGACGGTACATGAGATACCACCTGGTGACAGACAGACAGACAGTAGTCTTAGTAACGGTCTCGTTTTTTTACCCTTTGGGTACGGAAACCTAAACAAAGTGAACTGTTAACAGTGCAGTGCAAAATTTAATGGGGATGTTGACACCACCAATCAACTGACATTCTTTTTATGAGCTGTCAAAACACAATCTCTCATAGTTTGAATGACAATAGCGACATATGATGTCATTGTTCGCATACTCAATTAACTAACTAGTACCTGGGCGACCGAGCTCTGCTCGGGCAGAAACTCGGTACCAAGCGTTTTCCCAGAGATAAGACCAAGCTAGATCAATTTTTCATCCCCGAAAACCCCCAAATACCAAATTTCATCGAAATCGTTGGAGCCGTTTCCGAGATCAAAACACCGGAGGGGTGAGGGGGAGAGAGGGGGGAGGGGATGCGGGGGAGGGAGCGCGGGGTTATTAAAGGGGGGATGAAAATTTCATTGATTTTGCCGTAGGATGCACCGTTTTCAAGATATTTGACAAAAACACCGGAGGTTGGGTGAGTCACGTTAAACTATCGTCCGTAAACCGACTTTACAGACAACCGGCTTTTCCTGTTCTGTGCTCCCAATAGGGAACGTGCACATAGACGGTGCTGCCAACTGGTGCCATAAGGGTGCCATCAATTTGAATGTTTTACCTTGATAAGTTTGTTTTACTGTCCGCATAGTGTCTCTTCTGTCGCATTAGTGCTGCCGCCTATAGTTACTGCACGTTCCCTATAATACTTTTTCTAACAAAAAAGTAACTTTTTCTCACAAAAAAGTAACTTTTTCTCACAAAAAAGTAACTTTTTCTCACAAAAAAGTAACTTTTTCTCACAAAAGAAGAAACTTGACGTTTTCTCATAAAAAAATAAACTTAAAAAAAAAACTAAAAATCTTGAAAAAAAACGTGGTATCGAACCGAGGTCGGCTGGATCCGCGACCACCCGATTTCTAATGTGCCATTATGATCTGCTCGAAGTCGGCGAAATTTAGCTTTATATTCTAATGCAAACAAAAATAGCTGGAAAACACGAGTAAAAGCGATTTTCTGAAAATGAAACATAGCTAGATCAGTTTTTCATCCCCGAAAACCCCCACATACCAAATTTCATCGAAATCGTTGGAGCCGTTTCCGAGATCCTGATTATATATATATATATATATATATATATATACATATATATATACAAAAATTGCTCGTTTAAAGGTATTAGATAGATTAGATAGATAGATTTATTTGTTTTAAAGCAACAAAAAATCTAATTTTGTATTTAATCGAAAATTAATCTGACTTTCAGGGCTGAAATAAAGCGTTTTTTTACTGGAGTCGAGTCTTCAAATTTTTTTTAATGGTGTCAGTATCCCTATTCTTACTTGAATTAAATCCATAGCCCAGGTCCCTCAGTGCCTCCTGTGGAGGCTTGTTCCCCGGCAGAGTGGATCCCTTCACGCTCATCATCATCAGCTCGCAGACGGTACAGGTGCCGTGGGTACAGGAGTAAACTCTGCAATTTCAACATTTCTTGGACTGAAAATCAGAAGCTGTGCTTAACCATTTGAATGCCACACATCGTTTTTGTTACGAACGAAATTGATTCTTGTGCGGATGTGGGTAGGTTAATTTTTGTATCGTATTGTTGTCTATAGGTAAAGTTGGCGCTGGCGTTTAAAAGGTTAATTTGTAGTGCGCTCACAACTGAACAGCGTCAATAATTGAATAACACCCTAATTCTGATTATTACTGTTATTACGCAAAATAGGCGCACATAGACGTTGAGTTGTGGAAAATAGCCCACTAGTACCTATTACCTTCTTTTTAACCGACTTCAAAAAAAGGAGGAGGTTCTCAATTCGGTTGTATGTTCTTTTTTTTAATGTGTGTTATGTTATCAGAACTCCGTCATTTAAGAAACGATTTGAAATTTTTTTTCGTTGTTTGAAAGCACATGCTTCAAGGTTGGTCGGTTCGGTTTACACCCTGTATAACATTATTTTACGATATTTACCCCCTACTTCACTATCCATTGATCAAATTTATTTGACGGATAAAATGTGATGCTCTGTTTGTTTCGTTTGAATAGACGGAGACGGCATCACATTTATCCGTCAGTTAAAATTAATCAATGGGTGGTGAAACAGCCCTTAATGTATTAAAATGAAAACAAAAACAAACAACAATAAATATGACAATGAAAATGTAGGTAGTTGTGTGCTGGTATCAGTTTCGTGCTCGCAGCCGCGCGAGCAGTGGTGGCGAGTAGTGCGCGTTCGGCAGCAGCCACCGTGGCGTGTGCTCCGAGATGAAGGGCTACGGATTAGCCCGAAACATGTCTAGCTAAACTCGATCATAGATGTAAGTTAACTGAGTTTTTTCACTGTGTGAGTCTCACGGTAGAATCATGTTCAAAATTAAAATTCCAAAAAAAAAATATTTCCTACAATGTTAATTACTGACATCAATACCCAGATTAACAAAATCAACATCTTCTAATACCAATTAATTACTCTATTGTTACTCCACAATAGGTTTGTTTAACCGTCTTCCATTCTATATTAAGATTGTAGCCAGATCCTTCTCAACAGAGGTCTTTTTTAACAAGTGGTAATATTCTTGGATATTTGTGCTTGTTATAGCCTAAAATATATATGTCACGCAAAACAGGCGCACAAAGACGTTGAGTTAAAATATAAATATGTCCACTGTTGGAACTTCCTCATTGATACTCCATCATTATGGTTGGAAGCGGCTTGCATCCACTGTGAACCTGTGGCCTCATATGAAATCCTTTCATAAGAATATTTTAGTTGGTTTTAGTTCAAATTCATAAGTATATTTGCCAATTTTACTAACACAAGGATTTCAAATGCTTAAAAGGCTGACGGAGTGGCTTCTCTGGTTGCAGTTGTCAGTTGAGATTTGGTACCCTTCATAAAAAGAATCTGGGAAAAATAGTGTGGTGGGTTACCCTTTGCCTTGGGAAAAAGCACCCTTACGGTCCATTTAGATTAAGCAAGTTTATTATACAAGAATCAGCAATTATGTATTTTGTCGCAATGATCAAATCCAGGATTTACAGTAGGCAATAAAGTGCTTGCCCACTGGCACAAAAGGTCCCTCAGTCACCTTCTACAATACCCACAAGAGCAGTCATCTGCTCTCCAGCTCTCGTGGGTGCCTCATGTCCATCCTGTTCAAAATCTCAATATAAATAAATAAAATAAATAAATAAATATTAGGGGACAATCTTACACAAATCAACCTAGTCCCAAACTAAGCAAAGCTTGTACTATGGGTACTAGACGACGATAAACATACTTATATAGATAAATAAATACTTAAATACATAGAAAACATCCATAACTCAGAATAGAATAGAATAGAATACGTTTATTTGTGGAACATAGGTGTACATAATCGGTCTTAAAAGTATAACATTCAGGAATCTCTATGTTTTGCCAGTAGGCGTACAAATATTTCTGTTTTCCTTTAACAAGTCATTAAGTCTAAATACAATACAGGAACAAATATTCGTGCTCATCACACAAATAAACGCCCTAATATGCCACACTTACCCACTTAAGACAGTCAAATAAAGGGCATAATGAATACCTTTAAAACACGGCCGCGTATCTTGGAATGAAGGTCAATAACGCACAACTTACAAGTTCAAACCCTTATGGCCATAACATGAGGATTTCAAATATCAGGTTGTGTGTGTATTGTCATTAATTCCGAGTCGATAATTGAGTTGTTTTCAAAAAACTTGTACATAGTTAAGGGCTTAATCAAAACAATATCACGATCGCTTCCTTTGTGTTACGAAAGTTAGTCATACAAAATATATGGGTAACTTTCGTCACAAAGGAATCAATTAAGTTTTGTTTTTATTAAGCCCCTTAATTGTGTAGTTTTTTTAAAAACGACTCAATTACCAGGGCGTGATTTAAACCCCTCGTATGCTGACGTCACGGATGTATATGCCCAATTTAAGGGATTATTTTTGTATTTTTTTAAAACTTTATAACTGGATTTATATGAAACAGTTCAGACTAGAACGCACGATTTTTTTTCACTTCCCGCATACGAGGGGTTAATCGCACCCACAAATAAATTCGTTAAAACATTTTAATTACGATCACTTACCAATTTCAGTCAGTACTGAGCAATCAATAACGCCTACAGGATTTTTTATGAGTTGCGCGTTTACACTTCACCCGTGAATTAAGCTTTTTACAAATATTTTCTCGTTCACTTCACGATAAACGGGATGTACCGCTACCACATTACTTAATACAGCTCCTCTCAAATTTGATAGTTATGTATAGGCCTTTGAGAATCTTGTTATCAATTTTATTTATTATAAGTAAATATTCAAATTAGATTGCATTGCGACTAATGCGACTGCGACGCCCTTGCCTGTTTTTGACATTTGTATTGTAAACATTGACCACAGATTCTGTACAAATTCTGACATTGACACTTGTTGATCAGCCGTTCTAACCTTGTTCTAACGTAGAAGACTAGAATAAATAAATACGAAATTACAGCTAATTAAAATTTCAAATATTATTACAATGGATTTTATTACTAAGGTATTTTAAATTTATTATTCGAATTCTATTTTAAAAATTCGTAGCGTATCCAATATTTTGTGGTGACAGCACTGTGAGTGTTGCCGTGGGCTATGTGGGCGTGTCACGCTTTTTGTAATTGGCGGGAAATATGGCGGGAAAGAGAATATTAAAACGTAGTGGTTATATTCTCTTTGGAGAATATAAAGTAAAATCACAATCGTTGATTAACTAATAAATTAAATAATCAACCCATTTGAAAAAGGATCATATAATAAAAAAAAATCAATTTAACTTTTTTTAAGAAATGATTGCGTGATTGATTTCATTTCATTATGATGTGCGTGCCGTACAAATTGCCAAGTGCGAATTAGCTTACGTTCCAAGGTTCCGTACAATATAGACAGTTATAATATTCCTGTTTTCTTTTTTGTATCTATTTAATTATTATTCAAGTTTAATCATTTGTTATAATATTATGGCCATTATTAGAATTAATGGAATAAAAAAATGGATATGGATTTTTTTCAAGATCAAAAAAGATAGTGAAAAAATTCGGATAACTCACGTCTATAATGGAGTTTAGCTTTGAATCTAGTCAGCGTGTGGCAGCAGCCGCCGTGGCGTGTGCTTCGTGATGAAGGGCTATGGATTAGCCCGAATCATGTCGTCCTAAACTCGATCATAGACGTGAGTTATCCGTATTTTTTTACTATGAGTGAGTCTCACGGTAGTTTTAAATATATAAAAAAACAATAATGTATTTCGACGTTTTAGTTATTTTGTGTTTGTCTATCGTTAACAGTGCTTAATGTGGAACGGCACGCTCTAGGCGCGAAATTCAAAATTGTTACAGGTTTTAATTAATCTAAATTAAATTACTTACCTATTAAAAAAAGTTTTCTAGTGACTTCTTTTTATCAATCTTCATTCATCACCGTCATAAAATGAAATGTATGATAGATAAAATTCTGAGGTATAAAGGCGCTCGTCCCTAAAATACCACGTTTCCAAAATATATATTTTTTTAAAATACTACATTACTTTTATCACATTTCTAGCTTACTAGATTATCGTCGCACCACATTATAAAATCGAAGATTACTCAAGGAAGAGATTTTTTGGGGAATGTCTGAATTTGGACATCTGGTATAATGAGAATGGAATAAAAATTGGTAGGTAATGTAGTATTTTGAAAAAATGCGGTATTTTGGGAACGTGGCATTTTAGCTTCATTTTATGCACGAGAGAGTATAGGTTTCCTCTCACAATGACAGGACTAGAGCTTAAGACTTGAGCTTTTGAGTTTAACGTGAAATCGTTAGCTAGCTATCTAGCCCCGTGTTGGTTGGGAGGTTCAACTTTAAATAACTATCCCAGATATTGCAAAACAACGTTAGGTATAGTTTGGGGGCATTAATACCTAATTAATGAATCTATGTTCTTGCCTACCTTGCTTGCTTTTGCCTCTATGTACCTGCATATTTCTATTTTTATTCTTTAAATCACCAAGTCGAGATTCTATGATGGCCGAATGGCGTATCCGAATTTCACTTTTTGTAACAAAAATTGACCATCCACTAATAAAGCTCGCCGTCTCTGACATATGCCATCATAAAACAACTCCCTTAGCAAAACTTGTGCATGTTTCTGCCTGTCATCTGCATTCTAAAAGCTTATAAAAAAATTCCAATTAGCTTTCGAACGTTAAATCGATTATGGGACGTTTGTGTTATATTATAGTTTACTTACGAACTTATTCCTTGAAAAATTATATCCAGCCAGTGACTGTTGTTTTAGTAACAAAAAAAAACTACAAAAAAAAACAATTTGCCTAAATCTTTTTTTTTTATAACGTTCGAGTTATGAGGTTCCGTTGGTTTTTTGTGGAGCACGTAGCGTTACCACGGAAGTTCCGTTATAGAATTTTAGCGAAACCTGTGGAATATTGCGAAACAGTGTGATATTGCGACTTTTCTCCGAGCGAATGGCTTAGTTGTAACATAAAGCCGCGTTTACTCTACAACAGCTATAGCATCATCTCTCGCCTTGTCCGTCTTTCTTTATGCGTTTGATTAGCCAAAGAAAAAGACATATGTACTGTTATATATTTACGCATTTCAGCAATAACATATTTTAGGCGTCGCTCATCCGGCTATTGATTTGAAATTTACATCACCCCGTTTATTATAAATAAATTTCGGTCATTTTTTTCCACAAAGACTACAGTATTTGATTATTATATTATATAATCAAATTAATCAAAGGGTTATTTATATGGATAAGTTAGCTTTTGGGAAACTTCTTGCCAATCTTTGTTTTTAATTTGTGTATAATAAATAACTTTATTAATTCTAGTACTTATCTATCAAGAAAGTTGAGACAGTTATCTGACGATACAATGATTTTGTAAACTGATAGATATCAAACTTCCATAGTTATTTGTTTTTTTTTTGTCATTATGAGATGTAATTTTTGTTACGATTGTTGTTCAAGTGGGTGTGTTCTGGGCTCATAACCAGATATGTAAGTATATTCAAAGAAATACATTAAAGCAAAATCAAAACTGTAGACATTGATAGGGCTGAAACAATATAGGGTTACTGTTTGAGTACAAAAGAGATGCACATATCACAACCGTGCTTGCTATCTCTTCTTTTTATTGATACTTAAATCTGAATGTAAAAGAGCCATTACCTATTTCTTCAGAGTTCATAAAAAGATCCATCTCTTATTATTACTTTAGAACATAAATAGCAGACCAAAATGACGTCCCTAGTGTTGTTAGATGATGAAGTAAGTAGTTTCATGTTTAACTCTTTCAAAATTATATTCTGTGATCGGACGAAACAAACATGATTAGATTAGATTAAAATAGCTACCTATTCGTTAAGTTTTCAAAACTGTAATAAAATACGCATGTTTCTATCTGTTACTGTGGGGTGCGTATAAAAATATATAAATTGACAAAAAAACTGGACTGGAATACATAATGGTCGTTTGATATAAAGCAAATTTCTTGGAAATTCTCAACTTTACAGGATATTCATAAAATAAACCTAACCTAACCAAAACCAATCTGTAGATTACATGATTAAAAAAGTTCGTTTAATCAATAGTTTCATGGAAAAATTTTGTAGACCTACATATATTATGACCATTATGTATTTCTTCCATTATCCGTTTTAAACTTTATATATTTTGATACGTTCCCGTTACTGTGGTAGTTTTGCTCTATTGATTTTCAAATTTAAAAATTCATAATCATAACCTAAGAGTTCTTGTGCAAAGGAAAATAAAATGATGAAACTTATACACATAAGTACATAATATTGAAGAACTTGAGGAATAAGTGTGGGTATAGGGTACACAAAATGTATTACAAAGGACCTCACCCCCGCATTCCCCGCAATGCTAGAATGCTTGCAAGATAAGATCTTCTATACTATACATATAAAAATGAATCCCTATTTCTTTGGTCACGGCATCACGCGTGTACGGCAGGACCGATTTTGCTTATTATTTTTTGTTACGTTTGTTATTGTTAGAATAAGGTTTAAAAACCTATGAAATTTTACAAAAAATACAACGTGCGAAGCCGCGGGCAACAGCTAGTAATTTATATTTATGCAGTTTGGAATTGAAACCTGCAATGCGTATATTAAGGCTCGCGTTCTTTTAGACCATTTTTTACATAAAAAGAAAATAATGGCAGCTATGTATACCTAATAAGTATGTATGTATGTATATTGAATGTTTGCCATTGCGTTTAGAAGTAATAGAAAGTATTAAGTAATTTCGATTTAAGGAATGTCTACATACCTAAGCCATAAATTATTATGATTATTATGTATTTTACTTATATACAACGTGTAGATTCACAGATTAGGTATACATAATAAAGTAGGTACCTGATACATACAGTGTAGGTACAATGACGTACCATTCTGTTTCTATTTTTAGCTACATAAAACCGGATTCTACACTAAACATCACAGTCATCACACACGTTTGTATGATTTAAATGGATTCTGGTTACTATGTTATAATTACTTGCTCTAAAGTCAAAGTCCAAGTCAAAGTCAAAGTTATTTATTGCCAGAACATAGTGTAAATAACAAAGATCTTACGAGTAGTGAATAGGATGTGCTTATGTTCTACCTACACTAGGCATGCAATATTTTAATTATACAGGGTTATTTTTAATTCACTGACATCCTCTTAACCCTGTATTCCTATCACTCAAACAAATGTTTTTTGTTTTACGACTTTTTAAAATGAAGCAATTTTTTTCCCATACAAATACACAGAGTATCGTAAAAATAAGAGGAAATCTCAAATTTTCAAAACGTTATTACACCAAATAATATTAAGTTATGACAAAAGCCGTAAAACAAAAAACATTTGTTTAAGTGGTAGGAGTTTAGGGTTAAAAGGATGCTAGTGAATTACAAATAACCCTGTATAATGCACTTATTGTAAAAATTAATTGATTTAAATTTATATTCATGCATAACAGTAATAATAATTATTATAAAACATCATCATCTATTTCTAAGGGTAATGTCAACTTACATTAATAATTTTCCTAACATTCTGTTTTCATTAATTAACTATTTATCTAATATAATTTGTCAAGATTCTCAGAGTAAAATAAAATTAATATTTAACACTTGTGACGTCACAGTAAAATCTTAATTAATTAACTGAAACCTAATTAAATATCGGCGAAAACTCCCTAACGGAGTAGTAACATTTTTCAAGGAGCCACCTAGTGATTAGTTGCTTAAATTTATTTTTAGGGCATTCTCGTATATGTGCCGGTAAATGATTGAAAATTTTAATTGCCATACAAAATGAATTCCTTTTAAATACATTCGATCTTGATAAAGGGAGGTACAATTTATCCTTATGTCTAGTTGATCTTGGAAACATTTGGCCATGTGTAGCAAATAAACTTGAATTATTTTTCACAAATAATGCTATTTGTTTTATGTACATGCACGGTAGCGGTAGTATCCCGAGTGTTTTAAATAGAGGTCTACATGGAGTCAGATATTGCACATTACATACTGCTCTTACGCATTTCTTTTGAGCTACAAATGCTTTTTTTATGTCTACTGAGTTGCCCCACAACAACAACCCATAATTAAGCTTAGAAGCTACATAACCATGGTAGGCCGTAAGTGAAACTTCTTTTGAGCAAGTAATACTCAACCTCCTTAGAGCAAAAACAAACTTATGGAGTTTATTACAAATTTCTGAAATCTGAGCTTTCCAGGCCCAAAAGTTGTCAATGACTATACCTATACCTAAAAATACACAAGTTATAACCAATTTACCGTCTTTTCTAAGTACTTTTGAAATAAGCGAAACCGATAAAAAAGAAATAGGTTTTTTGTCTGACTGAACGAACTTTTTTCTGTATACATATTTACTAATAGTTTTTTTTTGTAAAAAAGATTGCATATAAATATCATCAAAATCAGTTCAACAATTACAGCTTCATTCACATTTTTGAAGTCGATGCACCGCAAACGACCAAACGACGTACTTAATTAAATAATGCTACAGCCGTCATTTTTTTCTAAAGCACCCTTACATAGTAAAAGCACAGGTAAAAGGGTGATTAAAATGACGTTCTTAGTTTTTTGTAGCAGAAATTTTAAAAAAGTAATGGAAATTGCTGTCCTCCATACTTCGTATTTAGCTCGAGGCCCCGTCCGAGGTCAAGTGCGAGTCGGTATCACCGATTGGGTTGCGTTGCGTGCGACGTATTCTGTCCGTACATATTAAAGGCACGTGAAAGGAAGATTTGAACTCTATTCGCCTTCACCTAGAGTTGAAAATAAATGTTGATGAAAACTTTAGGTATGATAGTGATGGCGTTTAATTTAACCTATACCACAAAGTAGATAATATACAGGTATACCTATACCAGCGTCACAGCGAGAGGTTTAAAAACGAGGTTTTATGACCCCAGAGCTCAGATGATAGCGACTCATAGTAGGACTCATAACCATAACATAAGTTATGATATGAGTGAGATGTTAAATTCTTCTTTTATTCGTATCTAGATCAAATCAAATACCTACTTAAAGGGTAGGATCTTAGTAGATACTAAATGTACATGGACAACAACCTTGGTATTCCGTAACTATAAGTGCAAGATAGCTACGTATGCGCGGCACATACATGTTAAGCTATCTTGCGCTAGGCTAGGGTATGGAGAACCGGTTCTTTTTGTATGGAGGGAACCGAACGAACCAGTTCTTCCCATACAGCAAGAAGCGGTTCTCGATGCCCTACAGAGTGTGATTCATCATCATCATCATAATCCCAGCATATATACGACCCACTGCAGGGCACAGCCTCCTCTCACGAGGACAACTGCTGCTGGGCCCAGTGCGGATTGAAAACTTCACACGCAGCATTGAATTACTTAAAAAAAATAAAAAAATTGTTTATTTAAAGAAATCCTTAATAACATACACTGATTATCCAGTGGCCCCACACTAGGCTATGCCTGTCTCGTGGTGGTGGTGTTGCATGGTGGTTGCAATTTTGATGATAAATTAATATTTTTAGAAGAAATATATTTAACTCTGTGTTGTTTCTAGAATACTTAAAGCAAAATAAAAAAAAATAGTTTAAATATTTGGGTGATCCTTAAAGACTTTTCCTAAAAAATGGTGATTAAATGCACTTACTACAACATAATATAAGAGAGTATGTTTGTTCTTTTATTTCAGTAATTTTCAAACTTTTCAAACACTTCGCTATGTTAGGTATTACCGTATTAATCACCTTTTTCTTCACAAAACTTGAAAATCACTAAACCTCTAGATAAATGACGGCACTGCAGCACTGCGCAAGAGAGCGCAAGAGATATCGCTCAGATCAGAAGCTGGCATAGAAGGGTTCTTACACTTACGCATTACTGAACCCTAACATGTTAACAAATAAAGACGCCATTGAATAATTATTGCCATGTTTTTCTGCAATGATCCATGGACAAATTATCATTCCTATTTAGAATAAAATTACATGCACATATATCGGCTTTTTAATACGCTTATTATAAATACTTTTAAAAAAGTTGCGCAAGTATAAAATACAATTTTATTATGATTCCCAATCCCAAGCCAAGCGGAACCCTACAACTAAGAAGGAAAACGTAATAAAGCTGTTCAATTAATTATTTATTAATAATTTCAATTGACATACTTAATTTTTAACCCGATCTAAATTAAGGAACCTTAAAATCAAATTCTAATTTTTTGGCATAATTAAAAAAAAAGTTTAGCATTAGATAGTATTGCCTAGCTGATTGCGTTACGCCTAAGTTTTGCTGCAATAAAGTTATTGAAACAAAGAAAGCTTATTTCATTTTGTCCAAAACCGCTAGGCAAGTAAGTACCCACTGGTAAAGTAGGTTAAAGTACTTACGTAAGCTTGTAATTGCATTATATACCTACCTACGTTCTCTTTACGTTCATAGTAAAATACCTAAACATTTGACATCTACTTTTTACTAGTTGCCATCTCGCTCGCTCATGCTGGGAATTATTGTTCAAGGAATGCGCGCGTCGACGAGTCTCGCTACACCTAGGACGTAAAGTTCAAGTCTGATTATATTTAGCAAGTCATACACCTTCCTGCAAGGCCTTAGAGCTCATTTTTGTGTGAGCTGTGAAGTAAGTACTGACTTATCAACGAACAGACGGTGTAGCGAGACTATCTGCGGTGACTACTTTGTAAAAGTACATTCATAAATTTTATTATTACCGAACCGAATAGTTTGTACGTTTTACCTGCATTTATGTAATTTAATGTAATCTGAGAATTTTGTTGTAATTTTTTAAAATATTTATAGTATGTGTTTAATGAGTTTCAGCTTGATTTAGTTCAAAATTAGATTCATAAATTAAGGAACTAAATGGAAAGACCTTGAGAACTAGTCTCGTGGGGAGTGCGGATACGTCATCGACAGGAAGTTTTGCAGTTATGTATAACCGCTAGCAGGCCTCTGATTGGTGGACGAAGCCTTGTCGGCGGCCATTTTGTTCGCTTATGAGTCACCAAAAGGTGAAAAATGTAGGGAATTATTACGCACTCCCCACGAGACTTCACAACGGTATTGGGCATTTCCCTCGTGAACACAAAATTTGGGTTTCATGTTCCCTACCTACCACAGCGTGGATGAATTATTATTACTTTTTCTAAGAAAAACCAAAAAAAAACTAGTTTTAAAATATTTACATCGATCCGTCAGTGTCGGAAAAAGTGATTTTTCATTAATAACAGACTTCAAGTTCCGAGAAACTCTGTTTTCCAGCACAAGTTCTGTCGGTTCGTGGTTGTTTTGTCGCACGACGGACTCCGCCGCGGCCGCCAAAAATTAAAAAGTGCAAAGTGTGCGTGCACGGGATTAATATTACCGATAAATACATGTGTTTTACCTAACTGTCAAAATAATAGTGAAGTGATCAGTGTATGTCGCGTATTGTTTACGTAGATGTTGACTGAGAATTGTCAACGCGGTGCGGCAGGATGTAGCCCGAAACATAAGCGGGCTTGAAGGAACTACCTAAATAAATTCGGCGTCGGCCGTGCGTTAGAATGTCGGAGACAACTATGGTGAAGGTGAAGACGGAGCGGCCGGATGAGGCGGAGATCGTGGAGCTCGCCGCCAAGATGGTCGAGGCCAACAAGGCGAAGGCGCTGGCGGCGTCCGCGGCCGCCGCGCGGCCCGGGCCCGTGGGGCTGGCCGGCGTGCCGCCAGGCCCCGGCGGCCAGATGGGCATCCTCAACTTCCTCACGCGCAAGACCGGAGCGGGAGCCCCGGTTGACACGCGCCCGCCCGTCGACCCCGAGAAAAAGACCCCCGCCCCTGACGAGGCCAGCTGGAAAGGCCACTTCGGTTGGGACATGCTGGGCAAATGCCACATTCCATACATCTACCGCTCGGGAGAAAAATACGTGGCCGTGAGAATGGTCGAAATCAAACTGTTAAACAAGTACCTGAATTACCTACACGCCGACATTTATTCCTGCACGTGTATAAGGAGCTACTACATTACTGAGATTGAAGCGAGGCTGCTGAATGAAATCAACAGCAGGCATTGTGACGGCCAGTTTGGTAGAGATCCATTTACACAGAAGGACTTAGTGGTACGGTTGCTAGACGCTTATGAATTCTATAACTTCTTAGATGTATGTTACAATAAGTTATTAAGAGGTACAACAAATAGTAAAGACAAGTGTGGTTTTATCCGAATAAATAAGGAGTCAGTAGTACCTTACACAGTGCGTGATGGACAGAAGTTTGTTCCCTTGTTCTACTTTGAGGGTGAAACGGACAATCTTAAGTTAAAGGCAGATCAGTTAAAGGGTTGGGACTTGTCATATCTGAAATTCTGCTGCAAAGTGCAAGGGATAAGGAACGAGTTGTTTGCTAGTGAGACATGCTCAGTGATCAGTTTGTCGGACATTAAAAGTTATTTTCCACCGGGCACAGAGTTTGAAGAATATTGGCCTAACAAAGTTGTTGACTCGCAGCTCCTCATTTCAGCAAAAGGTAAGGGTAAGCTTATAATTATTACAATGAAAGTTAATTATTCATATTTGATTATTTCAATGCAAAAAGCTAACTACTAAGACAAAGATAATGATTTCAATGTTTATATTTCCAGTTGGATTTATTATTCCCATAACCTTAATTTGACGACCAGATGGCCTAGTGGTTAGAGACCCTGACTATGAAGCTTGAGGTCCCGGGTTCGATTCCCGTGTCGGGGCAGATATTTGTATGAGAAATACAAATGTTTGTTCTCGGGTCTTGGGTGTTTAATATGTATTTAAGTATGTATCTATCTATATAAGTATGTTTATCCGTTGCCTAGTACCCATAACACAAGCTTTGCTAAGCTTACTTTGGGACTAGGTCAATTGGTGTGAATTGTCCCATGATATTTAAGAAAAACAAAAGTGGAAAGAGATGGAGGAGGCTTTTTACCCTAGAGGGGCCATACAATAGAACTAATATAATAAAAATGTATAGAAACTTATTGTACTGTATGGATAAATAAAGCTTTAATAATAATAATAATAATAATTTATTTATTTATTTTTATTTTATTTATTTTAATTGAATTGGAATTTTTCCAATTATTTCTTTCTTTTATTTTTGTTCAATAGAGGTTTTCAATACATACATACAATCACACCTTCCCAGCAAAGGGATAGGCAGAGACTATTTGTTTCCACCTGCTATGCTGCCGTGCTAAGCGCAAAAGCGGTATCTCAGTGAAAGTTAGTTTCGAGAAAATCAAAGTTTCGTCAAAACACTTTTCTTTTTAAATAATTTATTGAATCAGGCGTTACTTTGCGGAGGTCCATATTAATGAACTAAAACAATTACTTTGCTCACCCGCGACCTTACAATAGTTACGTTTATGCAAGAAATGTGTGTTCATGCAGTTCCTCCACCTCCACACTGTACGAACACACACAAATCACATAAACCCAACCATCACCACCACCAAGCTACACTGACGCGTTTCGAACTCAACCAGAGCTCATCTTCAGAGTTACCACAACCGTATGCTATGCTACCAAATGTAAAACTAAACCAAATGTTTTAACATTTGGTAGCATAGCATATGGTTGTGGTAAATTGCCTTTGAAATGTGTTAACTATTGTTATGTTCGCCATATATTTTAACTATTAGTTTGTTTAACTATTGATCAAACAACGGGCTCTTAGTGTTCTTTTCAAAAACCATTAACATTTCAAGTACTTTTTGCATTTGTTTTTATTTGTTTACATCCCATTCCAAACATATTATTTTAGATCAGATCAGAATTGGTTCAGCTAAATTTAATTAATTATTTTTTCCTGACTTGTTAACATCACACTGTCTACAAAAGATATAAAATAATTTAATTTGAGAGATGCTATATTTAGGTATATTCTTTCTACAATTTTTTTCAAGTATTTGCCATTAATAATTAATAAATGGTAAATGACATTCATATACCATTAAATTAGGTTTTTGATTTAAAATTTAAATTTGTTGATCAACTCTCTCAAAGAACATTAACTCCCTGTCTTCTATCTTATCTAGAAGTTTAGATAAATGAACTCGATGAAGTCATTTCTTTAAATAAATTTAGAAATTGTTGTTTTATTTTTAGTTGATGTCTGTTTAAAATTATCAAATCCAATCGGAATCGCAGGCCCAGTGCGGATTGGGAACTTCACACACACCATTGAATTTCTTTGCAGGTGTATGCAGGTTTCCTCACAATGTTTTCCTTCACCGTAAGGGCCTGTTCACACAGTGATAATTCACCGTGCGGTTTTTTATTTGTAATTCAGTAACACATTGAATCTTATGGACGTAGCCATGCGGCCCATGGTAAAATTAAAATGTAATTTCGCACATAAATACCGAAAAACTCAGCAGCTCATCAGATTTTGATGTAATTATTTCAAAAAATAAATATGCACACTGCTGAATCTATTTTGGGCTACTTATTATTGGAAACTTTAAATTATCAGAATTCAATTTGAATTTCTTTGGATGTAAACATTTTTGATGATATATCTTCAGTGCTGATTTTTGTTTAGATGAATTCATTGAGTTTTTAAGGAAAATTGTGAATAAAGAAAAGTATAATGTGGTATAGGTAACGCCACCAGAGTTGAGGCCACGCACACAACCACATCTCATGTAATGACAGCGGGATTTCGTCACTGTGTTGTTGTTTAACGTCAACACAGTGACGTTAAACGTCAAAATCCCGCTGTCATTACATGACATGTGATTGTGTGCGTGGCCTCAACTCTGGTGGTGTTACCTATAGTTCCTTGATATGGACCAACTCCTTTGTGGACAGAATTTTTCCACCATAACAAACAATTTTATATACACTATTCAGTTTGGATATTAATTTTTCGTTAGTATTTGTAAATTAATGGGATATTAAATAATTTAAAAATTTTCCAAAAAAAACAATGAATTCACTCAAAATAAATGAGCAGTGTAGATTTTATTTTTATAAATGATTGAATCAAAATCAATTCCAATTGGAGCTTTTCAATTTAAAGTTTCCTTAATTAAGTTAAAAATTTGACCCAATATACATATACATGGTGATTTTTTCAAAATGTAATTTTGGATGACCTCAAGGTTTTGGGTATGTATTACAATGCCGAAGTACGAAAGACCGAATGTATTAAAACATTGAATGGGTCAAAAGACCGACACGATTTTTTTCTGAAACCGTAAACTTCTCAGAATTTATTAAAACGGCATCATACAGAACCCATTAGGTTAGGTTAGGTTTGTTTTATAACAATCTTAAAAAGTTAACGGTTTCAGAAAAAAATTGTGTTGGTCTTTTGACGCATTCAATGTTTTAATACATTCGGTCTTTTGTACTTCGGTATTGTAATACATACCCCAAGATTTTATATTGAATTTCTACAAAAAAAAAGTTTAAAATAATGTTAATGTGAAAAAAAAATCATTAATCATTATGGACGGCAAAATTGATAACTGTCTGTAAAAAAAACAACTTTGCTTTGTTGATTGATAAGTTTTGTTATATAAGAAGAAATGCTATTATCAATTAAAATATACTTTGTCATTTCAAGGGAGACCTGTCTCTACATATATTATGTATAGTCGGGGTAAGAAAAGGTTCGTCACTTTTTGACCTTAACTCGTTGACATAGAGTCGAAAAGTGACAAAACTTTTCTTACCCCGACTATACATACATTTTTTTTAGGACTGGGTCATTTGTTTTTTTTTTTCCAATGAATGGTGTTACTTATCATCATCCCAGCCAATATACGTCCTACTGCAGGCCACAGGCCTCCTCTCAGATGGGGGGGGTTGGGTGGGCTGTAGTTCCCACGCGGGCCCAGTGCGGATTGGCAACTTCACAAACACCATTGAATTTCTTTGCAGATGTATCTAGGTTTCCTCATGATGTTTTTCACCATAAAGCTTGTGGTAAATTCCAAATGTAATTTCGCACATAAATTCCAAAAAACTCGGAGGTGCGAGCCGAGATTTGAACCCACGACCCTCTGCTTGAGAGGCCATAGCTCAAACCACTAGGCCACCCACCACGTCTACTAAGACCTCACTATTTCATACATATAAGGGAAAATTTGTTTTTTTTTTTGTTCTACATTTATGTAAACAATATCTTTTTTTATGCATATATTTATATAGCAACAAGTGGGATACAATTTATACTTAGTTCGAAATTATGATTAGTGGCACCATCTGTCAAGATAAAGTAAGTACGCATCCGCGGCAACACCAACCGCACGCTTCGAGGTGGCAGTTCGCGCCACATAATCACATTCTTGTTAACGCTCCAAATTGTGCGGTTGGTAGTGACGGTCTGCTAGGCTATAGAACAGAGCGTAGAGGTCACAGCTAGGGGTTACGAATCTTTAAATCAATAATAATCAGTTGAATTCAACTGTTTAATTTTGTATTCGAACGGTTGCTTCTGGGCCAATCAACTTTTATACCGACACTAATCTGTCCGCGACATTTTTCAAACAATTGCAGATTTTTGTAAGTAAACATGTTTTTTTCTGTAATTTAATAGATGAATAGCATGAACGCATACGCAAGTTTAACGTAAGTTTAACCGTGAAATATCTTGTTGGAAGTACGATTTTTTGGTAACGCCAGAGACAATTTTGGTAACGCAGGAGACGCCAAAAACGTCGGTTTAAGTTGATTGGCCCTTCTGCGTATTTTATTTTTTACCATCGCCACTATTTTGCCTTAATTGCTTACTTGTATTGTTTTACTTTGAAAGTTCATATTCTACACCAGACATTATTATCTTACGTCACCCGGACAGTAGTAAAATAATAATAACGAATCAATGGACACCACATTTATTAAAATCTTAGGAGTAGTCTACACACTACGATGAAACATACAAACATACGTTCATTAACTGCTAAAATCATAACCATTCTTTTTGGTTTAGTTGTGTATACCTGGGGCTGTATGGTTCCCGAATACAGCCCCTGGTGTACACTTAATTTTTTTTTTACTAAAGATACTCCACACGCAGTATTTTTTAAAACTGCCTACCGATCAACCTCATTTCACCTGATGGTAAGGAGAGATACACCTATAAATGTAGCTCACTGGTTAAATTTGTTTATGGATCTTTGGGGGGGCTACTACGAAGTTCATATTGTCGTGCGTGTCGTCCGTCGCACTCTTCTGTTTAATACAATAATACTTTAGTGTGAACGGATCGGCACGATACGAAGTTCGAAAATCGAATTTTGTAGTTAAGTGCAGCGATTTTCGTGTGCTGTCGTAGGGCTGCCATCTCTTTGGATTTTTCTGGACAAGTCCTGACTTTGCCATTTTGTGCAGATTTTTTTACTGATGCATTGTTTTGCTGAACTGAAACACCATCCCAGAATCCGCTGTCTGTCTATTGCTTTATATTGTGCGCTGAGGTTATTTATTTTTTATGTTAGATTGAACTGTGTAGTCTTTTGTTGAAATATTTTGTTTGTTGAATTTTCACAATCGATACGGTAACCCTAAGCTGTAGCATTGGCTGGAAAAGAGCTGAGCGAGTTGCGACGCCTAACAGCTGCTTTGGTGAATAGTCGACCAAGAAATTCACCCTATACAGGGTTATTTTTAATTCACTGACATCCTCTTAACCCTGAATTCCTATCACTTAAACAAATGTTTTTTGTTTTACGACTTTTTAAAATGAAGCACTTTTTTCCCCATACAAATACACAGAGTATCGTAAAAATAAGAAAAAATCTCAAATTTTCAAAACGTTATTACACCAAAAATATTAAGTTATGACAAAAGCCGTAAAACAAAAAACATTTGTTTAAGTGGTAGGAGTTTAGGGTTAAAAGGATGCTAGTGAATTACAAATAACCCTGTATTTCCAAACAATAAAGACAAGATTATTATTACTCTAAAATCTACTCGCACAAGTTCGAACAAAAACAATAAGTTACCAACTATGCTGTGCGGCGACACCACTGGTTTCGATGTTTTCTATGAAATACCTTCCTTATGCTAGCGACATTTGCATTCAAAAAAATACGTTGCCTTCTGCTGGATTGTAGTCGGCTACGTTTTTTCCTGATGTTAAGAAAAATGTAAAGACTGGTCGGCTCCTGAACTGTGCCATGTGTTGTGTCACGACTAATGTGGCTTGCCCTGCAAGGCGGGTTCTCCGTTAGTACCCGGCTTAATGGCCCATTAGTAATAAAACATAACATGGCACGTTCCCTTATTCTTGTAGAGCAGAGATCCACAAACTTTTGTCTCGTAGACCCCTTTAGCCTTATTTTTAAATTTTAGGTCGACCCCTGCTTACTATTGATGTATCGCAAAATAATCGACATCAAATGTGGTTTTTTCGCGTACGTAGACTCCTTGCAAGTCTTCGTCGACTACTGGGGGTCGATATAGACCACTTTGGGTATCGCTTTTGTAGAGAGTCTTTTTGTTTTACACGGTAATAAAAGATTGTTATTTAAGGCAGGGCTAAGAATCAGTATGCTCAAGGCTGTCTTTACCCCACCAGGGGCTCTAGCAATGCTCCTTCACCCCATACAATAGATGTCCCTACCGTCATGACTCATGATTGATACTCAATGGTGTCCACGAACACATTGACTTTCGGGGCCCCCGTGAGGTCGGGGGCCCTGGTTACTGGCCCTGTGTGCCCTTATGGGAAAGACCGTAGGTACAGCTCGTGTCCGAGTGTGTACTGTACGGTGAAGTGCAGAAATATGTATCGATTTGAGCCTCTCATTATGTACCGGTATCATAATTCGAGAACAAGAGCTGGGACATATTTGTGAACAAGTTGTATCAGTATCGCAAAGTCAGTAATATTAATAACAAAACACCTGATTAGTAGTTATATTTACCTAGTAGTAGTAGTTATTATCAGACCAGCTGTTGCCAGCAACTTAGTCTCCGCTCGTCCCGCGGGAACTTTGCCTTTTCTCGGGATAAAAGTAGCCTATTATAAATTAATCGAAGTGTACTTTGTTATTAGAGTGAAGTTTAAAAAGTAACATCATGTTAAAGGTCCTGTTGGATGGCACCACTTTGAGTTGGGAACCCAGAAGTACTGTCAGCAAAAACCTTGTATTAAAAAATGATTTATAACAAATATACTATTAATTTTTGTAATACTGCGCCTTGTGAGCGACAAGCCTAACAGTTGACCCCAAAATAATTGAGAACAAGGCTAAAAGGAAAAAGAAGGTCACTGCACTTTGTTAAGGCTCCGTTTCTTTTCTTTGACTTAACGTAGTTGTGTGAGATTTTCCAGTTAAGGTCATACAGTGAATGAGATAATATTATTTACTAAAATCATGTACAGTTTGTTCAAATTTTCCACGCTCCCGAGCGATTAAAGTGAGTATTTATTTAGTAAGTGAGTATTTAAGTAGTAACGCTAGTGTTGTCTAAATATACTGTACAGTACATACATCACTGTCTGTACACTGTCTGTAAAGTAGTTTAATTTTCAATAGTCAAATATTAAATATTTGATTGACACGGGCGTTACTTTGCGGAGTTACTAAACTTATCACTCTCAACTCAATGAACTATTAAATCTTATTTATTTTTTTTGTGGTTTGTAGTCTTTGATATGATAACGTTTTCTTGAATGAATTGACTTGCCCACAGCAGTTAAAGGGATAGATTAAATAAATTCCAGACACGTGACAGCCTTAAATGAATGAATGAATGAGATTTATGCGGTGCGGGCCTCGTGTGGGTCGGATCAATTACACAACAACATAAATGATTTTAAGTAAATAATCGATGCATTCAACCTTACGTTAACTGAAATCTGTTTCTTTAAATTCTATTAATTCATTACTTTCTTCCATATTAGAACTAGTGGCGGTGCAGGACCTAATTTTTTTGTGGCCGAGATATATTCCTATGACGGTGCACCACACATTAAATGACGGTTTTTAATTAAGTGAAAAAGAGAACCTTATGTGGCGCGTAGCCCCTCAGACTGCGACGCTGTGGGCGAGGGGACGCTTTGTCTACGCCTAGCTACCCCACTAACTAGATCAGTGGGCTACTATGAAGTTCGTGCCGTGCCGCCCCTGACAACTCTTCTGTTTAAAGCTGCGTACGGATTGCGCGTACATTTGTACGCGTAGTCGATTATGCGTGTCCTGGAACGCCATGTCCATACTTGTGGCGTTCCAGGACACGCGTAATCGACTACGCGTACAAATGTACGCGCAATCCGTACGCAGCTTTATACTATAAGCGTGAATGGGATGGCACAATACGAAGCAAAAAGCGACTGGCCAAAGCATGGCCCGCGGTTTATACATACGCGACGAATTTTTATCTGCACCAGATACGAAAATGTTCTTAAAAAAATAATTTGTTAAACTTTTTTTTTGGTGCTCGTCAATCTATTTAATAATTTGTTATGGCCGGGATCGCATCCGGTGTCCGAGAGCCTGGAGCCCTGTATTTACGATGTTGGACAAGAGACTATCCCGGAAAAGCCGGATTTATGGTGACCCTATTTGAGACGGTGCCCAGAATTCGCGACTATAAATAACGCCAAGGCCTTTAAGTCCTTGACCACCATTTTACATACGTTTGAGACTACACCCTTTATGCCAATAGAAAAAAAAAATCTTTTCTTTATGTCTAGCGCATGCTTGTTATCGTTAAAGCTACGTCTGGCAATTGTAAAGGTCAGACTACACAAGCTAGCTGTAACGGTCAAAATTTCCCTTTTATTAGAAACGAAGGACAGGTTTTCGTTTTTATACTTAGTCCTTACTTAGTCATGTTAATGCAATATTGATTTTTGACTGGCGTCAGATCGAGATAAAAATATTAGGTAATTCCGAAAGAATGAGATGCTTTCCCGGTAGGTTTAAAAAGTAGGCAATGGAACTCCACGCAATCATTTCATTAAGTAGATGCTTTATTGGTCTGTGAAAAAAAAAAACAAAGTAACCTTTCGTGTTTTATTTCTACTCTTTGCCGTCGGATTTTATAATTGATTTTATTTTGCGTTTCTACATTGACGAACTAAATTATCGGGATAATGTCCGTTGTTTGGTGTAGTTTAGACTATTTATCGTTCCATATAAAATAACATCATAATTTACATAGACGTCATCATTCAGCATTATCATCCCGATTTATGTACGCCACACTGCAGGGCACAGTCCTCCTCTATGAATGGGAGGGCTTTGGCCGTAGTACCCACGCGGGCCCGCACGGATTGAGAACTTCACACACACCATTGAATTTCATCGCAGGTTTCCTCACGATGTTCCTCACACTAGTCTACCACGGCATTTTTTAGAATATGCCAATATCTAAATTAAACAAAATATATAAATATCAGGGGACAATTCACACCAATTGACCTAGTCCCAAACTAAGCAAAGCTTGTACTATGGGTACTAGACAACGGATAAATTTACTTATATAGATAAATACATACTTAAATACATATTAAACATACAAGACTCGAGCATAAACATTCGTATTTTTCACACAAATATCTGCCCCGCCCGGGAATCGAACCCGGGACCTCAAGCTTCGTAGTCAGGTTCTCTAACAACTAGGCTATCCGGCCGTCCAAATAAAGAAGAAACGACGAGAATAAATACAAAATTCTCACAAAAATAATGTGTATGAAACGGAACCCGTTATTTAGGCTCGTCAGTATATTTAAGCGTGTCTCTTCTGTACCAAAATGAAACGTTTAATATCAAAACTTTACTAAATGAACGCCTGAAACTCAATAACAACCTCCTGTGCCACAGCGTAACAGACACGGTGGTATATTTACAAATGTAAAAATCTCGTGTCACGGTGTTTGTTACCGAACTCCTCCGAGACGGCTTGACCGATTTTTATTAAACTTATTCCTCTGTATTCGGTAGGTCTGAGAATAGGTCGTAGGCTATTTCTTATACCCGTAATATGGCAAAACAACGTTTGCCAGGTCAGCTAGTTTACAAATATAAATTGATGACGAGACATACCTTTATTCAAATTAGGCTTTTGTTATTTTTAGTTGTTCGTCTTCATCCCGCGGGATTTTGCACTTAGGGCACTGCGGAAAGTTGCATCATTAACTGACTTCAAAAAAAGAGGAGGTTCTCAATTCGTCAGTATGTTTTTTTTTGATACCTATTCTACTGCCAATTCCACTATGTGCATTTTTAACATTTCAGGACATAAACCGATTTATGAAATAATTTACCAAAATGAAATCTTTATCTTAAGAAAATCTGATGCGATGCCAGTATTGCCAGTAGAATTACTGGGTTTTACCTTAGACGCGGAATTCGATTTTAAAGCCAAAACTATATATAGGGTTATTTGTAATTCACTAGCATCCTTTTAACCCTAAACTCCTACCACTTAAACAAAATAAATGTTTTTTGTTTTACGGCTTTTGTCATAACTTAATATTTTTGGTGTAATAACGTTATGAAAAATTTGAGATTTCCTCTTATTTTTACGATACTCTGTGTATTTGTATGGGAAAAAAAGTGCTTCATTTTAAAAAGTCGTAAAACAAAAAACATTTGTTTGAGTGATAGGAATTCAGGGTTAAGAGGATGTCAGTGAATTAAAAATAACCCTGTATATTTTTTTTTTAGTTAGCCTATTTCTGTGTCCCACCCACTGCTGGGCAAAGGCCTCTCCTCTCTTGCTTCACTCCTGCCTATCAAAAGCAGCTCCCGCCATCCCACATTATAAGCATCTAGGTCGTCCCTCCATCTCTTCGGTCTGCCTCTATTACGGTATCCGTCACTAGGGACCCATTCCGTGGCAATTTTGGCCCAACGTTCTGGGTTCATTCGACAGATATGTCCAGCCCAGTCCCACTTCAACTTGGCCGACTTTACGCCCACGTCGCGCAGCTCAGTGTTAACTATATAAATGGAAATAAAAAAAACAACGAGTTGCACTCCGGGAGTGCCGGCAGAAGTGAAAACTTGAACATTAACGTTGTGCCGTCTTACGAACCCCCCTCACCCCCCCCCCCCTCACATTATTTTGATGAATTGTGCAGTGCAAACGCACCCTAATGATGGGCAGCGTTGCCACTATTCGATCCTAAAGTCTTTTTACTACAGATAACGTCATAAGGTCATGTCATGACAATTTAGAATGCGTTGCTTTGCTAACTCGTTTTAAAGCCTTTGTTTATCTTGAAGTTAGAAATTAGTAACTGTTTTTATTTAAAAAAAAATGGGAAGTTAAAATTTCAGATTGAAGACCTAGGTTGAATAGGAAAGGGGCGTTGGATATTTCTTCTAAAGAAGGCGGTAGTAGGTAATGATAATGACGCTATGCGCTTAAATTATTACAAAACGTCGCTATAAACACATGTCTTGTTTTACAAATGTTTACTAATCTTTATCTTAGTTTACTTACTCTGTTAAATTTAAACGATAAGGTTTAATTTGCAAAAATTTCGCAATATATTTACTTTATTAAATCATTTATTTTATCAGAAATTTCTAGAAATCACTTCTTCGTAACATTTTTGGTTGACGTCATATTATACTTAAGTACTTCATAAGTGTTGAACCGTTATGAATCATTCTTCAAAATACCTATTAAATATCAAAAAAACTTCTGTTGTTTTTCTCTTACAATCTCCATTAGATGTTGACTCCGAAATTCTGCCGCTCACGACTCACAAAATTACGCTCGTCTGGCTTCACCCAAACAGCTAAAACTGTGCTCAGGTAGCAGCGCCTAAAACATTGCACGAGGACTAGGTTATGTATTCTTCTTAGCATTCGCATGTTTTGAGTTCCACGTTGTTATTTCCAATAAGAATTTCTGACGCCGACTATAATCTTTTCAACGAACAGCTTAAACAAACAATCGTGGCGTGTATTATTATCAATATTTAATTAGGATACTTCTCTTTCTATAGCTAACTGGTGTGGCTTATTGGAAATACAAACGCTTTTGAAATAATAAATCCAACTTCAAACTATTGGCAACAGAACCGACAAAAACATGTGAAATCTCTTGTAACTATAATGTAAAAAAAAATATATAGTTGCCGGCTAACTTCTTGAGCAACGGTCTTCAGGATAATGTGGTGAGGGTAAGTTTGAGCATCTACTTCAAACTCGCTTCCTCGAATCCAAGGTCACTACTAGCTGCCGCGGAAGTGATGGGTTAGGGGGGCCAAATGCATCCCTCCGAATTCAAACAGGCGGGCATAGACCTCCCTCGTTTCACTAAGAAAATTAAGCGGAAGAAAACCGTCATGAAATGCTTTTCCGGGCCCTCTTGTCACCTGAGTCAACTGCTTAACTCGAGAAGTTTGCCGACATCTGTACCTCAGAAGTTGTAGGTAGTAACAAAGTTTTCTCAAATGACATGGTAGCAACAGTTCTGACTTTAAAATTGTCATAGGGTCGATATCAGGCGGCGGGCAATGGACGCGGGCGCCGCCGGCGCCGCCCCCAGGCGTGGCTGTCGGGTCCGGGGTCAGTTTGGGGGCCGTCGGTGGAGCGCCCACGCGCGGCCGCCGGCCCAACGCGCAGCGGCACACTCCCGCTTCAGCCATGCAGATGCCTCACGGCGGCATCTCCGCGGCGGCTGTGCAGGCGCTGGCCAGCGGCTGGAGTCTGCCCGGGACGCTCACGCAGGCGCAGACGCAGCAGGTGCTTAGGCTCGCTCAGGTTGGTACACGGATCGAGTCAATACAGTCTTGACGCAAATTGTATTACACCGCAGAAGCAGACAATGTTCGCCCACAGAAATATGCTATTGTTATAATAGAATACTATCGCTCTGCTGTCTGCATGAAATCGTAATTCCAGATACATCTCACTTTGATCACTTATTATACTGTTATATTTTTATCTATTTAGGTTTAGTAATGTAATGTACGTTCTGTTTGTCGCAGGCGCAAGTAGCTGCCCAAGCGCAGGCTGCGGCGCGTTACAACAACGCGGCGATCGCGGCCGCGGCGGCGGCCATGCCGCAACACCGCTCGCAACACCAGCAGCGTAACGTTCAGGTGAGCTCGCGTAACGGCCGAAGCCACAGGACGAATAAGAGGAATAGAATTTTATTTATTGTTATCGTGTGTATTTCAGTGCTGGCTTTAATTCGATTTTCCAAATTCGTATCTTGCCGTTCCGCTCATGCTAGTTTAAACCAAAAGTTAAAGCGACGGCACGATACGAATTTCGAATTTCGTAGCTGGGCCATTTGTTATTTTGTTGTATCTTTTGACTTTTTTTTAATTCGGAAAATTTATGTGATTTCTGCTCAGAATCACGAGCTTTTTCGATCCTACTAGGAGAAAAAACGTCACCCAAGTTTTTTTTTCTGTTCCGGTACCGTTTTTCATAGACTTTTATGACTGTAACGAAATGAAAGAATCAAAAATTATATGGAAGTTTTGACACTTTTCTCGTAGTAGGATAGAAAAAGCTCGTAATTCTGAGCAGAAATCACTTAAAAAAATTCCGAATTAAAGAAAAAGTCAAAAGATACAACAAATTAAAAAATGGCCCTGTGGCCCCTCAGGAACGACGTCGCTTCTCATGCTATTAATTCGCATACGTTTTCTTGTGTTTTAGTAAATTACGTTACTCACTAGTGAAATGTTATCTGTTTTGAACAAAATCTCTGCAGTAACTTATCTGTTGAGCAATTAATTTCGCTATATGAGCGCCTCGCGCTTTGCTCGCGTGACATGTCTATTCCTCCTATATGTTCTGTGGCCGAACCGCACTGTAGCGACGCGGCATGGTCTCTCAAAATCTCAGATTCCGCAGCGGATTTTCCAACAGCCAGTGGATGCCGAAATTTTCATCCGAGGCGAAGCCAATGAAAGTATTGAAACTGGATGTTTTGCCTTGCTTTGCCGCTATAGTGCGATGTGTAGCAGAGCTTTTGAAAATGGCAGGCTCGTATCTTGGAAACTAAAAGTATTACTGTTTAGGTTGTTCTTTCGGGAATTATCAAATCCCTGTCTTTCATGGGTTCGCTAGCCGGCGAAAATACTATTTGCTGCGCCCCATGGTCAGTGAGCTAAGCAAGGCGCCACGTCATCAGGCATACATCATTTACTGATGAGTGATGACCTACTTTAGTCATTTTATAAAACTTTGAAGTGATTAATGAAAAATCCCAGTGCTGTCAAACAGAAACGGGGAAAATACATTATTTTGACAGTTTACGGATTTGTTAGATCAATTTACCAGAATCGTTATTTCCAATTAGCAAAATTTCCATTATTTCCAATTAACAAACCAGTTTACGGATGGTTACTAGGTTTTTTTTGCTTTTACGGAATAGTTATAAACACTAGTTATTTTTATTGTAACGACCATAATATAAAACGATAATAGAATGATAAAATGTCAAAGAATCGTGGTTGCAGCTTCTGCCAAGAAACACCGTTTCAAATTAATAATAACCCAATAGTTGTTTTAGAGAACTGCGGTGTTGCGTTGTTCGACATGTTTAATTAAAGTGAAAAAGTAGCATTAAATATTATTTGTTAAGTAATATATTATTCATACGGTTATTGTCATAAAAGTTTTTTTCTTTTTTTTTTTTGTTTCACCTGCCCTACTTGATCCATGGTGATTTATTAGTTATTTTATTTATTTTATTGAGGAATGTTTAGAATTATTCGAAAAATTACTTGGGTTTAAAAATATTTTACTAAGGGCTTTATTAAATATACAGGGGGAGACCATTTCTAAGAATTGTCAAATTATTATCACATTTTTATTTAATGGCAAAAACGTTATTTTTTATTGTCCCCGTTCTTTACTTTGTCCGCGTCCAGGCACCTCACTTTATCAGTGCCACGTAAAAATATGTTTGTTTTTATGATTTATTCCAGTTTCCGAACAGTGCCATAACAATGGCGATGGGCCAGCAACCGCCGCCGCCTCTCGTGAGGAGCACGGCCAACACGTCTACTATGAAGTGAGCAATTTTCACTATTTTGTAGCGCTTTAACTTTTCGGGAACAGCCTGTATGTTAACTCCGTCCGAATTATTTGAAAAAAAAAATGTGTAAGTCTCCTTTAAACGAGCAAATCTTGTATATTTATTTTCGCGATCTCGCAAACGGCTCTAACGATTTCAATTAAATTTGCTGTGCGGTTTTCGATCGATCTAGCTTGGTTTTATCTCTGGGGAAACGCGAGTTTTCGATTTTTAGCGCGAGCCCAGGTATTAAATATTAATAAAGTTTAATATGTGTTTGTAATCGAGGAATGAACTAAATAAATAAATCTTAAAATGATAGTGGCTTATTTTTATTCAGTTCACGATCTAAATGTGTGTCCAAAAACACACAAACAAACTCATCACCAGTCAACGAGCTATGGAGAGAAGCATGGTGGGAATACGAAAGTACGAAAAACAAAAATCTAATATTAGAAGTAAAACAAAAGTCGTTGACATTTTCCAAAACAAACTTAAGTGACGTTGGATACACCATATAGGTAGTTTGTATGACTAACTTTCGTTACACAAAGGAAGCTATCGTGATTTGGTTTTCATTAAGCCCTTAAATATGTACTTACAATTTTTTTGAAAACGACTAGTAACGTGATCTAAAATTTTAATTTCATCAAAATCGCTAATTGTTTTCTACACATTAATTAGTATTACGTACGAGTGAAGCTGTTTTTTTTTTTTTTTATGTTAGAAAGGCCAGACAAACGAACTAGTGGGTCACCTGATGTTAAATGATCACCACTGTCCATAGACACCTGCAGCGCTTTACGCGATGCCAGTGCGTTGTCGGCCCTTAAGGAGAGGGAATAGGGGAAGGGGGAGAGGGAGGGGGAGAGGGAAGGGGTGAGGTATTGGGCCCCCGGCACTCTCACTGACCGTACGAAACGCAAGCAGGATTACTGCTGCTTCACGCCGGTTTTCTGTGAGAGGGTGGTACTGCCCCGGACGAGCCGGCCCATTCGTGATGCAGCGGCTAGCTACAACATGGCTCTACCACTACTAAAACAAACAACAGAATATGACGTAAATAGCTTTTAGATTTCATAATTATTTGACCTTTGTTAAAATTGTAACTGATCAAAATTAAGCTTAATTTTTTTTCATGTAGGTATTCAATTGATTCAATCAACAAATCATTGTATCAATGTATTCAATTGATGACCCAGCATTACGGGACTCTTTACTGATTTCATGGGACTCAGAACCCCTGAAACGGAATTAACTAATTGCAGGAAAAAAATGGTTAAATGCTGTATCTATCTTCTTCTATGTTTATAATAAAGAGGTAAACTTTGTGTGGTTTGTATTTCAGGGCAATCTCTGGAACTATTGAAACTATTCTAAAATTATTTCGTTCATAGAAAAGACAGCTACACTATTCGTAATTAATATAGGCTAGTTTTTAGTGAGGGAAAGACCAATGTTTCCGCGGGGCGCAGACGTAATTTCGGGCACTGTTGCCTCATCATCGTCGACTAAACCCCTGGACCTAAAAAATAATCATATAGGCTTTATGTCATACACAAGGAATAGGAACAGATTTTCCGAAATTCCAACGGTATAGGACAGATCACCAATAAGTTTCTTCAGGGATCCGGTTTTTAAAATAAAATTATCACCACGGTCTGTTTCTACTTGAGTTTATAAAATAAGTAAATGTAAGAGGTACAAAGTATTATTTTCACATATCCACTCAGCTGCTTTTTTAGGGTTCCGTAGTCAACTAGGAACCCTTATAGTTACGCCATGTCTGTCCGTCTGTCTGTCCGCGGCTAAGCTCAGAGACTGTTAGTACTAGAAAACTGTAATTTGGCATGAATATATATATTAGTCACGCCGACAAAGTGGTTAAATAAAAAAAACTAAAAAATTTTTTTTTAGGGTACCTCCCATAGACGTAAAGTGGGGGTGATTTTTTTCTCTCGACTAACCCTATAGTGTGGGGTATCGTTGGATAGGTCTTTTAAAACCATTGGGGGGTTGCTTACATGATTTTTGTATTCAGTGATTTGTTTGCGAAATATTCAACTTTAAAGTGAAAATTTTCATTAAAATCGACCGTCCCACCCCTCTAAAATCTAAACTGTTGGGTGGAAAAATTTAAAAAAATTCAAAATGGTAGTAAATATATTAAATTTACAAGGAAAATTATAGCGGCTAAGATTGCTTGGAAATTATTTGTAGTTTAAGAGTAAATAGTAGCCTAAGGTATTAAACATACCGTCACTACTTTGAAAAACTCGTATCTCAAATCAGCATGTAAACAAAACTGAACCTTGATCCGCGCGTTATAAAGTTCACTTTGCCAGATTAACGATTTTGAGATACGAGCTTTTTTTCAAAGTATTGACGATACCTAACTTGGAAGATTCCGTACACATACGAAATCCTTAGAAAAATATTACTTGATTTTTTCGTAATGGCTACGGAACCCTATCTTGGGCGTGTCCGACACGCTCTTGGCCGATTTTTTGAATTTACTGTCATTTATTGACAAGTTTTAAGAAATAAATTTGATCGAAATAAATAAACAAATTAGCAACCGTAGTTGCAAAAAAGCGTGTGAGTGGATATTA
Organism: Archips xylosteana; assembly: GCA_947563465.1. NCBI lineage: Eukaryota > Metazoa > Arthropoda > Insecta > Lepidoptera > Tortricidae > Archips > Archips xylosteana. Next base: position 2,874,725 of record OX387360.1, read on the forward strand.
TCAATGCGAAAAATTTCATTTTTTGTAACCATTTGTCTAAAGTTTGGCGAATGCTATTGTCATTAACCTTTTCAACGCCAACGACACATATATAGGTCACAAAGTACAGTGTCAAAGTGACCTTGACACAATGACATAAGATTCAAATCAGGTTTACGTTTTGTCGAGGCGCGGCTGTGAAAGGGTTAAAGCTCCAAAAGCACAGACAGCGGAGGCGTGCCGGTGCGGTGGCGGTGACGGTTGTAATATTCTAACTTGTATGAACGGCTGTGCTGTACCGTACCGCGAACTCGTTCATACAAGTTAGAATATTACAACCGTCACCGCCACGCCTCGGCTGTTTGTGCGTTTGGAGCTTAAAGCCTGGAGATTTTCATCTCATCAGTCAGTTGAGATCAAAATTTATTTTTAATGAAGTTCATCTTCGAAGGTCCACACGAAATAGGTCGCCATTTGGTGACCCCTGGTGTAGGAATAGGTAATCCTTCAACGAGGGCAAAGCCGTGAGCGGAAACAAGTCAATAGTATCCTATTTTTTGCAAAGATTAGGTACACGCTGTTCCTGAAAATACTTACCGATCGCCATTGTATTGACACTGTATAAACATGACCCTTAAAAATATATAGATAAGATAACTGTAATTTATCTGTTTCTATGTTTTTTTGTTTGTTGGTGTTACAACGACTTCAGGCTTAAATTTTTTTGTTCAGTTTTATTTGGATTTGGAGCAACAAATAGTAATTTGGCATTGCTCATTGTTCACAAAATTGTATAAAACCATCATGTTATTTGTATCTATTTATACACCAAGATAAGATAACTTATCGATTCAACCATGGAAACTGCCACCAGAAACCACTTAAAAATAACAAGTGTTTAATGTATCTACTTAAATAAAAATAAAAAGCCATTTATTGCCCACAAAAAAAGAAGAAAAAGAAAAAATACACAAAAGGCTCAGGCTCAGCATGTGCGGTGAGGATTACTCATCACCGCGCTGGTTTTCAGCCTGCGCCCTTATAGCGTGCTGACATTGCAAAAACAGGCGGGTAGGACTATAAAAAAAAAACTTACAGCGGTATAGTCAACCAAGAAATCCCTTCACCTATACTTATAAATTCATTTTATTTTTATTTTTGAATATTTGAGTTTGCATACAGAAAAAACTTCAGATACACAACTGGGTTTATCAAAAGTTAGAATAAGTCGTCGTTTGGAAGATCCATGTGCCATCTCTAGGTACTTAACTGTTTTCAGCACATACGGATCAACGAAATCAATTTTGGATTCAATCTATTTTGGACCGTAAATGTTGCTAATTTGAATCGGTTTTGAGTTCTGTTTGACGGCAATTATATTGCCGGTATCGATTTAAGGGTTAAATAAGTAGTATGACTGTACTACTGAACCAGCTGAATCGTGTCTCTCTGCGGAACCTTTTCACAGAAAATGTCACAGTGACATCGCATTGCTTGACAAGGAAAATCATCATGAATCTTACTGTGAAAACGTTCTATGATGGGTCAGAAATCAAATGGTTTGACAATGAGTTTGGTTTCCCGCAGTGTACCGCCGCAAGTGACCGGGTCGATGAATGGCCACTCAACCTCTCACGCCGTGGACAATCGCAAGCGGCTTACCCCGATACCCGACATCAATATTACTGGCAACCATACGCCGTATAAGGTAAGATACAATATGGATGTTGACGCCACCAATCAACTGGCGTACTTTTTACGTGACAGCACATTCGAACACACGATTGCCCGTAGATTTTGTGCACTTATTTGCCAAGTCAATCGACTATTTATTTGTTTTAAAGCAAGTATTAATTTGAACTCTTTATTGATCCTTCCTAATTAATATTAAAAAATATCAGATTTTTCAGTTGGATCAATTAATAAAAAATAAATAAATTACGCTATCAATTACGCTAGGCCGGTCGTTTTAAGTGTTATTCTATGGAACGGTCGTAATTGCAGCTTCCAATGTCATGTCCAGGATCCAAAGCGAAGGTAGTCGCAAAAGCGGGTAATATCGAAGTTCCGGTGAAGCAGTCGTAAAATCGAGATGATATTCAAAAGCGTAATAACTCCGAAAGACTACGTCGAACGAGTCAGTCAAATGATACATCAACCTATACTAATATTATAAAGTTGAAGAGTTGGTTTGTATGGTTTAACGCGCTAACCTCAAGAACTACTGATTCAAATTGAAAAGTTATTTTTGTGTTGAATAGTACATTTATCGCAGAATTAAATAGGCTATATAACATCACGCTACGACCAATAGGAGCGGAGCATCAATGATTAACGCGTACGAAGTCGCGGGCACCAGCTAGTTTTTTAATATCTTTGTTGTTGACTATGGAACTATATGGACTAACTAACTATTAACTATTTTTTTAAAATTAATTTATTAATCTGTAAATCTGGTATTTTTTTCTGTTAAAATTAGGAAGGTTAAAAAAGTTTGAAGCACTTAAAATGTTCATCCATTGGTGAATGTCCCGCACAGGTCCAAAAGGCCCTGGTGGAGAACACGATGGTGCCGTGCATCAACGCGAAGCCCTACCAGTACACGGAGCTGCTGATGACGCTGCCCGACCTGGCGAGCCACTTCTTCCCGCGCGTCGCGCTCGCCACCTGCCGCGCCATGCTCGACGCGCTCGGCCTCACGCTCTACCGACCCAACTCGTGAGTCTCATTATCTCTCTCACCTGAGGCCGTATTGTCTAACGCTTTTGGCGCTTGCCTTCGCTTTCACTATCTCTTTCTGTCAACGTTTTATACCGTTTGACAGAAAGAGATAGCGATTGCGAAGGCAAGCGTCAAAAACGTTAGACAATAAGCCTACTGGGCCCAGTTTCTCTAAGCATATTATTCTAATAATATTAGTGTTTTGTTTAATTTTCTCATCCAATTTACGAGACAAAACACTAATATAGACTTGTAAGCTTTGAGAAACGAGCACCTGATGAAACGTGCAGCCTATTCACTATAGCCTGGACGGTAAAAAAAATTAAAAATAGTCAATGCAAGTGGACGATTTTCCATGTGTACTTAACTTGATTACAGTAAGTCTTATCATCATCAGCCGGTTTACTAAGGTTTCGCAAATTATTTTTCCCAAACTGATTCATTCATTTGGCAAATGTTTCAGTTCCCAACTGTTTATTTTTTCTGACACTGTAAACTTTTCAGGGTTGTTATAAAACAAACCTAACCTAACCCACAGAATAGTCCTGAAATATATCCTGGATAGTTTACAGTTTCAGAAAAAAAATTAACATTTGGGAAATGAAACATTTGCCAAATGAATCAGTTTGGGAAAAATAATTTGCCAAACAGAAGTACACCTTATCAGCCCGAAGACGCAGTCTGACCACTGTTGAACAGAGGCCTCCTCCTTAAAATGCCGCAATGAACTACAATTTGCAACCTGTTGCACGTAATTCTTGATGTCGGCCCACCTAGTGGGAGGTCTGCCATCATCATCAGCCCTACAACCTTGTTACGTCGACACTGAAGCTTGACTGATACTGTAAGCCTCGCCCTCGCCACCTGCCAGGCCATACTGGGCCAGAGGGAGCCGTCACCAAAGATGTTTGCCCCTCTTGCCATGAAGTACTTCCGCGATCCTTGTCTACCGACCCAACTCGTGAATCTACAATTCTCGGCACTAGAGTGCTCCGCATGGCGGGGCTCCTATTTCTTAGCAATTTGTTTCAACGTGACGTGCTTTTAGTTTTAGAGACACCACTAAATTTGGCGTGAACAAAATATATTTTTTGAGGCCGTATGATGGCGCCCCACACATTAGATGATGTATATCTAAACTAGCAAAAAATGAGAAACTTTCGAGACGCGGTCCCCTCAGACCGCGAAACCCTAGGCTGTGGTCCACGTCTCCTACCTCCTGAAACTTAACTGATTCAATCAATCGTTAATATTCACCTTATTCGTCCCCAGAACGCAACTCCAAGTGCTCCGCAACTCCGGCAAATGCAAATCGGCGGCGGCCGGCGAGAACGGCCTTGCGCTCGTGCAGATTCGCGACGTGATGCAACACATGCCCCAGTTCAAATATATGCTGCGCTCGGGACTCGCGGCCGACGAACCGCACGCGCCCCCAAGACCCGCCCACGCCCCCCAGCCGAGTCACGCCAAACGCGCCAGGGCTAACTAAAAAACAGCTAAACTCAACAGTGAAGGACTTGACCCTAACACTGGTGGACTCTGAACAAGTATCGCGTGTGATGTCCTGTATTCCCTCACCAGGGACGCTCCCAGGGATTTCTTCAAGGTTCTGCCAGTTGAAATGGCTATTGACTGTTCCCGTGTAGGTCGCTCCGTCTCCCTACTACCAGAAACTTGCCACTTCAAGGCGTCCACGTGTACTATTGACACTGGTAGATAGATCTGCTGCAACTAAACGACTGCGGACTGGCAAGCGTGGGATGTCCACCAACGAGCTAGATTAATACTTTACCATATCGTAAAGGTTGCAGGATCACGGTAGATGCAAGCAGCTTCCAAGCGTAATGATTGGGTATCAATGAGGAAGGCCTATGGCCACTAGTGGACGTCCTATGGCTGAAATGAATGATGAGATTCGCTGCAAGTAAAAGAGTGGTATTGCAAACAAAATGGCGTCTTCGTGAAATACTACTACAAAAGGGATGTTCTTAGCAAATTAAAAATACTTCTCGCTCGCCTATGCTCACGCTACCAGTGCAAGATGGCATCGCATGTGACAAGCAGTAGCGTCAGATGGGGGTGATGATTAATAGCCTTTTGTCAAGAAATGGTGTTGAAGTCCTAGGCCTGCTGACATAGAGAATACTTAAATCTAATTTTAGACTAACTGGTGAGCGTTCACTCTAGATTAAATAAAGCCGTTTTTGATACTTGAAAATAGCTTAATTAAAATAAAACTTGTCTCAGCGACGGAGCCTTAAGAAGCAACTGTTGACAGCCCTGACGAATTTAATTCTGTGCTACAAATTTTCATTATTGTCACATAATGAAAAACTGTAAAAAATCTGCAAAACAACGAATTTTATGAAATAAAACTGTTGAAATTTTGACGTATGGCAGTTTGGCGACAGAAGCGGGGACTCTGGCAAAGTCTGCAATGAGAGTAAATAAAATAATGAAATTAAACTTTCCACAGGCTATTTAAGCTTTTCTATAGTTGTTGAGAGGATATGGGAGTATTATTTAACTCAACAAAGCAATAAGTGGTCGAGTTGAGTATCCCAACTGTATGAACAATAATGTTGCGGCAGTGTAAATACATAGTATAAAATAGTATGTGAACTATAAGACTCGCCGGATCTTTATAGATAACTCTCGTAAAAGTGACTACAGAATTAAGTGTTTGTGAGACTCTTTAAGTGATGGAGTGATGGTTGGGGCTTCCTGTGCAGTGACGATGCATGCTACTAACAGTTACTTTCACCAGTGATTATCAACTAATAGGTAATATATCATTAGACATTGTCAATTTTCAATAAGTTGTACAAATTGTAATATACTCGTCTTATTGTAAATCAGATCTAATAGCGTCTGCAATGATACTATTTAATAGAAGACTGAGATTTATTTTTACTTAGTTCATACGAAAACTGTATGTCGATTGAGTAGTGATTTGGTTGATTCCTTGTACGAAAAATCAGTTGTGTTCTGTATGTAAATAATAGTTTGGAAATTCTGCATTTATGCAGCCTTGTTACTTAGGCAATACATTTAATTAAATTTAAAAATATAGGATATCATACCATTAATATAAAGATATATTAATATATTTATTGTAAAAATGTATTGCTTAAATTTGCATAACGCTTACCACATCACAATTAGACATTAATATAACACACTGTCACACAAAATTTTGGACGAGCAAAAATAGCTCCACAACAGCATAGAAACTATAGAGTTGTATAAGTTGCTTATAAACTTGAGTTATTTGTGGTGTTGTAAAAATTAGATGTTCAAATAGTTCATTTCCTCTGGGATCAATTTGATTATTTCAGAGTCTTCTTGACTATTTATTTATATTTTAAATCGACCAAGTTTCTGTGAAACTTCTGTAATATTAAAAAGCTAGTAAATAGCGTTTCCAACATGCATGCCATAGACATATTGTTGAGATATACTTATTCATTAAAAGTTACACTACCTGTTGTGCAAAATATAAATATGTTTCATCTCCAAAGGCAAATGACAGAATGACAGGTAAAAACGGGTGCAGTTTGTGTACGACCCCGTATTCGTCGACCCGGAATGCACGAAAATAATGCAAGATCTGCCAATTCCAAACCCTTATAACAATACCATAAGGTTTTGAATTATTAGGTCATGTTCATGTATTATTGTCGTTCATACAGGGTCGACAAATACATGTCGTGTTTTAAGCGCATTCATAAAGACAAATGAAATTAATGAATAAGGTGATTTGTAAGCCAGTCTTAATGAGAACCGAGCGTGTAATGTATTAAACGTAACTAGGGTAATTTAATGATGGAAACAAGTTCATTTGCATTGTTTCATCATCATCTCTGGTCTTTGTACATCCCACTGCTGGGCATAGGCTTTCACTCAGAATGAGAGGGTTTAGGCTGTAGTTCCCACGCGGGCCCAATGCGGATTGCGAAACTCACTGTACAAGTTTCGTCATGACATTTCCCATGACAATAAAGCTCGTAGCAAATTTCGCACGTGTGAATGATGGTTTTCTGTTAGAGTGGAATAGCGCTTGATGGCGTTAGTATTGTAAGGTCCTTTTGACGTTACTTCGAAATTCGAAAATCAAAGTTCGTATCGAATGTACCATCTCGCTCACTCTTGTATTAAATACTATAACCATGGCAGTGGCGTAGCGTGGGTGTCAGCCACCCGGGGCGGAAGAAAATTTTGCCGCCCTCTTGTATACCTGCCTACTTCAAAAAAAATTACTTAGCCAATTTAAAAAACTAAAAAATGGAATTGGGAATGTCTAAAAAAAAATACATAAATAAAAACATAAAATGGTTTTTATATTTTTTTTTGTATAGAATAGTCAATTACAAGAAACTAATTTCAATATTTTGTCATTTAGTTCACTACTTTTTTCAAAATTAATTATTTAAACTATTTTGGTTGATGACGTCAGATTATAATTGAGGGCTCCCACACTGTCAAATTTCTAAATCTATCTAAATGCGTACGATAAGGCAACCCCTTTAATTATTTCTTGCGTAGTGGTACACTGTAACTAGTGTCACATTACTGGCACTGTCAAAGTGCTACATGTCAGGCAGCGGGTCCAAATCAAACTCCGTAGTACAATCCACGCGTAAATTTTAAAGCATTCTAACCACACAGAATAAAGTACGACTTAGACCGGTCACGCAATTTACACCAATGTCAAATGAAGGTCATCGCTTATTTGTTACGTAATAAATTCATTACATAATATTAAAATTAAATAACTACAGAAAACGAGTTAAAAAGCATTTATCTCGACTGGACTATACATTGCAAAAAAATAGACATCCCCAATTGTCCAAATATTTACAAAATATTTGCACGGGCGGGGCGGGTCGCCCCCCCCGCTACGCTACGCTACTGAACCATGGGTGGGACGGCACGATATGACGTTCGAATTTTGAAACTTGTCTAAAGCTAGATTTGAATACTCTGCCACAAAATGCTCTACTCGAGAGGCTGGAAGACAAAACACTACTAAACCTCTTTACACAACTACGGCAAAGCCAAAAGGAAGTGTAATGATTTTAGTAGTCTATGTATGTTTATTTCTATCTCGCATTGCCTTGTTTATCTCGATAGTATGTCTATGATGCGTGTAGACGGACGGAATGGTTGATAATGGCTACTAATTTTTAGTTCCTCTTTTATTAGTTTTCTATTAAACCTTTATTTTTTGTACTCTGCATAGCCTTTCAACACCATTGATATCCAACACCAATTAAAGATCAATTTCATATACTGTGTCATAAAATGAGTCCGGAACGATTCCGCAAATGCTTGACCAAGTTTAACTGAACACCTCTGCAATTGTTTTTCAGGACTTTTTAATTGTGTTTGACAAATGTTACAAAAAGTGTACGACGTCAAAAGCGACAACATCTTGAATCGAAAATACCGATGAAAAACCTTTATGGGGGTGTTCAATCAATCTAACCCAACCATATATTATTTATTATGTTGAAATATACCGGACTAATTTTGAAGCACCTTGAATAGTCGACCAAGAAATTCCAGTACCACCCTAAGGTTCCATCTCATTTGACCAGATTAAAACATTGAATACCATTTTGACTTATAAAGTCAATGTGACAATCAACCTTATTGGTTTTTTCCGATGTAGGAACTGTCAAAAAATGGTGAAGCGCTTACTTGGTCGACTATACGCTGGTCAGGAATTTTTCAAAAGCGATCTACTATTTTCATTGTTACGTATTAGATTTCCAAGCAAGAGAAAACTTGGCGTGTTTATGAATTGTATGTGACTTGAGAACATATTGTCTAACGCGGGGGCGCTTGTGATCGCTTTCACTGTCTCTTTTCTACGTTTATCCTTTACCATGTGTGAGAAAGAAACGTTGAAAACGATTGTGATTCCCACCATTAGACAATAAGGCTTTGGGTGTTCAAAAAGTTCAATTCAATTTGTATGTAAATAAGCCTTTTATACATTTCGGCAATTTGCACGAAGTTGCAATTCTTTCTAAACATATTATATAGTACTTTTGCTTAACCAATGGTTATTGGAAATCATCGTGCTGTTCTGTAGGTGTTTCTAGCCTTTGTCGCGTTCTATGCTGACCAAACTTACACTATCCGTGTATACATATTTATTTGGCGTGAAGTACTAAGGACAGAGGTTAGGAACCATACAGCCAAAGCACAAAGATGGCTCAAGATTAACTATGTGTTTGAATAAATGCCAATATAACATCGAGGACAGTGTTGAACAGATCTTGGTCTTTTAAAAAGTTCCATTTGGTCGGGTCGGGTTTCCGATGTCTCCGTGGTTCTAGATTGTCTATGGTGTCTTGTCTCGTTTTTTGCAGTGGCACTTGTGACGTTGGACCTGCTCGTTTTAACGTACAAAAAAATGCCACATAGGCTGTTTAATTAGCAACTATTTAAAAAAAAAAGAAAAAGGAAGAAGAAAAACATATTTTATATTTTATTTATAAGAACAATAACACGAAAAAAATAGTAAGATAAAACAATAAGATTGATTAGCTGACCAAGGTGACTTGTCGGGAGATTGGGCCGACCAAGTTGGAATCCAAACTGACTCGCCATGGAGCAATAAATTATTAGTTTTAAATTTAAGATGTATCCAGAGTTGGTTCCTATAGATTTACATATAGGTAACCATTGCGAGGTTTCTATTCACAACTTAATTTATATGACTGTTAGTATTTTTTAGAGTAAAGGGGAGGGGGATCAGGGTGATATGGCTGCCCTATGTAAAATTCAAGTGTATCAATAAAGAGAAAATTTTAATAGCTCAAAAGGTTTTTTTATTATACCTTTTTACATTCACATTTTAAATTTACGACAAGCTTTGAGGTGAAGAAGAAATATCGTACGGTCGGCCTCGGAAGTCGATGAACACTAGTACTTTGTCACTTTCAATAACGTGACAAAGTACTAAAGTGTTCAGCGATTTCTGAGGCTGACTGTGCATCGTGGTCTTCATTTGTGCTGTATGAGAAGAATGCCCGATTAAAATATAATGTCACTAGATTTACTTGGCAGTCGAGATGTCGGGATTTTACGGCTGCGTTTCCACCAGAGATGTGAGAGGATGCGTTGTGAGCGAAGGATGTGTTTGTCATGAACCAATAGAAACACTTCATTCACTTAGGACCTTTTAAATGAAGTGTTTCTATTGGCTCATGACAAACATCCCTCGCAACGCATCCTCTCACATCTCTGGTGGAAACGCAGCCGCAAAATCCCGACATCTCGACTGCTAAGTAAATAAATAAATAAATGGGAATATCCGAATAAGCCTGGGCGTTGTTCCCGAGATCTAGCTATCTACATACCAAATTTCATCCAAAACCATCGGCCGTTTTAGTGAAAAAGAGTAACAGATCATCTATGCATAGCTATACTGACTTTCACACTTATCAAATCAAATGAAATCAAAAATATATAGAAAATACTAGCTGACCCGGCGAACTTTGTTCCGCCTTAGAGTACCCCCCCGCACCCCTGCCCATCCTGAACATCCTGGCGTTCGATTGCAATTGGCCCTCGCCGCTCTCTGCAACTGGCCCTCGCGGCTCATGTACTTACATTGCGTCATCCTTTTTCGTGTATGCAGCCGGCGTTCATCGATTTATTAGACGTTATCACGTCAAAAATGAAGGGGTGAACCACCCTTAACATTTAGGTGTATGAAAATAGATGTTGGCCCATTCTCATACCTACCCGATATGCATACAAAATTTCATGAGAATCGGTCGAGCCATTTCGGAGGAGTTTGGTAACAAACACCGCGACACGAGAATTTTATTATATAATACCTGGTTTACACTCGCGTACGAGTGGCGAGACGAACTGCGAGACGAGCAACGAGACGAGAGTGTGAACTGAACAGGCTAGCCTCGTGCCTCGTCTCGTGATTTGCAGGCTCGCGTCCGGAGCGAGACGACGAGACAAAGCACGAGGCGAGAGTGTAAATCAGGTATAAGAAGATAACGTAAAGTTTTGGCAAATTCAAGTTCAATGTCCTTGTACATAGGTACAATCAGGTACAATACAGAAAGTTAATATTCCGAAGCGGTTAATGCTTTGAGGATTCAGTTAATGACAGTAATAAGAATGTAGGAAGAAAATGTCCCATGCTTTTGTCAGACGCTTTAGATTTTGCTACACGAAATACAAATTTATTCCAATGTGACTAAATGCATTTTAATTTGCTCTTTCTTATATTTTAGATGTAATGTAACGAAACAAGTGGAACTTGAACGGTGTCAATTGTTTCCGTTGAACATTTTTCATTGAGTGACAGTTTAAACTACCAATCAGAGTGCCATTCTAGTAGCATTTTGCCTTCGTGATTGGCCCATCTAATTCAGAGCTGGAATGCAATGTCAACGCAAGCTGACTAATTCAATTCAACAAACAGACAAAATGAAAATGGAGATTTGTTAGAATTAATGACGATTTCTAATTTCTTTTAAATTTAATAGTTTTTTAAGAATAAATTGAGTGAAACGTGTTGCTATTTAAACTGAAATATACTCTTTATAGAACCTTAAGCCGCTGGAATGATGGGAGCTAATGTCGAGTCTAACTTTGGTCATTTCAATTATTGTTACTTTCATTGTATTTTTCAATAATTTGTGTTAGGATTTGTCGTTTTTCATTCCATTTTCTGTATCTGTAGATCATTTTCCATTGTATTGTCGTTTCTGTACTAGGTAGTTAGGTTAGGTTTACAATGAACATCCAAGTTTGTAGGGACACATCAGACGCTGTGGCGCTGTACTTGCCTCAGCGTTTGTATTTGAAGTCGTTCGCCAGGCTAAACATTTCTATCCAGCTACCAGCGCACAAGGTCCACGGGAAATCCATCTCCAATTGGGAATTGATGGAGAAATTACGCAAAATGATCCAACCTGACGCGTTTTCGGTGTTAAAAGTGTCAAAGCATAGTTCGGAAGTGATACGGTTTGACGCGGAGCTCGAGAACCGGGAGAAGCTTGAGCGAGTGCTGTCCAGGCTTGAGGACCGAATAGTTCAGCTCAATGACTACCCAGACCCCCTTAAGGTCAAGGTGGCAGAAACAAAGTCTGACTTCCCGAGCCGCCACTCCTGGGACTCCTTCTTCCGTGACGCAACAGACATGGATGAGATGAAGCCCGGTGAGCGTCCGGACACAATACACATAGCCAATCTCCCAATCCGTTGGTTTGTACATGACCGGGACAGAGATGAGGACGCGCCTCCATCTGAGAGCATAGTAAAAAAAGCGTTTGAGAAGTTTGGCAGTATACGTCAAGTAGATGTGCCGGTGGCTGATCCGTTTAGGTTACAAATGAAGGCAGCAATGCGGGGAATCACAACACCTCCATCAGAACAAGCTCTATATTTTGAAGCTTACGTTCAGTTTAATGAATATGTTGGCTTTGTCCGGTGCATGGATGCTTTACGAGGCAAAAAGTTGCTTAGAAAAAGGGATGATATGGCAGAGTGGTGCGGTATAGGAGTAGACTTTGATAAAACAAAGCATATGACGGATGCAGCTGTGAAGAGGCGTGCCATTGTGAGGGAGCGTCTCTCATCACGACAGAGAGCCAAGGAGGATGAAGAGAGGATAGAAAAAGAAAAGAACTCCAAGAGAGAAGCCAAGGAAAGGTGAGCTGTTATAATTCAATTTTTCTATAGATTATTTGCGATTTTGACTAGTAGTTATTATTACGCCTGGATATTTATCTCAATGTTTCAACCACATTAAAGTGGCGATAGTCACATGTAGACTGGTACATAATAATAGCTATAGAAGTCTTACGAGTGGGTTCAGTCTTCTATTTATTCATTTTCAGTAAATCATAATTGCAACTATTACTTTGAAAGTAAAAGTTGCAATTATGTAGTAGTGGTAGAGCCATGTACTAGCTAGCCGCTGCATCACGAATGGGCTGGCTCGTCCGGGGCAGTACCACCCTCTCACAGAAAACCGGCGTGAAGCAGCAGTAATCCTGCTTGCGTTTCGTATGGTCAGTGAGAGTGCCGGGGGCCCAATACCTCACCCCTTCCCTCTCCCCCTTCCCCTATTCCCTCTCCTTAAGGGCCGACAACGCACTGGCATCGCGTAAAGCGCTGCAGGTGTCTATGGACAGTGGTGATCATTTAACATCAGGTGACCCACTAGTTTGTTTGTCTGGCCTTTCTAACATAAGAAAAAAAAAAAAACTTGTTCCACTAATAAATTTCACGTCCATTTGGAGGACCTTTACCTGGCAAACTATTTGATTGAATCAGGTGTCACTTTGCAGAGATCTATGTCAGTAAATAAAAACAATTAAATCATTACTCTGGTATTGTGAAGAAATTTGACTACAAAACTCTTTCCAATAACACTAAATTGAGCTTTTGAACGTCAGCATTGGCTATATACAGTAATACAAGAACTAACCTACAACATCTGCATAAGAATCAATTTTGTTTGTAACATAAGACTGTGTGCCATTCAAAAGGTTAAAATTCTTCATGTGTGGAAAAGTCACTGATTTCTTGTGTGCTGTGGCCTGCAAGCCACTGCCTGTGAAAGTCCCTTATATCTCTTTCAGACAAAAAGAAACCGTCTCACGTATAATTTTCCACTCTTTAAGACAAAAATATGAACACACCGAACGGGAGAAACTGGAGAAAATGAGGGAACGCGAAGAAAGGAGGAAGAAGAAGCAGCTGGCCAAACTGATGCAGCGGGAAGACGTAGACCTCAACGGGAAAGTGGCTGAAGAGAGGGGGAAGCTGCTCGAAGCACAGAAGAAACTACAGGCCATGAGGCTCATCGAGGAGCTGTTCAAGAGGATAGAGGTGAGAGTCCAAAGGGTTTTTCAAGCTTTTATTTAATTTGCAATGTTTGTTTGTTAGTTTGGTTAAAGTTGACTAGATAACAATGCAGTACAGTCAGCAATAATATCAGTATTAAAGATAAATGTTTCCATCTAATATGGGCCAAAGATGAAATCCGCGCGAGAACTAAAGTCACGGACATAGCTCGAAGACTCTTTGGCGACGGATACCCCGTACCAGGAGACTTTAAGGCACTACCGCTACGTCAAATCATCCAATTTATGGATGAGGTGATAAAAGTAATGGAGTAAGTGCGAAGGAGGGGTAATTACACAAAAGATCCCTACGGGTCGAAGTGTATCCGCAAGGACCCCTATTTGTAAGATAAGATAAGATAAGATAGCTCGAAGAATCGCTAGACTTAAGTGGCAGTGGGCAGGGCACATCGCCCGTAGAACTGACGGCCGATGGGGCCGAAAGGTTCTCGAGTGGCGTCCGCGCACCGGAAGACGCAGTGTAGGTAGGCCTCCAACAAGATGGAGCGACGACCTGGTGAAGGTAGCGGGAACGCATTGGATGCGGATGGCGCAGGGCCGATCTGTTTGGCGACCCTTGGGGGAGGCCTATGTTCAGCAGTGGACGTCTTTCGGCTGAAATGATGATGATGATGATGGGCCAAAGTATACAGTGGTGGTCATACAATTAAGAACGATTTGAAGTTTCCGATTTTTTTTTATCTAAATCATGTCATATGTCTAGTTGTGTTCCTTCTTAGAAGTAACAAGTTATGTTATAAAATAGCCACATGGATAGAGCAAACGGGATTAAGAATAATAGTGTATAATTGCTAACATTTTTTTTTACAAATTTTATTTGTTCTCTGTACTAATAAATTCAAATAGTAATGAAGCTGGACAAATAATTAAGAACGATTTATTAAACTGCTCGAGAGTTGTTTTATATGAAACTTAGATTAAATAAATCATATTAATGTGAAGTTGGTATAGAAAAAAAAAAGCAATTTAATACATTTGAATTAAAATTAATAGTTAGTAGCATGTCCACGGCTTTTAATTACGGCTTTACACCGGCGAGGCATTGAATCTATCAATTTTTGACATTTCGCAAGAGAAATAGAGTTCCATTCTTCTAAGAAAACGTCGTACAGCTCTCTCAAATTGCCACACTGTCGATATGAAACCTTTTTCTTGACTTCGCACCAAAGATGCTCTATTGGGTTAAGATCTGGGCTGTTGGCTGGCCAATCTAAGACAGAAACTGATTGTGATGTGAGGAATTCCTTAACGGTGCGTGCAGTATGCTTTGGATCATTGTCGTGCTGGAATGTCCAAATAACCGGAAGCACGTCTTCGGCATATGGTAACATTGTTTCTTGCAGTATATTTTTGTATTGGAATTGATCCATGTTTCCTTCTATCAGCCTAACAGGTCCAACGCCATGTCCAGAAAAGCACCCCCAAATTTTCACATTTCCCCCGCCATGCTTTAATGTCACTTTTGTGTACTTTGGGTCGAATGCTTTATTCGGAGGGCGTCGTACATATCGTTTTCCATCAGAACATACCCTATTTATTTTTGTCTCGTCAGAAAAAAGAACGTTTTTCCACTGTCTGACTGTCCAGTTTTCATACCTTCTTGCAAATGCAAGTCGGGCTTGCCTATGACATCGTTTCAACATAGGCACCTTCCTTGCTATCCTTCCGTTCAACTTACTTTCTACCAAACGCCTTCGAATAGTGCGTGCAGAGATTGCTGAAGGGTTGTTTTCGCCAAAATATTCTTTTCTCAACTCATTAGACCCTTTAAAAGGATTTTGTTTTGCCAAACGAACGATATTTCGATCATCTCGACGAGATGACTTTCTCTGTCTAGGTCCACGTGGAACGTTTGAAGTAGTTTGATACGTGGAAAAATGCTTTACGGCATGGAAAACCATTGTTTTTGAACATTGCAGATAGTCGGCTATCTTTTTATACGACCAATTCTTCTCGCGAAGTTTTATTATTACTTCTCTTGTAGATTTATCACAACTTTTATTTTTCCCCATTGTTTTTATACGAAGTAATCACTTTTAAGACTTTAACAGCACGAAATGGCGCCAAAATTATACGAATAATAATCTACAACCACAGAGCCACACAGTGTTCTCTATTTAAATTTGAAAAAATAATAAACTATTCAGCGTTCTTAATTACGTGACCAGCCAGTAAGTACTAATACTAGGTTCAGATCGAATGTATAAAGTTTCTCTATTAATTTTTTAACCAACTATGTTGCATAAATGAATGTACCGGTAGTACGGAAAAGTTTCGCAATACCGAGAGAAATAAAAAAAATACGGGCAATTAGTTATACTTGTTACTTTGAAAAAATCATCTCAATAAATAATCGTCCTTAATTATATGGCCACAACTGTAAGTTTTCATTCAACTATGGTGTCAACTGTCCCATGACTGCCAGCCATTATGAAACCAATAGCTTCTTTATCAACCTCATTAATGGTGAATGATTCACCATTAATGAGGTTGATAAAGAAGCTATTGGTTGGCTATAGTATGGTAGCTTGTGTGCGGTGATGAGTTACTACAAAATTCTCATAGTTCATTTTTAATTTGAGATTGGGGTTTCAGAGCAGATATTTTGTATGAATAATGCGAATGGTTGTTCTCAAGTCATAGACGTTTAATATGTGTTTAAGTATATATTAATACAATCACTGCCGGGAACGCATATATGCGTTTTCGTGGCTATCGCCTGGTGCCGCTGTCATAGTTTGGCAGTCATTTGAACGCACATGTGCGTTTGTGGCACCTGAAGAATTCTTGAGTCTCACAGCTGGCAGCAAAAGTGTTAAGTAAAAGTTTGTTTGGCACTAGGTCATTTTGTTTCGATTGCATGGTATTTATGAATACAAATTCACGTTGTTACGAGTGTTCTATGTTCTATTCTAGCTACGGCCAGATCTGCAGATGAACGGTCGCACGATGCCGGGCGAGCGGGCGGCGCGCGCTCGGCTTGTAGAGCGCGGTAAACGTCGCTGTGAAGACGCGCTACACGCCGCCAGGGACCGCTTCCAACACGCGCTTAATGGTCAGTACCAGTATCACAAAACTAAGGGTTGACTCAAATTTATCGACACAAAATTAAGCCGATCTAAAGAAGCTTTATGTCCACGTAATAGGAGCGAAAATGATGTCGATGGCTTCTATTTTTATCTCGATTTTTTTGTTGTTTACTTTTTAGTTTCAACTGACTGTACAAAGTACCTTCTCACCATATTAGGAATATTTTTGTAATAGTAATGCCATACATTCGCCTCCCACGATGCCGTAACGGCTCGGCCACGACTTCGCGCGTTTAGCGGCGCGGCGAGCGTTTCATCAGTTCATTGCGTGTGCCGCCACGTAACCACTGTACGGCGAGCGTCTCGGCCGCGCAATGAACACAGAAAACGCTCGCCGCGCTGCTACACGCGTGAAGTCGTGGCCGAGCCGTAAAGGCCCTACCATACAAGCGATTTTGTGGTACAGTCGCTTGTGCGATAGGGCCCTTAATCATCGGCAAGATAAGCTAGCAACAACGCCTGATTTTATAACACCTTATTTATAAAAATGTTTGTTCTTCCCAGGCCGCATAGTCATCCGCTCGGCGTTAGAAACCAAGAAGCCACGTCGGGAGTCCTCCCTGAGCTCCGCGTCGTCCGACAGCCGCGACCGCGACCGACGGAAACCCGTCAAGGTCGAGAAGCTGACCACGCCGGAACGGGAGCTCGAGTACTCCAAGGCTGCTGGTGAGCATCGGACTCCATGTACAATCGGCCCAGACGCCAGCTTGACACCTTAAAGGCCCAGTTTGCGTGCAGTGGCTAGACATCTGTCCATACCAATCCATACCAATGAACTTCAACGGCTGCAAGCAAATTTGTTTTGAAACTGGCAAGCCGGCGCTTGGGCTGATCGTACCTATTAACCCTTTCAACGCCACGCCTCGACAAAACGCAAACCAGCTTTGAATCTTATGTCATTGTGTCAAGATCACTTTGACGCTGTACTTTGTGACACCTATATGTGTCGCTGGCGTTGAAAGGGTTGAAAGTCAGCAGCAGATGTGGATGAGCGGTTCCGGTCCTCAAAATGATCATCATCATCATCCCAGCTTACAAACGTCCCACTGCAGGGCACAGGCCTCCTCTCAGAATGAGAGGGGTTAGGCCGTAGTTCCCACGCGGGCCTAGTGCGGATTGGGAACTTCACACACACCATTGATTTTCTTTGCAGGTTTCCTCACGACGTATTCCTTCACCGCAAGCTCATGGTAAATTTCAAATGTAATTTCGCACACAAATTCCGAAAAACTCAAGAGGTGCGAACCCACTATAGATAGAATACACCGAACCACTAGGCCACCACGGCTATTTAATCAAAATCAAAAATTTACTTCTGTAAGTAGGTCAACAGGAAGAACTGAGTTTATTTTTCGCCATTGTTCCTTGCGACAGGTGCTATAGTTCAAACTAAATACAAACTGAAATATAGATGCACAGAAAAAACCCCAGAAAAAAGACCAATGCTGGGAATCGAACCCAGGTGCTCAGCGTTCCGTGCTGCGAGTTTACCCCTACACCATCACTGGTCTAGAGGTTAGCGACGAATCTTTCCCATACATCGTACATTTCAGTCTGTTATAATCACTTTATGCAGTGATAAAGCGCTCATCTATGTTATGCCCTCTACCGAGAGACTTTAACACTCCTTCGGAGCTAACCGCTCACCTGGACCAAGAGATGGCGCTACTGTGCAACTTTAAACAAGTCAGATATGAAGTATCTTTTTTTTTTTTTATTTATTTTTCAACTTCATTTTTTATTACTTTTACGGTCATCCCGTAGATGACCTTAAAAGTAATAAAAAATGAAGTTGAAAAATAAATAAAAAAAAAAAAAGATACTTCATATCTGACTTGTTTAAAGGTGCTATAGTATAAATCTTTCCAGGTGAATTTTCGCTTCGAGCCATTAAATTAAATTTGAACCTTAATACTATGACGATACCGTTTGTTTTGAAAGATAAGGGCTCGAAGCGAAAAATTCACCTGGGAAGATTTATACTATACTGCGACAAGGTATAAAGGCGAAAAACAAACTGTTGTTCCCTAGTGCGAACAAAACGCAATAGTTCCTTCGAAGAAACAGCCAAAGGAACTACCGCGAATAATCCATTCTAATTGTTTTGTGTGTGTGTTGCCAGTGATGACTTATGGCACTGAGATGTGGCCTCATAAGGAAGCTCAAAGTCACTCAGAGGGCGATGGAGAGGGCTATGCTCGGAGTTTCCCTGCGGGATCGCATTAGAAATGATGAAATCCGCGTAAGAAGTAAAGTCACGGACATAGCTCGATGAATCGCCAGACTCAAGTCGCAGTGGGCAGGGCACATCGCTCGTAGAACTGATGGCCGATGGGGCTAAAAGGTTCTCGAATGGCGTCCACGGACCGGAAGACGCAGCGTAGGTAGGCCTCCAACAAGATGGAGCGACGACCTGGTTAAGGTTGTTGGATCGCGTTGGAGGCGGAGGGCACGGGACCGATCTGTTTGGCGAGGCCTATGTTCAGCAGTGGACGTCTTTCGGCTGAAATGATAATGATGATGAATTGTTTTCGAGGTGATAAAACTAGGTCGCAATGTTAGCAATAATCTGTACGACGTCGATCGTGCACATATGTACATCCTTACATAAACGCTTCATATTAACTTTAGTGATGTGTCGTTCTAGGAATGTACGGGATGCACGCGCACCCTTACGGTTTCGGCTACCCGTTCGCCGCCGTGCCGCCGCCCGGATACCCCTTCCCGCAAAGTATGAGTATCATTACTGTCATTAATTTATTTTATTTTTATGTGGCAACCCTGAAAGCGCGTCACGCACCAGTTGTAATGAATGAATGTTTAATGTTTATTTGGGCAAAAAACGGCACAATATAATGAGTGAACTTAAAGAAAAACTTAAGTAATACATAGGCCAGCAAATATGCCACAGTTAATTTATGCTAATGAAGTAACACGTAAAACTACAAACAGCCAAAAATGAGAAAATGTAAGAAGGATGTCATATTATGTAGTGCGCCATCTTTCTTACAGTTTTATTTATTACGACTGGTGCGTGTGCGTGACGTGACACATGATAGCGCAAATCGGTGAAACATTTAATGTTTTGTTTTAAAAGAATGAAAGTTGAAACTGTCTATTAGATCCTAGGTTCATATAACTTTTTTTTACTTCTGATGGGATGTCTTATGACTCTAGCGTATTTGTGCACCCACGGTGTATATTGTTGGCATAGAGAGTACTAAATGTAATATTTTGACATTTCAGCAAGAGGCGTTGACAACCCTAAGGTAATTTGTGGTTAGGGTTGCCAATGCCTCGTTTTAAACGAAGAAAGCTTTCATTTTCAGGTTACGTTCATTGGCCGTGCGAAAAATTTGAGTAGAACTTTTTGTAGTGTGTCTTAAAATTTGCACGTAATAATCACGAAATTGTTGTGTGCCACGATTGCGATTGTTCCAAAAAAATGTTTTTTTCTTTCTCTTTTCTAGAAAAAGGGCGGGGGATACTCTAAAAACCGATATCTCATCTCATTATTCCAGTTTCCAGACGCGTGTTGAGATGTTCCGAATCGGTTTATTTGTCATAAAAAACATATTTGTCTCTTGATACAACTTTTCCAAGTTAGTACGAATAGTTAATATAGCTTTTTATTCTAGTCTGAATCGAATTAGTTAAATTTTGGTGAATAATTTTTGGCGGGAAAACAAAATGTTTTGTACGCCTCGCGCGGGCTAACTCACCCTCGCTTAGTTAGTATCCGGTGGTTTTTAATTAACGACAATAAACATCTGTTAGAGGTGTGGTTAATGTTCGACCAGATAATTCATACCCTTATGTCAAATCAGAGCTGGGGTGTCATAAACGCCTCAGCATTATGCTGAGCCAGTGTCCAATTTACAACCGCAACGACACACTATGTTTAACCTCCGTGTTTTCCTTTTTGTAAATAAATGGATTTTCTTTCTTTTCTTTAAATTATGTGAGGGCATGAATTATCATGGTGTACATTCCAGGTCGATAAATACTGGGTCGTACATTAGCCGCACCTTCTGATAGTGTTATTAAACAGCTTCAAGTAATTGTGAGGGTTTTGTCGTTGATTTAATTATGTTTTCGCCCCCACAATAATCGGGAATTTCTGTGCATAGTACTTTTGACATCATATAGATTGGAGGTCAGAAAACAGTGTCATAAAAAATATGATTTTAGGTGAAATCTTAAGAAAGGTCCTTGTTGCACGTAGGCGCAAAAGTGACGAGTATCTGCAGACAAGTAGAGGTTCCGAATTACAAAAGTAACTTATATATCAGTTCTGTACGCAGCTGCATGGCCTGCGTGCAAGTCTTTGATCAATTATAACTGTAGATCCACAGTCGCTCGCCCGAAAATGTCCGAGCCAAATGAGCGCCACTTTGATAAAAGTGGCCTTCTTTTTTCTCAGTAAGTTGCGTGAAATTGTCAAGTTTAGCTGTCAAGTGTCAACCGAAATTCGACTGTAATGAAGTAAAGACTAGGTTCAAATTTCTGTGTAGGTGATGATTTTAATTGTTATGCAAACAAATAAAAAAGTTCGGACATTTTTTGAAGGGGATTTTGTTCGGCAATGTGTATCTTCAGTTATAATTGATCAAAGGTGCATGTAGGACTTTTTGTATTTTTTTTTATCTGCACAACACGTGCTTCCGTGCTTTGCTGCCGTACATACGTGAACATGGGGCATAGGGCAATGCGGGGGATCTGTATTAACAGAAAACGAGGTGCACAGATATTTCCGATCATTCTCTAGCATCACTAAAGCTACAAACGCACAGACAGCGGAGGCGTGGTGGTGACGGTTGTAATATTCTCACTTTTATGAACGGTTGTGCGGTACCGCAACGCGAACTCGCACATACAAGTTAGAATATTACAACCGTCACAGCCACGCCTCCGCCCGCTGTCTGTGTGTTTGGAGCTTTAGACGACGTCCTAATCACCCATCGCTAGCATATGCGTGCATCCGATGAAACTATTTGCGCGACCATGCGATCAAGTAGATATACTAATACTGCCGCCATTAGATCAAAACAAACTGCAAAGAGTAGCCAGATTGACCACGGTCGCTGCAATGTGGCCGGAACGTCGGGGTAAATATTGTTTGCGTGATAAGTCCGTTTAGTGTCATTAGTTATGTAGCTAGATCAGTTCCCAAAAGACGGTTGTTCCGCGTTGCGTAATTCCTAGTCGCATTTTTCCCCACTGTTCCCTACCCTTTTGTCGCAAATGGTCCCGTTCGCAAATTGCCCCGTTTGGCAATTCGTCGCGTTCGCAATAGGCTAAGTAAAGTTTTTTGAAGAGGTGCTAATTACTTTTTTTTTCGACAGCGGTCGACTTCAACACTAAGAAACTGGAGCTGTTTTATTTTTATCTCCTTTTATTTATTGGAAATATTTTTTTAAGTGTTTGAGATGACATTTGTGAGATTTTACGGCTGACAAGCGGTTCGTGCTCAGTACTTAGAAGAAATAGAAAAAAAAACGAAGTCAACTGTCGCTTCTGTCAATGTCAAATGAAATCTAACAGTTTGCGTTTCGTTTGCTTTGCGTTATCCAAGAAGCAGTTCCAAAATAGTGATCGAAAGTATTCAATCATGATCCAGTTATCGTGCATAGGTCGTGGAGAAATGCGGTAAAATTGAAAGTCCGGATTTTATGAGGAGGTCGATAAAATAGTCCAAAAATCACACTGAGCACACCAAAACGTAAAGCAAACGAAACGCAAACGATTTGACATTGACAGAAGTGACAGTTCACTTCGGTTTTTTTTTCTGTTTTTACTAAGTTCTGAGCACGTACGGCTTGTCAGCCATAAAATCTCACAAATGTCATCTCGAACACTTAAAAAAATTTTTCCAGTAAACAATAGGAGATAAAAATAAAACAGCTGCAGTTTCTCAATCTCCAGAACGCCGACTGTCGAAAAAAAATATAATTAGCACCTCTTCAAAAAACTTTACTTAGCCAATTCGTCCCGTTCGCAATCCCAGCAACGCACCTTCAATTTGGATGATTTGCTAACGGGACGAATTGCGAACGGGACGAGGTGCGTTTGCGGGACGATCCGCTAACGAGACGAATTGCCAACGGGACGATTTGCGAACGGGACCATATACGACAAAAAGTTCCTTACTGGAGTTAAGTAGTTTTCGTTTTTGTGTCACCATTCGCATGGGTTGAAAGCGTTACCTTCTCTAATAGATTTTCATTCCAATCGTGTCTTACAAGAACCAATTAGCACTAGCCGACCTTTTTATAGTTTCATTTTATTTTATGCTTCACACTCAAATACTAACTTATTAATTGGAATGAAAATCTATTAGACAAGGTATAGATAAATTACCGAGAGCGTGGAATTTGCGTATGTAGTGCTATTTTGTGTTTATAGGTATTCCACTATAGTGAGAGACAGACAACAATATAGAGATCTCTCTCTCCAATACGCTCTCGGTAATTTATCTATAACGTCTGGAAACCCATACAAATGGTGACATACATGAACGAAAACAAACTGATCTGAAGCGGAAAAAACGCTTTTGGGGAACTGATCTTAGCTACTCACTGCAAATACACAAAAAAAAAAAATCGCGCACTTGTTATGACGACGCCACAAACTATGACACAATACGAGTATGTACCCAATTTTCTAATTGACAGTAACACTAAATGATGATTGTTACTATTTAATATTTATTAGTTCATTTGCAATTTTTGATTTGTTTTTTATTATTAATTTTTTTATTGGTTGATATTACTGATTTTTTTTCCACGTTTAATTCGCTATTCCTGATTTCTGGCACTTATGCGTTGCGATCATAGTTTCATCGTCGATGTAATCACATCGCACGAGCGATGGCCAGTTAGGACGTTGCCTTACGCACTCCTAACGTGATGGTACACTACCCAGCGTCGATGTACTACCCGGTGCGGGGGCAGTACTATCCCCCGCCGGAGGGGTACACGCGGCGCGGGCGCGGGCGGGGCCGGGGGCGCGGCCGCGGCGTCAGGATGCCCTACTTCGAAGGGCCGGACGCCAGCCAGCAGTACTACCGGTGAGTACCATGCTATATGATATGATAGTACCCAGCAGCAGCAGTAATTTGATAAGGAAGACTTTGAGAAGTAGATGGTGATTGTGATCGCGAGTTGGAATATAGACACTGCACCAATGAAATACTTTTATGAGTTGACTCAACGCGATTTATCGAAAATTTTGTTTAGTAAACCTTTAGTATGACGCCACTTGTTCAAAGTTTTTTTATTAGAAAGAAAGAAAAACACAAACTGAAAGTTTACATTAAGCAGTGTCCGGTGTGTCTCAAACTAAGCCGAGACTGTATCTTGGGACCCGGAGTAGGAGATCTAATAGATCTGTGTCTTGAAATTATTGGTTAATGGTGTCTAATTCCCGAGGGTCAGAAAACATTCCGGGAATGGGTAGTTAACGTGACAAAATGTTCAATGGTTGGAATGTGCAGGGGTCAAAATGTCTATACGGACCAGTTGTCTACAATTTTTACACGACAAAAAGTACAAACGTCAAAATGCCCCGGTGTCAAAATGTACACATAATCATGGTCGCAATGTTTTAGTGACAAATTGGTACACATCTTAAAATGCAAGAATGACAGAAGGTCTATACGGACCAGCTGTCTACGTGGCAAAAAGTGCAAACGTCAAAATGTGCAGTTAAAATGGACAGGAGTTAAGAAGTTTTTGACCCCTGCACGTTCCAACCGTTGAACATTTTTTCACATTCACTACCCATTCCCGGAATGCGCTCCCATTCAAAGAACTTCTTCGACTCATAAATGGGTCCTAAATTGTCGTTGCTGTGCACTCAAAAGTAAAATGACGGGCGTTTTTCCGACCCTTCACGAAAATATCCCCACTTCCAGATACTTTAAGAAACTTACGGAATCCGAGCACCGCAGCGAGCACGACGACCGGCGCTCGCGGTCGCGCTCCCGCCGCCGCTCGTACTCGCGGTCGCGGTCGCGCTCGCGCCGCCGCTCGTACTCGCGGAGCCGCAGCCGGAGTCGCAGCCGGCGGAGTCGCAGCCGCAGCCGGAGGCGGAGCAAGAGTCGCAGTCGACGCTCCAGGTCAGTCGGAGTGTCTAACAGAAGCCGAGCACCGCAGCGAGCACGGCGACCGGCGCTCGCGGTCGCGCTCCCGCCGCCGCTCGTACTCGCGGTCGCGGTCGCGCTCGCGCCGCCGCTCGTACTCGCGGAGCCGCAGCCGGAGTCGCAGCCGGCGGAGTCGCAGCCGCAGCCGGAGGCGGAGCAAGAGTCGCAGTCGACGCTCCAGGTCAGTCGGAGTGTCTAACAGAAGCCGAGCACCGCAGCGAGCACGGCGACCGGCGCTCGCGGTCGCGCTCCCGCCGCCGCTCGTACTCGCGGTCGCGGTCGCACTCGCGCCGCCGCTCCTACTCGCGGAGCCGCAGCCGCAGCCGCCGGCGGAGCAAGAGTTGCAGCCGACGCTCCAGGTCAGTTGGAGTGTCTAAAGCCGCGTTTTCATTTAGTGTTCTGAACAGTACTGAGCGAGCAATCGTTCGTTCGTGCGTAAATGAAAACATTTGAGCGTGCGAACGTGTTTGTCCAGTGATGATCGGCTGGACGCGGCGAACGATTGCTCGCTCACTCATTCATTCAGTGAAAACGAAATTACAGGCGAGCGAGCAGACGCAACTCCGACAGCGAACTGTTCAGTACGATTTTTTGTTCTAAACAATTGTTCGTTTCCTCATTGAATGAAAACAGATGTTCTCTGTTTCGAGCGAGCATTGGCCGAACAGCAAACATTTTCTCAGAGCAAAATGTTCGCTCTGAGCACTAGATGAAAACGCGGCTTAACATTGCGGCTGTTTGTAATCCCAATTGGGATGTCCCAATTTTTGGCAACGTATAATTAATCGAAAACCGTTTGGAGAAATAGGCTTTGTGAAGCGTTTTCAGAAATCAGATTCCAAAAATATGATAATCTGAATTAAATAAAGAAAATTTAAGTAATGACCTTCATTTGACCCCTGCAGTGAATCGTCACAAAGGCAGATATAAAGCAGGTCTACACTCTAAAGCAAATTGACAGTTTGAAATGTTGCTGTCCTGCTTATAATAGCAAAGAGTGACAAAGACAGAACTTTAATCACATGATGCACACCTGGCTTTAAACAGTTGTCTTTTATCATAAAGTCCGAAATGTATACAATACTCGCAATGCATTTTTACAAATTTAATTATTAAATTACTATGTTACAAGTAAATACGAAAGAATTTAAATATCAGATTTTAATAAAAAATATCTATTTACTATCACACCATTAAACAAACAGGAATAATCGAAGCTAAAAGAAGAGAAATAAATAAAACTATTTTGTCATGGTTCATTTAGGACCCTAAGCCGTGCTTGTAATATTGACAGTGACAAGACAAATCAGGGGCACTACTACAAAATTCGAAGTTCGTATCGTATCATCCCTCCACTCTCGTGGCAAATCATATTAGCGTGAGCGAGACGGCATGAAACGAAGTTCGAATTATGCACTTCGTAGTAGGGTCTCAGTAGTGCCGTGGTAGTGCCACAGATTATGTTATGTACGACTTGAATTTTTCTAGGCTATGGAACGTGGCTCTCTCACTGTGACGTCATCCAACGTATTTCTAAAAAAAAATATAAAAAATTAAATACTCAAACAAATTCAAAATCGATGAAAATGGTGTCTTAAAATATCCTATTCTTTCCAAAAAAAATATAAATACTATAGGTTATTTTTTTTGGTGCATCCCAATTGGTATGAAGCAGACTAACTAAATGCTCCCCTTATCCACTCAAAGATTGATTGGTAGAGATCCCCTATAAATTCGCCTTTGTACAGCTGTTTCTCTTGTTATCTGTTCATTTCATGTGTTTTATAGGTATACAAATTTTACATACATATCGATATAAAATCATCACCAAATTTTTGACTACGAAGAATAGACAAAAAGATTCACGGACGCTGATAGGAACCACCTCTATTTGAATTAAAGTTGGTCAGTTTTCTCTTTTATACCATTACAATTTGTAATTACAGATCTCACCACAGCCGCTCCCGCTCGCGCTCGCGCAAGTCCCGCTCCCGCTCCCGCCGCCGCTCCCGCTCCCGCTCCCGCTCGCGGCCCGCCGCGCCCGAGCCTGCCACGCCGGCCGCCGCGCCGCCCCGCCGCTCCAAGAGCTGGTCGCTGCCGAAGGACGGAGACAAGCAGAAGGAGTGGTCAAAGAGCCCTAATGAACAAAAATAAAATTGATTGTATGATTGTTTTGTTTTATTGCATCGTTTTGACACCCCTAACTGTATGTTGCTTATGGTCAGAACATTGTATAAGGGCATTTTCAGGAAAAAGAGTATCCTGTACAAACCTAACAAATTTTGGTTTATCGTACTCAGAATCACAAGCACTATCGATTTAAGCAATAAAAAAAGTGTTCCACTTTTAATTGTCAGTTTTGTGACGCAGTTAACCATACGCGTTGTATGGACCGTCACAAAACTGACTAATAAATTTTGTATGGAAAATTAAGGATAATTAAGGCAAAACGGGTACATTTTTTTCTGAAAACCCCCATAATTGTGAGCACAAGGCGGGGTTGTAAATTATTAATAAATAATTTTCGTAATATTTTCCGAAAATTGCGGGTAGGCATATAACCAGTGTCGGATCCAGGGGGACTAGAGGGCCAATCCCACCTCCGCCAAAGTATGTGTTAAAAAATTTAGTTTTGTAAATAGTTTTGTTATTAAACAACATTGTCGATCTGTTTAAAAATATGTATTAGCATGTTGAGTTTCTTGCCCGATTCTTCTCAAACGAGTTTCAAAGGTCTCAAAAGACTGAAAAATAAAATGGATTATATTTTATGATTGTTTTGTTTTGTTATGAATTATGATATGACGGTTTGACGGCCGCAACTGTATACTTATGGTCAGGGGGGGCTACTAAGAAATTTGAAATTCGAAGTTCGTATCGTGCCGTCCCTTTCACTCTTGTTCATGCAGAACGGCATGATACCAAGTTTGAAAATCGAATTTCGTAGCATAAGCAACATTTATATTACCTACTGTAAAACACAAGGCACGGCTGCAAGCTGTAATAATTAAACAATGACCCTGAGATTTTCTGAAAATTATGGCTAGGCGTACAATCACGTCATGCTGTGTTTATTAAGACATGATATGGCCCTAAAGCCTTCCACAGTCCGAAGCGTGGGTAGTGCGCGCAACGCCGATGGAGCATGCCCAGCGCGTTGTATAACACTGAATCATATACGCTGTGCCGCGCTACCGCAGTATGTCACCATATATATGATTAAGGGTTTTTTTACAACGCGTTGGGCACGCTCTGTCGGCGTTGCGCGCACGTCGCGCGCTGGCGGTCTGTGGAAGGCTTTAGGGGTTTGAATTATCAGGTCATGTATTGGTCGTGTTCGGTTGTTTTCATTCCGGGTCGAAAAATACGGGTCGTGTTTAAACCGCACCTGCGTAGAAAATCATGAGAAAATAGAAGCAAATAGACCAATTTGTCCAAAAACTAAATGATAATAGACTGCGTTAAATTCGTCATTAAAAATTAAACGGGATTAAACTTGAGAAGCCGTCGTAACAACTAGTGATGTGCTGGAGTTCTGTACCCATATCCGCAGATATCCGAGGGAAAAAAGATTCGTATTCGTGTATTTATTGCGGATCTTTCGAATCTTTTAAAGACAGTCAAAGTCAAAATATATTTATTAAATTTACCCCCTGTTTCACCATCCAATGATTAAATTTATTTGACGGATAAATGTGATGTCATCTCTGTTTGTTTTGTTCGAATAGACGGAGAGGAGACGGCATCACATTTATCCGTCAGTTAAAATTAATCAATGGGTGGTGAAACAGCCCCTTAGGCTTCAATTCAAACACTTATGAATGTCGAAGAATCTACCACCATCTAAGTACCTACCACAATCTTCATTACTCATGTCACACTAACTTCGAACTATGTTGTCGATGTACCTACTCAATGTGCAAAGATATAGCTACTATTGACTTTTGCCACTTTGTTTACGGATCTCTAGAAAACTACCAAAGATCGAGATCCGTAAACAAAGTGGCAAAAACTGGAAAACTAATAATTTTGTCATGGCTACGATGGGGCCACTCGAATGGCGAAAGGCGTTCACGAACCGGAAGACGCAGAGTAGGTAGGTCTCCAACAAGATAGAGTGACGACCTGGTTAAGGTTGCGAAGACGTTGGTGGCGGATGGAGCTAGACACAGTGGCGTAGCTAGTAAACCAAAGGCCCTGGGGCAAAAAATAAACTAAGGCCCCAACCCGTGTTTGTTTACCTACATGATACGACAAGTAAGGATGAATGCACTTTAAATTCACTAGACTCGCGCGCTTGTAAATTCACTAGTAGCGTTTTATAGCCGCGTTTCTCATAGGTCCGCGTTTATAGTTTGTAATTCAGAGTCCGAGGGGCCCCCTGAGCTTGGAGGCCCCGGTGCACTGCCCCGCTTGCCCTACGGTAGCTACGCCACTGGCTAGACAAGTCTGTTTGGCAAACCTTGCGGTCAGCCTATTTAAGCTGTGGACGTATTTCGGTTGAAATGATCAGACTGTAATGAGCAGAGAGAATCACGAGAACTCGCCGGCTGTAAATGAGGCAGAAAAAGACCCCTGCAGTGGCTTGTGTTAACATACCTTTTAAATATTTATCACAAACCGTTTTTTTCTTAATCTATAAAGATATCTTCAATAATATATAAGAAACAATCTAGATTCACTTACAATGCGAGAACTACCTTACGTCACAAGAAAAATCATTAGAATGGGCGCGCCCCGCCGTTAACTGTCAGTTTTAAACACACCAAAAAGGCGGGACGGGCTCGACGCTGATTGGTCGGATTATTTAGTTCGAGAGGTTGGCAACTGGTGGCGCGGCCGTTCTTTGTGACGTTTCGTTTGACAGATGTCATCCCGGAAGCACCACAACGCTCGCAGATGGCGCTAGTTAGAAGATTGCCAACACTTGCGTGTGCAGGGCCGGTGCCCTACAGTGGGACGTATACGTATACGCTGGTATAAGCTGGGATGATGATGATGAATCTAAATCCGTAGGTATCCCGGATTCTTACACTTTGTTAACGACGAGGCACATCACTAATTAAGAAATAGAAGTACCTAAGCGTTGGTTTCCTGTCCACGAATAATCAGTAGATAAACGTTTTAATTTAATTTATCGATGGATTAACATTTTGTATAATCCCTGTTATCGACCGTGACGTGCGGAGATACGGCGTAATTAGTAGAAGTAATTACTTCAGTTGCAAGTTGGACGACTGAAAGATGAAGAGCTTCGCGTTCGTTCTATTGTGCGTGATCGCCGCCGTACAGGTAAATTAAATAAACTAGTATTTTTAACTTCCATTAGTTTGTACCTCTTTTATGGTACCGGTAAATTGGGATTACTTTAGGAAATTTTGGGGCTACTTTGATAGATTTAAAATGGTTATAAAAACGCAAATATTCTTAGCTCGATTGAGCAAATGACTGAAAAAGTTAGGTAATTTATCAAGGTAGTTATTTCACTGCCACAGATGGTCTAAAAAAATAAGGACACGGCGTAAAAACTGTTTTCCAAAGTAGCCCCTGCATTTTAAAGTAACCCCGTTTTACGGTATATGGGGCAAACGAGCAAACGGATCGCCTGATGGTAAACGATTACCGGTGCCCATGGACACCTGCGACACCAGGAGAGTCATAAGTGCGTTACCGGCCTTTTAGGTAGGAAGTACGCTCTTTTTTTGAAAGCTTGAGGGTCACATCGGTCCGGGAATACCGCAGCAGGTACTTCATTCCAGAGCATTGCTGTGCGAGGCAGGAAATTTCCACTTGTAATTGTGTGTAAAATAATCTTATAACTCGAGCTCAAGCGCAGCGTTGGACGTCCACCAACGAGATGGACGGATTGGTAAAGCTCACAGGCTCAAGGTAGATACAAGCCGCTTCCAACCGTAATGATTGGGTGTCAATGAGCTATGTCCAGCAGTGGACGTCTTACGCCTGAAATGATGACGACGAAACATCTTATTACTCAATTGTTAGATAGGTATACTAACTTTCAATGGTTCGCGTTGACTTGGAACATGGTAGGTACCGTAACGAGTGATTCAAGCACCTTCTCTTTCGTAGGTAGTCACATTTTTACGAATTGGTCGTTTTTTTTTTACTTATGGCTATTTCGGTTATTAATCAGAGGTCTTGTACTTCTGCCATGTACTGGAAACTGTATCAGAATTTTCTGCCATTTGTACAAAAATGCATCCACGAAAATGACTAAAAACAGGCGCTCGAATAATGACCCACCCAGGAGAGCTACTCGTAATTGCTTCGCATCAGGTGACCCGCAAGCTCGTTTTCCCCCTTTCATATGAAAAAGACATTAATAGTCGTGCTTTAACCCCACCGTGTGAGAGGAACACAATTATTATTATTTACGTTTTAAAAATAAAAATATATTAGTGGAATATTTCCTTTGAGTAGTATACTTACTACTAAACTAAGAGAAATCCGGCGAAACACGAACGGACGGCAGCCCTACCTACTACCTAAATTAATCAACTAATTAGCTGGGTCCCCACCCCACTGATCGAGCTGCTTCGCGAGACTAGCGCATGAGGCATAATTTTGTTCGACACGAGGTTCAAAATCGCGCTGGAAATAGCTACCTCGCGAGGCAATTCGTTCAGTGGAGACCCTGCTATTGGCATTTTCTCAAAAACTGTCTTCGAAAAATGATAATGACTAGGTCGATCACCAATGGAGTTTGGGGGCTCTTTATATCCCAGGGGTTATGTACAAGTAAGTATTTCTTTTGAGTTTATACGTAACTTCAGTTCAAAGTCTTGGAATACATAATTATTATATAGCTGCATAGCTTCAGGGTGAGGCAGATTTTCAAAGTGTTTCTCAGTTTACCCCTCGTCTCTGCGATGTACCTACCTACCTAATTCTTGTCCGCCGCCGGCGCCCCCTGTCTCAAATCAGGAAAAGCCAAAAACGCGGAAGGGGGACCTCATAAATTCTTTTAAAATCCTTTTTATTTTTTTCCCACGACATGCGCCTTCAGGCCGCCTTTGTGTTTCTTCGGTTTTAATTACGGAGAAGTAAAAATTTCCTTATTAATTTCCTTATAGGTACTGATCGGAAATACGGTTTTCTGATTGAAAACCGTTACGGAATACTTACGGTTATTTTGTTTGGCGGTTATCAGGCCGCTGCTCTTCTGTCAGCTCAACTTTATTGGATGAATTCTTTGATCAATTATAACTGAAGATACACATTGCCGAACAAAATCCCCTTCAAAGAATGTCCGAACTTTTTTATTTGTTTGCATAACAATTAAAATCGTCACCTACACAGAAATTTGAACCTAGTCTTTACTTCATTACTGTCGAATTTCGGTTGACACTTGACAGCTAAACTTGACAATTTCACGCAACGTACTGAGAAAAAGAAGGCCACTTTTATCAAAGTGGCGCTCATTTGGCTCTGACATTTTCGGGCGCGCGACTGTGGATCTACAGTTATAATTGATCAAAGGATGAATTAAGAAAAAGTCCGTAACGAATAACTGTATAAAATTAAAAATTTAAAAATCCCCAACTCAGTTAATTCACATCACGCGTATGTTTGAAAATAAAATAATGCCCATTATGCGTCTAAAATCCCTTCCACAGATAACAAAAGAGCTGATAACCTTGAAACGGCTTGACCAATTTTGATGAAACATGTCTAAGAACCATCGCCAAGAAACTTGCTTTAGAATAAAGAAAAACATCCAAATCGGTTCACCCGTTTCAGAGCTATAATGCCACAGACAAACACACACACACAGCGGTCTAACTTATACTCTCCTTTTTTTGCGGGGGTTAAAAATATTACTTCCACTATTATTTTCTCGACATGGCCGTAGGTATTTTAGTGATATTGTGTAGTTTTCCTCTAACTAGAGCCATTTAGGGCCACTTGCACCGTCCGGGGTTAAAAAATTAAATCGTCCCTGGGTTAAGAATGACAGTTCCATACATTTTGACACTTCTTAACCATGGGCTAGCCATTAACTCGGAGTTAAGTAGTTAACCCAGGTGCGGACCCACCTCATCGATTCAAATAGTGAATGGATGAACTTTACTGCTCAGCTATGATAAAAGAGTGGAAATAAACGGATCACTCATGTCTTAAAACGAGTTTAACTCGACATGTTTCGGGCTAATACGTAGCCCTTCCTCTCGGAGTCGCACGTCACGGCGGCTGCCAAACGCGCACTGCGCGCTACCGCCCTGGTCGCGCGGCTACTCGACGCAACTGACAGCGACACACAACTACCCCCGTTTTCAACAAAACAAACGGAGACGGCATCACATATATCCGTCAAATAAATTTGATCAATGGATGGTGAAACAGGGGGTTAGTCTCGGACATCAATCAGTAAGGTACGCTTATATGGTCGTCGGGGATAGTGCAAGCCGCCATTGATTAATCCCGCGTATCTGAAAAATACGTGAACAAAAAGACTTGGTGGCCTATTAGTTTGACCTATTGCCACTCAAGTCGAGGGTCGTGGGTTCGAAGCCGGGCTCGAAGTTCTTCGGAATTTATGTGCGAAAAATATTTGAATTTTACCATGAGCTTCTCGGTGAAGAAGACATCGTGAGGAAACCTGCGTACACCTAAGAAGAAATTCAATGGTGTATGTGAAGTTCCCAATCCGCACTGGGCCCGCGTAGGAACTATAGCCCAAGCCCTTTCGTTCTGAGAGGCCTGTGCCCTGCAGTGGGATTTATATAGGCTATGGGATGATGATGATGATAATCTGATAAATATAGCCAATTTCCAATTTTTACTCCAAATTCGTTTAAATAAAACAAATATGAAGTTAAAAGCATCTCCTGTAAAACTATATGTAGGTAGCGCAGATACAAGGGCATTTAGGTACATAAGTGCATTTGAACTAGATACCTAGTTATCCCCACGGTATAGCAAAAAGGCAGTCAGTTCCCAAACTATCAGGCCCTCTACAACTAGGTATTTCCCCTACCTACCTTCTAGGTTTTTCCTAGGTATTTTTTTCTAGGTATTTTAGAACCTAATTCAATACTCGGGAAAACCAAATACTAGTCGATTAGTCAATTACATCGACGTCTATTGATAACCAGCAGTTGATTGAAGAGCTCCTATCAGTTATTATCTTGTATTAACTAACATAACTAAGCCACTTAATTCTCATAATGATTAGGTACTTGTATTATGGGTACTTGATATAATTAACAACGGAAAAATAATTAATTCTTAGAAAAATAACTGTTTAGGTGAAGTAGCAAACTATTTGATGAATTGTAAACTGGCCCTATACTACGAAGCGCGAAATTCGAACTTCGTTTCATGCCGTTCCGCTCACGCTAATGATATTTATTACGAGAGTGAGAGGGACCGCACGATCCGAACTTCGAACTTCGAATTTCGTAGTAACCCCCCTGGGGTAATTTCAGGAACGGCCCAACACGGTTTGCGAACGGTAATCCAATCGTTTGCGAGAGGATAGGGATGAACTGCTTTCAGGAACGCCAAAAATCACTGGTTTGCGAGAGGTTTGGGCTGAGATTGGGATGAGCCTTATTTTTTATTTATTTATTTACAAAGCGAATTGGGGATGTCTATTTTTTGCAATGTATAGTAAATCGAAAACCATTTCGAGATAATTGCTTTTTAACTCGTTTTCTGTAGTTATTTAATTTTAATATTATGTAATGAATTTATTACGTAACAAATAAGCGATGACCTTCATTTGACATTGGTGTAAATTGCGTGACCGGTCTAAGTCGTACTTTATTCTGTGTGGTTAGAATGCTTCAAAATTTACGCGTGGATTGTACTACGGAGTTTGATTTGGACCCGCTGCCTGACATGTAGCACTTTGACAGTGCCAGTAAAGTGACACTAGTTACAGTGTACCACTACGCAAAAAATAATTAAAGGGGTTGCCTTATCGTACGCATTTAGATAGATTTAGAAATTTGACAGTGTGGGAGCCAGTGGCGTAGCTAGTTAACCAAAGGCTCTGGGGCCAAAAATAAACTAGGGCCCCACCCAACCCGTGTTTGTTTACCTGATAAGACAAGTAAGGATGAATGCACTTTAAATTCACTAGACTCGCGCGCTTGTAAATTCACTAGTAGCGTTTTATAGCCGCGTTTCTCATAGGTCCGCGTTTATAGTTTGTAAGTCAAAGTCCGAGGGGCCCCCTGAGCTTGGAGGCCCCGGTGCACTGCCCCGCTTGCCCTACGGTAGCTACGCCACTGGTGGGAGCCCTCAATTATAATCTGACGTCATCAACCAAAATAGTTTAAATAATTAATTTTGAAAAAAGTAGTGAACTAAATAACAAAATATTGAAATTAGTTTCTTATAATTGACTTTTCTATACAAAAAAAATAAAAAACCACTAGTAATTTTTTTTAGACATTCCCAATTAACAGGAAAATAAGGCTCATCCCAAGCTCAGCCCATCCCTATCCTCTCGCAAACGATTGAATTACTGCTCGCAAACCGTTTTGGGGCATTCCTGAATTGAGCCCCTGATGTTTGTAAACTATTAATCCAATAACAAGTTAATTTGTAAGTATTTTGTTTCTCATAATTTTTAAATGTTATCCACAGTTAAAATAGATGGGATAATCCTACTATAAATTTTGCCACGGATGTTCATCATGGATCGTAAATAAATCCCGCGACGTGGTTTTTGGGGATACCCTTGGGAATCCAGTGAAATCCTGGAATCCGAATTCAACCGAATGCAATGGTTTACGCGAGCAAAGTGCTAAAGCTAGTGAATGATAATGATAAATTCGTCACTACTTTGGATAAAAATAAATAAATAAAGCTCCTATCTTAAATGCCATAATCTGGCCAAGTAAACTTTACTGAGAGTGCATCAAGGTTCACTTTGGTTTACATACAGCTTGATTTGAGATACAGCTTTTTCAAAGTATGTATAGACGAATCCTATTTCAATTGTAACGTTGCATGTTATTTACTTATATTGTTTTCATTTCAGGGGCGCAGCACTGGCGTTCAAGGTAAGTTGTTTTAAATTGTGTGCGGTTAAAGTACCTACGTCCCCATATTTATCGACTCTGAATGAATGAGCTGATAAATCAAACCTTTATAGCAATACCATGAGGTTTTAAATTGTCAGGTCGTACGTTATTGTCATTTATTACAGGTCGTGTTTTAATAGCACCCATTAAATTATAATAATAAATAAATAAATATTAGGGGACAATCTTACACAAATCGACCTAGTCCCAAACTAAGCAAAGCTTGTACTATGGGTACTAGACGACGATAAACATACTTATATAGATAAGATAAATAAATACTTAAATACATAGAAAACATCCATAACTCAAGAACAAATATTCGTGCTCATCACACAAATAAATGCCCTTACCGGGATTTGAACCCAGGACCTCTTGCTTCGTAGGCAGGGTCACTACCAACTAGGCTAAAGCGGTCGTTTATTATAGGTATCTTTCTTAGGTAGTCTCCTGGTTAAAAAGCTCTAACTAATGACATCTGTAGCATGAACACATTTTTTCGACTCATAAGTCCTGTACTCATAAGCAGTGATCGGAAAACGCTCGCCATTAAAAAAAAACTATCTCTGTTTCTTATAGTACACTTCCTAACGATATTACGATATGCTTTAACGACACCCATATACTGGAAACAAACCATTTCGACTCCTAAATGAGTCCTAAATTGTTGTCGTTATGTATCACAGTGGAATGACGGGCGTTTCTCCGACCATTACTCATTAAGCAGAGGTCGGAATTTTCACGGCAAAACAAAAAACTGTCACAATCAAACTAGTTTCAGAAACGTATCTTTATCGATATCGAGTACTATTAGGTATATAAAAAAATCATACCGATATATTTACATTATTTGATAATCATTCACGACAGTTTATTTAAATTATGCAAAAGACGTGCCCACCATCTCATTGAAAATATTCACTTCAGAATTTAGTATACATAAGTGACTTTATAGCGATGAACGAAACAGTCTACTCCCACAGAATGTTGAGAAATTAATTATTATCTACTCCTATCACTATTACAAACCAAATAAATTTCATGTAGTTTTTAGTAGTGGTAGAGCCATGTTGTAGCTAGCCGCTGCATCACGAATGGGCCGGCTCGTCCGGGGCAGTACCATCCTCTCACAGAACACCGGCGTGAAGCAGCAGTAATCCTGCTTGCGTTTCGTACGGTCAGTGGGAGTGCCGGGGGCCCAATACCTCACCCCTTCCCTCTCCCCCTCCCTCTCCCCCTTCCCCTATTCCCTCTCCTTTAGGGCCGACAACGCACTGGCATCGTGTAAAGCGCTGCGGGTGTCTATGGACAGTGGTGTTTATTTAACATCAGGTGACCCACTAGTTCGTTTGTCTGGCCTATCTAACATAAAAAAAAAAAAAAAAAAAAAAATGTAGTACTGTGTGTAGGTACTGGCACAGATTTCGAAAAACAAATTGCATCTGTCTCTATATCATTATTTTATAAAACCTTGCGTAAAACTTTGTATAAAATATACGTTTTATTTGGTGGACCGTTTATTCTTCCATTACACAACTATCGATATCGATAAAAAATTGTTTCTAAGACTAGTCTTCTTGCGATATCCTTTTGTTTTGCCATGAAAATTCTGACCTCTGCTCATAAGTGAGAAAACGGGTGTTTCTCCAATCCTTGCTAATTTGGCAATCCGTTCGACAGTCGCCAACAACCAGCGGTCCGTGGCCGCTCTGGGCGAGAACCCGTGGGTGGTCCACCTCCGTCTGGCCGTGTCCACCAGCGGGTTCCTGGAGACCTGCGCAGGCGCGCTCATCGACAGCAGCTGGATCCTCACCAGCGGCTCCTGCATACATGAGTGAGTATATAAGTACCTAATGGACTCTATAGATTCTATAGACCAATCGTTCTATAGTATAGAACGATTAGTCGTACAGGGAAAAGTGGAAGGCACTAGATCACGTGGCAGGTCACGTATGCGGTGGACTGACCAAGTGAAATCCGCATTAGGGAGCTGCGTATCAGATTGCACTAGACAGTCCGCCACCAGGGAGAGGTCCCGGGAGATCGTGCGGCGCTGTTTCCGCCTCTACTGATATGGACGCTTCATCGTGACCACGACTACTCTGCCAAGAGTGAAACGACAAAGAAGGTAAGTAATGTAAAATGGGAACATCAGAGGCTCTGTCACGCTTTTTAGTCCAGAGTAGACCAGCGCGCCACAGCCACTCTGGGAAGAGTTCACAGTTGGTCTAGCACTCTCCTAGTTGTATTCACCAGGGGGTTCCTGGAGAACTGCGCTGGCTTGCTCATTGACAGGAGCTGGCAAGTGATTCCAGGAAAATGGTAACATTAGTGGCTCTGTCACGCTTTTTAGTCCAGAGTAGACCAAAATGTCATAGCTGTTGTGGGAAGAACTCATGGGTGGTCCATTTCTCGCCTAGCTATATCCACCAGGTACCTGGAGAATTGCATGTACTTAACCGATTTTTAGTCTAGAGGAGACAGGTACCTTATGGCCGCTCTGGGAAAAGCTCAAGAGTGGCGTCAGAAGCGCCAGTGGCGTAGGTAGCTATCCTGTAGTAGGAACAAAATAAATCGCAATTAGTTCCATTAAAGATATTAGATAGATTATCATCATCATCAGCCTATGATCGTCCACTGCTGGACATAGGCCTCCCCCATGGCACGCCACTGAGCACGGTCCTCGGCCCCTCACATCCAGCTCTTGCCAGCCGCCTTGCGAAGATCATCGCTCCTCCGAGTCTGAGGACGTCCCACGCTACGTTTGCCGATTCGTGGTCTCCACTCAAGAACTCGTCTACCCCAACGGTTATCGGTTCTTCGGGTTATATGGCGTGCCCATTGCCACTTCAGCGTGCTAATGCGGTGGGCT
The DNA here is from genome assembly GCA_947563465.1 of Archips xylosteana. NCBI lineage: Eukaryota > Metazoa > Arthropoda > Insecta > Lepidoptera > Tortricidae > Archips > Archips xylosteana. The sequence goes on from OX387360.1 coordinate 2,913,499, forward strand.
ATGTCGATAACTTTGGTTCTCTGTCGGATCACTTCGTTACGAATTCGATCTTTTAGAGAAACTCCGAGCATAGCCCTTTCCATAGCACGTTGAGCAACTTTAAATTTGTGGACCAGCCCTACAGTGAGTGTCCATGTTTCGGCACCGTATGTCATGACGGGTAGGACGCACTGATTGAAGACTTTCGTCTTTAGACTCTGTGGAATTGGCGACGTGAAGACTTGACGCAGTTTCCCATACGCTGCCCATCCCAGCTGTATTCTTAAGTTGGCCTCTTTCTCGAAGTTGTTTCAAGGTATGTTCAATGAACATGTAAGTCCGGAACCAATTGCAGTTCAATGCAATATTCTCGAGGTTGTTAAGGAGTATGTTTACCTCGGGCAAACTATGCCATTGGGTATTACATAGATAACTACGAATAATTCAACGTTTTGAGTTTCTATTTTTTTATTTCTCCACCGTTATCAGTAGGTCGGTTTTAAAGATTGTTTTTTTCCCCAGTGCTCGCTTTGTCTGGGGGCGCTTCGGTGCTGTGAATGTGATCAACCCTCAGCTGGTGTTGGAAACCAGCGCGGTCCGCGTTCACCCGCTGTGGAGCCAACCTGGGAATGACATCGGCGTCGTCGCGCTCACCAGAGTCGTCGAAACTACCCGTAAGTACTGGCCAAACTACACGTGCTTACCTTGGGATGCCAAATGCTGGTAATCCTGTTATAGCATTCCGTAAAGCCGCAATACACATGCCTGTGGATGGCACACCAGTTTCATGCATCAAGCGCATCTTGCTCCCTACTTAGAGGTGATTTTAGGACTCTCCCCCGTCCTTGTCACAGTTAGTCACACTTGTAAGACCCCTCCCCCTCCCTAGTAATTATTATTGTAATTTGAATTTAGAAAAGTTAGAAGACACCGCGGTCCCCTGTTCGGGAGGTCATCGATAAACGGCTTTTAAATGTATTCCTTACATTTTTTAATTTCACGATTTTCACGATCTACGACATTCGACTTAATGAAGCACCGAAAAACTGGGCCAAATGTATGTCCGGCTTTCCTCGGACAATTACAGTTCCAGAACTCGATGGCTCCCTTAATTACACGGTTGTTGGGAGTTCAGAGTTGGCGGCCTTCCCACGGTCATCCGGAATTCCAGTGGTCCCGTTACATTCACGAGAAACGTTGAGGTACTTAAATATTGTTTGCGTGATAAGTCCCGTTTAGTATAATAATTATGAGTGAAAATCGCGAAAGTTCAAAACAGTATATTTTAGACGCCACATTTTGCAATGTTTTCTCAGCCCAAACTGCTCATAAATGGGTTATTGCAGACACAGATCACATGCATAATAGTTTAAAAATAAATTACTTTCATTGGCGAGTGTCATCATACTCATAATCTTCTAAAATAATTACGATAGCATTTATATTCCTCCGTATTCAGTTCTCTGGCCCATGTATGTAGACATGAACATGACCTCTGGTGGTCGTTGGTCGCGAATATTTCCGACTTTTCCTTATTTCCGTTCCAGCAAGAGTGTGTAGGGCCATAAGGCGTGGCTGCTTGCCAGCTCTTACCTGCACATCATTTATATTTCGCTCTTTTATTTGCTCATTCTAATCTTCAACTGGCAAATAAAAAACATTGTTGAAAAAGATTAATTATTTGTTAAAAGCTTATTTGGATCATCATACCCTTTTTTAGGGTTCCGTAGTCAACTAGGAACCCTTATAGTTTCGCCATGTCTGTCTGTCTGTCTGTCTGTCCGTCCGCGGCTAAGCTCAGAGACTGTTAGTACTAGAAAGCTGTAATTTGGCATGGATATAGGTACATATCAGTCACGCCAACAAAGTGGTAAAATAAAAAAATAACAAATATTTTTTTTTAGGGTACCTCCCATAGACGTAAAGTGGAGGTGATTTTTTTCTCGACTAACCCTATAGTGAGGGGTATCGTTGGATAGGTCTTTTAAAACCAATGGAGGGTTGCTAACATGATTTCGACCGTCCCCCCCCCTCTAAAATCTAAACTGTTGGGTGGACAAATTTGAAAAAATTCAGAATGATAGTAAATATATTAAATTTACAAGGAAAATTATAACGGCTAAGATTGCTTGGGAATTATTCGTAGTTTAAGAGTAAATAGTAGCATAAGGTATAAAACATACCTATACATCATAAATCGTTTATTAATTGTAAACTTGGAAGATTCCGTACACATACGAAATCTTAGAAAAATATTACTTGATTCATTCGTAATGGCTACGGAACCCTATCTTGGGCGTGTCCGACACGCTCTTGGCCGGTTTTTATTTGTGTCTCTCCTGTGGCGAAAGTTTAGGGTCTAGCCCATTCTTTTAGTCAAGTGTTGACTTATATCAACTTGCTTGTTGCGGATATTATCTTCTTGTATTTGGATGACTAGTTTTATTATTAGGTTGACGAAGCCTTTGGCAGATTGTTTTCATGTCTGAGAAGGTTTTTTTTTATGAATAAAGTACCTCAATATTGTTACCTGTTGTTCCAGCGAACATCGCTGTCATCGCCCTGCCCGCCCAGGACGCCGACATCGGCACGTCCGGCAACTACTGCGCCTACGGAGAAAACGACGACAACAGTACGTTATATCCCACCATTGAAACCTTTGCATTGTCATTACCATCATCATCATCTCCAGAAAAGAAAGATTACGAAATAAGGCGAGTGTAGATGGAAATGTTGGTACAGGTGAGTGAAAAATAACGTCACGATGAAAAAATCACAGTGATCCACCGTCTAAAAGTAAACAGATTCGCAAATTTCTGAAAACTGGTGATCGATAACACATCGATAACCATTGGAGCTAGAAAATTGTAAATTGGAAGACCTTGAGTATCATAGAGTTGCACTATGTTTCGATTCACGACTTAGATTTCACTCTGTATTATTATCTAATCGCTAAATTATTGTCTCGCAGCCCCTGGCGACTACCTGAGCTGCTATGACGTAGAAATCATCGAAAGCAATGACTTGGCCCTGGTCGCCGGAGATGGCCTCACCGTCTCAAGGGTAAGTCCTAAGGGCTCGCTCCCATTCGAGCCGATCAGAGCATACACGTGCAGTATCACTAATTAGCATCGCTGTTTGTTTGTTCGTTGTTGGTTGGCTGAAACCATTTTCGCCATTTGCATGGTAAACCATGCCGGAATAGTCTGCACACCCTTAGTCAAAATGTCACACGTAAAGTGAAAATTTATTCGTAATTATTTATATCAATTTATTGCTGTTCATTACTTTTCTATCACACGACGGTTCTTGTAGTAGGGGGACGGTTCTTGTATACCTCCTTGCATCCCTCTCCTGGCGCTTATGTTTTAGACTTTAGCACATTGACGTACCCATGATGTACCTAGGTATAATGTTTTATTAAATGCTTGTATTTATTCATTTAGTTCGACTCTGGAGCACCTTTGGCTGACGACGGCGTGCTGATTGGTTTGGTTGACACTGCTGGAGAAGGCGAGGACGCCGTCTGTAAGTTCATGACTACGGTCATCATTATCGTCATATCGACCTACATACGCCCCGCTGCTTAGCACAAGCCTCCTCTCACAGTGAGAGGGCTTGGGATTTAGTACCAAACACACCGTTTATTTTCAAGTGTGAACAGGTTCTCTCACGATGTTTCCTTTCACAGTAAAGGTCATGGTAAATTTCAAGTGTAATTTCGCACATAAATTCCGAAAGACTTAGAGGTGCGGGCCCGGGCTCAAACCTGCGACCATCTGCTTAAGAGGTCCTATATTCTTTGGTGTCAAAGGCGCAAGCCACACAGAAATAACATGGGACGGGGGCGCGTCGCAGGCCGCGTCTCCGCCCCGTCTCTTCTGCCTGCTTTGGATAGTGACGCTTCTGTACATTTAGTATGAAAAGTGATTCACCCGTCCTACGTCTCTTCTGCGTGGCATGCGTAACGTGACCATTTTTTTGTCACTTTAAAACGGGACATTTTCGCGTCCTCAACTTGTTTTTCGGGACACCGGGACAGAGTACCTGAGAGCGGGACAGTCCCGTTCAAAACGGGACGTATGGTCACATTAGGCATGCGCCAAAAGGGTCCCTGCATGCCCTAAAGTAAAACGAACGTCTTTGAAGTGGTTCATCAAGCGCTGCAATGTAGGTATAGTATAAATCTTCCCAGGTGAATTTTTCGCATCGAGCCCTTATCTTTCAAAACAAACGGTACCGTCATAGTATTAAGGTTCAAATTTAATGTAATGGCTCGAAGCGAAAAATTCACCTGGGAAGATTTATACTATACTCCAAGGGTTTTTATGCATTTTAAAGACTTAATACTTGTTTTTTCCCTAGCGTTCGTCCGCACCAGCGCCCACATCGACTGGATCGTGAGCCAGACCGGCATCGAGCTGACCCGCGAGGCTCCCAAGGCCCCCGAAGCCCCCGAGGGCATCATCATCGTCGACAACTAAATTAAAACGTCGTCAATAAAAGTATTTCGTTTTTAAAAATGTTTTTTTTTTGTAACCTTGCGTTGCAATTCTGGAAAGAAAACATTTGTGTGACACAACATGAAGAAAAAACAAAATAAAACAAGAATTAAATAAAAAATGCGCATGTTACAAACTCAGGCTCATTTCAAAATTTCGCTTGTGCCTAAAATACCACGATCACAAAATACCAAATGTTGCATGTTTTTCAAAATACTACATTAACTAATAATTAATATTACATTTCAAACTAAATACAAACTGAAATATAGATGCACAGAAAAAGCCCCAGAAAAAAGACCAATGCTGGGAATCGAACCCAGGTCCTCAGCGTTCCGTGCTGCGTGCTTACCCCTACACCATCACTGGTCTAGAGGTTAGCGACGAATCTTTCCCATACATCGTACATTTCGGTCTGTTATAATCACTTTATGCAGTGATAAAGCGCTCATCTATGTTATGCCCTCTACCGAGAGACTTTAACACTCCTTCGGAGCTAACCGCTCACCTGGACCAAGAGATGGCGCTACTGTGCAACTTTAAACAAGTCAGATATGAAGTATCTTTTTTATTTATTTTTCAACTTCATTTTTTATTACTAAGTAATAAACTTACTAAGTAATTACTTAGTATTTATTACTAAGTAATAAAAAATGAAGTTGAAAAATAAATAAAAAAGATACTTCATATCTGACTTAATTAATATTACATTCTCATGCTCGTAAAGTTGTTCTTTATGTCGGACAAATGCTGTATAAAATGGCTTTTTATTCTCTAGTGCATAACGTAAAATCTTCGTCTATATAAGACCAAGGCAATTAGGTGCTCGCGCTCACTGTCAGCCACATTAGAGGCTTATAAAAAATTGTTTTCATTTCTTAGTTTTGTTTATAAGCCGAATTCTTTATTAGTCTAAATGTATAATACTAACTAATAAGTCATGATAGAACTAGCAATGCATTAAAAACAAAAGCTTGTAAGTCAGCAGTTATTTACAATGTTGCTGTTTATTTTTCTTGCAATCGAAGTGAAAAGCAGAGTGTAACTCATTCATAAAACCCACTTTACCCTCGATCCAAAAGAAATTCTCGCCTGTGGGTCAGGTGGATATAAATGTCTCGGGTAAAATAACACGTTTTATGCACTTGTTGTACTATCTACTTATATTTAATTTAGGCTGAAATAAGCATTATCAACATCGAAGACAATCAATCACCAGTTCCATGAGTGCCAATGCTTCACGCGGGCAAATCCGCGAGTAAATTCTTACTCGTATATATTTAACAAATTCCATCGAGAAAGTTAGTAGACCTACGCTGCGATTGTAGGTCAGTAAATATCTCATTTCCACAACAGTGAATGGCAATGGTCATGACCCATGACAAAGTGTTATAGACCTTACTGCAAGGGTATAAAGTACATTTGCTAATGTAACTGGAAAACGTGTTACAAAACACGTGTTGATTTTGCACGTTCATTCTGTATTTCACCATAATACTAGCCCTTGCCCGCGGCTTTTCACATACAAACCATTAGCTCATCGTCATTAGATATTGTAAAAAAGGACTGTGTAGAATAAAGAATGTGGTCTATTGGAGATGTGTGGAATCCATATTGTGCAGAATCGCGAATAGGTAGATACAATGATGGCATAAATGTCGAATAATCCTTTTCTAGTTTTTAGTAGGTACATACCTACATACTCGGATACAGACTCGGTGGAGCGATGATCTTCGCAAGGCGGCTGGCAAGAGCTGGATGAGAGTGGCCGAGGATCGTGCTCAGTGGCGTGCCATGGGGGAGGCCTATGTCCAGCAGTGGACGAGCATAGGCTGATGATGATGATGATGACATACCTACATATAGCGGCATCATTAGTGTCTTTATTTTTCAATAAAACAGTTTAAAAAACTTATTTTTTTATCACGCACTAGGTACATTAGTTTTATCCCATGAATGGCCACGACTTTGCACCTATGAAAGAATAAAAGATTGGCTAGCTCTCTATCAATCAAATAATA